>OZ024710.1:3965173-5165173 GCA_964016945.1 Microplitis deprimator | reverse complement strand
ATTTTTTAAATGCCCATTTTTTCGAAATTTAATTTTATTAAGTATTTACTCTATTTATTAATAATTTTAAATTTGTCTGATTTCTGCTACATTTACACTCATAAAAATTGTTACCATAAAGTTATCTTTTTGAAATATAAAAAAGTTAGCTTTTTGCTGGACATTAGTAGTAATATTTGTTGGAAAAAATCTGCCTTTTTATCGCAAAATAAATGGTAACATTTTTTTTAACTTTTTCTATACAAAAAAGTTAACATTTGCCACTTGGATAATTAGTACCTCAGCCTTAATTATGAGATAAGATATTAAATTGCTATGACGCGGAAAACATTATCAGAATGTACACTTGGATTCAAGTAGCACACTTGCCTTTCAGACATCTATAAGATATCAGTTTTTAGGCAACTTTTTGACATATCGATAAGGCACCAATATGTTGACAAAACGATCAGAAATTTATGTCACTGAAAAAATATCTACTTAAAAGACTTAACACAAGTGACGACAAAAAGTAAATTACAAAGTGGTAAACTAAGTCATCTAAATGACGTTTTAATTGAAATAAGACAGGAAAAAACAACACAACTCGTCTTTGTCTCCCGAACCAACATTTGCATGTCGCATTTATGCCAAAAAAGATGACTCTGAGACAAAAAAAAATTTGTCTTATCATTTTAAAAGACATCTTTATGACATCTTAAAAGTTGTCTCTGATACTTGGGAATACAAACATCAGACTTTGCAAATTCCTCCCAATTCCAAGGAAAATTATAAATTGCTGTTGTTTTATTTCACACCGCCATCTTCTGTCTAATTTCTAAATTGGCAAATTCATTCCTGTCTAGTTCCTCATTCTCAAAACTTTTTAAAATTCAAACTAGACAAGTGATCAGGTATTAATGACAAGTGTATTAATAATAAGTTCCAATTAAACTTCCCTCTGACCTTAAAGATGATTACCGATCCCCCACCCTCAAGACTTAGTATGCTTACGTTCAAACATTTAACATAACTCCGAAAGTAAGTTATCATGAGAGTAAAACTGTATTAGTTTTGTTTTCAACCAAGAGTGGGTATTAAAATGTCGCCTGGCCGCATCTTCATTTCAGTTACAGTTCTCAGTTTACTTTCATCCACTTTCATGCTTTAATCCTTTTGTCGTCGTCATAGTCTCGGACAGTGTGTAGCTCAGTTCTTATCGTGATATTGATATACACATACATACATACATATATATATACCGTACATGTAGTTACACAGCATACATAAGTACATTACATACACTTACACTAATTATTGGCGACACTCGCAACGTAACGTATTAGCTTTGGTAGGTTTCGTTCATTTGCAAAATGGCTGATCACAGGGAACGAGACTCATATTATTCGCAGAACGATCCTCGTTCAAAAAATGACGACCCACCAAATTCACGTCTATTCGTTATTTGCCATAAAAGCCTTGAAGAAGATGATCTCAGAAAAGCATTTGACAAGTTCGGTAAAATCGAAGATATTTGGGTTGTCAAGGACCGCAATACGGGTGAAAATAAAGGTAATCATTTTTTATCTACCACAGACTAATCAATATTGTTTCATACATTATCCATTTTTTAAATTTTAAAGTTCAATCATTCTATAAAATTTACCAACCAACTTAATATTTTAATTAAATAAAATCAATAAGAAAAATTTATTTTACTCCAATAAATAATTTAAATAATCTAACAGGAGTCACATACATCAAATTTTCAAAAACATCCGAAGCCGCATTCGCTTTGGAAGAAATGAATGGAAAAATGTTAGGGTCCATTGGCCGTCCGATAAAAGTTATGATCGCATCAAAGTATGTATAATTATAATAATATTTAATGTAATTAATTGTAAAGATAAATATAAATAATGTAAAATTAATGACTTTAAAAAAATGCAGCCGTGATCAAGGATCAGTACGAGAAACAAATGAAGAAGAGAGATGGGTAAGACTATTTTGTGTGTTACCAAAGTCAATGACCGATCATGAATTACAGCAGGAGTTTTCTAAATTTGGAGCGATTGAGTATGCGACTGTTGTTAAGGATAGAAATACAAATGAATCTAAGGGATTTGGTTATGTTAAGTTTAAAAAAGTATCAAGCGCTGCGCGAGCATTTGAAGAGTGCGATCGTAAATACAAAGCAGTATTTGCGGAGCCAAAAAAACCAAAGCCCGATCATTCTGATTCAAAGTACAACAACAATGGACTATCAATGCCTTATGACAACATGGCTAATAATTTTGGATCATCAAGTTTTGGTAAAAGTAGTATTGGTTTAGAAATAGCAACAAACTATCCGAACCCTGAGGGTTACACTCGGCTGCAAGTTATCGCACACCCGGCACTGAATCAAGATCAACTGTGGAAACTATTTGATATAGTACCTGGATTAGATTACTGTCAGCTGAAGACAGATGTGCGATATAGAATGCCACGTGGACAAGCAACTGTTGTTTATTCACACCCAAGTGCAGCGGCTTATGCACGTGAAAAGTTTCACGGATTTGAGTATCCGCCAGGTCACCGGATGATTGTCAAGCCAGACATGACTGGTGCGCCGTCACAGAAAAATTTAAAACCTGGTGGGTCTAATATTGCGGGAATGGGTCCAGCTAGAACGGATCTTGCTCATCTAGCGGAAACAATTGCCCAAGCTACCTCTTTAATTCAAGCTGCTGGACTAACGGCACCAAGTAAGAAAATTACATATGTTTTTATAATAACTGTTGTTAATTAATGATACTAAAGTTAGTTGACGTTAGTTGACTTATAATTTTTAGATTTTTTAAATCCTTCAGCACTACCGTGTTTTTTAGTGTCGCACTACAGCGACATCGTATAATTTGAATAACGTCCTGTAAGCAAAATGCTCATAACGGAATGCTGACGGTTTAAAAAAGACATGTTATAAAAAAAAACTATTTTAAAAAATTGCGCCTATAGTTTATTTAATTTTCTACATGTGCATATTTTTAGTTTTTTTTAAATTGACTTTGAAAAAAAAATCCGAAAATTGCTCATCTGCTAAATTCAGGATCATGTTATATATTATACTGAGATTAGCCGAGTCTAATAATTTTTGATTTTTTTTTCAAACTATAAATTATAAAAAAAAAAAAAAAAAATTGATAAAATTGCACCTGTAGTTTATTAAATTTTCTACATGTGCATATTTTTAGTTTTTGTTTTTTTTTGTAATTGATTAGTTTAAAATAAAATCCAAAAGTTACTAATTGTCTGCTAACTTCAAAATCATTAT
The DNA here is from genome assembly GCA_964016945.1 of Microplitis deprimator. NCBI lineage: Eukaryota > Metazoa > Arthropoda > Insecta > Hymenoptera > Braconidae > Microplitis > Microplitis deprimator. The sequence goes on along the minus strand of OZ024710.1, from coordinate 5,161,881 downwards.
ATATACTCATATATTTACTGTTTATTATTATTTAGATTTGGAGCACACGATGACAATGAAATTACCGCCAGTTCAACCAATGGCTAGTATTGATGCTGATGTTGAAAAAAGATGTTTCATTGTTTGTGGACCACCAGTGCCTCCAATATATGCAATGAAAGACGCATTCTGTAGATTTGGGAATCTTATTGATGTCTACATGCTGCCGGGTAAAAATTGCGGGTACGCAAAGTACGCAAGTGTCGAAAGTGCTAATCGCGCTATTGAGGTATGATTAACAACTACTCTATAATCAATTTAACAAATTATTTATTTCACTCGAGTATTAACGTATCGTTAGTCACTGTTATATATATTATTATTATTATTATAAATAATCTATATAGATATTGTGTAAAACGTATTATTTAAATTTAAGGAAGAATAGTTAGCAGATATGATTATAATATATTTAATGAGTAAAATATCTTTCTATTACTTTAACTTAAAATAACTCTTGTTACTCCTTTATGTCTATTACACTATGATTTATTTAATGATTAAACAGCTAAGAGAATAATGTTTTCGACTAGGTGTGATATTTTAGATTTGTCGGAAACGACCCGTTTAATGATTATTTTATTATTAGAATTTTCATGATTATGATATGTGCTGTGGTTGCTGAGGTTTAGTTAAAATATATATATATATATATATATATATATATATATATATATATATATATATATATAATATTTTTACTTTTACTGTCGCTAAGTTAAAAGGAGACTAATAAATTTTAGGTATTTATATATATGTATCTACTACTATATATTTTTTACGTCTGGAGTAAACGCAGCTGGACCGATTTTGGTAAATTGGGCTTATAAAATTCGTATTAGTCATATGATTTATAGTTGAAATAAGAAAAAGTATAAAAATATCACATAGTTTCCGGTGTCACAAACGAAAAAAAAGTCTTATACTTTTAATGGGGTGAGTCAGTAAATGAACGATTGTATTTTTCAATATTTTAATGTAGAGAGATGCAATAAAATTAGAGATGAAGTTCTAAAAGTTGTCAATCAAAGCAATTTTTTTTTTTTATGTCGTTGGGATTAAAGTCTAAACAATGGAGGTAAAAATTAAATAATGTTCATTTATTAGTCGTGATGATTCACTGGACTCATATAAATAAATTTTTGGAATATTTATTGATAAACATACGGTAATTTATTTAAATTAGTATTTATATATATAATTAAAGTTTAAATGTAAGAAAGAAATTCCAAAAGTATTTAAATATAAACACGAATGCGTTGATAAAAATAGTTATTTAAATAATTAATTAAATATTTTATTTTAGTGTATAATGTATGAAAAATACTTTGTTAGAGTATTTATATATAAACAGAAATATATAGCTTGATTGGGTTAAAATTTATCAACATATTTAGTAGATAATTGTATCTCAGTAGGGGGCGGGAACATGATGGAGTATTGGGACAAATTTAGAAGACATATATTTTTAGAATCGGTATTGTGAAGGCTATTCTTAGACTATTTCCTTTCACTTTTTTGAAAAAATCAATGACCTTGAAATGTCAGCCGTATTAAAATTGAATTAATTAATTGATTTATAAATAGAGCACAAGATAAAATAGACATCGTAGTTATAATTTTACAAAGACAAATCTGAAAAAAAGTTATTAATATTAATACCATTTAAAAAAGTATTAAAAAAAAAAAAAAAATTATTTACAATAATTAAAAACGTTGGAAAATCCAAAAGTTCACACTTCAATCGCTCATTTTATTTCTTTTTTTTTATTATGAATTTTTATTCAACTTATAAATTATCAATTTGATTTTTTAGTTTAATATTTTTTTATTAACATTTTTTTTAAATATCCTGCCTTTTTGTCTTAGATGTCACTTTTTTTTAAAATCTATACTGTTACGCTAGTACTGCCCGTAGTTGATGGAGAGAAAAAATGAAAAAAATAAAAATGAAAGCTAAATTTTTCATGAATAATCAGTTTTACGTTTTTAATTAATTACAATCAAACTAAAAGCATTTATACACTGATTTTCATAGGGTTCTTGTGATAAAAAATAGAAAGATAATAAAAAAAAGTAAGGTTGATTTATTGTGTCTATCGAGAGCTATCGTGTTTACGAAGTTTCATACGTAACAATTGACAGTACTGATTTTTTGAGTTAAAATTTTATTTTAAGAACGGTTTTCAGATAATTTTGTCCAAGCTTTTCTCTGAAATAAAAGCTCTAAACGCAAAATAAAGGCACAGACCCAATGCTTTACTCTATGAACTAGCGAAGTGCACTTCAATTTTTTGATAACTTCCATTTATTTACGAGAAAAGCTTGGACAAAGTTCCCATTTACTGTACAAGTGCAACAAAGATAATACCGTTTATCCAGTTGAGTGCGAATAGAGAAACAAATGAAAACGCGTCTTAAACTAATGAAATAACGAATCGACTTAATATTAGTTTCAAAGTCTTCCTTAATAAATTCTCTACATGCTAGTATACAATTTGATTTATTTTGGTGTAATTAAAAAAGTGTAAAAATATTTTTGTGTGAGTAAAATAGTCGGAAGAAAAATCATTAGTTATAATTATGATATATTTCGAATTTGCTTTTCAACAATTAATTATAAAAAAAAAAAAAAAAACTAAAAATATGCACATATAGAAAATTAAAAAAACTGCAAGTGCAATTGTTCAAATATTTGTTTTTATAATTTATCGTTTTGAAAAAAATTTAAAATCATTAGACGTCGGCTAACTTCAGTATCATTAATAATTTCGCAGACATGGATCTAAGATTAATTATGAATATTAATAACATTTAAAAAAGTATTTTTTTTTAAATAAAAAATTATTTAAAATAATTAAATAGTAATAAATCATGTATTTAAAACATTTTTAATTAAATACTTAACACAACTTTATAATTATAATTTAATGAAATGATTAAATGTGATAATTTATAATTTTAGACACTACATGGGCAAGAGATTTGTGGCTCTCGCCTGAAAGTGTTGGAAGCTGAAGAGCGTAATGTTGGTGATGATCGTCGAAAACGTTTGAAAATGGACGAGGAACAGAATTAACTTCGTGGAGTGTCACGTAAGTACTAATAAAAGTTAGCGGAGAAAAAACGTGTCATAAATATAAAATATATACATACATGTATAAATATATTAATATAACTAATAATAATAATAATAATAATAATAATAATAATAATAATAATAATAATAATAATAATAATAATAATAATAATAATAATAATAATAATAATAATGCCACAAGGATATTTTTTGACGAATTCAGGATAAATAATATTGAGGGTGAAGAAAATATAATTTTTTTTTGTGTGTTTATCTTCACAGACTGACTGGTAACCAAACCCACAAACACAAGCTGGACGCACGCAACAATGAGACGAATTTTAAGACTCACTGACCACATCGGGCCTGCAACTGAGGAAAACTACTTCAACTATCTCTAAAAAAAAAAAAAACAAAAAAAAAATACAACAACTGATTGCTTACAATTGCCACTTCAACATTACCGAAAACATTAACGTTACTCACTTAATATTTATTTTTATTTCTCAATCTTTTATTTCTTAATCTTTAAATCTCCTCACAATTGATACACATACATCACATTGTTTCATAACTTATTTATGACATAACAATTGTGCGGGGACCGATTTATTTTCATTACTTTTTAAGTTTGTGGCTGTGTTAATAATCAATATTGCTCACTCGTCGTTTTTAATAATTAATTAATTAATTAATATACCGGTTGTGCTTTGGGAAATAATTATTAAAAATTTTTTAATCCAAGATGAAGAAAAATAATTTTAAACAAAAAAACTAAAATAGTTATAATTATTATAATAATGACGTCCTACATCTATTTTTATACAGAAAATAAAAAAAAAATTAATAAATTTGCTCTCGGCTAGTGCCGGTAACGGTTCGTAAGTGGAGGAATAATTATTAACAATTGAGAAAAGTTTACGATGAAATTTTGGTTTTTTTTATAATAAAAAAAAAAACTTTTGTTTTTTAAATTATCTACAATCAATTAAAAAATTTTTGTAATTAATATTTTTATTTTTTATGACAAGTTTTAATAAAACGAAAATTAATTTCTTTAAAAATTATTTTTAAAATTTTTGGCGGCAAAAATTTCAAAAAAAAAACTTTTCTCATATAATTTTCATTAAAAGAATATATAAATATATTCATGAAAACATACAAGCTTATAAAGGATTTAAAAAATTAATTAATATATAATATATTAATGGTTTTAGTCTCGTAAATATTAATCAGTGTTATAATTGTATTATTAATTTATCATTAATTTGATGATAAATTAATAAATAATAAATAAACTAAATTAATCGCGTGGCCTTTAGAGTTTAGAATTGTTGGTAATTTTGACAGCGTCAGGGATCTTGCATTTAAAATAAAAAAAGATCAGAACAGAATGCATGGATTCAAAAATAATTATTAATCTTAGAGTTACATAATTAAAATTCAGCTAGCATCGTAATTTTATTATTATTACTATTATTACTGATTAATTCAGTATTCTTGTTTTTTTTTTTTTTTTTTTTTTTTTTTTTGTATCTGGAATTATTGTTTTTCCAGTGATTAGTTATTTTTAGTTTGTTTATTTGTATTATAAATAATTTTTAAAAAATCGACTATAAATTTACACAATTTGATTTTTTTTTTCGCTAATAAGAATTTTAGTGATTCGTTAAAAAAATGTCCGGGTTAATTTAATAGTTTAAAGAAACGGATATCAATAGTTAATTTATGTTATGATGATAATAAATATACCAAATGAATTTCGATAAAAATAATCGGGAATGTAATTGATATAAAAATTATTTTCAAAATTAATAATGTATTATGTAAAATGTTTTTACTTATTAAAACTATATACATACAATTTTACTTATAAATACTGTATAATTAAGATAATAATTTATAGATATATAAATAATAATAATAATAACATAATATCTTTCATAATCCACATTTAATTAATTAAACAATATAATTATTAAAATTAAAACAAAACAGTGAACATGTGTTTTTGACATTATTGTGTGACTACATACGTTAAATTTTTAGACTGTAACTGACTTGCCTTAATAGCCGAAAAATACATTTAATAATCAACTAAAAATATATTTTTTTATTTATTCGTAACTTTAAATATTGATAATTTATTTAAAACTACAAGATGTTCAATGGCGTGTTCGGCTGCCTGCTGCGGGCTGATCGGAGCAACTCCGAAAAATTTCTAAAGTGTACGAGATTTTCCGAACACTATATACCCTAATAGCACCGTTTGCTTAACAAAAGTTTCCTTGAATTTTTCGTCAAATGTCCGTCAACTTCCGGCTTTTCCGTTTTTGACGACAATTTGTATACAACTTGCTATACAATTTGACGTAATTTTACTACCCGAATTAGAATGCAAATTCATTTCAAAAGTTGTATACAAATTGTCGTCAAAAACGGTAAAGTCTGAAATTGATAAAAAATTCAAGGAAAATTTTATTAGGGTTTATTTCTAGTAAAAATAAGTTACCTATAAATTGCGGAAAAATTAACCGAAAATTTTTCTTTACAACTTTTGCTGTCAAATTTTCAGCAAATTCGGGCAGCAAATTTCGGTTATTTAAATTGTCGAATTGCTGTCAATTTCAAGCTAAAGTGGCTATTAGGGATATTTATATAATTTCATAAATTGTTTGGTTTGAATTTTTAATATTTTTTTAGTAAATTAATTTTAAAAAATTAGTTATGGATAACGATGTAAAAAATCGTGAGTGAATCCAGATTTTATTTTAATCCGAATTCACTCCGTCCGGAGTTTTAATACTTAAATAAATTTATATTTAATAGAAACAGCTGTTAATTAGAAACATAATTATTTTAATAAATAATTCATTCAGGTATTAATAATTAAACTTAAAATATTATGTTTTTAATTTATAAAATGTTTTAGTAACTCACTAAATTATAATTTCATATATATAATACATAGTGAAAATATTAAATTATTGAATAGCTATAGTGGCATAGTTTTTATGGGAATATTTGATATTTCGGTACAATATGAAATGTTATCTCATGGTATGATTGATGTAAATCATACGACAGTTTGTGACTCAGTGGAATTATATTTGTTCAAATTTTATTATCGGCTGCTTATAATTTTTAAAAATCATTTCGCGTGAATATATGGAAAGGAAGCTCGTAATTATTTCCGTACTCAATATCAATGTCAAAATATCAAAGACCTAAGCTCACTATGTATTAGTAATTTTTTTTTATAATTAATATTTTCTGAAACTCCCCTTCGGAGTGAAATTCACTCCGGATTCATCCCGTGTTCACTCCGAAAATTTTTTACAGTATAAATAGCATCTTACACGCCAAGGGAGGAATGTCCAACTTTCCTCTCTCGGTGTGTAATATACTATTAATTTTTAACTTGACAGATTCCTTCGGAATTAATCGGCTCTGCTCCGACCAGCCCAGAGCAAGCAGCCGAACACACCATAAGAAATTATTACCTTTCTTTTTCTTTTTTTTAATAATGAATTAATTTCTGAACTTGCAATTCCATTTTAATTAAAATCATTAATTTAATTTAGGATACTATTTTATTCTAATTTATTGAATCTTCACTACTTTTATTAATTTCTTTAATTTAAAAAAAAGTATAGATACTTGTTTTTTTTTATTAACATATTAATATTTTAATAGTATTATAAATATATACTTAACTATTATTAAGATTGTATCATTAGTTTCTAAAAAAAGGAAAGTTTTCAGGCGTATGATTAACAATTGAATATTTTTCATTAACATTTTTTTTTTTTTATTTTTATCTAAATCACCGATTTAAAGAATTGGGTCTTGAGAGTGACTCAATTATTACTGAACACTTTGTTTCCATTTTCAGGACACTGGCACATCGAAAAACCCAAGTACCTGATGACATCTGTGATTTTAATTATAAAATAAATGCAATACAAAGTTTATAATTAAATTAAAAATTAATTTTTTAAAAGTAATAGTAGAAATAACTCTAACATAAATTTTTTTTAATTTTAATTAATCCATCACTCAACAAACATGGAAATAAAAACTATATTTTATAATATAGACATCAAGTTAATTGTTAACTCAACTGAGTTAACAAATAAATCTGTAATTAAATAAATAATTAATATTCTATAAATATAACAACAATACGTTACTATAATTTTTATAATTATTAGTATTATTTGGTTAAACTAATAATATGAATGCTCATTTCCTCTTATCCCCTTCTAATTTAAATTTATTTTTAAAATAATTAGTTTTTTTTTATTTCCCTAACGAATTCAATTTATTATACACAGAAAAAAAGTATTTTTTGGCGCAAAAAATTTTCACTCGCCCTATGAAAATTTTTACTGACCCTAAGAAATTTTCTGCATTATGAATTGAAAATGAAAATTTTCTTGATCCAAGAAAAAAAGTTTCGCGTCAAGTAATTTTTTGTAGTCCTATAAAAATTTTTGTTTTCATTTCATAATGAAAAATTTTTCTTGCGCTCAAAAATCATTTTTTTCTGTCTGAATTTACGGTAAATTCGCCTCTTTTACAAAATATTACGATAATTTACTACGGATTTATATATTTTACGGTAAATTTTTTTACTTTTATGGTAATTTTTCCGTGTTTGCGGTAGACATTCGCAAAACTACGGTAAAGGGCCCTGTTTCTGACACTTTAAGAGTGACAGCAGAGGATATTCTATGATAACTAATATAAAATTCAATTTAAATAAGTAGTATTTTATATAATAAACAAGTTTAGAATTTTTAGATAAGGCCATAAGCGCAAAATAATTATTTGGAGCTAATTAATAATTTGAATTGATGTTTCAAAAAGTGATGTTTGAAGACCTAGTTTCTGATACTCAAAATTTCCTGTGGTGTAGTTTCTGATACTGATATTTAAGGCTATTCTCAAGCAGTGTCCCCCACTTTTTAAAAATTTTCAATGGCTTTCAACTGCCATAAGCGTATCAAAGTTTTATAAATTACACGGAAAAAAAAACATGTAGTTGCTAAAACAGCAGCTGTAATTGAGGTTACTACAAGTTGGAGTAAAGAAATGCCAACTCCAACTTGAAATATTGAAGGATAAGTAGCTATTGAATCGATTACTTAAATTCAACATTTAATAATAACCTAAGGAAAAAATATAAAAGGATATCTATAGAGAAAGTGATCTATTTATATACATTAATGTTTTATCAAGATGATAAAGCGTAAATATAAATTGGGGTTATTTATAAAATATGTGTCGAAAACAGATAAAGGGGTAAGTCATCAAAAACGTCCGTTTGTCTCAGCAAGAAGGCTAGGTTGTATAATTAGAACCAAATAATAACTCGGAAACAATTATCCTACGACAATAATATTAACTCGGACAAAAATAAGTTTTAAGAAAAGTAAGTTGAGTAAAATTAAACCATTCATCGCTCTTATTAAAAGAAACGATTTAAAACGATTAGAAAAAAAAAATTTTAATACTTTTCAATACTTTGAATACTTTTCAATCGCCCTTCTTATGGGCTTGTAACATTGCAAATCGTTTCTTTTAATCAGAGCGATCATAAATAATAGTATATTACCCACCGAGGGAAGAAAGTAGGAAATTTAAAACCGTGTGTCATTGCCTACTCGCGCCAAAGGCAAGGATGGCAAACACGTAGATTAGGACGATCTACACGGAAAAATTATTCTGGTTTGAAATGCTATGGTGTCTCAGTAAAGCCGGACCATGTTGGCCACCTAACGGAAATAGAAATTAATACATGAAAAATTACTATGACCGTAGTAAAATTTACAATGGCGATTGTTAAGTATTTACCCTTAAATAACACCAGGTGCCATTATGACCCCAAACCATTTTCAAATTTGTTACAGTTTTTTCTTAATTTTTAAACAAATAGTAATACATGATCAAGATTATTGAGGCTTCTCTCTTCTCTGTAAATAAAGTAAGAAATATGTTACAGAATTGAGTATGTGCATGAAAACGATATAACTCTAAAAATTAAACGAAACAATTATTTGATATACATAAAATTTGAGAATAAAATAAAAAATCATTAAAAACAAATCATTTTTAAATAAATAGATAATTCAAATTTATAAATATTTTATTTTGAGTTAATTTACCAGTATTTTTACATCTTGGTACTATACACCAATAACTATTGTTTTTTAATGACGTATTGAGAGATTAAAATGTTTTTGCTTATTATTAACAATAATATGTAATGTTTTTTTTTTGAAATAACACACAACAGCAGTTACTACCTGCTTAAGCATAATTATGAAAGTACACTACAAACGAGTTTGGCGCCATTAATTTGAAACAAAATATGCACTGTGACGTCACATACGCGAGATGGCGTTAGTTATTTGTTTAAATATAAGCTATTATTTATTTATTTAATAGTTCAAAAATTCATGAACAAAAACAACAATATTTTTTTTTTTAAATTATAAAATAGTATATTGTACAACTAGTGTGGTAAGTTGTCGATTGCCCACGAGAGCAAAGTTGTTCGTGTGGGTAATCGGCAATACCGCACGAATTGAACATACTTTTTTTTATTATTAATGCGATATAAGTGCTATATTAGTGCTCGCTGTTTTATTCCCCAAGTAGCTTTTTGCTGATTAAACTGTTGCCGCGACATTTTTGTGAGTTATACAATAATCTGCGTGCGACGAAGTAAATTTGCGTGCGACAATTCCAATTCATGTATAAAACAGTGATAGAACTTTAAAGCTTATACATTTAACTTCAAATTAAAAAAAAATATATGTAAAAATATTTATTAGAAATTAAATAATAAATGAAAATAACTTCAATTCCTGATGTCCCCTCTATCGGCCTGCCTAGACCCCCATTATCGGCCACCTTATAGATAAAATTAGTAATTCAGGGAATTGTGATGCAATGAGACGTGTTCTGCTAACGCTTACTTGGTCCCAGCTGATTCACTCACGTAAAAATCATATTTACACTTATTCAAATATTATCAACTAGAACAAAATTCGTACCATTTGAAAGATAATTTATTAATCACTAAAATAAACTCAATTCTAAGTCACTTTTTTTGAAAATAATGATTGAAGGGAAAAAAAAATATTAAAAAAATTTTTGATGTCCGTCGGCACGTACGAATGTTGGTAAACACAATAACTTAATTAGAAAATACACAACCGATTGATCTATTTTATTCTTTATTACACTTGAATCTTCAAATAGAAGAACCCTTTCGGAAATCACTATTCAAATTCTTTTGATTTAATTATACTTAATAAAAGCTTGAAATTGGCGATTTATGAAAAATTTTAGCTGCTATTTTTTCTTATCATTATTTTGTTTTTTAAATACTTTTTTGCATATAGGAGCGTTGTCTATTAACCACTTTTTGAATGAGCAAGTTAATTTTGCCCGGTTAGATTTCCCCACTTTTTATCAATTTCGAGAGTGTTCTTCTGAACACGCCCCTAATCTTTTAACCCTCACGAAGATTACGCACTTGGATACGACGAATCTTTTGTTATGAATTATTTTTGTGATTGATGGTTATTTTTCTTGATCTATATTTGTTTGAGTTATTTATAACGGGTTATTTTTACACCGATTAATTAAGATCGTTTACCGATTGACAGTTTATTTTAGAATTTTTATGAGTATCTATTCTATTCTATTACATTATTCAAAAAATTAAAAGGGTCTTATAATTGTTCAAAATGTTTTAATGATTTAAAACTGCCTGAATGATCAATGTTCGTAATCAGAAAATAATAACAGTTTTCAATTCCTTGAGATTTTTTATTTTGATTTGTAAATAAAAAAAATTTTTTTTAAATCGACCATTATAAAAATATGGAAAGGAAAATTTCTGAAAATTTTTTAACTTTCAGAAATTCCATGCACAGTAAAAAAGGATTCGTCAAAATCAACACATATCGTGTGTAAAACGAACATTTTACACTTATTTATATGTTACTTTAACATGTTGAGAGTGTTAAAAAAAGTTACACACGTATATGTTGAAAGTAAAAATTTTCCAAGAATTCTTTTTTGATGTTCGACATTCCTTTTAACATATTTTGTGTATTGATTTGACAGTAACATATAAAAAGTGTTGCTATCGAATAAAATAACATTTTTGTGTGTTAAAAAATCAATCGATTGCGACCATCCAAACAACATAAGTTCTGTGTGTTAAATTGACACAAAAAAGTGTTAAAAATTCAATACTCAGAATTTTAACACACGCTTTTTTTACACTTTGACGTTTCGTTTTTTACTGTGCAAGGTAGTATGAAAACTTATTTAAATAGTTTTTATTTTACAAACTTGATAATTTTTTGATTAATTGTTAGACGATTTCAAAACTACAAAAAATTTTTTAATTTCGTAATATAACTTACAGTAAAAACAAAAAAACTTGAGGGGAATTAAAAATCATAATTTTTCAGGACTAGTATTTTGTAAACTGTCCCTCGAAATTATGTTACAAAAAACAGTAGATATTTTTTAAATCTATCAAAAAATTAATAATGACTTTTTATAACAGATTCGTTATTACCAAAATAATTACAATAGTCAAATTTTTGAATAAAATGAAACTAAAATTAATATTGAGTACAATGAAAATTTATTTAAAATAAATTATTAATAATAAATGTCAAAATATAATAATTACATAAGTATACTTAATGTATCTCCATAACTTCTTTTGTAATGCATTAATTATAATGTATAATATTAATAGTTCAATTGGTTGAATGAAATCATAAACAAAGAAGGCCTTAAGTAAATTTGATGAAATAAGAAGTCTATTTCAATACAATTAATATTAAAATAGCTTAATATTTATTAATATCTATAAATATTAATTAGAGCACGTTCGTTCTTGTCACATTGATCGGCTATATATACATATATATTAAGTATCTGTACTCCACGGGACTGCTTGTACAGATAATAAGAGGGGGTATCATTCACCACGTGCAATATAATAACACAGTCCAATAAATAGAGCTTGTAACCGGTGGTAGGATTCATTGTTAGTACAAACTTCGTAAAGTGCAGATCTCTAACGATAAATTTATTGTAACATTATTATAAATATGAAATGTTATAATAATTTATTATAGTATAAATAAAATTATTTTACAAATTTTATTATAGTATTAATTTATATAATATAGATAATAGTAATTAAGAAGTGATAGACAGTGCATGTAATTTAATTAATTAGTGTATAAGTGTTATGAAGGTATAAAAAAAATAATTTTAAAATAAATAATTAGTAGTTAAAGTGATTAAAATGTCGAACGATAATGCCAAAGTTTCGGATTCTGGGTATGCGAATACTTGTGAAAACAGCCGATCCCAACAAAAGTGAGTTTTATTATTATTATTTTATTTAAATTGTAGTTTATAGGGTAGAGCTACCGTTTTTGACCACTTTAGGGCCTGTTTTGGACACTTGAAAGATTAAAATGAAATATTTTGTAAAAGACACAATGACATAATTAATTTTTAAAATATGTTCAAAGATACTTTTATTCCACTATTAAAATGGAAATTTTATTTTATACTTTTTCATTAATTACAATAAAGTATTAAATGTCCAAAAATGGAGCAGTGGCCACAAATGGACTTCTGCCCTATTTTATATTATTACTTAGCTATAAGAAAATAATACCATGATTGTTTATTTATTTTTTATTAATATTTATTTCCTTTTGAGAAATCAATGAGTTACAAATTTTCTATTACAACTACACAATAATTATTAATGCCAAAAAAGTATATAAAGAAAAAAGCAAATTACCGTAAAATTAAACCCATGAATTTAAATTTAAATACACTAATGGAAAAAATTGAAGTAAAAAATAATTCTTAAATTTTTCGATGATTTTTGAGAAGCTGCATTCAAGAGAAAAGTTGATGTATCATCTCTGTGACACCGTGTAAATTTATCAGGACCACTTTCACACCAAAAATTTTTTACAGTGTACTGATGTTTTTTTTCTGATTAGATTACTATACATCCGCGGATAAATTATTCTTGTTTGAATTACTATGGTATCATAGTAACACCGGACTATGTTGGCCACATAACACAAATTTAAATGAACATTTTCAAAACATTACAATGGCCACAGTAATTTATGATATAATTATCGTAAATTTTACTATGACCATTATAAATTTTTGTATATATTTATTTTAATTTGCGTTGTATGGCCAACATAGCCGGTATTGCTATGACACTATAGCATTTCGAACAAGAATAATTATCCGTGTACATATTAAAACAAGTAATTTAAGTTTTCTTTGTTCATTTAGTGTCAGGTGTTTTGAAAAATTACATTTTTTTTCATTAAGTTGTCTTCATATAATTGTATTTAAAAACTCATACTGTTTAAAAAGACATAGCCCATAGAATTATATTAGATTGATGAAGTTATTTATGAATAGTAAGTGAATAATCAGGGAAGCGGATATCGACAATTCACTTTTAAAATTGCAATTAAAATTTTTAATGTTGCAAATTTAAATTTTTTATTAATTTTTGTGGTTATTAGCGACAAGACGAGTCCTTAATCATAATTTTCGGTGGTCTTGAACAGATTTTCGTCAAAAAGGCACTTGTTGACTAGACTAGAGTTCTTAAAATTTTGAGTATGTAATTTATTGCTTTCAAGTAATTTGAAATCCCGGCATTTGTTAATCAAATTATTCATAATTTTTTTTCGATATCGATTTATTTTTGTTCTTTTATTCTCAGATTGCATTGCCAGTGAAATTTATATCTTTAAATGTATATGCAATATTGCCGTACTTGTTAAATTTTGTTAAAAATGTGAAAAAACATTTTCTTTAGCATTTCCATTTTGCCCGGCCCTTTTGTGACTTGTAATTATTCGTTAAAAATAAGTAGTGAACTTTAACATAAAGTTAACAAATATAAAATATAAGTAATTTCCTTGTCTTTTTTATTGAATTAAATTTTTTCAATAATTCAAAAATTGCTTTTCCGATAAATCCTAAAATATACCGTTAGATTTATGTTCTATTGGGCCATTAATTACTACAAGTTCTATTGAAATCGAGTCATAAATTAATTTTACAAAAATACTTCATAATGTCAACTTTTCTTAAGAATTTTTTAAAAAATCATTCTAATTACAATAATTTCCTATTTTTCAAAAAAATTTTTTTTAACAGTAAAGCGAAAACTTAAGAAATTGAATTATAAAATCTAAAATTATACGAATGATCTTCGTTTCGTTTTTCGTATTTTTGAAATCTAATAAATAAATTTTTTTCTGGAGCTAAGACTCCTCAAAGTTTCTTGCCATAGGTCACGACAATTTATTTCTAGATCGAATATAATAAAAATGGAGGGTAGAATGTTATTTATATAAATTAATAAAATTCTCAAGTGTCTCGAAATCTGCTACCCTATAAAGAAAATACAACTTACTCTGGCTATTAATAGATGTACAGATAAAACAAGTTGATTGTGTTATTATTAGTATATCTTGTACAAATATAACTCATTGTATAAAATTAATTGTGCAACTTACAATAGAACAAATTAACCTGTTGATGCTATTATTAGAACAAGTAAATTATTTTTAGCTTTCTTAATAATTTTATCAGAAATAATATTTTTCTATAAATACGGGAGAGAAGGATGTGGTTGGGTACTTTAAGAAGTAATTAGTTTTTATGAGTAATTAAATTCTTTTTTGAGACATGACAGGATACCTCAAAAAAATTTATTTGGAAATTTTTTTTCGGATCAAGACATAGTACTAATTTTTTTTTTTTTATTTGTTGGCTGATTAGTTTTACCCTGGGTATTTTATGTCACTAAAATTTATAATAATTTAACAATAAATAAAAAGTTATCGGTATAAATTTTTTTTATTTTCCATAAAATTTTTAAATGTTTTTTTGTATCCAAGTACTTCGTACTTTTTTTATATTTGAGAAATATATAAAATTAATAAAAACTTTAAAATAAAAAAAATAAGTTTCTATACTACAAAATTTTAGAGGTACCCCAATAATACTCCACCTTCTTTTATTACCACTTACGGGGCATAAAAGTGAACTTGTAATATTGTAAATAAATCGATTAATTATTTTTCTTTTTTATAACTTTTAAAATTTAAGTATTCCAAACATTGATAAAATAAATTCAAATTTAAATTCATTATCATGTTGTTAATTCAAATGATAATAAAAATAAATTAAAAAATATTTTTTCAGAAGTGGAAGTTCACCCTCTAATAAAAACAGCAATCGTTCAGGAAGCAGTGGTTATTGTGGTGATCATCCTTTCAATTCTGGTATCAGGTAATGTGTGGCTTTAACCCAAAAGTATAAATAAAATAAAATAAAATAAAATAAAATAATTTAAATGTAATAAAACGCAATTGTCGGTCCCGATCGACTTACATGCGCTGCCAAAAGCCGGAAGTGAATTTGTAGTGAATATGGATTTTATTCAAATCCGAATTCATTCCGTCACTCGGAGTTTCGGAGTTTAAAAAAAATTAACTCCGCATACAGAATGAATAAGGAGCTTTTTCTGATTTTATTTCAATCCGCATTCATTCCGATTCGAAGTTTTAATATTAAAATAAACTCCCTTTTGGAGTGAATTTCACCTCATGGGAATTAAATAAATAAAAAATCATCTCTACGGATTCAATCACTCATCGGAAATTTTTTACAGTATGACATAAGCTCATTAATTAAAAAAGATAATATAAGAGATACATTTTAACGATGATATAGATGATATTTATTATGTATGACGTGTCGAAATTATCAGCGATATGAATGAAATATATATCAAGTTTATATTAATTAATTACAAATTATAAGATCAGTCGATTTATATATTTATAAACTTATTTAAATATAATAATCGATTATAATATTGTAATTACTAGGTAAACTCAGTTGATTGTATAACGTAATTAGGTTGATTAAAGTGAAGGTGTTTAGTATATTTAATGAAATTATTTTGTTTGTTGATAAAACAAAAGTTTTTATTAAGATACATTATTTTTTATAAAATATATCCCGGCAAGATAGTATATGTGCAGCTTTTATCTTTAGCCGGCATATATTTTTTCGTATGAGTCTCTAAAAATGAATTAATGAAATTCACGGCGAATTAGTAATATACGTATAGTTGGAAAAATAGTGACTATCCACTGATTCATAGTGAATTTCACTAATTCATCTTTAGAGAGTAAAAATGATAAGAGATTGTGTTTAATAAATTTATAATTTTTTTTTTGTACAATACGAGGTTACTATATTTGAGAAATAGTGACGGTCAATAACAAACATAAGTCATATATGTACATTATTTAGTACTGATGATGTTAATCCGAGCACGTGTTTGGCCGCGTGACTTTTTATACACAACAGCCAACAACGTGTGTCACGTAAGAATTTATCCGCAATCGAGTCATATAATCTTCACTATAATCGTTAAAACTAGTTATCTTAATAACATGAATGGTAATTTTTATATTTTTTTATTATTAATTTTTTTTAATTACTGATCATTTTGATGTTTTATACAAGAAAATGATATATATATTAGACTGTGCCACATAAAATCGATATTTTTATTTTTTCGGGCCCATATGAAAATTACGTTGAATGTAACATAGAAAAATCTGTCTATCGGTTGACCCTGTGGGCCAGCCCTAAAACTTCCCGCTGTTTTCGAGCTCCTTGAGCGGTATCCACAATGCTTCTGGAAGATAACGCTATTCAATATTGTCAAATTACTCATGCTAATATTGTAGTATTACCAAAGTTTTTTGATTCAAACAATAGGTTATATCCCCCATGAAAAAAATTTATAAAAAAAATATACTTTTCATACAAAAAGAAATGTATTAAAAATATATAAACATATTAAAAAATATATTTTAAATAGCTAACCTTTGGCCGATTTTCATATATTTTTTAAATATTTTAAATATGTTAAAAATTCATCTTAGAATATATTAAAAATACATATATAAAAATATAAAAAAATTATATATAATATTAATAAATATTAAAAAAATATATTTGAAATATCAAAAAATAAAATTATGGAAATATTAAAAATATATATAAAAATTATATTTTTATTGTAACCAACAACCTAGGAAAAAAAAAGTATATAAAATTTATATAAAAAAATGTATTTCGATATATGTTTTTTACATTTTCATAACTATAATTTTTATGTACTTTAAGATATATTTTTAATATATTTAAAATATATACGAAAATCGGCCAAAAGTTAGCTATTTAAAATATATTTTCATACATATTTATATATTTTTTATGAATTTTTAATACATTTTTTTTATATGAAAAATATATTTTTTTTATATTTTAACATATATTTTTTTTTTATAAATTTTTGGTTTATGAATAAATGGTTTAAAAAAACACAACTATCAATTCACATATATTTTAAATAACAATTATTTCCTAACATACACAATGATACATACACTTGTTTACATAAATAAATTTTCATCTATTTATCGACGGAGTATTGCAGCTACATCTATGCGGTATGGGTAGTAATCCGATAGTGTATTGACTACCGCACAAAGATCTATTGCGGAATGCCCTAGTAGCGTTGCCGTTTCTTCAATGTAGTATGGGCCTCAAGCCCATACTTGTCTGGTCAATTCTGCTATACAGACATGTAAGCTACGCAAAATTTTCTGCACTATACAGTATGGTGAATAACGCCATACTTATGGTACTTGCTGCAATACTGTAATAAGAGTATGGCGATAAGTACCATACATTTCTCTCTGTGTGGAAGGACTATTTTGGCACTCAATTTTTTTTTATGTTACATTCAACGTAATTTTCATATGGGGCCGAAAAAATAAAAATATCGAGTTTATTTGGCAGAGTCTAATATATATACATATATACATAATTAGATTTTATATAGAGTACCTTTAACATAACATGCAATAAATATAAAGAAAAAAATTAAAACAATATTTTTAAGAGGATTAGTGACAAAGCGGCATTATGATGCAAAAAAAATTTTTTTGTTTCAATTACGATAAATATTTACGAAGTAATTTATCATGCATACAGCAAGCTTGAGTGATTTCGATCTAATTAAGGGGATTTGGATCATACTTAAAAGTATACTTAGTATTATTTTTTTACCATCAAATCAGGTAGCTTTGAATTTTTAACTATCTGTCAATAGTGCACGGAGAGCAATGTTAAGTAAATATACCTATGTAGCATAGTAACAATTACATTACTCTATAGTTTGTGTATAAGAGCGGCAGGACACAAACTATAGAGTAATGTAAATATTACTGTGCTGCATAGGCATATTCACTTGACATTTTTCTCCGTGTGTAAACAAAATAAAAGTATATCTTAATATTATTGTTTGGATAATATTTTCGATATTTAAACTCTAGCTAGATTGACTGTGTCAGCATATGTTTAAATAATTTTAATCATTATACATTATTAATACAAAACATATTTTTCAATGATCTTATTATCCATAAATTATCGTAGCAATGAGGCGCTTACTCAACCAATCAGCGAGAAAAAAGATAAAGGACACCAGAAGAAGAAATCAAAGACAACAACGCCACTTGGCAATGGTAAAAAGTCAGCCCTAAAAAGTGTAGGCCAACAGACCAAGACTGGTCTTTATACAGTAGTTTCAAATATATCAGATCAAAAGTTTGAAAAATCAGGTATGCCACTTTTTTTTTTTTTAAGATCAAAAATACGTAATGTCATAAGGCACTGCTGTAACAGAGAGTAACACATCTTTATTTATTTTTTATTCTTATTCAATATTTACTAAAAAATATAAATTTATTGTTGGGTGATCGGACCAGTGAATGAACATGACTAATAAATGAACATTATCTAAGTTTTTCCTACATCATTAAGATTTTAATCACAATTCCATAAAAAAAAATACTTGATTGCTGTTTCATTGCCAACTTTTAGAACTTAAATTATAATTTTATTGCATATTTCTACATGAAAATATTAAAAAATATGACCGTTCATTCATTGGTTACGCGGTCACTTACTGGCTCACTCACCCTGTTATTACCATAATTATCAGTGCATTATTGCGCTACTTGTTTATTATTCAAATCTCTAAACTGTTAGTCAAGTTACAATTTATTGTAACGTTACTGCATCCCTGTTAGTATATTTAAAAAAAAAAAATTGCTAAATTTGAAAGAAATCATGCTATGATAATATGAATTTTTTAATTATTAAAAAAAATAATTAAAATTTGAAAATATCGATGAATTTTAAAGATACTACAGCCTGTAAATTCAAAAAAATTATTTTAAAAAGCTAATACTGCTTTTTAAAATTACGACAGTTTATTTAAAAAAAAAAATAATAATAATAATAATAATAATAATAATACTCATCTAAGGGACAAGATTTCAATAGCTTACATGCTATAAAACTGTCAGCATGTATATTTTAGTATCATATTGAATCTTATTTAAATTAATTGGAAATTTCTGTATGAATGTTTTCGATTTAAATCCATTGAATCCGATTAAAAGTTTATAATCGAAACTAATCGGTATCAATTGGAAAATATTATTTTAATAGCAATTTTATTGTCCAATCGAAACCGATTCTTTCCGATTTAACTCAAATGAAATCCAATAGAATTTGAATCAGATCCAATCGAATTTCTTAACCAGGATGGTTACTATTAAATTTGTTTATCGTCAATATTGCTTTATATCAACCGCTTTGGTCTTACTATACCGGGCTTTATTGTCTGGCGTATGATATAACTACGCTGAAAAAAAATATTGCTAGCTGCTAGCGATTATTTTTTTCAATGTAATACTCTATAAAATATATTTGTTAGCGTGTCAGCGTCACTGATTTAAGAACTATTTCGTTTAACAATATGATATTGATCATATTTTATACATCTCTTATATATCCCATCCTGCCGGATATATAATTTTTTTCAAATGGGAAATCACAAAAAAAAAAAAAATGCAGTCACGTTAGAAATATCATATAACAAACATAGTTTTGACAGCTATTAAGTCGAAATATATATATATATGTATATATGTATAACGACGAAAAAAATTGGATGGCATTTTTCACTCTTACATCCAGTGGGTCTATCAAGTCCTTACGAAACGAAACATAACTTATATTTTTGTTGGTTGAATAGAAGAAGAAATAGGTAATGTAGAGTTGGTGGATGCTAAGGAACCTAGCGAACACAATGGCGATTCAAACTTCATCATACTCAAGAGAGAAATTGTTTCTCAAATCAATTCTCCGGACAATATCAGCCCAAAATTAAATGTTAGTATCTAATATAATAAACCGGTCCCATTATTTGTATACATAATAAAGAAAAATTATATTCAATAGATAATAATAAATAATATTTATTATACAAAAAATCATATTTATTGTGCTGAAAATGATTATTTATTCAATTTTTTCTGTTTAATAAAAAAAAAAAAATCGACCGAATTTCATACGATCGGAATGAAATCGATCATTTTTTAACAATAAAAAAAAATAGTGATTACTTAAAACAAATATTAATTTTTTTTAATTTTTTAAAAAGGATGGTTTTCACACGGTGGTATCGTTGCATGACGGAATGATACTCTATTCGTCAAGTTATCTACAAACGGCACTTGGTTACCTAAAAAACAGTTGGCTCGGTTGTTCGTTCATTGACTTTATTCATCCAAATAACAGAAAGTTATTTATGGATAAACTTTCCGATGGAATTTTTCTATTATTAAAAAATTGTCAAGAAAGTACGTTTTTAATAATAAATAATAACTTTTATATATCATATACACTAATGCAAAAAATTACATTTTTATGGAAAAAATTTATGAAAGAATCTTGTAGAGAATTTATTAGTTTTCAAAGCTGCTGTCCTATGTACTGTGCAATCATTGGTAGCTGAGATATCGATGTTCAAAGCCAAAGGGATCCTTTTTCATTAGAAGGTTGATATTTCAGCGACAGTTTGTTGTATAAAGCTAAAAAAAAAGCAAACTAAAGCTGAATAAATTTGCTAACTGGCCTATGCATTGATTTAGTTGAAAAAAATTTTCCTCAGCCCGTGGACCCTTCGAAAAAAAGAAAAGATTTGAAAAATTTTTTGCTTGCGTTATTTCTCATGATTGCGCAACAACCGTAAATATGAAAAAATTTTGATCAAAACTATAAATTTCAAGCTGTAAAATTATTTTTTTAAGATTTCGATACGATTATTTTTCACAGTTACAGCTTTTCAAAAATCACTGAAAAGTTTATAATATTTTTCTGTTCCTTCAATTTTTTGGATCAGTGTATTATAGAAAAAAAAGTTATAAATTATGTGTGATAATTAAACATTTAATTTTTTATTATTTAGATATCAACGAACAACAAATGAATTTCTTTTGTAATTTACAATGCAATCCACATTAATATTCAGAAAAATGAATGATTCAGATGCTAAACAAAAATCATTATATCAAATTCAAATAGCAACAGATAATGAAAATACATTAATGAAAACATCAGATTATTTGCCATTTCATATGAGTTTGTGCTTTAAAAATTTTCCTGAATCTATGGGGAATGCACATTCATCAACAATGACTTTAATAATAAAATCTGAGCCAATACTTTCTGCTTATGAAGGTATTCATATATAATAATAATAATAATAATATAATAATAATAATAATAATAATAATAATAATAATAATAATAATAATAATAATAATAATAATAATAATAATAATAATAATAATAATAATAATAATAATAATAATAATAATAATAATAATAATAATAATAATAATAATAATAATAATAATAATAATAATAATAATAATAATAATAATAATAATAATAATAATATAATAATAATAATAATAATAATAATAATAATAATAATAATAATAATAATAATAATAATAATAATAATAATAATAATAATAATAATAATAATAATAATAATAATAATAATAATAATAATAATAATAATAATAATAATAATAATATAATAATAATAATAATAATAATAATAATAATAATAATAATAATAATAATAATAATAATAATAATAATAATAATAATAATAATAATAATAATAATAATATAATAATAATAATAATAATAATAATAATAATAATAATAATAATAATAATAATAATAATAATATTGCAATATCGATAAAAATAGTTTGATTTTTTTATTACATGATTTAAAATTTTGAACAAACTAATTAATAACTAATTAATTCATTTTTTTAAAAATCGTGGTTTATAAATCTTAAAAAAATTTTTGTATTTGGATTTTTTACCATAAAATTAGTATTAGGCGTTTTTATTCAATGGAACCCGTGCGAAAAAAATCCGTTCCAAAAACGTTCATGATAGTGAACTTCTAAAATTGAGACAATTCTGAACTTTAAATTAAACATTTTTGGAACTTTGAAGAAAATAGAAAGGTTAGAACTTTTTACTATGGCAGCAAAGGAATTTCCTCCATATGAATATAGAAAAAATACCCATTGTTTTTTCTCTGTGTACTGCGTTTTACAATTTCTATGACAAAAAAAAAATTGAGATATTTACTATGTGTGTTAGACAGTACAAAATTTCGTTAGGTAGTTTTTGATAAAAAATTTTTTGTGTATATTATAACCAAGAAATAAATGGTTTAAATCTCCACAGAGAAAAATGTTGGCTCGAAACCTACAGATTTTTTATTATGCTGTTAACCAAACTTAAAACAGGAAGTGAAGCATCCAAAAAGTTATTATGCTCGTATAAAAAATTATTATGCCGCATCACAATTATTATAATGGATGAAAATAGTTGTTATTAACGCTTATCGATGAGTTTCTCGCGCGTAGTAAGTATTGTGATACAGCATAATAATTTTTCGTATGAGCATAATAATTTTTTGGATGTTTCACTTCCTGTTTCAAGTTTGGCCGACAGCATAATAAAAATTGGTAGGTTTCGAGCCAATATTTTTCTCCATGTAGGTTTATAATAAATATTAAGGCTTTTTAATAATGGAATTTTAAATGGTGTTATAGATCGGGTTATTTATTTTAAATACACTTATGATTATTTAAATAAACATGTCTTAATAAAATAGAATTTTTTGTAGCAGCAGAAAATAAAATTACCTCACAACTCGTCACAATGCGAACTGCCGTTTTACTCATCTCGATGACGAGGTGGTCCAGTATTTCGGTTACTTACCTCAAGATATGATGGGACGCTCAGTCTTTGATTACTATCATCCAGAGGATATGCCTTTTATCGAAGAGATCTACAAGACTGTGAGCATTTGTTGTAGACCGAAGTTTAAAAAAAAAAATATTATTAAATGATCTAAACGGAATAAAAAAAAATGGTCATTACGTAAAATGTTGATATAAGTTAAAATAACAATTGTTGATTTTTAAATTTAACAGATTATTAGACTTTCTGGAGCGGCTTTCAAATCGAAACCATACAGATTTTATATACACAATGGAGAATATATTTTATTGGAGACCGAGTGGTCGGCGTTTGTCAATCCGTGGGAGAAAAAAATTGAATTTGTTATAGGTCAGCATCGTGTTATTCGTGGTCCGGTTGATATAAATATATTTAATCAAACTCAGCAAAAATTATCAATGACTAATGTAATGAATGATAATTTGAGTGAAGAAGTTCTGATTAAATCAAGGATTATTGAGGGCGAGATCTGTGCCCTCCTTGCCGAGGTAATATCCCTTTTTTTTATTAATTTATTCACGTGCACATTTATATTATAAAATAAATATTACAACTTATTGTTGTACTATTAAACAGGCAAGTACGAGTGGGTAGTGCTATTTCTATTTACTATAATAATAATAATTTATAATTATAATTCTTAACAAAAACAAAATTCAGATAGCATTCTCACGTTGTATTGTGTGTAACAACAACAACAATAATAATAATAGTAACAATAATAATAATAATAATAATAAAAAAAAAAAAAAACGAGTGAGCCTCACAGACATAAGGTCACAATAGAAGTGAAACTTTTTTAATAATTAAGTCGGTCTAAATAAATAAATAAATTAATATAAATATAAATATATACATAATATTGGCCATTAGATCTTGTCGGATAGTATAGCATTGGGAAAAAAGAAATCTCTGAAAATAAAACTACGTATAACTAGTTTTCTACTGAATGTAAAAATTTAAAAAACAATAAATTGTAAGAAGAAAATTCAATATTTCAAAATATATTTATGTTAATTAAATGTAAAATTATAAATATGAATTGTAAAATGACGGAATAAAAAAAAGCCCCAATAAAAAAAATCTTTAGATTTGTAAACCACTAAAAAAAAAACATGGTCACTATCTAAAGATTTGTAAATAATTTTTGTGTATATTTGAAAATATTTATAATTAAAAAGAACTAAATTAAAAAGTTGATAAAAAGTAATTACTATAAATAAAGATATACCTCCATAAAAATTACTGTATAAAATTTAATTTCAATGAATAAAAACATAAAAAATTAAAAATAACTGTAATTATAAAGGTATAAAATCATTTAAATATATTTAAAATATTTTCTTTAATTGAATAAATTAATAAACGAAAATAGGGTAGAAGTACCGTTTGTGGCCACTGCTCCATTTGTGGACATTTAATACCTTATTTTAATCAATGAAAATGTATTTAGAAAAAATTCCATTGGAATCGTATAATAAAAGTATCTTCAAACACATAAGAAAAATTAATTATGTCATTGCGTTTTTTACAAATCATTTTATTTTAAACTTTTCAAGTGGCCAAAACTGGCTCTAAAGTGGCCAAAAACGGTACTTCTACCCTATGTAATTTCAAAGAGAACTAAAAAAAAATTACTATAAAAAAACAAATTCTAAAAACAAACATTCGCATAACTAAACATGTATATAAAAAAATTAAGTAAAAATGAACATCTCGATAAATAAAATATCTATAAAAAATTAATTGTTTTTTAACATCTATAAAATATAATACCAAATTAAATTTGATTATAGATATCATATTTTATAGAGATGTTCAAAAACAGTTAATTTTTTATAGATATTTTATTTATAGAGATGTTCATTTTACATAATTTTTTTATATCCATGTTTAGTTATGCAAATGTTTGTTTTTAGAATTTGTTTTTTTTATAGTAATTTTTTTTTATTCTCTTTAAAATTACATACTTTCATTTATTCATTTATTTAATTAAAGAAAATATTTTAAATATATTTAAATGATTTTATACTTTTATGATTACAATTTTTCAAAATTATTTATGTTTTTATTCATTGAAATTAAATTTTATACAGTAATTTTTATGGAGGTATATCTTTATTTATAGTAATTACTTTTTATCAACTTTTTAATTTAATTCTTTTTAATTATAAATATTTTCAAGTACACACAAAAAGTATTTACAAATTTTTAAATACTGACCATATTTTTTTTAGTGACTTATTTTACAATACATATTTATAATTTTACATTCAATTAATATACATATATTTTTACATTTAGTAGAAAACTAGTTATACATATTTTGATTTTCAGATTTTTTTTTCCCGAAGCTACTACCCGACAAGATCTAATGGCCAATATTGTGTATATATATATATATATATATATATATGTATATATATAGTTATTTATTTATTTATTTATTTATTTATATATATTTATATATGAATAACGTGGTTAAATTACGACGCATGCGCACTACACTCTTCCATTGTACTCGACTGTTCTCAACTCCTCCCACTCTTTAAAATATATAAGGCTTGCTATACAAGCAATTCCCCTTCTCGCCTAGTCTAAACTTTCACTCAATGTTTCTCCTCTGGCGCTACCTCCCCTTTTCCGCCTCAAATCGTTCAATTTTAGCCTCCGTAAAGAAGTTTCACTTAAAAAAAAAAAAAAAAAAAAAATAATAATAATAATAACCAAAAAGGTACAATTATTGTTTGTACCTATTTGGTGTCTTTATACGAATCTGTCTCTCTGTTTTTCTTCATCTTATGAGCAGAGAATCCAAAGCTGTACTTTCGATTATGGCTCGGCTCTGAAATTCAAAGATATCGCATCATTTGTCGAAAACAAGACTTGTGATAACGATAAGAAATCATTACCTACGACTAGGACAACTGTAATGTATACGGATGAAAAGAGATTTTCGGTGATTATTACTTCATTTTATCTTCATATTATATCATATTATACTATTCATGTATTTAGATGTTGTAAGCTTTTTCTAATTATTCATTTGTTATTATTATATTATTATAATCACGTAAGCTCAATTATTTAGACAGTTAACATCAAATTTTTTTTCGTGGTGAGTAACAAGACCAATATTAGATATATTTTTTATAGATTTATTTGAATTCATTATAGCATACTATTGTTATTAATTACTATTAAAACAATAATTCATTTTCACCATACCTGCACCGAAAGTTTTAATTCCTGCCCTGTTTCGAGGAAAGAAAGTCGTTCTTTTATTTTATGAGAGAACAAATTATAAAAATTTTACACACCAGGGAGGTAGGCGGGATGTCCCAATCGGCGTGTTAGCCACCCGGGTTGGAATGTCCTACTTTCCTCCCCAGGTGTGTAATATACTATTATTTAAAAAGGAGAATCAACAAATTTTTTAATATGCTTCAAAGGATTAATTATATTTTATTGACACTGGTTAAACTTTTAACAGTGGGGCTGAAATATGGTAACATTATCATATGTTTTACACTTATTCTTTTATTACTAATACGCATGCTCAATAAACAAAGACCGCAACTTTTTGAGGGCGTTAAATTAATTAAGAGTGGACACTGAGTTCAGAGTTATTTGTTTTTTAAATTTAATCTATTGGGAGTATTATTAATCTGTAAACATTGAATAGAATATGAACTTATGGATATTTCAAACGTTGATTCATCATTCACTGAATTTTAATTTATCAAATTGATGATCATGATTAATTTATAGTACACGAAATAATTATAGACTTTTTTTGTAGTCTTTTGAAAAAATTAATTGTTATAGTAGAGACCGGGGCACAACGGGCCGGTTTACAAATTTTGTAAAAAAAAAAAATCTGAAAAACAGTTGACCCGCTGAAAACTCAATTTTAGAAAATCGGACCAAAACTAATAACTTCCCTTCGTTCTTTTGATACACGGTGAAAAATTTCCAACAAATTTTCTTATGGTCCGGTGTTACAATGCACTCATAATAAAATTTAATGGGAATTTTTCACAGTGTAATTTTAAATTTTTTTAGCGGGAAATAAAAAATAGTTATAAAACAATCATGTTTAAAAAAAAAGTTTTCTTGAGGA
Organism: Microplitis deprimator; assembly: GCA_964016945.1. NCBI lineage: Eukaryota > Metazoa > Arthropoda > Insecta > Hymenoptera > Braconidae > Microplitis > Microplitis deprimator. The sequence goes on along the minus strand of OZ024710.1, from coordinate 5,134,247 downwards.
ATCTTGCTGTGCATTCTGTAACTACTCTCTAAACATGAATTAGTGAAAAAAGTGAATATTCACTAATTCCAAGTGCAAATCGTACCACTAATTCCAAAAAGTGGTACGATTGGCACTTTGAATTAGTGAATATTCACTTATTTTCACTATTATCACTAATTCATGTTTAGAGAGTATCATATTAATTTAATAGAATTATAAAGTTCAGTGTTTAGATGTTTAGATAAAAGTGCAGAAGCAAAATTTCATTGTTACTATTTTTTTAAGCCTTCACAAGTAACCAAAAGATTTTAATTTTCCATTCGCTTATTCGAAATCTCGTTTCTGCATACATATACTTAGTGATATTTTTTGTACCTCTGAACAACGTGAATTTTTTTCTCAAAGATTTCTGATCATTATTAATATTTTTTATCATAATTTAAAAAAATATGAGTACTTAAATTAGTTCTTTCGACTTTAAAAAATATTGAACATATATTTTGTTGGATGTGAAATTTTCCACAAAAAATATAAAGAAAAAAATCTCTTTTTTTCGCCGTCAAAAAGGACGCGGTCGCTTTACTAACATTATTAGTAAAAATAGAAGGTAAAAATGTTGCTTTACTTATTTTGTATTGACAATGAAAAAAAAATAAAATTTAAATAGTTTGAATGAATAATTAATCGTTGAAGTATTTGAATCCATTGTTTCTGATCGATCGGTCATACATTTTTATAGAAACGTGAAGGCATGATGGCCGGCGAGATTTCACCTCCCCACAAATGCAGTGGAACTACATCATCAAGTGAAACACCGCTGAGTTACCATCAACTAAATTATAATGATAAAATCGAAAGATTTTTCAACAGCAAACCGATAGTTAATATTGTGCCCGTCAGCAATGAAAAAATATTTCACTCCAATTCTCAAAGTAATGATAAAATTCAATAAATTATTTATTCTAGTAAGCAGGCGACATAATTTGATAATTGGCACTTAGCGACTTATCTTAGATAAAAAGTTAACGAATAATAAAAATATCTCAACAAATATTTTATTAATTATTTACATTTATAGCTTCAAATTCAAGTCCAACGAAAAATGATAGCGGTGGCAGTGGAAGTGGAGAATATTTTAACAACGGTTTTAATAATTTAACCAGCGGCAAAGATAGACTTAATAATAATAGTAATTCAACTTCAACAGATAATTTTCAGGCAATACCTCTCACTGAAATATTACTTAAAAAGCATAATCACGATATGGAACAACTTATGGTTCAAAAACATAAAAAACTTGAGTCAAATATTAAGTCTGGAAATTCTAATGAAAATAATAATAAAAATAATGATAATGATGATAATATTATTATTATTAATAATAATAATAATAATAATAACAATAATAATAATGGTACTGAAGAGCGAAAATTAGAAAAAACAAAAGATAAAAAAATTCAAGATAAAAGTCGAAATGGAAAACGTAATGGCTGTCTAATTCTCGAAGATGAACATATTAAGGTTAATAATCATTTATATTTTATTACTATTATTTTTTAATACAAAAATATTTTTCATTTTACATGCATTTAAACTACGAGTTTAAATTATTGAGCATGTTCAGAAATACACTCTGGAGATTGATAAATCCTCATTAAGAAAAATAAGTTAATCCATGCGAAGTGTATATTTTATATATTTTTCTTATTTCGTATTCGTATAATTTATATATTAGTCGATTCAAATTGTTTCAAATCATTTCAAATTGTTTTGAATTATTTCAAATCATTTTTCTTAATCAGGGAAATATTTTTCCAGATGGTTATGAAGCGGAAAGCCACGTGGTTTACTTAAACCCAGAGGAACGAGAGAATACCTAATAATGCATTTATCTATTCCTCTGGTTTAACCAGATAATATTTTTGAACACAGAAGTTGCATTTTTATTTTCCAAATTGAATTTCTGAACATTCCCATAGTGTGGGTCATGGAATGAAATACGATTACAGACTTGGGGTGATGGTAGCTCTTACCTTCGGCTCGGGCAGTCATCTTCACTCTCTTTTGAAATCATTTCGTTTCATTCCTTGTCATACTATATGTGTTGAAAAAAGTTGCTAATTGATTAAAATGTGATAAAGTTAAGCAAAATAAAATTTTTAAATTGATAGGTACCTAGATATAATGGAAACAATAAAAATACGGAAAAGCTCTTGGCAAAAGAACACAGAGAACGATTGTCAAGTGTAAATGCTAGTAGAGTGGATATAAATACTCAAATAAAATACAGTTTATCTGAAGAATCCGATCATACAAATTTTTTGAGTAGACGTGATAGGAAACGCAAAGTTGGGCATGTTTGTAAAGAAGAACTTTTTAAGGTTTGTTGGTTACTATTTAAAGTATTAAAATTATAAATTAAATATATATTTGTAGCAGTAGAAAAAAAATCTGAAAAATCGGACCAAAACCAATAACTTCCTTTTTTTTGAGAATTTTCAATTTTCATAGCGAGAAGTTAAAAATACACTGCGAAAAATTTTTGGTGTGAAAATAGTCCCCGAGGACTTCACACGGTCTGTTCAGTGTGAAATTTTCTTGGTGTGAAATATCAAGTGGTGTACTTTTAACTCGGTATGAGTGTTTTCTTTCACACTGTTCGGTGTTAGTAGCTCAAATATTGTCCAATATTATAATTTTTAGTTAAAAATTATAAAATAATATATAGGGTACAGCACTAGTGTATCGTTTCATTTTAATCAATGAAGTTTATCTTAAAATAAAAATTAAGTGCCGAAGTAATCGAGAGTTTAAAATAAATAACTTGAACATTTACACCCTTGGTGGTCCAAAATTTGACACCGTGCGTTGTATCAAATAATTTACACCACACCGCGGACTCAAAATTTTTTACAGTGTATATTTATGTATTTATTTAAAATTTAATAGGTACCAATGAAGAATAAAAGAAATAGAAGTAACACTAAAAATGATAATACAACATTGTGTGTGAAAACAAAAATAGATCAATTTGTATTAAATGAAGTGCGAACAAATAATAACATGTGGTCACAACTGCCTTTAGTTTATCAAAATACATTCCATCCTTCTGGTTTAAATCAAATGCTGCCAGTTTACTATGCACCTGTTTCACAAATACAAATTGACAGTAAAAACATGGAATTTCAATCAGCTCAATCAACTCAGCCACAATATTCGGCTTTATCACTTCACCAGTATCAGTATCAGTATCAGTATCAGCAGAGTCCATTCGTATCGTACCCAACATCATGTGGCGGAATAGTGTATCCAACAATAATTGGTGATGCTAGCTCAGCACCAACTCTATACACTTATCCATCTATGATGGCTCAGGCACCAAGTCAATTAGATAATTTGCAAAGACCTGTAACTTTATTATCGGGAAAATATTCAACGGAACTAAAACGGCCGACAAGCCAAGATACTAGTGTCAAAGCTGAGCTCGGTAGTATTATGGCAACCTCAGAGTCGTCGAAAAAATTATTTTCACCCAGTTATCATTACTCGTCTTGTGTCAGTATATATGATAGAAATGGACAAAAGGAATCGAGTATTGAAGATTCAAGTGATTCCAGTTTTTATGGAAATTTTTTAAATACCAGCACTAACAGTAGTTCTAATCGCAGTGAGAATGATTACGCTGCACGTATTTCAGAGGTAATAATTACTTATTTTTAAATCATTATGCTGTAGAGCTATTATTGTTGTAAATAATAAATAAAAAATTTTTATTTTTAATTAGATAAATGCATTGAACAATGGTGGGGGTGAGTCGACAAACAGACGTTTTGGGATGATAAACAATTTAAAAAATGATATGCCACAGCATAATGTGGAAGCAACTACATCTTCACTGCAAAAGAAAGGCTTGCCGTGGTATCACAGTGTAAAAATGACACCTGAAATAATATATAATTATCAAATGTCTCCAAAAGCTTTAAGTGAAGTTCTTAAAGACGATCTCAAAAAACTAAAGACATACAAACAACCACATCTCGTAACCGATCAGATAGGTCAGCTTTATCTTGACCGGGAACTCGAGAGTTTTGGCACTAAATTAACTTTGGATGGCAGCAACGTCAAGTGAATGCGATTCTTTTAACCAGAGCACTAATTGTAAATCTTACGTTTCATCTCAGGTGAGACATGAATGGTAAATAAACAATTTTATATTTATTTAAAAATTATTATAATTCTTTTTTTATCTTTAAAAATTTAATTAATAACAAATTTATTTTATTTATTACTTTTTACGCTACAATTTAAAAATTACATTATTAAGAAGCAATTAAATAAATAAATAAATTTAATATCATGAAGTCTTACAATACAGCAAAGTATTTATTTCTTTTATTATTATTACTGTCTAATAACCGTGTGCTCATATATAAGAGTAACACTTTATATAAGGCTTCATATAATAGTTAATATTCTTATCACGTTGAACTCAACGTGACTAATATCGCAATAATAATAACCGTAATGTTTATTTTTTGTTAATTTACAGCACAATCTTATACGAAAAGAAATGAAGAATAATAAGTGCGCTATTATATATGAAGAAGATGCACCTTCACCATTATTAGCTTAACCATAATTAATTTATTCTCATTAATTTTTAATTACACTCATTTTTTTTATAACTAAATAATGGATACAAATTTTTTTCTATTATACGGACATTTTTTTAATAGTAATTTTTCATATTAGCCGTTAGTATTTATATGACTTTTTAATCAACATAATATCAGACGAATTTTATGTAAATTTTTTTTTAATTGGTATATACTTGCATTTAGATATATAGTAAATGAATTATTTACAATATTTAATAGAGTAAATTTAAAGTATATTTAGATGATTGGAATAGAGGTTTGTCGAATGCTCTTGCGTTATGTTTTTGGATTTTACGTCCATACTTTTTGGATTCAATGATAGTGATAAAAGTTTATTTTAATCGATTTTTTTTTTTTATAATAAATATATTGATTGGATTATTTTTTCTTTTATGTGAACGCATAAATTTATAATTTAAAAATCATTAAATTGATAGGGTATTAATTTTTTAATTTAAGTATAAAAACGTAATTGCAGTAGAATATTTGAATGAGATATTGACTTTTAATTATTAATTAAAAGTATTAAAAGCTTTGGGAGATTTAATACATTTTTGTGAGGATGATAGTTTATTGTGTGGCAAGGAATAAAACAAGACGATTTTAGACAAAGATAAAGTTAACCCTTCGTCCGTCGCGCATTGTCAGACCGGCATCACCCGTAGTGTGCAAATTTTTAGGCTTACTGTTTATAAAGGTTAATATTGCGGTGTTGTCAAGTATCGTAAATATGATTTTTTAAAATTTAAACCACACAAGTTTACATGACTAGAAAATTGTAATTTTTTTTTTTATTTGTTTCCTAAACTAAAAATGCATTAAATACAAATATTGAAAAAAGAGATGAATTAATTAATTAAGTTATAAATTAAGCTGGTGGTAACTGGCAACACTGCGCAGAAAATTTTAACAAATTCAACGTCCGAGTTTACTCGCGTCAGCGGCAAATCGCCGCGTTTCTCAAGTTTTCTAACAAAAAAAATTATTTTTTTAATATTTAAAATATCGGAAAAATAATTATCATTCATTCATTCATTTGATACTAAAAAGTATAATAGAAGAACTCATAAAATTTAAAAAGGCTCAGAAATTTATTTTAGTTTTAAATACTCTTTTAATACACGTAGAGAAATTTTTAATAAAAATTACCCAAAAAATATGATACTGTGGGGATATGTGGAAAATATGTAAATTTTTCACATACACATTGTAAAATATACTACTCGATAGCATGTAAATGAAGTGCATTTTCTCCTAACAACATAATAAAAATTTAATTACTGGCTAGAAGTCCTGACAGTACCGAATTTTATGGGTAATTTTTACTCAAAAATTATCTGCGTGTAAAAATTTCGGCTCTGCCCTATAGCGAAACAGACGAAGAGTTAACGGACCGAGCCGAAGGCGAGATCTAGCTCTACACGAAGTACAAAATCGTAGTTTATTACGTGCCACACACTATACTTTTTTCATTTTTTTTTCTCATTAGATAATTTTCCCGCAGGGTTCACGTACCAAATTCTCTAGTATTGGTTTTTTTCTCAAATTTTATTTGTACTTAGTTAAATTTTTCATAGGCTAACTTGATCAATAAATGGATGACCCCCAATAATTAGACGAAAAATGTATTAATAAATTTCGCTAAGAATATTTTATTAATTTTTATAAAAAGTACTGAATTTCTGATCAATTCTGATAAGAAAATTTTATAAGAATTTATTTGAATATTTAAACAGAGCGTTTACAGGGATGTTTCGTCTATTTACTGGAGATATTAGTTTTTCCTCAGTTTTTCCGTTTTTTTTATATACTACAATTTTTTACACTACTTTTATATTTTTTTTTTATTCCTTATGAATTTTTATGTAAATATAACGTAACTGAAAAATGTATCGATATTTTATTATAATATTTCTTTAAAAAACCGAGGGACAGCTGAACAATCCATTTATTGGTCGACTTACTTTAATCTGCATTGAAAGTTAGAGTTTCAATGTACGGAAAAATTAAAACCCTACTCAGTGCGGTGCTGGAAGAAAATGCTCGGTTGTGGTGCAGCACCACACTAATTACTGTGCGGACTGCGGAACCTGACTGAGTGATATGTGCACATGACTCAATCAGGTTCCGCACAGTAATTAGTGTGGCACTGCACCACAATCGAACATTTTCTTCCAGCACCGTACTGAGTCGGGTGCAGAACAGTAACCAACAGCGCATGTATGAATTATAATGTCAGAATAGTTGGATATAATGGCATAGTATAAATATTCTGATGTTTACCCCGCGTAAAAATAATTCCGTTCCAAAAAGATTCAAAAAAAGTTCGACATGTAGAACTTGTAACTTTTTTACAGATTATAACTTCAAGTTTAACTTTTCCCGAACTTTTAGAATGTTAATAGTAGAAAATATAGATTTCGAATTTTATGTTGACGAACTTCAGTCAGATGAGAACGTTTTTGAAACGATTCTTAAAATGCATTTTTATTATTACATTTTTCTCTAGTTTAAAACCAGTTCAAAACACTTTAAATTAAACGGGAAAAATGTAGCAAAAATACGTTTCGTAAATTACGTTTTAAAAACGTTCGCATCTGTCTTTAAATTCGTCCAAATAAAACTCAAAATCAACGATACTTTTTACTATTAAAATCCGAAAAGTTAGAAGAAAGTTAAACTTGAAGTTCTATTCTGTCACAAATTTAGATGATCTACATGTCGAACTTTTTCGGAATGTTCTTGGAATGAATTTTGTTTACTCGGGCCAAATTAGTATATTACCCACCAAGGGAGGAAAATAGGACATTCCAATCCGCGTGTGTAATTGGCTACCCGAGCCAAAGGCGAGGGTGGCAAATACGCGGATTGTGACGCCCTACTTTCCTCCGTGGTGTGAATACGATTTTTAACTAGATCAGTACCTGAAAGTTTAAATTTTTGCCTCTATTTGTGAAAAGAATGGCGCATGCGCTGATTTTTATAATTTGTTTTCTCACAAAAGAAAAGAACGAGTTTCTTCTCTCTAAACAGGGCAGGAATTTAAACTTTCGGTGCAGATATTGTGAAAAACTTATTTAGCGGGTAAAAATCAAACATTTTCTACCCAACAAAAGAAACTGATTATTTTCAAATTGCTAAATAAAATTGGCTTGTTTCGACTCCCGTACAAAAAAATATATAAATCATATATATATGTCCCATATAGCCAATGCATTGATGCATATATGTCACATATATATTTTTTCGTATGGGCTGCCTACTCCGACCGAAGGCAAGAGTGACAAACACGCGAATTAGGACGTCTTAACTTATTCAGTGGTGTGTATACTATTTTTCACTACATCTGCAATCAAAAAATGAGAATTCAAAATTTCTGTAATTTTTAGACAAAAAGTTGGCACATGCGCGTATTTATAGATTAGTTTTTTCATAAAAAAATAGTATATCTTTTTTCTCGCCAAAAAGACAGGAATTTGAATTTCCCACGCAGGTGTAGTGGAACAGTATATTTTTGCATCCTAAATATAAAAATAAGTAAGCAAAATAGCCATTCGCGGTATAATGATAACTTTTAAATTTTCATCTTATAAATTGTTAAAAGATTTAACAATTTTTTCAAAGGCATTTTAACGTATATTAGATACGAGCTTATAGTTCAAGGAGCTCTTAGTAGTAATTAGTAATCTTATGTAGCTATTTTGTATCTTTCCTCGTCAAACACAACAAAAGACTAAAAATAATTAGAAAAAAAAGTTTTAAAATTTTTGCAACTTTTAAATGAGTAGATTTATTCAAACGAAAGTATTTTTTGGCGTTACCAATGCCAAAAGAGTGTATCTCAAAATATACGCCCTTTTGGCTCTGCAGAACCAAAAAGGCGTTTAAAAAAAAAAATTATTTTTCTTAAATCAACTTGGGAATGTTAAAAGAATATATATCTAAGAAAAAAACAAAAAGGAAAATTTTTTTTGACATACGCCCTTTTGGCTTTGAGAAAAAAATTTTTAAATTATTATTAATTCTTAGCGAAAAAAATAAATCAAAAGAATGTTAAAATAGATGACTTCATAACTCAATCTATTGGAAAAAATATTTATTTAACTGAAAAAAAACATTCCCAAGTTGATTGGAGAAAAAAAATTTTTTTATACGCCCTTTTGGCATTAGTAACACGATTTATAAAAGCTATGATGAACCGTAAACTGTTTCAAAAGTACCCGGATCTAGTGTTCGATCTCAAGGTTCCTTACATTCTAAGAGAAAAAAAAAGCAGCTAATTCAAAAATTTGATTTTTGAATCTTTTTCAAAGCAGTTTAATGCAATATTTAGAAAAAACTCATTTAAAAATAAGTTTTTATAATTAAATACTGAGCCAATCTCTTTGTTCAACTGCAGAAACTCAAAGCTAAGATTTCAAATAATGTCAATCAATATACTTTCAAATGAATCATACAAACAATAAATACTATTGCAATTATCAATAAAAAAAAGTGCTTTCGATAGTATCTGATACATTTACAATAATTAATATTTATATACCGATTAAACTAAAAAAATATAATCCCTCACCCGCGTTAAAATAATATACAAATCATTACAGTATCGATAAATAATGAAATTGTTTGATACCGCGATGTTAAAAATAAATATATAGATATCCGAAACCAATAAATAACTAGGGACCAATGAAACGAAATATATTTTTTGCATTTACAATTAATAATATAAATAAATAAGTTATCAAACTGACATTTAATTAAAATAGATAACCGAATAACAAACTTGAAATAACGTGTGACTTATACAACCCATGTTTACTTCATATAATCAATCGGACGAATTTACATAATATAATATAATATTCTTGTATCATCTACATTTATTTATATTTAATATTTATATGTATACATATAAATATGCACGAGGTATTTCGCAGTGATCATGAAAAAATATTTAAAATATATTTTAATCGCACCCTAATCTAGATTATAGCTTACATATTTATATTTATATATATATACAAATCATAACTCTATTAAATTTATAAAAAAAGTTATTCGATATTTAAAAAGGTAGAGATTAGATAATTTTATTAAATTTTATAAGAATTAATATATGAATTATTATTTTGAGCTAATAAATACAAAAAATTAATTGTCATTGTGAATTTTAAAAATTATTTTATTAAAATTTTTCAAATGTCCAAAACTGGCTCTAAAGTGGCAAAAAACTGTACCTCTATTTATAATAAATATTTGAATTTGTAATTTTTTATCTTGACATTTACAGTCATATATATAATAATTTTTATAAACAAAAAAAATTTAATAGCCGGGTAATTTTTACTTTCCAGAAAAGTTTAAAAAATAATTTTAAGTTTTATTATTAAATATATAGTAAAATTAAATCATTACTAGATATATATAATTATTTATTATTACCATTAAAAAATATATATAATTTAAAATATATTTAGGTTTAACTGTTATATAAACAAAAATTATTCTATGAAATAATGTTTTAATTTTGATCTCTGTAATAACCGGATGATTTTACAAATTTCAACGGTCAATTGAAACTAATTATATAATTCATACTTACTGTGTAAAATGATGAATTTATATTTATATGTAGACCTTATGAAACAGTATAAAGACAAAAAATATCTTATTATGTTAAATGCCATTACTGCTATTATTAGCAACTAATGCCACGGAAAAAAATAAACTTTAAAAATTTGTGTTTGAAATTATAACCCAAAACCAGGATGTGAATATGGGGAATTTTGACATTACAAATAATAAATTTTATAATACATGTCGTAAATTTTCTAAGTATCAGTTACGATTTTTAAAGTTCAAATAGTAATTTTTCTTGCATAGTCAATAAATTTTCATATTTACCCTCCCTGATTAAAAGAAACGATTCAAAACGATTTGCAATGTAAAATGTCCATGAGAAGGGCGATTCAAAAATATTCAAAGTATTCAAAAGCATTAAAAAGTATTTAAAATATTTTTTTTCTAATCGTTTTAAATCGTTTCTTTTAATAAGGACTATGATTATTCACGTTTTAATCATAAATTAAAAAATTACTATTTAGAATGATAGTATTTACTGATCACTTTATCATTATATTACTTGTTGTTCTCAATTTATACAGTTCATTTTTGTCCGTGTGTTTTTTAATTTGTAAATTTTATAATATATACACATAAAATATATGCGCCTGAATTTTTTGTACAACTTTGTGATTTAAAGCAGATTTAAGATATTTATATTAATGATTAAATAAAAAAAAAATTAAATAAATAATTAGTAGTGTTTTATTTTATATGATAATTAATTTTATTATTCATTGAATATAAAATTATATTAATGTATAATTAGTTATAAAAATACCCTGTTAAAATGTTTTAAAATAATTCATGTTGATCGTTTGTTACGATTTGATGCTTCGGAAGTCTTTAATATTTCTTCTGCAGATCGTCGTTCGTTTACTGAATTTATCTTTATTAAATAAAGTCATAATATTAATATTACATAGTATTATTTCATTAAATAAATTATTTTTGGGTTTCACTATCACTGATCTTGTACAAATTTTTTTGATTTGTTACTTCTGTGAGCTACTTATTATTTTTATGATTTATGAGACGTTGCATTTGTGCCGAATTATGTTTATTAACTTTTTAATTCCCTCGTAATTTAATTGATTCAAAATAATTATTAAGTTTTTGTGTATAAAAATTTCATATTCTTGCCATTAATATTTTTTTTAAAAGTTTAAAATATAAAGAAAATCATAAAAAATGCAATTGAAGTAAAAGAATTTATTTTTTGGCAATTATCTCTCTTGGAAATATATATAACCTGTTACTTTTTTTAAAAATAAATTTATGAAATCTGAACAAGATCCTTGATAGTGAGGCCTAAATATAATTCATTTTGTAGAATAATCTATATCTATATATAGATGGGTATATATAGATAACTATATATTAGGATGATAATTATTTTCATGATTTTAATTCATTCGTTTCACCCAAAATTTTAAAAATCATAAAAATAGCTGCCTATTATTTTTGTCTTATCATAACTTTTATGATAAATTATTAATTACGCATTAAAAACTCATTAGCCAAAAATGAAGCAAAAATATTGCTATCAAGTAGTCGCGGATTTTTATAAAATCGGCAAAAATTTCCATGTTTGTCTTGTAAATTTTACTTTAAACTCATAAATGATGACGTCTCAACCCATCAGAATTATAATAAACAAGTTTATTTTATTGTAATCATAGCCTTGGTTAAAAAATCTCATGAAATTCAATAGAATCTCATATATTCTCATGGTAATTTTGTGAGAATGAAAGAAATTTATGAGAAGTACTATTGGCTCTATATATATATATATATATATATACAGCAATGAGAATATATCGTTTTTAAAAGCAGGGAAATTCAAATTTCGTTTTTTATAATAATTTATTTTTTTTTGTATAATAAAACAACTTTGTTAAATTGATATAACTCTTGCTTATTAAAATTAATGGTTAGCTTCGTCTGAAGACAAATGTAACCTTTCATTACTTAATATTATCATTTAAAGGTAATTCACAGACAAGATATTTTTTAATTTAGTATTTAAAAACTAAAAAAGTCTACTCAATATTTAAAATATCACTTTATTTTTGCAGATGAATATCTACGAGTTTTCAGTAAAATTTTATTGTAATAGTCGTGATTGTATAGAAGCTTTGTAATTATAGAGGTTCTCTATTTTAATTACAATTACCCGCGTAAAAAATATGTCACATATATAACATATATGCGCGTAAAAAACAAATATGTTGATAGGTTTTACGTATATGTTGATATATACATCGACGTAAGTATATTCAAAATATATATAAATATATGTTAACGTAAAAAAACAGTAAGTCACATAGGGGAGAGTGGGGCAAAATGAGCCCCTTAAGAAAAAAGGGCATATATGTAATATAAAATATAAGCCCATTTTACCCCACTCTCTCTTATGTGAAATAGATTTTTACATATTTCCATGCAGGTAAGATATTTTGGGGTGACATCAATGAATTTCGTAAATGACAGAAATAATCTCACCCTAATACAAAAATGAAATAAATGAAAAATTACTCAACAAACCTGCACTTGATGTAACTCGATTGAGTTGTTATTTTTAAGATATTTACGTATGAACGGCGCAACTAACATTGGGTCGAGCTTATCAACTTTTTCAGACGATATAATACTGACAAAGAGACCAATACTCATTGTTACTAAAGCCCCTGTCAAAGTATACCACAAATAACTTACACGATATATTGCCCATGTTTCGCTAATACAATTAAAAAACAATTAATTACTATCATTATAATCGGAAACAATAATTATACACAGAATTAAAAAATAATTACTTAGATTTATCTTCGTCAGTTGTTCCAAAAACAGAATCTGGTGGCACAGAAAGCAGTAAATTTTCTGCTTGTTGAAACCAATATGTACAACCTTCCGTAGTAACTGATTTTTCATCAGATCTATAATTTATATAAATATATTTTGAAAACGTGATATCTAATTTAAAATTATACAATAAATATCAAATAAATGAATTACACAATGCTGCCGCTGGCTATCGCAGCTTGAGCTGAAAACGTAACCCATCCCATAATTCCTAATCCACAGATTCCACCAACTAATGCACCCTTATAAAAAAATAAACAATTAATACTTTTCATGTTTAAAAATTTGATAAATATGCAGACGGTTACATTTTTTATATTTATCAAATTTTTACAATAAATTCTAAAATCAAAATGTTGCAATTCCTTTTTTTTTTATTTTCGACCATTTATTTGATTTCAATTGAACGAAAATAAGTATATTACACACCTAGAGAGGGAAGTAGGACACCCCAACCCACGTATATAAACGCCTACCCGAGTTCAAGGCGAGGTATAGAATTTATCACCATACTTGTACCGAAAGTTCAAATTTCTGCCCTGTTTATTGGGAAGAAAATCGTTATCTTCTCTTATGAGAAAACAAATAAAAAATAAACGCATGCGCCATTCTTCCATTAACAGAAGCAAAAATTTAAACTTTCAGGTACAGATTTAGGGAAAAATTGGCTTTGGTAGGCAATTATACACTTGGATTGAAATGCCCTACTTTACCCCCTAGGTGTGTAATATACTAATACTTTTATAGGCCAAAATAGGTAATTTCAGTTCTGCATATTTATCAAATAAATAGTTTATAATAATTTTTACGAAAGTTTATTCCTAAAATATTTTAATTAGAAAAAAATAAAAAAAAAATTCATACCTTGGCATTGACCCATGGTAATAAAACTCCAATACTAAAAATTCCTAATGAAGGTCCACTATGAATAGCACTCATAGTTATTGATAATTCAAGTACATGAGTTCCAGCTTTTTCAACCACAAAAACAAGCGCTACGCAAATAATACCCAATATAACAACAGTTAATTTCATAAGTATATCAGCGCTTCTAGTGCTAAATGGTGTTTTACGAAATGGTTTTATAAAATCTTCAAAAATAACTGCAGCCATTGAATTGAGTCCAGTTGACAAAGAGCTTCGTATTGTAATTTAAATTAAATATTAAATAAGTTACTATATTTTTATTGAAATAAAATTTAAATTTGTACCTAAGAGCAGCACTAAAAACTCCTGCAACGAAAAGACCTGGTAGCCCTGGAAACTGTCCTAGGACATCCATTACTAATAGCGGAAGTAATTGATCTTTAGCGCTAACTAATTTAGTTGTTAAAGGATCGCACTCATGGTACCAAGCATAAATAACCAATCCAGAATAACCACATACTCCAATTAAAGCCATCGCACCGAATATAAAAATCCAGAGCGCTCTAAAAAAAATTTTTATCTTAACATCAATTTATTTAATAAAAAGACATGGAAGTAGTCTGCGCAATGTGTAAGCGCGAGAAATTTACCGAGGCTATCAGTTATAGTATATTACACACCAAGGAAGGAAAGTAGGATATTCTAACCCACGTGTATAATTGTCTACCCGAACCAAAGGCGAGGGTAGCAAAGATGTGGACTACGCCTGAAAGTTCAAATTTGGTAATTATTTGGAAGTGGGGTCAACAGGTATTTCGACAAGCAAAAATCCAAAACCTGGCAAATGGCTTAGGGACCACGTTTAATCCCAAGCATTTGTCGGCGGATTGAAGTTGTTTCAGCTTAAATCGTTGTTATATAAGCTTTGATACCCACTTGGTATATAATTAAGGTATAAATTATGCTTAATTTCGAATTTATCTTTGAGATTTTTCAGTTCCGTGATACACTGCACTATTTGACATATTTTTCTTATCATTCTATGTATTGACTCTTAAGTCAACCACCAAAACTTAAGGTATATGCCTATTTGCCATAATGTTTGTAGTTTCGTCCTAAGTACGTTAACGGACTCGTCAGTAAGGCTATGTTAACGCACTCTTGCCTTAGACTACATCTCTTACTAGTACGGGCCGGCGTAAAACAGTGTTGTGGGTTTCTGCCGGACACTATACCAGCAAGGGAAGGCAGATACTATCCAAACTACTTGCAACGAAATGTTATGTGAGCTGTTGTACACATTGAAATACTGAAATAACAAAAATATGCTGATTTTCACTATTACAAGAGTTCAAAAATTATTTGTAACTCTTAGATCGACCTTTCTATCACCACCGTCCATCTTACGGTATTATATAAAATTACTTATATTTATTAGAAAAATTTATTTTTGAAAATTCACATGATTTTGTGTTATTTTTGACATTCTTTCACACTTCAATTGCAAGGTTCAGACAGATATCTGGTGTTAGAGACATAAACTCATACAGAAAATTTAATCCGCCGTGTAGCTGAACACGTGGAAAAAATTTAATTATAGATATTTAAGGTGTAAGCACTTGAAACATTGAAAAATGTGGTGAGCCTGAATATAGACAATTACCTCAAATTTTTGCCTCTGTTTAGGGGAAGAATGACGCATGCGCTAATTTTTATCATTTTGTTGTTTCATAAAAAGAAAGAACGACTTTCTTCCCTCTACCCAAGTAGCAGAGACAACTTTTAAGATGTCATAAAGATGTTTTTTAAAAGGACGAGACAAATTTTTTTTTGTCTCAAAGTCAAATTTGTTGATATAAATAAGACATACGGATATTAGTCCTAGGCAATTTGTCTTCTTTTTTCCATCCCAAAAAAGTCATTTCAATTTAAAAAATCGTTTAGATAATTTATTTGTAATTTACTTTTCGTCGTTACTTGTGCCAAGTCTTCTAAGCAGATATTTTTTCGGTGACATAAATTTCTGATCGTCTGTCAACATTTTGATGCCTTATCGATAGGTCAGAAAGCAGCCCCAAAACTGCTATCTTATAAATGTCACAAAACCAAGTGTGCTACTTTGGGTAAACGCGGCAGGAATTTAAACTTTCGACGCAGGTATGGTGAAAAATTGTACACACCACGTAGGAAGGTAGGAAGTCCCAATCAGCGTGTTTGCCACGCGGCTTGAAATGTCCTACCTTGCGCCCTAAGTGTGTAATATACTATTACTAATAATAAATGTTAATATTTTAAAAACCATTTATTACTTTTTAGCTTCATGAAGATTAGGTAATGACATATAACGTTGAAGCATATTTTGATTAATCGCAGCACTCTGTAGCCAGTGAACAAAACCACCAATTACTAATGCCCAGATTGAATGTCTTGTTGATGGACTCAAATCAGTCCTAAATTTAATTTTTTTTTTTTTTTTTATAAATAATTTATTAATAAATTAAAATTTTTATTATTAAATGAAATATTTATTATTATTTAGGAAAAAACAGCTCTGTTATAATTAGATTTTTCATGTAGATTTTCTATTAACATGAATGTTGATCATACGAAATTACTTTTGTGTTAAATTTTTCAGTTTCTTTGAAAAAATATTTTTCAATTTTGACATGTTACCAATTTTATTAAAATTAAATTTTTCATGAAATGTAACAATAAATATTTCAGTAAATGTTGCATAAAGTAAACCACATAATTTTTCTATAATTTTCACAAAACTGTTTTTTTTTTTTTTTCGTGTGTAACATTAATGTATACATACATGGGTAATTCAAGTCTATCTGAATCGCGATTTCTTTGGAGTACAACCCCGAGACCACCAACATCGACAGTACCCTTTATTACAACAAGAAGCATTGCACCGAACATTATAAAAGCCTGAACAAAATCTGTCCATACTACTGCTCGTAGGCCTCCCTATTTATAAAATTCAAATTAGTCAAAATTATCAATAAAAAAAAAAAATTTGCTCTGTAAAATAACTTTTTACTATAAACAAATGATACTTTACTTTTTAATTAATAAATCTATGAGTAGCAATTTATTTATATAATGAAAAATATTTACCACACAAGTATAAAAAATACACACGATGCACACAAAAGGAGTTACGATATGAACATTAACTCCCGTTACTGTAAATAAAAATAATAAATATTCAAATTTAATAAGTAAAATAATTTTGTTTTTATTACAATTACTTTAATTATTATTTGTTACCTTGATTGAACGCTAATGCGGGTACATAAATAACAATAGGAAGCCACAGCATCTATAAATAGTTTTATTTAATCTAGATATTTATATTTATTGCATAAGCATTCAAAGGATTAATTCTTAATTAAAATTAATTAGTAATTATACAGTCGACTACCTGTCATAAGCCTGGTTTAGGAGAAGTAGGGAAAATTTTTTTGAATTTCATCCTCCCACTACTGTGTGTTTAGTTTTGTTTTCGACTACCCGTTATAAGCCTGTTTTATTTTATGATTTTAAACGTTATATTTACGCTTTGTTACATACGTCACTGTCTCGATTTTTATGGTACTAAAATACTTATTTTTTTACATTAATTAATAATAAATAATAATTACAATAATAACGGTATTAATTACAGTAATAATATTAATAATAATTTTATTGATGAACATAATGCTCAATCAAAATTTTCAATTGTAACAGAAGCTTTAAGGGTGGGCATTACTACCCAGACAGCATTTAAATAGGAATGACTGCTTTACGATGTCTTTTTGAAGGCGTCCTCGAGAAGTCTTATAATCATTATGACTTCTTAAAGGTGTCATTTTTAAAAACTCTTAATTAAGAGTTCTTGAAGACTCCATACACAAGACGTCAGTTTTGTGATGTCTAAATGTATTCTTTTTTTAACTTCTTTATGAAGTCAAAATTAGGAGCTCCTTAAGACGTCATGGTAAATTCATACTGAAGTCTTATTTGCGAAGTCAGAAAAAAGAACTCTTTTTAAAGATGTCTTACTGAGTTCGCTAGGCGGCTCATTCGACATCTTGAGAACTTCTGAAAGACTTCTTTAAGATGTTTATGAGACGTCCAAATCATAAATAGGAACTCACTCAGAACTCATCAAGACGTCATTTTGCTATCTGGGTAACTGAATTTTCGAATTTTACTTTTCTAATTCCGTCTTGAATAATTATGTCACTCGAATGATGAAAATCTTTCGAAAAAGAATGTCTTACAGATTTTTTCGGAAGCTATAAAAATTGCTGTAATAACAATTGATTAAGAGGGGACTAGAATTTCGCACTTTTGAAAAATCGAATTTTCTTTTGTCTTTACTTATAGTTAAACATTTCAAGAATATATTCCCAAAATTTAAAGTCAATCGGAGCAACCCTTGTCTCACTCTTCCCTAAGTTGAAAAAAAAAAAAAAATTTTTGTTTGACCAAATTTTCAGAGGGATTTCTTGCCCCTTTTCTCCTAAAATTTTTTTTCACTTTTTTCTTCTAAAACTTCAAACACATTTTTCTCGAAACTACTTTTTCAGTCCGTGATCACTGCCATTTGAAAACTACATGACCGATTCATTTCAAACTTGGTACACACTTTCTATATATAAAATATCTCCCCCCAACGTTGAGTTTGAAATTTTTTTTTTATATTGAGGATTTTTTCCACCCCCAAAATGACGTAATTTTTCGTGAAAAATCGCACTTTTCACTTTACATGACCACCAAAAATGTATAAATGAAAAAAAAAAAAATTATCAGAGATGTTTAGAAGGAGAATTTGATGATACTTGAACTAAATTTTAAGGGTACTCGACTTCAGATAATTTTTAGCTAAGATACAGTGATCACCACAAATCGTCTTTTTTCAAAGGCGTTCTTGGGAAAGCTTTGCCACCGATTTGTTTGTGGATATTTTTGCGTAAAAATTTCAGGGAATGTTTTTGAAGTGACACTTAACCATACACAAAAGGTTTAAATTAATTTACTCTATCCATATAGTTGAAAAAAAATTTGCAAAAAAAGTGTTTTTTTTTCACGCCGAAAATCCTAGCCCCCTTAATAAACTAAAATAAAACTAAAATAAGTCTTATATGTAATTCAGGATTACAACTATGAAAAGTAAATTATATTTTACTTAGTTACGATTCAATTACTTTTCGCGAAACATAGATAGTAAATTTTATCATCAATTTTTATATTTCTTTTTTTATTCTTAGTTTATAATTCCGACAATTTGAACGGAGGCTTATAAGAGGAGTCACAAAAATAAACTCTTACAATTTAAAAAATATATTTAACAAAGTGATAAAAACTATTTATAATAATTTTGAATAAATAAATAAATCAAAAAATGTACTTACGATTCCAATAGAAAAAAGTGTGGATCCCAGTATACGAACTTTGCGATCAAATCGTCTTTCCAAATATTCATAAGTGCTCGTAAGCCGTAAGTTATGAAAAACCGGCAAATAAATACTCGACATAGTGAATCCAACTAGTATAACACCAAGACCAATAAAAAGATAACTCGTTCCATGAACGTAAACTTCCGTCGGCGTACCGAGCAACGAAATACCCGAAATAAAACTGGCTATCAAACTGAGACTTACGGGAAATGTTTTCATATTTCTGCCACCTACTAAATATTCATCTTCTCCCGTTGATTTTTTTATAAAACCAAAGTAAACTCCGATTCCTCCACACGATACAAGCATCAACGTAAATATGATATAATCAACAGTGCCAAATATTTGCATCGAACTGCTGACTTCATCAACCGTCGGTTGACCCGGCACCCAATTGGTTTTCAAAACTCCGCTCGGATTCATTTCCGATCCCATTTTTTTTCAGATTTTATCAAAATGAACCAAACCAAAAAAAAAAAATATATATATATATATTTATAAATAAAACTGACTAATATTTAAAAAATAATCGATCAATGACAAATATTTATTTTCATTATTATTTTATAAATAATAAATAGTATTTATACTTTAAGTTTATGAGATACCCGAATAAAAATATTGTATCACAGTCATGAGTAAACAACAACTGAGCACGTTGATGCGTTAAAATATATTGTCTGTTGCAGTGCGTTATACATTTGAAACGTACAAGTGACAATATATTTAAGAATAAATGTGACACTAAAACTCACATGACAGCGACGATTTTCTTGTTAAAACGACAATAGCTGTAAGTACTTTAGTAAAATGTGTTCATGTGTACCCGTGTGTAAGTACACATTTTACAATTGGATAATTTGGCCTAAATTTAGGAAGCCATTTATATATATACATATATATAACCATCAATATATATGTATATATTTTGTTGGCTACATTAGATCAAACATATTCGTGCAGATATATCTAGTGAAATAAGAAACTAGATGACTTTAAGTGAGTTAATCTTTTTATCAACCACACGGAAGTTCAGAGTACAATTCTACATTGACCTTTATGGATAATAATATATATATATATATTATTATTATTGTTATTAACAATTTATAGATTAGTAAATTGTTAAGTGACCTACAGACACGTTATGGAATTAATTTAAAAGGGGGAAAATTTAAATTACTCGCTTATATGTAAGTTTAAATCATTTTTGTTTTATTTATAAACCAACCTTGCGTACGTAATATTTTATTTTAATTATTGTATGAAAACATGGGAATTTAAATTATTAATTGATCCATTTTATAGGAAATTGTTTAGCGATTACCCTTCGAAGAATTTTGGTAAATCATCACCAAGAATTACACGACGTTCTACTCCTGCTTCTGTTATTATTCCTAGACGAATTACACCACCACTGCTTCCGTCTCGGCTCATTGCGAGTGCCAGAGCTGTTTAAATATAAATATTTTTTTTTTAGTCACATCATTATTATTATTATTATTATTATTATTATTATTATTATTATTAGCAGATAAATGGATGATTAATATAAGGACTTACTGTTGGTAACAAGCTCGACAGTTTCTTCCTTGGTCATGTTGGGTTTGTAATGAGCGTCAACGTAACCGTAGACGTATGTTGATCCAGAACCACCTATTGAAATTGGCTGTCGGACACACATTCCTCCTATTGGGATACTGTAAACTTGACCGCCTTTTCGTGAATCGTATCCAGCTACCAGAATACCAGCAACCAGCGAATCACGGTAATTGTAACACATTTCACGGAATACATTTGCTGCTGTCTCAACTCGTGGTTGCGTACCTAGTTCCATTCTGTTAATTTAATAAATAAATAAATTTATTAGTTTAATTAACTTTTTAAACTGATTTAATAATAACAATATTAGAATTATTTCCCTCCATTTATGACCTCTGAGCTTAATTTTAAATTACTATAAAAACCGGAAATAACTTAATTTAATAAAAAATTTAAATTAAAACCATTTTAGAAGGTTTAAAAGGTCTGATGATTTAACAACTTACTGGTGAAAACCCAAATGATAAGCAACGATATCTGCAATTGCTTGAGTATCTGCTGCAGAACCAGAACGACAGCAATAAATATTGTCAGTAATTTTGGTAAGCTTGTCCGCTGTCCTGTTACTTATGTATGCTCTAAAATTATCAACAATAAATATCATTAAAAATTACATTATCAAAAATTATATTTTAATTGTCAGTTGATTTTTCATCAATAGAGATTAGAAGATAAGAAATTTTTAAAATGTCTAGTATCCCAAGTAGGACCTTGGGTTTGTGACATCTATAAGATAGACATCTTGAGGCTGCTTTTTGACGGTTCCATGACGACTGATCTCAGACAATTGATCTCATAGAAAATGAATTATTTTCACAGTATCTGTGGCTTCCTTTTGTTTTTTTGCTTTTTGCTTCATTTTATGGGCATTATGACGTCGCTCTAGAACCTCTCTATACACAGACAACTCCATAGAATTTCTGTACTTAAAACATGTCTATCGTAAACTAAAACTATTCTTGAACTGATTATTCAAAAACATCTCTATCCAGAATAACTCTCAAGCACAAACTTAACTATGAAATTTTTCTATTCAATGCCAAGACTATCCAAAATAAGACTATTCGTTATTGACTCAGCTAAAAAGTCATCGGTAACTGAAAAAAATACGTGAATTTCCATGTTAACTAACATGTTTTCTCACTTACCGATGATTTTATAGTTAAATCGATAATGACCCTGATAGCCAGAGTTTCTGATCAGAAAGTTGATGTACATGAGTTTCGACCAACTTGACAACTTTCAGTTGTGTAACTGTTGACTACAAGTTGCTCAGAAACTTGGCAACAATTTACTGCCGCAACCTGTCATCAAGTTTCTGAGCAACCTGAAGTCAAGTTGTTGGCAACAGTTACACGAGCTGAAAGTTGTTGACAAGTTGCCGTCAACTTATGGAAATGTCAACTTTTGCGACCAACTTAGCGGCAGTAGATTGTCGACAAGTTGCGGCCAACTTGGCTATCAGGGGAATAAAGTTATTTTTGATAGCCTCGTCATTGAATAGAAGCTTCAGAGTAAAGCTTGAGCTCGAAAAGAGTTGTTCTGGATGGAGATGGTTTGGAATAATCAATTCAAGGATAGTTTGACTTTACGATAGACATGTTTTAGATAGAGTTTTTTGAGCATAGAGAGATTTTGGCGCGACTTGTCATAGTGACATTTTATGAAAAACTATTCTACTATCAACATCAATTGTCGATAGGATCAATTTGTAGGGATCACTTGTCATGGTATAAAATTGTTGGGATCAGTTGACGGTACAGTTTTTTTGACTTATCAATAAGACACCAAAATGTTGACAAAGCGATCAGAAATTTATGTCACCGAAAAAATATCTGCTTCAAAGACTTGATACAAGTGAAGGCAAAAAGTAAATTACAAATAATTCATCTAAACGATATTTTAATTGAAATGACTTTTTTAGGACAGGAAAAAGAATACAAATTTCTTATGACTCCTAGGACCAACATCTATATGTTTTATTTATGAAAAAAAATTGGCTTTGAGACAAAAAAATTTGTTTGTACTTTTAAAAGTCATCATAAAGTCGACTCTGTGCTATTTGGGATGCTGTCATTGTAAAAAAAAAATATTACTGTTAATAATAAATATATAAAATTACCCAGTAGTGGCACGTGAATCAGCACCAATGACAACTCCACCATTAAATTCACACGCCATAATAGAAGTCTACAATAAATAAAATAATTAAAATTCAAAATAAAAATTTAAAAGACTGCTATGTCATCGTAACCTAAAACTAAATTTTCCATGGTTCAAATATCAAATAAAAAACTTACTCCTGTACTGGCTTCAGCATTCATCCAATCTGCAGCCATTGAATCAGATCCAAAATTCATTGTTGGTCCAAAATTTTCTACAACATTCATTTTATTTAAATTATTTTTTAAAGTTGCGGTCAACAAAGTTTACACTGGTTAAATATTAAACAGAAATAAACCTGTGATTACTTAAAAAAATTAATTCCTTGTTCCAATTCTCGGCATCCCCTAGTGACAAAAACCAATAACTATTTTTATGTCCAGAAATTTAATTACCGACTGAATTTCATGTTGATGGGAAATTTGTCTTATCGACTTTGATAAAAAAAAATTACAAATTAAACTCAGTGGGTAAAATTTGACACCGGCATTAATTGACAACAATGACAAGTAAATACACAAGTTTTTATAACTTAACAATTGACGTTTAAATTTTTAAAATTATTTATTTAGTACCCAGTGTTTAGTTTCCGGGTTTATACTGTCGTTATCATAACTCATATTATTGAAGGTCAATATTGCAATCTATAATATAGTAATTCATAGATAATTCTTCTACATATATATACATTTAGTCATATATTGCGCACAGAAATTTTTCTAATCAGGAATAATTTTATGAAATGACTTTTAGAGAATCATTTGAAAATTATTCGTATTTTTATGACAGTTACTATCAGTAAATTATTTAAAATTTCAAATTTGAAAAGCTGAACATTTTAATTCAAACAGGTATAATATTTATATATTTATTATTGACTAAACTTTAAAAATTATTATTAATTTTATGATACTAAAAATAGCAGGCCACAATTTTGTAATTTTCATAAACAAATTACTTGTAAGTAAAATAAAATTTTTAGACTGCAGAAAAATATTTTTTAAACTTTTTGATTTGCAATTTCCAAGTTTTTTTCTGTAAATAATTTGTTTATTTAAAAGAATAAATTTTTTAATGTCTGCTACTTTGGTATCATAATTTTATTAGGTTATTTATTTGATAATGTATGTATGTAAGTCTTATTGATTTGTTTAATTTTTTTTTAGGTCAATATTTGTTTAGATACATTTAGCAGGAGTTTTATTTGTAGATGGGATTTATTGATGATGAATTACAAGAAGTATCAAAACTCTGCGAAAATGTTATCAAAGATAGTCGACTTGTTTCTTGTGTGCCAGCTATGGTTCGAACAGAAATAACGTAAATTTTTTATTTTTCTATAAAACATTCATATAATTTAAGATAAGAGACTTAATACCCAACCGTAATCTGTAAACTGATTAATTAGTTAGGGCAGAAGTGTTAGTTTTGGACACTTAATACTTTATATTTTAAAAAATTGTCTGCAGGTCTCTACTCAACTTGATTCGTCATTCGATTAAATTTAAAAATATGAGTAAAACATTCTCTTCTATACTGAGAAAAGAACATTTGTTGGGTCAATAAATATTACTTGTTTCTTAACCTATAAAGTCTTAATAACAAATTAAATTGAGATTTTTTAGTTTCCTGGAAACAATCGAAGGTTTAAAATTCCGTTGCTCATAAATTCTAATTCAAAATAAAAAATTTGTTTCGCAATTTTCTGTACAAATGCTTCAGAATATGATAAATAGAAAGGTTATATGCGATTTTCCTCAATTCGTTTCAGTCAGCGAAATTTAGTTTTTCATCTGTCGGGTAGATGGCGCGTTTTTGATGAAAACTTTGTTTAAATTAAAAGGTCACTATTATGCGAAGCATTAATCAAATTAAAACTAATTATTTAATGTAGGAGGCAGGATTATATTAAAATAATTAATTGGCATCAACTAGAATCTTTACGGTGCGCATCATAAAGTTTTAAGTCTCAAAGCATGTTATAGAATTCGAAATTTTATAGAGAGCACTATAAAAACTTTGATAGGCGGTAGTTGCACTAATTTTACCGAGTTAGCATCGTAAGCTATTACGGAAAATCGTTTCAGTATAGAATACAACCCGATTAAAAAAAAAAAAACAATTCGACAATTCAATTTTAACCCTAATCGGTTGAACATGGGTCGTTTGTGTCCAAATATTCTGCTGTAAACAGCCTACATGCCTTCAAATTTTGATAAAAATGTTGATTGAAAAAGGGATTTTTGGGGCTGGCAAAAACTCTATCGCACAGTTAGAAGTCCAAAGAAAGCCTACGAATTTATTCAAATTTTTCCTTATAGAATAACATAATTAAATAAGTGGCGGCCGCTAATGACCCATGTTCAACGTTTACGGTTACTGAAAACAGCGACACCGGATTAGGTTTAATACAGATATACATTCATCCTTAAGTTAATCATTTTCTTTAATAAGGAAATTTAATTACTGATTAACAATTAATTAATCAATCATTATTGCTTATTATTAATAGACATACAACATTTAAAAAAATAATTGTTTGCATTCAATTTCCGAGTGATTACCCTCAAGTGCCACTTTTGATTGAACTTAAAAGCAAAACATTATCATCAAAATTATTATTAAAACTCACTGAAGTTTGTGAAAAAGAATGTAAAAGTTTTATAGGAAAAGCACAGGTAAAATGAATTATTTTTAAAATAAAATTTCATTAATGAAATTGAAATAAATAAATGAATTATTATCAATATTTTAGATTTTACCAACATTAAAATTTATACAAAACTTTATTCAAGACAATCCATTAATTTGTTGCTACGACGAAATATCATTGATAAAAAAACTTATGAACGAACGAGATAGTTTTAAATTGAAACAAAAATCATCGTCAATTTATTTAGAAATATATCAAGATAATTATTTTTATAAATCTAAAATAATTGTACCTCATGATTATCCTTCAACATCAGTAAGGTATTTTTTAACAACATGTTAAAATACATTTTAAATTAGTTTTTTTTTTATAATCATATAAATAATATGGTAATATATTTTATATATATTAATTTAGTATCAGTGATGTTGAAACAAATTTTCCGCCGATATTTTCACGTTATTTTATTGGTCAAGCTCGTGAGTTAGGACGACGTTGTGTTGAGCCACCGCTCAAAAAACAACTTAATCAAATATTTACTCCGTCACCTTCGTTGAATTGTGTAATATCTTTTTTGATCAGGTAAATAATATTTAAATATCTGTCTAATATAATTTGTAATCGTATATTATTATTATATTTTTAATACACTGTAAAA
Organism: Microplitis deprimator; assembly: GCA_964016945.1. NCBI lineage: Eukaryota > Metazoa > Arthropoda > Insecta > Hymenoptera > Braconidae > Microplitis > Microplitis deprimator. Next base: position 5,107,721 of record OZ024710.1, on the reverse strand, counting down.
AATCAAGAGTGATTACGGATTTTATTTAAATTTAAATTCACTCTGTCACTTGGAGTTTCGGAATTTTTTTAAAAATCGCTCCACATAAAGAGTAAATAGGGAGTTTGTCTTTTCGGTGGAGAATTCCGGAGGGATTTGAATTTTATTCAAATCTACATTCACTTTGATTCGGAGTTTTAATATTAAAATAAACTTCCCTTTGGAGTAAATTTCACTCCAAGGTGATTAAATAAATAAACAGTCATCTGCTCCGCAATGACTGCGTATTTTATCCGCGTTCACTCTGTAAATTTTTTACAGTGTAATAAATTTAAAAAATGATGTTAAGGTAAGTGACCCCTCTATCGGCCAGTTAAGCATATTTTTTTTTTCGAATTGAGAATTAAAATATAAAAAACTAATTCATGTATAAAACAGTGATAGAACTTTAAAGCTTATACATTTAACTTCAAATTAAAAAAAAAATATATATAAAAATATTTATTAGAAATTAAATAATAAATGAAAATAACTTCAATTCCTGACGTCCCCTCTATCGGCCTAGCTGTCCCCTCTATCGGCCTGCCTAGACCCCCATTATCGGCCACCTTATAGATAAAATTTTAGCTGATCGGATGTATACAATTTATTTACATCTATTTTAAATATTTATATTTATTTTGAAATATAACTTAATCAATTTGTTTATTTATTTTGACATTAAAAAATTAAATTGACTATTTTGCATATAAATGCTGATAAACTCAAAAAAAATAAAACTAAGGTGGCCGATAATGCATACAGAGGTAATTTTATTGTATCTATATTCGGCCACCCTATTTTTAATATAAATTAGCCAAAAATCAAATTTTTAACTCCTAAAATTACTATGAAACGAGCTAAAAGGATTACAAAAAAAAATAGGACTTTTATTGTTATTTTTAATTAGTAATAGGTTATTGAAAAAACAAGAAAGCTTAACCTACCTGATAAGAAATCATCAGAAATCGCATCTGACGCACTACTATTTTTTTTTAATTATAAAATGAATTTTTACAATAATTAAAGTATATTTAATCTAAAGTAGATTAATTTTACTTTTTTTTTTAAACTATTTACGCATGAATACGTAATTATGATGGAAATATATCGATTTTTCGACTAAGTGGCCGATAAAGGGGGCCTGGCCGATAGAGGGGTCACTTACCTTATTTATTTAATAAATATGTACACAGAAAAAAAAGTTATCTTGAGTCAAGAGAATATTTTTGAAAACAAGTGTTTTCGGGAACCAAGTCAAGATTTTCTTGAGCCAAGAAAATTTGTCTTGGTTAAAAAATATTCGGCTTGGTCGAAGAAGATTTCTACTTTATCTGAGATAATTTAGGTCTCCAAAAAAATTTTCTTGAATCAAGAATATTTACCTTCAGTCGAGAATTTTTTTTTTTCTGTGTAGAGCTATTAAAACATTACCAAATGAGAAATGTCAGTGTTGCAAAAAATCGTGTCTTCCAGAAAATCCAGCACAAGCTATTTTAGATGAAAATGCAGACTTACATGTAGAAAGACTTTATTGTGGTCATCTCTTTCACTTGAAATGTCTATTAAAATATATGAAGACTCCTCCTTTTCATGGTAAATATAATAAATTAATTATTTTACTTATTATTTATTATCAATATTTAGAAAAAAATTGTTTTTTATAAAATTTTTTTCTTCTTTGATTAATTAGGAATTTTTTGGTATTGTGATAATTTAGAAAAAAAAAAATTTTAGTTCTTCATAATCTGAGAGAAATTATAGTTTTTTTCTGATTTTTTACTGCAATCAATTTTTTAATCCAAGATCTTTTTCTTTCTTTAATTTTTTATAAATTTTAATGTCATCAAAATCGTCAGCGAATTTTTTTTTAGTAAAGAGCTAGTTTGCTCGTGTGACTATTAAGTCTAGAAAAAACAAGTTTAACTATAGAAGGTCAATCAATATTCTGTTAGTAACTGAGTTCAGTGTTTTTAATTTAACTCCATTAATTAACTTGTAAAAATAAATTTATTAGTTACAGTTATTAATAACTATACGTGAAATCCTTTTTCCGAGGGTATAAAAATAGTTTTAAAGATTAAATTCTTATTGATAATTTATTATTACCGTACGTACCAGCATATAACACGATTCATAAAAACTAGGGGTGTGCAAATCGTGTTCAAATCGAAAAATTCAAATTTCCGAATTATTTGTCAATTTTCAAATTATCCAAAAGTTTCAAATTATTTGTAACTTCTTAAATTACTCGATTTGAATCACGAAAATTCTGATCAGCTTTCAAATAATCAATTTTTTTTTTCGATGGAGAGCTTAGTTTTTAAAGTAATCAAAAATAATATTTTCGTAAATTCGTGTCTAAGTTCAAGTAACCTCTGATAAAAATTTGAATTATTGGAAAAATATTAGAATTTTCAGTTGTTCAAAATAAAATTTACGAATAATTCGAAAACTTACGATTAATTCGAAAATTCAAATTATTCGCACATCCCTAATGAAAACTAAAAATACATAGAAAAGAGTAGTTGATACGCCAAACAAAAAAAAAAACGCTACAGTTCTTAGATTAATAATTCCATGTCAAGCAAACAAGCCTCTGGGTCGACAGTTTTTTATTTGCCTAAAGTTTTATATTTTTTTTTGTACACAAAGAAAAACTTTCACATAAATTTTTATGACAAAGTTCCCGATTGCTAGATTTTAGCCAGCATTCACTCTTGCTATAAATATTATTAACAAAATAATTATTTGCAAAGACCTAAATTATTTACTTTCTCATTGGCTGAAATTTTTATAAAATATTAAAAAATTCATGAAATTAAATGCACTATTAATATCTCATACTTACGACAAATTACAAGATATTAGTTTGTATTAAACACTTTAGACATAATTTCGAAATTAGGTCTCGTCTTTTTCGCCGCTGGTCTTATATTATATGCTGGTATATGCGGCATGGTAGTTAATTATTCAGCAAAATATTAATTACTAATAAAATTTAAGTAATTTTATGTATTAAAATAATTTAATAATAAATTAATTCACTATTAAAAAAAATTTTAATTTTGAATAAATAAACGATTAAATTATATGCTGCAAAGTTTTGAAAAGAAAATTGTTTAAAAAAGGTTCAAAATAAGTTTTTTCTGACCGTATTTTGCACTGAAAAAAAATGATGAACCCTAACATTTTTAAAGGAGTCAAAAAAAGTTTACACAAGAGTCCAAAAAAAATAATTTATTGTATTAAGTCCAATTATTTTTCACTTTGTATTTTCCGAAGTTTGAAAATTGTTTAAAAAAAGTTTGTCATTGTGTCACATTTTTAAGTTTAGAACAGTCAATACTTTCAACCTTTTTTAAACAATTTTTTTTTACACGGGAGTAGTTCAATTTTTTATGTTAGGTCATAAAAAATATTGTATACTATATGACCTTAATGAAATGAAATAGTGTACTCAAAATTTTATTTTTAGGCGGTAAAAAATGTCCAACGTGTGGACAACGAGTTTATCATGATAAATGGGCAGTAAGTGACAAACTTGCAGAAGACCGATGGGCTCATGAACAAGCTCGCGCTCGTGAGCTTGCAGAGGTCGCGGATTTTTTCGAGTAAATACAATTATTTTACCATCAGCCTACACGTCATGAGTGTTTATTATATTACATTTAATTGTTATACATAATGCAGTTTTTTTTTAAATTAATATTTAATTATATGATTTACGTATGAAATATTTGTATAAAAATAAAATCCGTGAATGATCTGATAGCTTACAATTATATTAGTACGAAAATTGACAAAATATTTGTACCAATAAAATAAGTAATAAAAATATATAAATATAAATTTATATGGAACAGCCTTAATATTGTACAGATAAAGAGTCATTACTGTGTGGATAGATATATATATCAAATTCTAACGACTTAGGATTTGTTATTGAAGATATTACAGTAGTAGAAGTGGTATTGATCCTTACTACCGACTTTGGTGATCCTCTCCATCTTTTTTCTCTGAGCCCTTCGCGGTCTCGTTTATCCTCGTACCCGTAATATTTTTTTTATTTATTTGCTTTTCTTATTTTCCATTTTTTTCTTTTATTTTATTTGTTTGTTAATGTTTTTTTTTTTTTTTTTTAGTTATTAACTTGTTTTTGTTACAAATCCAAACAAATGTATCAGGCCTGTTGTACACTTTTCATATATTTTTTATTTACTGCAAAAAAAGTTTTTACACCCACATACTTTTTGTCAGACGGATGTTTGTTTCTGACGTATGTGCAACTAGATCCTAAGTGCATACTGTTAATTATTTGCAGTTGATAAATGTCAACATTGTAATAGGGCGCGGCTTCATTATTATTCATTTTTAAAAAGTTTCATTTAAAATTAAGTTACGTTTTTTTTTTAATTTATTTATAATTAAATTATTATATTTTTTAAGCACATAATTTTTATAAATTTAAATTTACATTTACTGAGAATATGTAATTATATACAATTGCATGTAAGAAAAACGGTAATATATAAATTTATATAATTACATATTATTATATCTAATTATGTATTGATTATACATAATTAGATATGAATTTCACATAATTATATGTATAACTTTTTTTTACCCGGGTAGAACTTTTTATCTCCAATATCAAATCCTTCAAATAATTTATTCCTTCATCTCCACTATTATTTAATTATTTTAGAGCTTTATGATATTATTCATCTTCTTTATTTATATGATTGAAAACTTTTGAAAATATTTATAAGTAACTAGATTTTGGGTTCAGTTTCTGGTCAGAAGAAACCCATATAAAAATCTTTTTCAATTCATGAGCAAGTCTTCTCTCAAGATCGATAGGCGCTAGTGTCTTTTTCTACCTATGTGTCTTACTGCAGATACTTGTGACCAGATTTAAATTGCAAGTCTTATACAAGAAATTCGTGCCAGATTATAACTCAATTCTGGAGGAAGACTATTGTTGAAAATAGTTGCGCATGGCTTGTTAAAGATCTGCTCAAGGCTCAAAATTGACCTTGAGCTTTGAGCAGATCTTGAACAAGCCATGCGTAAGTTCCTGGGGCAAGAAATGCGTCAGACACTGTTTCATTCCACGTGTTCAAGATATCTTTAATATTTTTGCGTACGATACAATGAGCAAGACACACAAATCTTGAAATAGGTTTCTTGATACACGATCTTGCGAAAGACACATACGTAGAAAAAGACACTAGCAGCTAGGGATCTTACTCAAGATATTTACTTCAGAATCTTGCTCAAACACGTGTTACTAGGGAAATAAGATGATTCATCTAGTGTCCTCTTGTATTCTTGAACCTCGTTCATAAGATGGCGTCTTTATATATACTCATTAATTAGCTTCTTAACACTGATTTTTGATCAGTTTGATATCTTCTGACACCATTTTGGATACAACTATTCAAATTTATCTAAAAAGTGATTACAATAATAATAAACTCGAAATAATGACTTTTGCACATAAAATAAAAAACTATATCCAAAATGTGTTACTTAAAATGGCGGATCTCGGTAACACTCTACCGGTAAAAATATGAATTATTGTCATAGCATAAAGTATATAACCAAACAAGCGTAGAAAAATGAAAATAATCGTCTTTAGCTATTCCATCAACGTGTTTTTGCAAAACTACTGCATAGTTATAGTGAATTTAATCCTCATTTCTCACAGAGCTCGGCACAATATTTTTATAAAACAACTTCTGTGCAAACCATAAACCAAAAAAATATTTTTTAAAAATTTGAATGAATTAACCCCGAACATTCGTGTTATAATAAAAATACTAATCTCTTTAAGCGCTTCTAGATTAAATTATTTGCGGGAGAAGGTTCGTTGATCTCAAGCGGAGAAATATATATGTTCAGTGCTTACGCAATGCACGTATCGATTCAACTGACTAAAAGCTAAAAGCTCTGATTAGTTTGTGTTTAAAAATTATTACGAATTCGCTATTTGTTTTTATTTATATTCTTAACTGATTCAACTTCCAAACAAATCAATTATTACAATACAATTAATTATCTACAAATTTATCTTACAAGTTAAATCGAATGATTACCAATTTAATGTTGTATATTATAAATATTTATTCCTTATCTTTTATTGAATGGTTATCAAAATTTGATTTAAAAATAATTACGGAAATTGTAATTTATAAATTTATTATTAAAAATAAATTTTAATTGATAAAGTATCAGTTTTTCTAAATTTTTCTTATCTGAGCAATCGAAATATTGATGGATAATTTAAAATTTATAATAAAATATTGCAAATTAATTTAAATAATTGACAGAATATTAAAAATATGTTATTGGTAAATAATATTGATTTCGAAATTTTGTTATCTGTGTAGATTGAATACGAGTGATAATAGATTATATAATAATCAATAAGTATTATATATTAATTAAATATATATTAATTTATATAAATAAAATTTTATTTGGCAAGCTAATTCCTGGTTATCGATTATACTCGCGTTCTCAGGCTCGGGCCACATTGAGAGCTCTACAACATCGAGAAACTGAGAGGTATGCGCTCATACGATGCGGATAACTCTCTCTCTCTCTCTCTCTCTCTCTCTCTCTCTCTCTCTCTCTCTCTCTCTTTTACCCTTGTCTGTTTATCTCTCTCTCTCTCTCTGTCTATGCACCCTGTAGTCATAGGAATGCGCCAAATAGTTTCGGCATCAGTTATTACTCCGGTGGCAATAATTCATAACTGTGAATTCAATTCAACATCAGCCAATAGTCACGGCAGTCTAACCCGAATAATTCCTCTCGTATGTAGTTCGATAACATATTTTCAACACAAAGACAATCATTAATAACATATTTTTACTTTACTTTTTTTGTTCTTAATTGCACACCTTCGAAAACTTACGTTGTAAAAATCGGGAATGATTTCTGATTAATGTGGATTTTATTTTAATTCGCACTCTCTTAAAATTAATCAGTGAAAAGTACTCCAATCAGTGATATACCTGGGACTGATTCGCAGTAAATATTCACTGATTCATTTTAAGAGAGCATTCACTCCGATTCGGAAAAATCACTCACAGAAAAATTTTGCAATGTGAATTGAAAACAAAAATTTTTTGAGGACTAGAAAAAGTTTATTGGTGCAAAAAATTTTTTTCTCGCTTCAAAGAAATTTTAGCTTTCAATTTATAATAAAAAAAATTTATTACTGCAAGTAAAAAATTTTCTTGGGAGGAGTAAAAATTTTTTGCGCCAAGAAATCTTTTTTTTTCTGTGTATCACTTTAAAATAGAGGCAATTAATTTTGTTTAACAAATACGAAAATTACTGAGCTCGTTAATTGTTAATAAAATAATTTGGCTAAATAATAATTAATACGGGGGAAGATAACATGACATCGAAGGGTTCCGTTGGAATGTTCCTCGTCTATCTATATTGTATTGAAGTTCTTCTTGATCCTTATCTAGTAGTGGAGGATGATAAATTTGTCAGGCTGGTGGGTGAAATCTCACGTCAAAGGCATCCGGTCTCAAGATACCCAAGAATCAAAGACCTGGACAGCAAATATAAATTAGCTTTACACTTTGAAGTTTTTTTTTTGGTGATATTCTGCCCGATGTATAAATAATAAGAAATATTCGAAATTAAAATTACGATTTTAATTGAGAGTTAAAGATTAATTTCATAAGCATTAGTCTGTTCCAAACTGTTAATTAAATTTTCACTAGAATCATGTTAGTCTTCTTCAGTTGATTTATTACAATATTTTTTAATTATTGAATCGATTTGATAAAAAGTAATTCCGCAATTAACATAAAATGATTCATTAGTACAATAATTTATTTTTACGATATATGTATTCTGGTATTCAAGTTCAATTTACTTAGATACTAATGTGAAAAAAAATAAAAATCGAAGCAAATTATCTACTGTCGAATTTGATGTATCGACGTTTGTTTCATCGTTTGAAGGTTGATATCGGATGTCATACATGGAAATGACTGATATTACGGAAATTTAGGAAATACAATCGGTTATGCGGATATGACTGTCTTTCTGAAATGAATGGCAAGCAGGTGTTTTGAGCAATTTAATATTGTTGAATACTGTGTTTTTCATTTCAATACAATAGGACAATCAGTGTTTTTTTTTTTTTTTTCATCAAAATGCCTGTCAATTCCGATAGCTGATTTATTTTAGTACAAATGTCTCGAAAATAAATATTTACAAAATTTACTAATGAGCATAATTTTTGTCGATTTTTTTTTTATGAAAAATTGCAAAAAATGATTTTAAGACCGATAATAATTAATTTTTTTACTCATTAATTAAATTTTTAACAGAATCAGTTTTCTTTTAATTCAGTAAATTATTATTTTAATAAAAAAAAAACTAGACAGAGTTTTACTGTTACTGTGTTGCAAATTCATTTCTTTTATTGTATACATATTTTTTAAAATTATAATTGTCAATAATAAGGTACAAAAAATTTCAATTATTTTCGTAGCATATGAAGACAAAAAAATTTTTTTCAGAACGTTTTCAAGGTGACCAGAGATTAGGTAGTTTTTTCTACACTATTTTCTTTTACAAAATATCATTTATAATTTTAAACAGCATCTTAAAGTCTACAGTAATTTAACTTGATATTGACATATAAAGAAATTCAAATATTCTTTTTTTATAAAATTTATTAAACTGCTTATTAAATTTCCTAAAACCTTTTTTTTTTACAAAACTAATATCCTAAATTTGTTCTAAAACCAACTGAAAACAATTTCACAAGTGACTATTACCCTAAATAAATAACTGCGCAGTTTTATCTCAACAAAAGAAATAATTGGCAGTTTAAAAAATAACAAAAATAGAAACTTAGTTAGGAATTTTCATCCTTAATTTGTAACGCTTTGCAATTTATACTTAAAACAATTTTATGAAGCAAGCCAACAGAATAAAGACTAGACAGAAGAATCGCCGACGCTTATTTCAACGATGGGCGTTACGTTTACAAACAGTAAAAACGTATTTATCCTCTCGGTAATATTCTACTCGATACTGTGTTGTTATAGATCAGGGTTGGTCAACGGTGCACTCCTGAACAATTACATTTATATATACATATATCCATATCTACATCAGTTATAATTTTTTTTTTCTATAACGGATATCACATATCACTTTTCGATTTCATTCATCGTATATTTACACCTGGGGCAATGCACCCTCCTTTATATTTACGTAACTCTGAGAAATAAATTTCATATTAATAAAATTGCCATTCATCAAATTGGAATTCCTATTTTACTTTATTTTCAAATGCATGCATCGAAATTTTGGTGTTAAAATAATCTCACAGGTGTAGCAGTGCTACTTAGCGGTGTTAAAACGGTGTACGGAAAAATTATTCTCGCTTAAAGTGCTATGGTGTCATAGCAAAGCCGGACCATGTTAGCCACCTAACGGAAATTGAAATAAACACATGCAAAAATTACTATGACCATAGTAAAATTTACAATGGTTACAGTAATTTATGATATAGTTGCTGTAAATTTGACTGTGACCATAGTAATTTTTGCATGTATATTTCAATTGCCGTAAGGTGGCCAACATGGTCCGGTTTTACCACACACTGAAAAAAATAAATATTTGTCCGAAATAAATCAATTTATTTGTGGCTATTTTTTAAATATTTCTTTATGACAAATATATATATTTGGTAATCTAAATATGACAGTTGATTCAAATAATTTTATAATTTCACTGAAAGATATCATTTATTTGTGGTAAGTAATTGATATATTTGTGGTAAAGATATTAAATTTATGATAAATAACAGAAAATTTGGCGATACTTAACATATATTTGAAGCACATGGTCCGAGATACGGACCTCGAGAAATGAATTTTTCTTTCTACTTTTTTTGAGATTTTTCCGTGGGAATGCGCCATAAAAAACAATGAATGTTCATATTGTTGACACTTATTCCTGAAACAAATATAATTATGGACTACCTTTGATGAAAACAGTCACAAAGTGTTCATGGTCCGTATCTTCGAGATACGGACCTCGAGAAAAATAATTTTTGCACTCGACATTGAAAATAACGTTTTCGAGCTCTTTGAGTTTGAAAACAGTTGGAAGTTTTGGGGCTGGCCCCCAGGGTCAATCGAATTGCAGATTTTTTTAACATCGTTTAACACCGGGACAACGTGGACTTATACCAGTTTTTTTGTAGAGTGAAAATATTCATACGTGCAAAAGGAAATTGAAAAAATAAAAAAAATAAATTTAATTTCTTAGATAGGTTATTGATAGAATCGTGAATTAGATCAGTATGTACTATTGGAAAAGAGATTGAACTAAAATTGGTTTCCTCAACTCACAAAATGTAGTATTAAAAGAGTGAGATACAAGTTGGTAAAGTCGTTTTCAGTTGTGGGGACGTAAAAGGAACTAATAAATAACCCGAGGGGACGTAACTCACTGTCAAAAAAGTTTTATAGTCGCCCTCACGCGCTTCCAAGACCTCATTAGACCCTTCGCCTTACTCGGCAAAAAGGGTGCGTGCTTGTCTTGTTTTATGTTACGTGGCAAGCGTAAGAAATGAGCGAAAAAAAATTTCTGGGGGTACCAGTCAACAAAACAACATACCTAGATAAATTGATAAGCTTAAGTTTTTTGTGTGTCAATGTAAGCTTTGGCATAAAAATTATTTATGATTTATCATCACTATTATTTTTTTTTATTTTTTTCGGAGTAATTTAGGATACATCTATAATTACATGTAGGACTAGAACGTCGTGGATCAATAGCTAGAAAATGGCCGGAAGCCAAGTCCAACAATGTCGATTCGAGTTTTGCTGTAGTCACTGAACTCCTTTCTCAGACTACTTTACTGAATACTCTAACCCCTTTCTCAGCTTGGCCCAGTTGTAACAGTACCATCACAAGTCCACGACTACGTCTCATACGACCACACCTACGATATATCTCTCGTCTTTTCATCTCTACCGAACCGAAAATTATCAATTTTTTTTTTTTTTTTTTATATCATTCTATAACAGTAAAAAAAAATGATTTACTGACATTTTTACTATTTTTTTTTATTTTTCATGTCAACTGTAACGTCTTAAAAAAGGTTATTGACCTCAGTAAATAATTTATAGTATGAGTTAACTCATAATCATAACTCTTGAAACATAATTTTTTTTATTGCAGATTTTTGATAAAAATTAGTCTGTTTTTTGTATTCTATGCCCCAGATATTATATAAATATGAATAATTTTAATTAATTATTAATCAAGTCTTACGTTGAATGAATTAATTTCATATTTATCAAAACAAGATCAATAACTAGGGCATTAACAATAAAAAATTTTTGTTTATGGACATGTTTTATATATATGTATAAATATCGGGGAAACGCTATCTGAGAATGATAAAAAAATTAAATAAATTAGTAGGACTGCTAGTAATCTAGTAAATTTATGGTCAATGTACTTGCCATTGTACTGATACAATTATTAATATTAAATGAACGCTATCGATTTTGTGATTAAAGAAATGCTTGTAATTTTTAAAATATCTTACGATATAATCATGTACATATATTAAAGGTTTTATACTATTGATCTTACATATTAAAGAGTAAAAAGAGTTGTATGATCATAAAACTGATATGCATTTTTATTTTTATGGTATGCAAGCGTTACATTATGTAGCAAAATGCAGAAGCTGGTTTGACTACTGGTTTTACTATATACGGTAGTATTTTTATCCGTGATTTAAAATATGAATATTTTCAAAATGACAGAAATTTTTTAGCGTTTTAATTTATTAAATGTTAATTTGTCAAATGACAAGCAAAATCCGGGTGAAAAAAATTAAATGTTTCAATTTTTATGTTTAGATCCCATTGATATTATATAGGGTAGCAAAGCAAAGTGCAATAGGATATCTAGTTGATTTTGATTGAGAAAAAAAAAATAAAGAGACGAAAATTTTAAGTTTATTTTGGAGTGTCGAGAAAATAATTTTTTTTCTAAACTTTTAAGATAATTTTTTTTTTAACTGTGAAATGTTTTAGAAAGTAAGAAATTTTTTTCTAATGATCTCATTTTTTGAAAATTAAAAAAAAAACTTCACTTATACACTCGTGCAAAAAAAATTTAGATCTAACGAGATCTCATTAGATCAATGCAGAATTAATTGATTCAAATTTCAAATCTTTATTTCTATCAATAAATTTATTTAGATTCATGTATACTTTCTAAGATCTACGAATTTTTTGAAATTTTTTTTGTACACGGAAAAAAAAAATGATTTTTTGGCGCAAAAAATTTTTATTCGCCCCACGAAGATTTTTACTTGTCCTGAGAAATTTTTTGCATTGTGAAATAAAACGAAAATTTCTTAGGACTAGAAAAATTTTTGCGCCACAAAATTTTTTCTAGTCCTAAGAAAATTTTTCTTTGTATTTCATGATGCAAAATTTTTCTTGCGCCAAAAAATCCTTATTTTTCTGTGCTGTACAGTTCCGATTTTTTTTTTAAATTATGAATTTTTATTTTTATTGCTTTGATCTCCGTAGATCTAAATAATAAAAAAATGATACTTTCGTAGGTATGAGTAGAATTCACTATTCAAGTTTTATAAATCTGTAATTATTATTATTATTATTATTATTATCGAAAATTTATACTAGTAATAAATTAGTATATTGAGACGTGTAAATATAAAATATATAATTAACTATAAATTTACATTAATATATGTATGTACTTAAACACAACTCATATACATTTAGAGACGTAGAAACTGAAGTAGTTAAAACGTTAAACATAACGTCCCTCAGACAAATAATAATGAAATATTCGAAATAAAATTAAAGAGGGTGCATATTACAAGCAATTATTTTAAAATGAGTCAAACACCCTTCATCGTTTTGTGCGATTGTAAAAAATGTAAATGCTGTTTATAAGCTTCGACAGCTATTTTATAAAACGCAGGTGTACTTCCTCATATATATATTTACACATTTTAATTATATACATATATGACCCACTAAAAATTATTTATTTTATTTTTCAAATAAACTCGGTGTGTGAAAATAATTATCATTATAATTATACACGAGTTGTTTAATTACAATTTAGTAAGTAGTTATACTGATAATGTTTTTATTAATTTTAATAATACCGACAAATTATTGGAATAATTTTCAATGAATGCCTGATTAGTTATGTCGAATTCAATTACCGATAATCGTTTGTATGAAATATGCATGAAGCTGGAAACTATGTTGTGTGCATCCTCATGGATATAAATATATGTATCTTTGACTACTGGTATATAATAATTTATGTACACAATAATAACAATAATAATAATAATAACGATGTTTAGACATGCCTTGAATAACTTTTTTATCCGCGTAATCAATACACGGTTTCGAATTCAAAAATGCACAAAAAAAAATATTTTTTAAGGGGTTCCAAATTATCCTGCCGAAACCAACATTTTTCAGGACAGTTGTCAATATCAATAAAAATTTTTGCATTTTTTTTTCTATGCCAACAATTTTTTTTATACTTCACTTAAAAATTTTTGTGTAAATTTAGATTATGGTCTGATAATAAAGAAGTGACTTTTCGGAACGAAGCAAACATGAAATATTATGAAATTGAATTCACACCGATTTTACAAAATAATAATAATATTAATAATAAAAACGTAGGCATTGAGAAAGAGAAAGAAAAAATGAACGGACACATGCATAGGATAGGTTATTACTGTGATAAAATGGAAACATGAATGCTCAGTTTATCGATGAGTTGTGAAATTTTATTGGCTTGGTCAAGTTGACTAGATAGATAAGCGTATAGAGAGTACGCCTCGTGGGTTAAATTATCATACCCAAAGGGTGTTAATGCTTGATCATGACAATATGTACAAATGCACATGATTTATTAATCATTGTTTCATAGTACAAAAGCATTTAGCACGGTTTGGGAATACCCTTAGTAATTACTCAATATATATTTATTTCTTAAGTCTGTAAGCATATCGACGTTCTAATTAGCAAATGGTCTAACTCCATTTCAGAAAATTCTTCATTTATGCGAAAAAAAGTAATTTAAAAATTTTTTTTTCATCTAAAAATCAATTCCATATCTAGTATATGCATAATATTTTTGTCTATGTTACTCAAATAATATTTTTTCTGACTATTACTATCTGAAAATTGCACAGAATCACCTAATGAAAAATATTAAGTTAGACAATTTGCTAATTAGAACGTCGATATTGTCAATTATTAAGCATTATTTTGAAATTTCTTTTGTTAAAATTTTTCAAAAATCGAGTTTCAGTCGAAAAATGCTAATGACTGGTTTTATCCTAAAAACTATTAATAGTATATTACATACCTAGGCCAGTAAAATAAGAAAAGTCTCAGAGCACATGTAATTGTTGGTCGAGGCGAAGCCGAGGCTGACAAACATGTGGTCTGAGGCTTTCTTTTTTACTGGCCAAGGTGCGTATACTATTTTTCTACTCGACGAAGCCGGAAAGTTGCAACTTCGTTTAGGGCAGCGGCCCGAAAGTTGCCACTTTCCGGCCGGAGGGCAGAAAAAATTTTTTTTTCTTCCTTTGCATCTAATAATCATGTGAAATATAATTATTCTTTATGTCAATTACTTTCAGAATAATTTCATTTATTTAATTTCCAGAAATCTCATTTTTCACCTTTTTTAGGAGGTACAGTCGAGCCGCGTTATAAGTCCGGCTTGTTTTCTTTTTCTTTTAACCAGACTCGCGTTAATATGAGAGAGACACTAAGAGGACTTATAACGCAACTTGACTGTACTCTATTTTGCCCACAAAAAAAGAAAATTTTATCTATTGACTTTAAATACATTAAAAAAAAAATTTAACGTAATTGAGTCCTGAAGTACCCCGTTTTCCTCCGTCCATACTTATCTCTGCAACAGTATTTTTTTTATTGATAAAAAATAATACAAATATTTTGAAAGTTAATACATAAAGTGAATACTAACAAATTTTCAAGTTACTAGAGCAAAAATTAAAATTTGTTTTTTGTAAAATAAATATTTTCGTTTATTTTTAAAAACTTCAAGCTAAATTTCAATGATTTAAACTTTCTGCTATAATAAGTTAATTTAATAGGAAGTTATCACCAAAGAAAAAACTTTTTAAAAGTTTAAATCGATGATATTGCTCAAACAAGTAAACCGAGTTGATGAAGCTTGCGGCCATTGAAAAGCTTCAGTTCTCATCTGATTTTTACTTTGTTTTCAGATCAATAAGCTTTTAGTGACTTTAAATGAAAAAACAATATCCTTTTTTGTAAATTTTTAACTCTTTATTTTTGACTCCACCGGCTTTTTCGGTACTTTATCTTAAATTATAATTTTTCAATACACAACTTGAAAGTAATTGAATTAAAACAACTATTAATTAAGGATTTTATTATAAACTTTAAGAATCCTTTTATAGGATAAGTATCTTTTAGAATAAGCTTTCAAAAGCTTAAATATAAATTTATAATACGCTTAAAAGTATCTTAAAACTTTTTGTGATTGTTCACAAAATCTTTAAAACGTTGGTATAAAAACGCCTGGTACTCTGCGATAACACTTATAACTTTTCATTTTAACTTTCTTAGCACAGATAAACCTTATAAAAATAATAATATTACACAAACGATAATTATTATATATTGTCGTGTATTAAAAAAAAATTACATTTTTTTTTAAATTTATTAATTTAGATAAATAAATTAAAAAAATAAATTTCAGAAATTAGTTGACAATAAAATAGAATTATTTAGTACATGCTTATGAAAGTTAAAAGTAATTCGATCTACAAATGGAAGGTGAACCCTTGAGTGATACTCTGCGCCATTTTGACCCCAGACCATTTTACGGTTTTTTAAAAATTTCTTAATAAAAATAATAAATGATAAAATTTGAAGCTTCTGTGTAAAAGTTAAAAATATGTTACATGATTTATTTAAAGACAAATTTTGAAAACTCTTGGTCATTTTTTCTTGCTAGGGTCAAAATGTTACCGTTAACACATACGACATGTTACGGACGTGTGTCTTTTTCTCATGTTATGATAAATTTATATAAAAATTCGTAAGGACTTCAAAAAAAAAATTATAATAATAATGTGAAAAACGGCAGTATATGAGAAAAAAAACTAATAATTCTAGTAAATAAAAGAAATTTTTCAGTCGATACCCTGTTTAAATATTCCATTAAATTCTGGTAGAAGTTTTTCCATCAGAATTAATAAAAAATTTGATATTTTTAAAAGAATTTATAAGATATTCTCAGTAAAATTTCAGTTAAATAATTCGAATCACATTCATTTATTGGTCGAGTTACCTTAAAGCTGTATTTTAAATTATTCGCCCGGGTTCCACTAGTATACTTTCATAACAATAAATAGTTTTTTTTTTTTACAAAATGTATAACGAGAAACTCACTCTAGATATACTTGATCTGTTAGACAACTTAAAGAGGTTCTATGACCCCTCAGGAAGAGATCCTTATCCTTTTAAAGTTGGACGTGCCGTCTGGCATGTTGTGTTGAAGGGAGGGATAGTTGGCGCGTGCCATTACGCATACACATATTATGGTCAATAATTTCTTTATTTTATTATGGTTAAAAATTTTTACGTTATTCATCAATTTTTATTTTTTATTTTACTCGATACATATTAATTGAATTATTTTTATAATAATAATTATAATTATTATTCATTTAACTCTGAGCTATTTTTTAATAACATTTTGTTACGTAAGAGAAGTATAACAATTATTACATTAACGATTTGATTAGAATTCGCTGTTGCAAATTTCCATCATTTACTTCGTCAAATTCTAAGTTTCTAAGTTGTATTTTAAATTCTATTCTCATTATCTATACCATTCGAACCCCTTATAAATCAATGATCTTTTTGCAGTATGCGTCCTCGTGCTTGCAATTTTCAGTTTGTTATTATTTCTAGTCTGATACGGCCCTACACTCAGTAAATTAAATGATAGGAGTTACTATCTTGTTATGATAAAAATTTCTACCATCAAACAGTAGTAAATATCATCTAGATAATTGTATAAATCATCTAGATTGTAATATTCACCATCTTTATGATAATTGTTACAATCCTGTATGTTAACTAGAGTTAATTATTATAATTCTATCTAGAGTTAATAATTATAATTATTCTAAATAGTTACATTTATAATCCAGATGGTAACAGTTACCATCAGAAATTATAATTGTTACCATCCTGATAGTAACTATTCCGAAATTTATTGCAGAAGTAAATATTATCATCCTGATAGCAACTGTTATCATCCTGATGGTAACTGTTACAATCCTGATAGTAACTGTTATCATCCTGATAGTAAATATTACCATCCTGATAGTAAATATTACCATCCTGATAGTAACTGTTTCGAAATTTATTGCAGAAGTAAATATTATCATCCTGATAGTAACTGCTATCATCCTGATAGTAACTGTTATCATCCTGATAGTAAATATTACCATCCTGATAGTAACTGTTTCGAAATTTATTGCAGAAGTAAATATTATCATCCTGATAGTAACTGTTATCATCCTGATGGTAACTGTTACAATCCTGATAGTAACTGTTATCATCTTGATAGTACATATTACCATCCTGATAGTAACTGTTATGAAATTTATTGCAGAATTTATCATCCAATAATTATTAATCCTAATAAAAAAAATTATAACACTAACTATTTTTGCATTGAAAAACGTTCTAATTATTCTAGATGATTGTAATTAAAAATTTAGCATGATAAACACAATTACTTAATTTTCTGAGTATACATTAAATTCAAAATTTTTTTGTAAATATTCTAGATATAGATTATGTTTTATTTTATGAATAAATAAACCTGAATTATAAAATAATCTTTGTCTAATGCGCAAATGGATAATTATTATTATTCTATATTATAACTATTGTATTGTGATTAAATTGTATGGCATTGAAATCAAGTGGACTGATGCTGATCAGAGTGAAAAATAATTTTGTGGTCAAGATAACTTAACGGGCAGGACAAATGACCCGGAAAGACAGCTGCAAATTTTCATTTAGTTTCAAATAAAATTACACTGTACTATTAGTCTGGCTATTTCTACTGCTACCGCTACTGCTATACACTCTTTTATTCTGATGTACACAATCCTGACAGTATATTTATATATAAAATGCAGTAGATAAATCGACAAATAGACGGTCGATATATTTCCACAAATAAAAACTAATGGAACATTACTCACATAATTCAGCTATGGTCAAAATAAATAATAAGAAATTTCTCAAAGTTTTTGTTAACTCATATTATATTACTTGAACTCTTATTCTCGTGTGTGGATATATTTTTATATTCAAACGTCACGTAATGCTGCATTCAATAATAACAATAATGTTATGAATGACACTGTGACATGTACGATAAAACTTATACAAGTTAATCGATGGAATATTTTAATTGTATGTCCTGGTCTAATGATTTATTACGTCCATTATATTTATAATAAATATATGAAATGTATTTAAAGGTAAAGGTGTCAATTTATGGCTTTTACAAATAGGGATATTCAAGAACTATTAGTTTAAAAAATTTGACCAACGGATAGAATACGTTTTTTCTTGATAATAAAAAGTTCAAGTTTTATTATCGCTATGATATATTGACCAGTGAAATGTCAGATGTTTATTACAAGTGGGCAGAGATATTAGTAATAGTAATAAAATAGTACACTGTTAAAAATTAGCGGAGTGAACGCGGAGTAAATTTGGAGTGAATACAGAGCAGGACTGATTATTTATTCAATCTCCTCGGAGTGAAGTTCACTCCTAAAAGATGTTCATTTTAATATTGAAACTCTGAATCAAAGTGTAGATTGAAATAAAATCCAGATCACTCCGAAATCACTCAGTTGAAAAAGTAAACTCCCTATTTACTCTGTATGCTGAGTAATTTTTTTTCAACTCCGAAACTCCGAATCGGAGTGAATGCAGATTGAAATGAAATCCGTAATCACTCCGAATTTACTCCTAATTATTTACAGTTTACACGGAGAGAATTTTATAGTAAAAGATATCATTTAGTTATAGTAAAATTTTTAAACTGAATTCAATAGTAGCGAATATCATTTAAATTATTAGACAAACAATCGTAATTGTTGATGATAATCAGAAATTATAACTTTTATTATCTTAACTAATTATAACTATTTTCAAAATCGTAATTCTTAATAACCTGATGGCAATAGTTACCATCAACCCAAATAGTAATTATTATCCAAACTAATAAAGAATTTAAATATCGGCGTTACAGCCTGAAGCTTGGCTATATGTAATTTTCTCTTTATTTAACTGTGTATGTGATGAATTTCACTTAATACTTGGCTTGGATGATTACTATTTTGATGATCACAGCCAATCATTTAAAGTTATCAATAATAGCTCCAATATTTGAAAAGTTTTATTATATTCGGACTTAAACGATTGTATTGTTACTTATTTTAATTATTTAAAGAAGAAAATGTACATAGTTCAAATATGGATATAAATAAAGGATTTTAATTTATGTAAATTTATCCTATTTTTTGTTTTAGAATTTTTACAACCGTGAATGGTAACTCGGGTCAATAATAAAACTTGATTCAGACTCACTTCGCCTTATTTTCTTTTGAAGTTATCAATTTTCCGACTATTTTTTGATAAAATCTCGACTTTTCCGAGCTAAATTCAATTTTTTTTAAACTTTTTGAACTTTTTTCATCTTAGTTTTAACTTATTTCAACTTATTTGTATTTTTTGGTCTTAGTTTGAATTTATTCGTCTTTACTTCGAGGACGATTACTTTTGACTTGCTAAACCAAGTTGAAAAAAAGTCATTTATTCGCTTAACTTTCGCTTTAATATATAAAAATTATTTCACTTTAGTTTTGACTTTTTAGTCTTATTTTCGTCTTAAATCGTGACTAAGTACGCCAGTTAAGTATAAACCAGGCGAAAACTCAATGTATTTCATATCTCCGTAAAAAAAAGTCGAGTTTGTCTTGTGAAAACGGCTCCAAATTTCGATTTTGTAAACCAAGTCTAAATCAAGTTTTATTTTTTACCCGGGAACAGTTACCATCTTCGATTTTAACAATTATAATCTTTAGTAGTTACAATTAGCATCTTCGATGTAATCCTCACCCCCATAAATTCTTACTGTTATCATTCTCAATAGTAAAACAAATTATTTTACCACTGAAAAATTTTGCAACCATTTCAAAGAATCGAAATTAAAAATTTAGTATCTTAGATAGCATACTAAAATTTTCTTCATGTATTATTGTCGCTATGATATATTGACCAGTGAGATGTCAGATGTCTGTCATAAGTGGGCAGAGATGTTAGTTGGTAGTAATAGTAATATAATAGTAGAATTAGAAGTAGAAGTAGAAGCAAAAGTAGCAGCAGTTTAAAAAGGCCCACGCGGCTCGCGGGGACCCGCAACGACAACAAGTTGCAACCACCTGGCGGCGTTGACGACGGCCACCCAGTACCTCCAGGTGCTCTTGAAAACCCCCTGTTTGCCTGCTGTTTATTCACACGTCTAAAAGAAAGAGAGAGAGAGAGAGAGAAAGGAAAAAATAATAACCAGACAAAAAATTGTTAGTAAGTACGATGGAGGAAGAAAGTAGTAAGTTCCACTTGGACGCATTACGTTGCCTGTTATTCTAGTATATTATTACTCTAAAAAATTTGTATATAAAAAGTTATCTCTTTATCTATCAGGAAAATTTAAGGATATTGATGACTGTTGAATTTTTTGTAAAATGTTTTTTTCATTATATTTTTTCCATGATGATAAATTATCGGTCAAGTTATCGCATCATCTTATAAGTGAAAAAAGTATACGAAGAGTCGAGCAACTTAGTCAATATACTAGTACGAGTTTAAACATAAATTTTTAAACTTGAGAAAGTTGTAAACAATAAAAATTGAATTGCAGATAGTAAAGGTGTTTTCTTTGAAAAAAAAAAAAAATTTTTAAAGTTGTGTGAATAAAAGAAGCAAATGATGATGATGATGATGATGATGATGATGATGATGAGAAAAATGGAAGAAGAATAAGAAAAAGAAGAAGTAGAAGTAGAAGTAGAAGAGTTTATTATAAGAATGTATAAGAAATGTAGACAATAAAGTATAAGATGTAGTGGCCGAGTACGAATAAGAGGATGAGGAGCAGGGAGGAAGGGTTCTCGGCAGGTCGCAGAGCTTCAGACACAGAGCATCGATTCGCCAGGACGATGGCTTTAAGGGGAATCGCGGGGTGTCGCGTGAAGCCGCCGTCGCGACGCCGTTGTTGGCGCTGCTGTTGCTACTCCACCACCAACCACCACCACGATCATCACCACTATTACCACCAGCAACAGCAGCACCACCACCACAGCTACTGCTACTACTATTGCTACTACTCCTACTATTACTACTACTACTACTACTACTACTAGCACCTTGGCCGTTTCTGGTGGCACGAATGCGACGCGCGTGCGGCAAAAGGTCCGGCGCTGACGGCCGGCGCCCGTGTACGACGTGCGTGTGTGCCGCGCTGCTGCGAGCCCTCAGCTCAGTAGTCAGAGCGCCGCGCCAGTCTTCAACGAACTCCCCGTCGACTATCAGCCAATGCCGCTTCGGGCCGCGTTAATTTCGAGCTACCGGGACACTAACGTGCCGACTCGTGTCGTCGGCTTTACCTACTTAAATTATTACTATTACTCTTGTCAACTTTTGTGGAATAATACTACTATTTGTACACAATTGTCATCCTCATTGCAACAACTTAACAATTATAATTATAATTACAATTACAATAACAATAACGATAAATTAAATAGCGACAGTTGTCAATCACTTACGAGATCCCGTCAAATAGTAAAGCAAAGACGTCTGCAAAAACTACTACTGCATTTAGCCTACGAAGAGTGGAAACGACGGAAGTGCAGTGCCACCGGCGTTAAATAGTCGGTGTTATTTGAACGTGAACTATATTTCAAACACGTTTTATAAAATAAATATATTTAATATTTACGCGCCATTTTAAAAAAATTTAAATATATAGATATTTATATTTTTTTTGTTTTTTTTTTTAAATTAAAAATGTTTTAATATTAACACACATTACACTACTGTATGTACGTACCCTCTATCACACGTTTGACACAGTTGAGTCTGCGCTGTGAGAGGTTCGCGAGCGGGGGTTGAAAACTCCAGGTGACCGCGTGGACAGACACAAGGCAATCGGAGTGAATAGTAGTGATATTAATTCACAATAAATATTATAAATATAAATTTATATTTTAAACAGTGAAGTGAATTATTTATATTAATTAGTTTATTTATTTTTTAAAATAAAGGAAAAGTTTGGTACCAAGATATAAATATATTAAGTGACTTGGTTTTATCACTATTTTTTTTAAATTTTATTTTACCTTCATTGAGGTGGTTTGCAGTTCGCGGCCCGGTTAGAGGGTTTCTCTTGGTCGCGGCCTCCCTACTCTACGTCGCATCTCCTTCACGTCAACTTAGGGACGTCTGTCTTACTGTCGGTTCGCGACAGGGCTAATCACGCGCACAAGTGCATATTAATATATAAATATATATATGTACATATATATGCATAAATATTAAATATATATAAATTATATTAATTTAAAGTGATAATAATATAATTTAAAAATAAGTGATTGGAGTACTTCTGATTGGACTTGTGTCTTTAATCCACAGCGATCGTTAAGTGATCGCAGGGAGTAAAAGACAGGGATAAATAATAATAAGGGCACGTTAAAAGTGTGCCAGTTAGTCGTGGTGATGCCTCGTAGATCGGTACAGGAGCAGTTAGCTGGTAAGGAAGCAGGCGGTGTTGATCGGAAACGCTGACGAGACCAGTTCCCGCTGGGCCCGGTCCAGGCCATGATCGGCCCGCCTACCCAGAGGGCACGCACCCACCAGCGTCGAACTCGTCATCGTCAACCGGTAACGCCGGTTGACAATAAAGATCAACTGTACGTTACGTCATTGTCGTCTATTACCACTCCATTGTCATTACCATCGACGACACCTTTGCTGTCTTCAACGTCACTATTATCCTCATCACCGTCATCAAATTTTCAGTCTGGATTTTGTGGTGTCCAACGAATTCAGTTTGATGCCACTGACCGAGATAATGTTTGGCGGCTACCAACCCCCGATGACGATCAACCAGACAAGGACGCTGCCGACGTGCAGTTTATTAATTTAAAATTAAATAAAACCAACAGTAGATTAAGAAAGTGCAGTAATAATAATTATAATTATAATAATAGTAATAATAGTAGTAATAGTAATAATAATAATAATATTAAAAGTAAAGATAAAAATTATAATATTGATAATAATACAAGAACTACAGTACTGCAACAAGCAAGACGACAACGCGGAAGGGCGCGGAATCACGGCATCGTCTTCCTTCTTTTTGCCATCGCCGTAACCTTCCTTGCACTTTTCTTCCCACCAGGTACCGTTATGTTTTTTTTTATTATCATTAATATTTAAAATCTGATGTCTATATTGCATTCAAAAATACTATAGTGATAATAATAATAATTATTATTATTATTGTTGTCTGGAGATTGATATAAATTTATGAATTTTAACCAGCATTACTGGTCTAATATAAAAAAGTATATATTGGCAATTGTACCGCCTGTGCGTGTCTTTTGCTCGGCTTGTTCTTTTATCGCACTTCTTCACTCTCAAGATACATATATTTAATATACATATATTTAGTGGTACGAGAAGTCGGTGTAACGGACGCAGTCTCGTCGCCGACAAAATATCGTAGCGTGTGTCTCGCAGACACTTTCGAGCCGCGCCCACGTAGTCAGCGATGTTATTTATCCCTACGTCTGCCGATGCCGGGTGCCAAGAGTGTATTTTTTCGCGCGCTACCTATACTCGGATGGACCGTTTCACTCTTTTCACTCATGTCACTTACACACTATATCTCACTTTTATTTATTCTTATTCGCTTCTCTTATACTGCGTCTGGTCTCATCTGTGTTTTCTGATACTGAACTCACTGAGATGAGACAAGATCTACACGTCAGATAAACCAGTAGAGACATTGCTGAGAAAAAATATATACACATGCATATTTTACCCAGCATCCAACCGGTATCTTGGTTACCGTATTGTTGTCCTTGTCATCAGCTCCTACACAGAAAAAAAAATTCCCGACTGAAAGTAAATATTCTTGATCAAAGAAATTTTTTTTTTTTAAATTAATTTTCTCGGATAAAGTAGAAATCTCTGACCAAGACAAGTTCTCTTGGTTCAAGAAAACCTTAACTTGGTTCCCGAAAACATTTGTCTTGAAAAATATTTTATTGACTCGATAAGTTTTTTTAAAATTAAAATAATTTAAAAAAAAGTATCTTGCACCGAAATAAATAAATAAAATTGCAAACCAATGGTCGAGATGATGATGATTAGAAAATTGGCCACCGCAAATCAGTTGAATGGATTCTGCCGAGTGTATCTTTAAAGGTCAGGCCCGATTTATTGATCGAATTTATTGGGTCAATTGATCTGACAACTGATTCTTAGAAGTATACCATCAGTAAGTTACTCAATAGAAGGTCTTTTTAATGCCGCTAACTGTCGCGAAAAAATGCAAATGTCTATTGTTATATTGTAACCTATGTCAAGGCTACTCTGTTGTTATTATTTATTTTTTATATCTATCTGCTATGAATTTTATTGATGATAAATCCAATGATTTTTTATTGGTAAAACTTAAACTGAGATGAGTTTTTTTTATAAAGTATTTATAATTTTATTTTTTAAAAGTGGTTGGCCATTACACACACGATGCGATCAGAGGACGAGACATATAACATTAAAATGTATTTATAATTGTTTATTTCCCTGTCTGGCGTGAGAAATAAAAAGTAAGAGTCGTCGTAGAGCAAAAGATATTTTTTAGTCGCAAGCATCCTCATATATATACTGTTCGTATTCATATATTTTAGACCTCCCAACGCGAATGTATATCAACGCCGAATCTGTGTGATCAACGGGACGAAGAGCGGTGATGGCCGTAGCTCTCCCCAATTCTATGCTACTCTTAAATTTAGACATTATACTAAGTCTTCTCTTCACTTCTTATACTAAGATCCACTATAATTCGTTTTTCATGGTTTACGTTACGTTCCAATTATTTTTTTCATCATTATAAATTTTATTATTTATTATTTTAACCAATTAATCTTTTCATCATTAGCTTTGAAGACTTTATTTTTTTAAATATTTATCAATCGCCGTTATTACTTTTTATATAAGTTTATATTAACTCGGGTAAAAAATAAAACTTCATTTAGACCTGATTTACAAAGTCAAAATTTCGAACCGTTTTTCACGAGACAAACTTGACTTTTTTTGCAGAAATATGAAATTTATTGAGTTTTCGCTGAAATTTAGACAATTGGCTTATTTAGTCGGGATTTAAGACGAAGAAGTCGAAATTGACTTGGTTTAGACTTAATCGACTTGAATTATAAAGCAAAAAAGTAAAAACCCGGGTCAAAAATGAAACTTGATTTAGACTTTGTTTACCAAGTCGAAATTTAGAGCCATTTTTCACAAGATGAACTCAACTTTTTTTACGAAAATATGAAATACATTGAGCTTTCGCCTTGGTTTAGATAACTGGTTTAAGTACACTTTAAATCGAAGTGTTTTGATTTAAAACATCTAAGTGTTTAATTGCTATTTAAATACATTGTAGTCACTTTCTAAACGTTTGCAAGTACATAGAAAGTGAATACAATGTATTTAAATGGCAATAAAACATTTAAGTGTTTAAAATTTAAACACTTCGATTTAAAGTGTATTGACAATTTAAGACAAAAAAGTCGAAATTGATTTGGTTTAGACTTATTCGACTTGAATTATAAGGCGAAATAGTTAAAATTAAAGTGAAGCGTGGAAAACACATTTTACACTAAAGAATACTGCTTGTTGTTGACTTGGTTGATCAAATCTAAAGTAAGGCGAATAAATTTTTTTTTCGACTTGGTTCAGCAAGTCAAAAATAAGGTGAATGACTGTTGTGCTTGAAACGAAGACACTCTCTAAACATGAATAAGTGAAATAAGTGAATATTCACTAATTCTGAGTGCCAACCGAACAGTTTTTTGAAATTAGTGGTTCGGTTTGCACTTGGAATTAGTGAATATTCAGTTATTTTCACTAATTCATGTTGAGAGAGCAAATAAGTTTAAATTAAGTTAAAAAAAGTTCTAATAGTTGACAAAAATTTAATTTAAGTCGAAAAACTCGAGATCTTATCGGAACATCATCGCCAAATCGAAAACTTGAAAGAAAATAAGGTGAAGCGAGCCTGAATCAAGTTTTAGTTTTGACCCGGGAAGTAATCAGTCTTACATACTCTCTAAAAATGAATTAGTGAAAATCACGTGACAATCACTATTTGGCAGTGAATATTAGTAACTTATTTCCAGTAAAAAGTATAACACTATTTGAATCAGTGACATAATTTTCACTAGTAAACAGTGAATAGTCACTATTTTCAATATTTCAAATTTAAGAGAGTACTTTTTTTATTTTAACTTTTTATGTTAATAATATAAGAATATTTTAGCGTCTCTAGGGGTTACTTTAGCTTCGGCTGTTCAATGTCCGTCTTTTTAGGGAGGAATGACGTGTGCCCTGGTCTCCCTTTGGATTCATACTCCCCAAACTAGCACGCACCATCGAATGTATTTCCGTCACGGTCTTCGAATAATATATTTCGTGCAAACTACAATAATATCAATGTATACGTATTTGTAAATGTATATATTTATGGATGTATCAAGAAATATATATATACATACATTTATATATATTCTTTATGCATATACGCTTTCTTAGATTTTTTTGTCGTTTTTTTTTATAAAAACCCCGTGAAATTTAACAGATTTTATCCTCAAGGGGATTACCGCACCCTTGTTATCCTTTGTTAAAAATTTATTCAGTTATATTTTTTCTCACATTTTTCTTTTTTTAACTTATACTTTAAGTTTATTTGACAATAAAATTCGAAAAAAGGATCATTTGACCGTACTAAGAATGAATTTTATATTTTAATGCTAGAATAAATTAATTCTTAAAAAAAAAATATTTAAGTATATATTTAACCTTGTAGTTGTGGTAAATGAATTGAGAGGCGCCGGGATAGAAGTGCATTTTTATAGTATTTATAAAGAAAAAAAAAAAAATTCTTTGTGTGCTGGCGCCTCTTCGAGATCATTCGATCAAAATGAATTTAAACCCTTCATTCTATCACAGCGGGGCTCTTTTTTAAATCCTTCGCGTTTGATTTTTTTTTAATTCTAAGAAAGAAATCTAAAGCGAATAAAAAAAATATGTACGTATTCAAATGCGATTCAAAAAAAATTATGAGGGTATTTTTTTTTTGTTTGTACAAAAAATGTTAAATAGATTTTTCAATAAATGCGTCCTATTGAATTGTTATTACAAAAGAAATATTAACCGTGTGTGTGAAAATTTATATCAAGAATTTGTATCACGACATGTGTGATATCACACCAAATTACGGGTTAATAAGAGTGTTAAAGTTTACGGATATAAAAGAATTAAATTTTATAATACTGAAATTTTTACACTTTTGCATTTGAAAAACTTTTTTTATCACTCACATACTGGAGTTTGTAGTTTTATTTTCTCTCCAAAATTTAAAGAGGCTACTTTGCTGTCTTTTACATAAAAAAAAAAAAATTAAGCTAAAATTTGAGGTTAAAGAAAAGAGAAAAATTCAAAAAATTAAGTGATTTCTCCTTTTTCTTCAATAAAAAATTTACTCGGTGGCAAAAATTACTTATTAACATAAAGTGAATTACCGTGCAAGCAAACTGTAAAAAATTTTCAGTGAACGTGGAGTAAATTTAAAATGAATGCGAATTGGATGGATTTTTTTTTTTTCTATTCAACTTCACTCCGATAGAATTCAAACTCCGGATCGAAGTTAATGTGGATTAAAATGAAATCCCCATTACTCCGCTAAAAAAAAACTTTTTAGTTACTCCGCATAGTGATTTAAAAAAAAAAAAGAAATTTCCGGAACTTTGAGTGATGGAGTAGATTCGAATTGAAATAAAATCTATATTTACTTCAAATTCATTTTGAAATTTTTATAGTACAGCACAAGGGCATATTATATTTTTTTTTCTGCGTATAGAGACGCGAAATTATAAACGAGTAAATCGTATGCATATTTTCGATTGATATTGTAAATTTACTTGGAAATTTTTTGCGTATCTTGAAAAATATTACGTAGACCCTGAAATGTAAATCGTGACTCATAGAAGTAAAAGTCAATCTTCTGGCATGCCGAGGGTTAAACTTTATATTACGGTATCGACCACCTTTTTGTCAATGGAAAAGTTTATCATGGCGGTGAAAGACAAAAAGGAAATGAAGATAAGAGATGCTCATTCATATGGAAAAAGCAAAAGATATAAGCATATATACATATATATACGATAATATAAATGGTTACATTGTATAATGTATACATACATGATAAGAAAAATTCAAATATTCAATCTGTGAATATTTATCTAAGATGAAGATATTAATCAATGCGATGTGAAAAGACCAGTACGTTTTAAATTAATTAACGTGTGATATTTCATTTATTTATTTTAAATTTATTAGCCTATTAATTGTAACAAATTTATTGCAGATATAAATTTATATATATTTTACTCATTAACTGTAAATTCTCATAAATTAAATCTTGCGTCATCCGTTATTCTGGTTATTATAAGGCGGGAACACCATATATGTTATTGCATGATGTTAAATTATATCTTGTTAATGGATGTATTTTTAATTAAATCTAATTAACATTAAAATTAAAAAAAAATTACTTTTATTGAACGAATATAGAAAACTCGTTTTCAAAATTTTACGAAATTTTATTTTTTATCATTAGAATAAAAATTCACTACATAGCTTTAATTTTTTATTAATTACCCGCGAAATCTGGAGTTTTTAAAATTTATAAATAATTTCATACAATTAAAAATATATATTTTGAATCTTCAAAATAATTTTTTTAAATTACTATTGAGTTTCTAAATTTGATAATAATTTCATTTAAAATTTTATATACAGTCGAGGCAATAATTTATTTTATTTTTTAAATTTATGTCTCATTCCAAAATATCTTAATTAATATTAAATCAAAAAGTATCCGTCAATGCTCTCTAAATTTTCAAAATAAAAAATTTTTAAAATTGTTGACACAAAATATGAGTTTACTAATTTTTCATGTCTGAAGAAATTTTTTTTCATAAATTATAATTTAAATTTTTGACTAAAAATTGTATCAGTGAAGAATTCAATTTTTATCAAGACAGCAATTTTTTTTTTTTTAAATAATTTTATTTTTCGACAGAAAATTTTTATGAAAATGGATTTAAACCTTGAAAATAAATATCTATGTCTGAAAATTTATCCAAATATATGACCTACAAATTGAAAGACCTTTCAAATAAAGGGCATATATTTTTTTAAATTTAGAGCAGCTATTTATTATAAATATTTTTATTTTATCTTCTAGCAGATAAAATTTCAAAAATGAGGAAAATTATGTGATCCTAATTTCCAGTTACAAAAAATTAAAAACCATCTGAAACCGACATACATTTTTTCACCTAACCGAGTTTTCGAAAAATATTTTATCAAATAATAAATAAAAAATAAAATTCACACCTAAAAAGTACACCATTCACATGATTATTTCTTTATTTACCTAAGCTTCATCTTTAACAACTGACCATTACTAAGTATCTCATATTAGTAACACCCCATAAATCCTGATACTTATTTCTCTATATATATATATATATAATCATAAGAAAACCCGGTAGTGATTTTTTTATTTCTCTTTCTGAAAGATAAAAAATAAAAAAGAAAAATATGTACCTGCGGTTATGTCTAGCAGTCTACTACATATATATCTATCTATCAGTCTACATCGTCTACAGTGGGTAGATTCTCAGACAAGAGTATTTTTCCAAGCCACTGAGGATATATGAATCGAGTGGAGTAGGTGAAGATATATAGTGTAGTCGAAAGAGCGAAAGTGAGTAGGGTATAAGGCTGTAGGCTGCAAGGTATGAGTAGGGAAGAAAACCCATAAGAATAGTATAGTGCACAGTGATGCTCGTGTATTAGGTATGACAGCTGCTGTCACGGCTGGTGCTTCGACCATGTGCTCGGCCGTGCGCGCACACGTCTCGGCTATTTTTTTTTTTTTTTTTCCTTTATTTTGTTATTTTGTTCACCAACACTACACCCTCATTTGGTGTATACTCAACATTCACCTTCCACTTACTCTCGTTCTTCATTATATTACTATACTTGTCTCATAAACCTCAACATGTAACATCTTGCGTTAGTTATTCCCTCTCTTTCTTTTCATTAGTCTTAAAGGTACTTGTTAGCGACCACTTGCGGCTCAAGTGCCTCTTCCTGTATTCCTTGGGGGTACCTTTGAGGCCTGCCTCAACCCTGACGCTAAATTACAAGCGAAAAGCCTCAACATTTTTTTTTTTTTTTTTTTTTTAATACTAAATATTATAGTCTGGAAATGTCTGTTGGTCTGTTTACTTTATATATAATTAGGGGTGAGGGACATTTTCATTTTACCAGATGGAATTGTTGCCACATAACTGAGTGTAAAGGTATAACGAAAGATTTTAATTTTTATATTTTCTTGACACTATTTTTTATATAAAAAAATTATGTTTTGTTTAAAAATATTTAATTACGATTTGTAGAAAATAATGGGGCAAGTTGGTCAGCCCAGATACTTGGGCCATTTTTTAATTTCAAGTAAAAAAAATTTTCTTACAATTGCGGCCCATTTTACCTCAGTCAATTTCTTCTAGTTTTCAATAAAAAAATTCAAATAAAAAAATTTTTTTTTTGAAAATTTAAAAATGACAAGCTGATCAATTTGCCTCACACTGTAAAAAAATTTGCGGATTAAATTTGAAGTAAATGTGGAGCAGATGATTTTTTAAATATTCAATCCTCAGAGTGAAATTTATTCCGAAGGGAAATTTATTTTGACATTAAAACTCCAGTTCGGAGTTAACGCGAATGTTTAAAATTTATATCACTCCGCTAAAAAATTTCCTATTTACGAAATATGCGCAGTAATTTCTCTTAAATTCCAAAATTCCGAGTGACAGAGTGAATTCGGATGAAAATAAAATCCATATTCACTTCGAATTCTTGTTAACAAAAAGAAAAATTTTGTTCAAAAGATGGTGTCTCATTTTGCCCCAGGTTCCACTACTTTTTATAAATATAAGTGTGTGAATATTTATATTTCGAGCCACGAATAGAGTGTTTAGATTGAAACATGATGGCAATTTGTATTCAATATGAATTACTTTTATACGAGAGATATTTGAGTCTTTACTTATGTCATTGCTAAGTAGGTTGGCTGTGTCTTAACACGAGTGACAATAATCCGTACCATGTGAATATATGTTTTACACTATATTGTACGTGCTTCATAATAATTTAACGAAAAACCTTTCATATTTATTTATTATTTATTATTACAAGTGAATTTATATATATTTCATAAAGTTCAGATTTACTATTTTATTTTTCAAACATATTCAAACAATTTCGCAATAAACTTTTTGTTTCATCACCTAAAAGTATCATAAAATAAAATTGTTTAAATTATAAATAAATATCAATCAACACCGCCGATCGTTAGCTTAAAAAAATATGTAATTTAATTACTAAAAAGCTTTTTTAACTCATAGTCATAATAAATGAATATCAAAGCAATTTATATAACAGCTGAGTATATTAAAGAGTGTCTTATCTACTTGACTTATTAAAGTGCCTAATAACTTATGCATAAAGTTATCTACCACCTCATCATCATCATTTTAGTTTAATTAGCTGTCACTAAAAAAAAAATTAAAAATCCATAAAAATATAAGCATTCAGTTTTTGAACAATCGGCAGTCAGGGCATTTGAAACCGACTGTAGGTACAAAAAGCGGTGGTGAAATGGACTTATTTTAACACTGGTGCGGTGTTATGATGAACTCACACAATGCAAAAAATTTTGGTGTAAAAATGGTCCCCGAGAACTTTACACGGCCGTATAATGTGAAATAACGGTGTAAATTTTTGATCCATGTAATTTTAATACGGTGTAATCTACTTTTTTACACCATTTCGTGTTACTCGTTATAATTTTGGTTAATGAGCAGCAAATTATCATTGAACATTTCATTATTTTTCGTAATGATTGGCGGTGAAAAAATTTTTAATTCGCACCGCCTAAATTTTACACTACGATATTTGGTGTAATTTTCACACCTAAATTTTTACACCGAGTTATTTACACTACACCAAGTCAAAAATTTTTTACAGTGCACTGGTGTAGCAATGCTACTTAGCAGTGTGTTATCTAACCGATGTAAAATGGTGTACATGCGGAGCCTAATTCCGATTGAAGTGAGGGTGTGAGCATAAATGTCTCAAGGTCTACAAAATACTTATTGTTGTGAAAATGTTCCCGAGAACTTTGCACGGTGTTCTCGATGTGAAACATCAAGCAGTGTACTTTTAACAGGGTGTGAGTGTTATTCTTCACACCTTTCGGTATTATCAGCTTAAAGCTCATACATTGTTCGATTATCACTTTTATTAAACTGAACAAATTGCACGAATTTTTGGTTACTTATCAAATTTAATATTTAGTAACAATATAATAGTTATTTTTATTATAATTCTGATGTTTTTCATGTTTTTCAATAACATTGTCATGTAATTGTGGACAAATAATCTTTGGATTTCCACATAAATTCGTAAGTCTGTCGTAGGGTTAATTTTTGAAACAATAAAAATTTTTTTTTATCTTTGAAATCCAATTCGACTTCTGGTACTTCAAAACGAAAACCATTTTTTTTTAATACCGGGAAAATTTCAACATCGCTACCGTTAATATTTTAACACCGTTTTCAGGGTTAAATTTAACACCAATAATCTTATTACCAGAATAGCGTGGACCTACACCGTTTTTTTAGTGTATTTATTTTTGAATGAATTCACAAGCCCATGTAGGTTGGTCATTCGTCAGAGTGTCGTAATCAAGGTAGCGGGTCGATTCACATCACAGATATCATCTCAATCTGAACTTCCTTATTATGAACCCACCCCGAGTCAACTCTTATCGTCACTAATACTAATAAATCAGTACGTCAACTAAACAGAAAAATATAACATAACTCAATATAGCTATATAGTATTCGTAGGTTTAGCCAGTATACGGCCCTGTCCCTCGTCCTTCGATTTGTCTTGTAACCGTGTGGTGGTTCAACTTAGAATAGTGCTCGTGCCAGTGCGCGAACATTCATGCAGGTTGTATATCTGTGTGTCGTAGTATTCGCAATGGTAGTAGAATCGTATCAGTACTGATATCAGTAGTTGTTGTTGTTATTGTAGTCGTAGTGAGTATGAGATGTCGGTGGTAGTTACATTGCGGCATAGTGGAGGTGGAGGGCACCCCGATTGGTTGCTCGGGGGTTGCATAATGCAGCGACCACCGAGTTCGTATAGTCAGGCTGCCTGCCAGGGCGTTGACTTTGCTTCGCTTCGCGCGATATACAACTAAACCGATGCGATTTGACTCTGCGCGAGTAGAACAATACTACTTTTATTTTAAAGTTTCCTATATATACATATATATATATATATATATATATATATATATATATATATATATATATAGTAACTATTTTCCTAAGCATTATAGTTTTATATTAAGAATACTGTCATGTATTACGTATTACATGTTAAGCTATTCTACTGATAAATTTATCGATGACAATCAATAATAATCAGTAGTCTGTATTATTAAGTAGCTGTGATATTAGAAAAAGTTACAGTCGATTGCTGAAGAATTGGTGACTTGTAAGCTAATCGATTGGATGGGCTTATTGATGGGTGCTTTTTAATATGTTGAGCTGATAATAGGGCCGTCATTAACTCCGTTGGAGAAAAGGAAGTTGGAGTAGAGTTTAAGAGGGCTGGTATTGTGAATCGAGAATGAATTTAAGGAAATTGGAGGCAGGAAGGGAAAGAAATTAAATATAAGGGTCTGATATAGCGACATTGGAATAGGCACGTAGGCAAGGTAGACTTGGATGACCTCCTACTCTCTTGCCAGCCCCTCGACGTCTCTCCGTTCCGGGGTCTTCTCGGGGGTTCATCGATCGCCCCCAATCACCCACCTCTGCCATCTTGCAACCCTGTCCTTTTAAAACTCTGACGATTCACATACACAAGTGGATGATAGTACACATGTTATTTTCGGTTGACTGGCTGCTGTTTATTGTTATGTTGTCGTTCTCTTGTATTTTGTAAGATTATATGTGTCATTGGAAAATAGGGAGAAATAAGTCTGCGATTTATTTTACGATAATTATATATGACTGATGCTGATTAGATAAGATTTAATAGTCTGTTTAAATGAAAGGATACATGCATTTTCTAGGTCGTATGACGCAGCAGGGAAGGTCAGGATTGGTTCAAGTCCAACCAACCGATTCTATAATTAGAAAATTTCCGTGGCAGCCACACCACAACTGGGGTCTAGAGTCAGTGCCAAGTTTTGGATCTCTTCTCATTTCTTATTATGAGTGGTTGCTGTTGTGTCGTTGCATATAATACTCATTTTACTTTACTTATATTGCCGCTGTTACCACCTGGGGAAAATTTATCGAGAATATGTTTAAATTATGAGTACCTGCTAAGTGAAAATGTATGATGGCTTATTAAGATCAAGTATCGAGTTTTATCTTTGCTTGGTTTTTTACATTTTAATATTGTCGTGGATTTTCGTGTTTTGCTGAAATTATAATTAATTTCTGTTATTAAATAGACCATGCCACTGACGCTTTGTTTTAAATTTTTCGCAATCGTTTAATATGACACCGGAGAAGTTAAAATTTGTAACAGTTTGGCTTTCACTGTTAATAAAAGAAGACTATGTATCTTGGTGCCAACTCGTACATTGGTCTCTTTTTAGCCATAAATTATTCGCAAATTTTAATCTCTTTGTCACACAAAATTAAAACGAGACATTGACTAAGTTTGTGAATTAGATATTTATACACGTGTCATTATTGTTGCGCTTCACGAGTTCAAAGACAAGTTTTATTAATAAATTTGTAACTTTGTACTCTATTAAATTACTGTCTATTTTAAATAATTATTTAATGTATTTATGTCATAATTACTTTTTTTTTTATTTATATTATTTTCGGTTGCTAAAAAATTCAATATTTGCCGACTAGTTTATCGACAGTCGATTATTAGCTGATTCCTAAATTTTCGGTAGTAAACGCTAACGAATTAATACACGGAACCGGAAATAGAAAGAATATACTTTTTTATATAAAATTAGAAATATATAAGAGTAGAGGATTATTTGGGAAACTATGATTTGGATTCACACAGACCCGAATCTTACATTTGACCTCGATCTTCATAGATCATATTTTTTTATTAATGATAATTTTGAATCATTCAAAATTGTCTGAATTATTTAAAATGATTCAAATTTTCGAATAATTTTGAATTGAATTAAAAGAAAAAATAATATCGCAATTTCTAGTTCCTCAGACAATTTCGGAATATTTGAAATGATTTAAACTCTTGGAATCATTTTCATGAATCATTAAATTGAATAAGAAAATAATATCGCAAGTTCTGGTCTCTAGATTGATTTAAAATGATTCATTTTGAAATTACGCTCAAAAACAGTATAATTTAACGATTTGGACTGATTTGAAATAATTAAAATTTGGATCGTTTCAAGTCAGACTTTAAGATATGATATAATATGAAGTAATGTAGATTTTTCAAATCATTTCAAATTAGATTTCTCAATCAGAGTAAACAAATGTTAAAAAAAGAAAAATTATAAAATTGGAAAAATTCAAAATTTTGATTTTAAAAAAGATTTTGAAACCGAGCAATAATCTAAGATCTACATGAATCTAAGTAGATTTATAAAGGTCAATCACTAGGGTGCATTTTCTACTTACAAGAAATCATGATTTTGGAAATTTTCAATTTAATATATTTTTAGTGCAAAAATTCAAAGATTTCACTCAAAATTATTTTCTCAATCGAAGAAATCTGGGTTCAGCTCAAAATATGATGATCTTTTTTCTGACGTAGCGTAAATAATTTCGATTTTCTCCTGTCAAAGAAAATTATCCTTCACTTAGATATTAAATTAATAATGTAATAATTTTAACTAATTAACTACTGGTTAACACAAATCATTTTTAACTTCCCATTGAGAAAATTAACAATTTTCGAAAAATTCAGGAAGTTATTGTTTTTCCCCCGATTTTTCTTTATCAGTACAAATTTAATATTTGAAAAAAATTAGATCTGCATTGACTACATCAGATTTCTTGACATCTAAATTATTTTTTTTGAGTATGAAACAACGAATTTAGTTGAATAAATTTTTCATTAATTAAATACACTAGCTACTGAATTAATTATTTAATTTAATAAATTATTTTACATTTTGCTCTAAATTTTGATAATTTTATTTTTAAATACTAAAATATTTATACTTTGTTTACTCAGTAAATAAATTTTCAAATTATATATTATTGTTAGAATATTTATTATGCGAGTGACGCATGATTTTCTATTTTAATTTGATCTAATAGCCCGGTAAAAACATTTTCGTCATTGGTTAATACGTACATTATATTTTATGTTGTCACGTAAAACAGTGATTTGGCAAGTTTCCGAGCTAATAAGTCTACTCGTTGAAGTTCAAATACTCTGTTGTCAAAGGGGAATTGAATAAGATAAAAAAATTTAAATTGTAATCATTACTTTTTATTTTACGTTTCTTTGTTAATTCAATTTTATTTGAAAATCAGTTTAACTCAGCTTTCAATTTTACGCTTTACTCTTATTATTTTTCTTACTTTACTACTATTTTTTTCTTTTTTTCAATTTACATTCAGCGATGTAATTGTTAAATTGCTTTGATTCATGTCACGAAAACATTTTCAGTGTTCGTAATTTAGAATGAAAGCAACGAGTTTGATCATTGAGTTTAATGATATATTTGTTCATAAAATTGCAGTTATAATCTATTGTATACTCAATATATATATAGTTGTCGAATATCCGATGAAACTATTAATATATTGCCGACACTTTATAATGTAATTGTGAAAGTTTTATAACTCGTCGTTATTGCGGTTATTGTTATTACATATATTTGTAAATCATCCTCTATATATTTCGTAGTGTGAACTGTAAAACTTTTGTATTTCATCAGAAGTGTTATCTCACGTTGAATTATATCATAACTTGATGATACTAAAGTTCAATATTTGGTTGAAAAATATAAAAATATAACGCGGATGTTAGATGCATATATTTTTATATCAATACTAATATTAATATTAGGGATCGGTAAACTGATTGTTCATAAAGTAAATGATTTATTTGGATTCTTAAATTATTTTTCTCAGTGTATTATAATTTTTTTTATCAAACATAAATATGGATGTATTTAAGTACTTCTGTACTTGGTATTTACATTTTATTTAAATTAATCCATTTGTATTCAGACGAAAAATTGCATGACTATTCAAACTTATTTGTGTTATTTTTCATAATAAGCTCTCTTCGCATGTATTTTAAGAAAACGAAAAGAACTTTTAGTTATCATTAAAAAAAAATTTTTTTTTTTGTAAAGTAGGGCATTTTCGAAAAAATGAAAAAAATTTTTTTACATAGTCAAGAAAATTCACTATAATAATTTACATATTATTTGAAGTAGGTGATATATCTGGAGTATAGTTTAAGAGTAGAAATGAAAAAAATTTTTTCGAAAATAATTATCCGGAAACCTTAAATTTTATAAATATTTTCGGCAAATTCATTTTGTAACAGTACCCCGATTACTCGGCTCTCCCCTCCATAGAGACTTAATTTGCAAGTACAAAAGTACCAAGCATTCAAAAAAATTTTTGAATCCAAGTTTAGAACTTGTATCGAAAATTCCTAAAAGTAACTATTTTGATGCTTTTCACTTGCTTTCGCTTTGTATATATTCAAATTTTTATATTAAATATCAAGTAGAAAATATAATTTGAATATTATTGGAGAATATTTCTACAGCATACAGAATTTATTTAAATCATTCACTCATAAATTTAACTTTGCAGACTCTCTTTTCCGGTTAATCTTTAGATTGACGTGAAAGCCACCCGTCAATTTAAATTAAAGTCAATTTTATTTATTCACACCTGCCTAGTAAGTCAATTATAATCAATCAATCACTCAAATATATATACATATGTATATTTATATATATGTATATCTCATAATTATTTATTTATTCCCTAATTACTATCGATTATACTATAACTCAATAAAAAAAAATGAAATTAAATTTGAAAAAAAAAAAAAAAAAAAAAAACTTATCACACGGTAATTATTTATTAATATATTTTAAAGACATTGTAACATTGGAATGACTCTGAAATAAAAATATTACGAGTCTATAATAAAAATCCAGAAGATAGCAAATAGTAAAATTGTTATCGGTGTAGATGTATTTTGGTTTTAAAATTAAAAACTATTGTATATACGTATACTTTTAACACTTAAGGTACATTTAGTACTTACATAAGCCCTTGGTATACGATAGAAATTTCCGCCTTTACCTCACTTCATGGATAATACCCACCGAAGAGTTTTACGATTGCATCGTAAACGTCACTACGGGTAAAATTGATAGACCACTACGTTATATTTCTGTAAGCCAAAAGCTGTACTTTGGCAACTTTTCTATCGAGACTTAATATTTTTACCGCGCTATTCAACCCTTTACGTCTCTATGCACATTTTTCAAAATAATAGCTGGAGTTATACGTAAACGCGCTAAAAAATGTCATTTAATAATAATTTTATGTCTAATCGAGTCTATAAATTTGAAACATATGGTACATATAAATGTTTTATTAAGCAATTTTTATCAACTTTTCAAAAAAGATTAGTAATTAATAACAGGTAGTGATTAAGATTTAAAACTATGATTCAAAAAATGTTTTCTGATAAAATTTGTTTTTAAGCCTTGTAAATAACTAATGACTATAGTATCGATTAAATGATTTATATATTTACTAGTTTTTTTTTATAAGCAATCATGTGATGCGATTAAAATAAAATATTTACCATCAGTAGTATTGACGAAGTTTGTTTGTAGATTATTGATAGACTAATCATGAGTAAATAATTTTGTATTAAGATCGGATTGTTAATAAATAAAATTATGATCGATCGTTTGGAAAGGCTAAGGACAAGTTATTGATTGTCATGGTCTAGATAACGCTGTCGATATTCAAATTATATGATATACAAATGTATATAGTATAATGTTTATAAAAAATTTATAAACAAAAAAACTTTTCTCATAATCATAATAATTATATAATTCACGGCTTTAACTTTATTTTCTTTACTCCAGATATATTTTGTGTGATTAATTTTTTTTCTACTAAAATATTTGATAAATTTGAATAAACTTTCTCTTGGAGAGTCTATTTGTTTATTATTTTTTTACATTTACAATAAATCCGCTACTTAATGTTTTCAACACTTGCTTCAATAATTTTCCCAGCTGGATACTGCTCTTATTAGTCATAAAGGCCGTCTGGCCAATAAAACTATATCGTGATTGAATCATGCGTTAGTGGATATAGATTTTACCATTTTTTCAAAGTGGAATGTAATGATAATCTATTTTTTATCATTTAATCTTTAAAATTTACTATTAATTTTTATTTATGTTTGATAAGTATTTTTACAATGTCCAATGTTACATAATAATAATATTGTATAGAAATTACTGCTAATGAATATTTATTAAAAATTTTTGACATCAAATATTTGCCGGAATCTGTTTATACATTTCCTGATCCACGATAGCAAGTACCCTGAAATAAGTAAGACGTACACAAATGGCCCATACAGCATGGGTAACCTTTGTAAGGATGACACTAAAAACAAAGAAAATTATTATTTTACCAATTTACAAGTTTTTATCTATCATTTATCAAAGGTTTTAAATTTTTTTTAACATAACCAAATTTCGAATAAATTTTGTCAAATATTTAGTAAAAAAAAAAAAAAAAAACTACTAAAATAAAGTTTAGAATTTTCGAAATTTAAAAAATTATGGTGTTTTGAAACTCAAGATAAAAAATATAATTTCTGTTAATTTTTTGTTTTAATTTTCAAAGTCTCTATCTTTGAACCACTCACGGATTACGTCTGTAGTGCCTTTTTTAGATAGCAATCAATTTTCGATGAAAAAAAGTATCTTTTGAAATTGTTGGAAGTAATTTTTATGAATTTTATTGGTTTTACTAATCATACGATAAAAACTTACCCAGCGGCCTTCGCATCCATAAGCAAAAGTTTCTGAAACTCCGATGAGAAATAAAATTGATAGCAATAAAATTATTTTTGACATTTTGGTATTTTATCGATTTTATCTGCAACAATAAAATAATAATTACTTTACTTAAATTTTCCCGTTATACTAATATTCAGTTTACGTGAGAAATTCTTCAAACATTTTTTGTACACGCAGATAATTTTTTAGTATAAATTATCCAAAAAGTTTGGTACTGCAAGGACATCTTGTGAACATTTAAATTTTTACCACTGACATTGTAAAAGGTAATACTCGATAACATGTAGAAGAAGGGCGGGCTAAACGGAATCGCTAAGGAACTAATAGTTCATTCTAATATGTTGAATTTTATTTTTTTAACTTCTATTTAACGTAAATAAACTAAATTCCCGGTTGCTATAAAAAAAATTTCATTCTGAGTAGGCAAAACAAATCACTCCCAAAAACAAAATATTTTTTTTTTTATTTTAAGAATAGTATATTACACTACAAGGGCCAAAAGTTGAAGATTCCTGCACTGCGCACAATTTTTTACACTGTAGGCACCGTAAAATTGTAAATATTATTAACCAAAATAAAGTAACAAATCTACTTACGGTATAAATAACGAGTTGAAGTACTCGTCGTTCGTCAAATGCAGAATTAAATACAAAATATTGAATAATTAATCACGATATTTATCATAATCTCGTCCTGACACTTCTGCGATTACACGATTTTCGTTTATAATGTGAGTTTAAATACGTGAATAATAATGATATTTGAAATAACAATATTATATAACAATTGATCTTATGAAATTTAAATATGAAAATATTTAAACAAAATACAGTATTCATTTTTTTATGGATGTATTTAGTACACTCATAAATGTCTTTATTTTTAATATCAACGACCAATCATAATTTCGTCAATCACGATCGATAATTTTTTGATATATTTTTTTTTACGCTGCTCCATGCATTTGCAATATTACGATTGTAATATTCTTGCTATTAGAATAATCTATGCTGATAAAAGCTGCTGCAATCTTAACCTTGTTGCGGATGACACTGATAACCATTCAATGTATTTTTTTTATTATAATTGTATAATTATTTATCCGCCTTGAAGAGTGATATGTGAAAATAATAATAAAAGATTTTTCTCTTTTTTGATCGTTGATAATGATGACAAAGTAACAATTTAATTAATTATTATTATTAATGATTGTTAAGATAAGATATTGTGTGTTTTAGTAGAAGACAAAAATTAACGGAACCGTTTCGATAATTATTGGATAAATTGGTAAAATTGATAGACCACTACGTTATATTTCTGTGAGCCAAAAGCTGTACTTTAGCAACTTTTCTCTCGAGATTTAATATTTTTACCACGCTATATATAACCTTCTACGTTTCTATGCACATTTTTTAAAATAACAGCTAGAGTTATATGTAAAAGCGCTAACAAATGTAATTTAATAATAATTTTACTTCTCTTCAAGTCTATAAATTTGAAACATATAATACATATAAATTTTTTACGCTGTAAAATTCAGGAGTGAATGCGGAGTGATCACGGATTTTATTCAAATCCGAATTCACACCGGAGTTCCGTAGTTACACAAAAAAACACTCAGCATACGGAGTAAATCTGGAGTTTTTTTTTCCTGCGGAGTGATTTTATTTAAATCCGCATTCACTCCAATCCGGAGTTTTATTATTAAAATAAACTCGCTGTCGGAGTGAATTTTGCTCCAAAAGAATTAAATAAATACACATTCATCCACTCCGCAATAACTCCAGATTTTATCCACGTTCATTCCGAAAATTTTTTACAGAATATTGAGGAATTTGCAACAACTTTTTTAAAAAATAAATAATTAATTACAGGTAGTGATTAACATTTAAAACTATAATGCAAAAAATGTTTTTTGATAAAATTTGGTTTTAAGCCTTCTAAATAATTATTTACTGTAGTATCGATTAACTAATTTTTACTTACTAGTTTTTTAACTTCCCACTGAGAAAATCGACGATTTTTAAAAAATTCGGGAAGGTATTTGTTTCACCCCGATTTTCAAAAATCGAGTTTTCATCAGATGTCCTCGTATGAAGGTGCTAGGATGCTATTCTGACATTTTCAGAGCGAAATCGCCTTGCTTTCGACTTAACTGGCTTACTTAGTCACGATTTAAGGCGACCAAGTCTAAATCAAGTTTTATTTTTGACCAGGGTAGAATTATAAAAAATATGAACGTATACGCTTGGAATAGTACTGTCGTTTTTTTTCACAAGTTATGTGTGCGTGATTATGAAATATATATAATTTCATACACTTGCAATACTACTGTACCGTTTTTAAAGAAAATTAGACTAATACTTTTTAGAATATTTTTGTTGAAATAAAAGGTATAAGTTAAAAAATGATAGCAAATAAAGA
Organism: Microplitis deprimator; assembly: GCA_964016945.1. Taxonomy (NCBI): domain Eukaryota; kingdom Metazoa; phylum Arthropoda; class Insecta; order Hymenoptera; family Braconidae; genus Microplitis; species Microplitis deprimator. The sequence continues at coordinate 5,064,536 of OZ024710.1, read as the reverse complement.
TATTTCTTGAAAAATTCAACATGTTGTCACGGGAATATTTTGTCCGAGGATATTTTGTCCTGGGGATATTTTGAGGGGGATCAAAACGCCTGATACCGTTTGGAAAGGCTAAGGACAAGTTATTGATTGTCATGGTCTAGATAACGCTGTCGATATTCAAATTATATGATATACAAATGTATATAGTACAATGTTTATATAAAATTTATAAACAAAAAAACTTTTCTCATAATCATAATAATTATATAATTCACGGCTTTAACTTTATTTTCTTTACTCCAGATATATTTTGTGTGATTAATTTTTTTTCTACTAAAATATTTGATAAATTTGAATAAACTTTCTCTTGGAGAGTCTATTTGTTTATTATTTTTTTACATTTACAATAAATCCGGTACTTAATGTTTTCAACACTTGCTTCAATAATTTTCCCAGCTGGATACTGCTCTTATTAGTCATAAAGGCCGTCTGGCCAATAAAACTATATCGTGATTGAATCATGCGTTAGTGGATATAGATTTTATCATTTTTTCAAAGTGGAATTTAATGATAATCTATTTTTTATCATTTAATCTTTAAAATTTACTATTAAGTTCTATTTATGTTTAACAAGTATTGTAATAGTTTTTAATGTTATACAATAATGATATTATATAGAAGTTACTGCTGATTAATAATTATAAAAAATGGAATATTTAGTTACTTTTGTTTTTTTTTCATTCAAATTTTTACACGAGCACATGTACCCTGACTAAAATAAGACGAACAATCATGCCACCCACAGCATCGGTATCCTCTGACAGGATGACACTAAAAACAAAGAAAAATATTATTTTACCAATTTAAAAGTCTTTATTAAGTATTTGACAAAAGTCATAATTTTTTTCAACAAAACCAAAAAAAATTTGAATAAATTATGTCGAATATTTTTACTGGAAATTAAATATTTGAAACAAAGAAAAAAAAATAAATAAAAAAAAACTTTAATAATAAAGTTTAGAATTTTGAAATTTAAAAAATTTTGGAGTCCGAAAACTCGAGTCAAAAAAATCATAATTTTTGGCAAAATTTTGTTTTGTTTTTCAGTCTCTCTATCTTAAAACCTCAGACTTACAAATTACGTATGTGGTGCCTTTTTTCGATAGCAATCAATTTTCGATGAAAAAATATCATTTGAAATTGTTGAATGTGATTTTTATGAATTTTATTGGTTTCACTAATCATACAATAAAAACTTACCCAATTGCCTTGGCAATCAGCTGCGAAAATTTCTGAAACTCCGATAAGAAATAAAATTGATAGCAATAAAAATATTTTTGACATTTTGGTATTTTATCAATTTTATCTGTAATAATAAAATAATAATTACTTTGCTTGAATTTTCCAGTTATACTAATATTCAGCTTATATGAGAAAATGTTTAACCATTTTTTGTATATGCAGTTAATTTTTTAGTAAAAATTATCTAAAAAGTTTGGTACTGTAAGGACATCTAGTAAACACCCGATTTTTTACCATTGACATTGTAAAATGTAATACTCAATAGCATGAAGAGGAAGGGCGGTTCAAAATGTTTTTTAATAGATTCCCTATATGCTGGTATACAATTTGACCTATTTTGATGTAATTAAAAGAGTGTAAAAATATTTTTGTGTGAGTAAAATTGCCGTAAAACAAAAACCGTTCATAAGGCACCCTAAGCGTTTTCGCGGATAAGCTGTTCAAAAATTTATTAATTATTATGTGAAATTAATTCAAACTTACTAGTATACTGCAAGAGTTTTGTTTTGAAAATACTAATTTTTGTGTCGAACTGACGGGTTTATTCAGTCATTTCAAATTGTGTGTGTGTGGTATGTATATAGTTAAAATAATTATGTTATAGATGTGTGGTAAAGTTAAAACGAACCAGTTATGTTCTGAACGTTACTATTTACTAACTCATTATGTTGACAAATTATGATCGTTAGACTCGATGAAGATATCGTCGAAAACAAGTAGACCTTGCGGTTTAACGTTAGAAATATTTATTCCAAGCTAAATAAAATATTTTTCTAAGTGAAATAAAAATTCTATTAAATACCTAATTTCAAATTGATATCATTTGTATGTTTAAATAAATTAAATTTATGTATTTAATTTGTTACTAAATGACTCATGTCTGCATGTCTAGTAAAATATATTTTTTGTTAGCTTATCTTCTATTTTATTTATCCAAACATCTTTGTTAGGATACGTCAGTGGATTAGGAAATGTTAAAACACGTTAGTGGATATGGATTTTGTCATTTTTCAAAGTGGAATTTAATAATAATATTTTTTTTATCATTTAATCTTTCAAATTTACTGCTAATTTTTATTTATGTTTAAGAAGTATTTTCATAATTTTTAATGTTACATAATATGTAATAATATCATATCCAAATCGCTGCTGATTAATATTGATAAAAAATGGGATAGTTAGATATATTTTTTTTTTTTTTATTGAAAATAGATGTACATTGTTGACATCAAATATTTGCCGGAATCAGTTTATTAACCTCCTGATCCATGATAGCATGTACCCTGAAATAAGTAAGACGTACACAGATGCCACTCACAGCATGGGTAACCTTTGTGAGGATGACACTAAAAACAAAGAAAATTATTATTTTACCAATTTACAAGTTTTTATCCAATCATTTATCAAAAGTTTTATAATTTTTTTCAACAAAACCAAAGAATTTTTGAATAAATTTTGTCAAATATTTTTACTACAAATTAAATACGTGAAAAAAAAAAAAACTAAAAACCGCCTGACCCCGCGGGCCAGCTTCGAAACTTCCCACTGTTTTTAAGCTCAAGGAGCTTTTGAATGCTAATCACCAATATCTTTTGAAATAATGAATCGATTTTGACGTTCGACATGACATTCGACGCAATTTCTTAACCAGTAGCGTTCAAACAGAAAATTTCATCAATTAGCTCAGCAATTTGAATTTTATTAGAAAAAAAAACAATTTTTTTGCAATTCTTTCGACAACGGTTTTCCCGCGAACTATTCAACGGATTTAAATGGTTGAGGTGGCATTCAGCGCGGCTTATAAAGTTTTAGAGCTGATTAGATTTTGGAATCGATCCATTAAGTACATTACAAGTTATAAAAAAAAAACATTTTTTAATGAATTTTATTTTTGGAGTATCTCCGAATAGACTGTACTGATTATGCTCAATTTCTCAAAAATAGTTGGAATTAATGAGCTACTTCAAACGCCACATTAAAAAGCCAAATCGGTTCATCCATTTAAAAGTTACAGAATATTCACATATGTACGTGTGTACACATATACATATACTCGGACATCATCTTGAAATTAGTCACAAAAGCTTCCTGGAATCTCAAAACGTCAAGATCTAGTAGAAATTCGATTTACGATAATCGGACCGAAACCAATAATTTCTAAATGAAGTTTAGAATTTTGGGATTTAAAAAATTATGGTGTTTTGAAACTCGAGACAAAAAATCATAATTTCTGGTAATTTTTTATTTTATTTTTCAAAATTTCTAACTTCAAACCTCTCACGGATTACATCTGTATAGTGCTTTTTTAGATAGCAATCAATTTTTGATGAAAAAAAAATATCTTTTGAAATTGTTGGAAGTAATTTTTATGAATTTTATTGATTTTACTAATCATACGATTAAAACTTACCCAGCGGCCTACACATCCATAAGCAAAAGTTTCTGAAACTCCGATAAGAAATAAAATTGATAGCAATAAAAATATTTTTGACATTTTGGTATCTGATCGATTTTATCTGCAACAATAAAGTAATCATTAGTTTACTCAAATTTTCCCGTTGTACTAATATTCAGTTTACGTGAGAAATTCTTCAATTATTTTTTTGTACACGCAGATAATTTTTCAGTATAAATTATCCTCAAAGTTTGTTACTGTAAGGACATCTAGTGAACATTTAAATTTTTACCATCGACATTGTCAAAGGTATAATACTCGATAACATGTAGAAGAAGGGCGGGCAAAACGGAATCGCTAAGGAACTAATAGTTCATTCTAATATGTTGAATTTTATTTTTTTGACTTCTATTTAAAGTAAATAAACTGAATTCCCGGTTGCTATAAAAAAAATTTCATTCTGAGTAGGCAAAACCAATCACTCCCAAAAACAAAATATTTTTTTTTTATTTTAAGAATAGTATATTACACTACAAGAGCCGAAAGTTGAAGATTCCTGAACTGCGCACAATTTTTTACACTATAGACACCATAAAATTGTAAATATTATTTACCAAAATTAAATAACAAATTTACTTACGGTATAAATAACGGGTCGAAGTACTCGTCGTTCATCAGATGCAGAATCAAATATGAAATATTTATTAATTAACCACGATATTTATCATAATCTCGTCCTCGCGCTTCTGCGATTGCACAATTTTCGTTTATAGTGTGAGTTTAAATACACGAATAATAATGATATCTAAAATAACAATATTATATAACAATTGATCTTACGAAATTTTAATATGAAAATATTTAAACAAAATACAGCATTCATTTTTTTATGGATGTATTTAGTACACTCATAAATGTCTTTATTTTTAATATCAACGACCAATCATAATTTCGTCAATCACGATCAATAATTTTTTGATATATTTTTTTTTACGCTGCTCCATGCATTTGCAATATTACGATTGTAATATTCTTGCTATTAGAATAATCTATGCTGATAAAAGCTGCTGTACTCTTAACCTTGTTGCGGATGACACTGATAACCATTCAATTTATTTATTCATTCCTATTGTATAATTATTTATCCGCCTTGAAAATTAATATATGAAGATAATAAAACAAGATTTTTCTCTTTATTGATCGTTAATAATGATGACAAAGTAACCATTTAATTAATTATTATTATTAATAATTTATAAGATAAGATATCATGTGTTTTACAAGGAGAAAAAAATTAACGCAACAGTTTCAATAATTATTGGATAAATTGGTAAATTTGATAGACCACTGCGTTATATTTCTGTTAGCCAAACGCTGTACATTGGCAACTTTTCTTTCGAGACTTAATATTTTTACCACGCCTTATAACCCTCTACGTTTCTATAGAGTGCATATATGCACATTTTTTAAAATAACACCTAGAGTTATATGTAAACACGCTAAAAAATGTAATTTAATAATAATTTTACGTCTCTTCAAGTCTCTAAATTTGAAACATAAAATACATATAAATTTTTTACGCTGTAAAATCCGGGAGTGAATGCGGAGTTATCACAGATTTTATTCAAATTCGAATTCACGCTGGAGTTCCGGAGTTACACAAAAAAAACATTCCGCTTACGGAGTAAATATGGAGTTTGTTTTGTCCTGTGGAGTGATTTTATTTAAATCCGCATTCACTTCGATCTGGAGTTTTATTAATAAAATAAACTTCCTGTAGAAGTGAATTTCACACCGAACAGAAGTTTCGGTATTAACATAAACTCCTCTTCGGAGTAAATTTTGCTCCAAGAGAATCAAATAAATTCAGGAGGATGACTCATGTCTGCATGTCTAGTAAAATATATTTTTTGTTAGCTTATCTTCTATTTTATTTGTCCTAACATCTTTGTTAGGATACGTTAGTGGGTTAAGAAACGTTAAAACACATTAGTAGATATGGATTTTATCATTTTTTAAAGTGGAATTTAATAATAATATTTTTTTTATCATTTAATCTTTTAAATTTACTGCTAATTTTTATGTATGTTTAAGAAGTATTTTCATAATTTTTAATGTTACATAATATGTAATAATATCATATCCAAATCGCTGCTGATTAATATTGATAAAAAATGGGATAGTTAGATATATTTTTTTTTTTTTTATTGAAAATAGATGTACATTGTTGACATCAAATATTTGCCGGAAACAGTTTATGCACTTCCTGATCCATGATAGCATGTACCCTCCAATAAGTAAGACGTACACAGATGCCACTCACAGCATGGGTAACCTTTGTAAGGATGACACTAAAAACAAAGAAAATTATTATTTTACCAATTTACAAGTTTTTATCAATCATTTATCAAAGGTCTTAAATTTTTTTTAACAAAACCAAATTTCGAATAAATTTTGTCAAATATTTAGTTAAAAAAAAAAAAAAAAAAAAAAAAAAAAAAAAAAAAAAAAAAAAACTATTAAAATAAAGTTTAGAATTTTGAAATTTAAAAAATTATGGTGTTTTGAAACTCGAGACAAAAAATCATAATTTCTGTTAATTTTTTGTTTTAATTTTCAAAGTCTCTATCTTTGAACCGCTCACGGATTACGTCTGTAGTTCCTTTTTTAGATAGCAATCAATTTTCGATGGAAAAAAATATCTTTTGAAATTGTTGGAAGTAATTTTTATGAATTTTATTGGTTTTACTAATCATACGATAAAAACTTACCCAGCGGCCTTCGCATCCATAAGCAAAAGTTTCTGAAACTCCGATGAGAAATAAAATTGATAGCAATAAAATTATTTTTGACATTTTGGTATTTTATCGATTTTATCTGCAACAATAAAATAATAATTACTTTACTTAAATTTTCCCGTTATACTAATATTCAGTTTACGTGAGAAATTCTTCAAACATTTTTTGTACACGCAGATAATTTTTTAGTATAAATTATCCAAAAAGTTTGGTACTGCAAGGACATCTTGTGAACATTTAAATTTTTACCACTGACATTGTAAAAGGTAATACTCGATAACATGTAGAAGAAGGGCGGGCTAAACGGAATCGCTAAGGAACTAATAGTTCATTCTAATATGCTGAATTTTATTTTTTTGACTTCTATTTAAAGTAAATAAACTAAATTCCCGGTTGCTATAAAAAAAATTTCATTCTGAGTAGGCAAAACAAATCACTCCCAAAAACAAAATATTTTTTTTTTTATTTAAAGAATATTATATTACACGACAAGGGCCGAAAGTTGAAGATTCCTGAACTGCGCACAATTTTTTACACTATAGGCACCATAAAATTGTAAACATTATTTACCTAAATTAAATAACAAATTTACTTACGGTATAAATAATGGGTTAAAGTACTCGTCGTTCGTCAGATGCAGAACCAAATATGAAATATTTATTAATCAACCACGATATTTATCATAATCTCATCCTTATGCTTCTGCGATTGCACAATTTTCGTTCATAGTGTGAGTTGAAATACCTGAATATTAATGATATTTAAAATAACAATATTATATAACAATTGATCTTATGAAATTTAAATATGAAAATATTTAAACAAAATACAGCATTCATTTTTTTATGGATGTATTTAGTACACTCATAAATGTCTTTATTTTTAATATCAACGACCAATCATAATTTTGTCAATCACGATCAATAATTTTTTGATATATATTTTTTTACGCTGCTCCATGCATTTGCAATATTACGATTGTAATATTCTTGCTATTAGAATAATCTATGATGATAAAAGCTGCTGTACTCTTAACCTTGTTGCGGATGACATTGATAACTATTCAAAGTATTTTATATTCTAATTGTAAAATTATTTATGCTCCTTGAAAAGTGATATATGAAGATAATAAAACAAGATTTTACTCTTTATTAATCGTTAATAATGATGACAAAGTAATCATTTAATTAACTATTATTATTATTAATAATTAATAAGATAAGATATCATGTATTTCACAAGGAGAACAAAATTAACGAAATAGTTTCAATAAATTATTGGAACCATTCCTAATATTTATTATGGAAAAAATATTTTCATAATTTTAGGAGTAGGTCTCAATGTATGAAAATTATTTCTCATGGAAACCATATTTGTATTAGTATGGGATAGGAAACTGTTTTTTTTTTCTCTCCGTGCATAAGCATTCAAGTCAAAAGTTTTTATTATTCCTTTATAATAGACGTTTAATTTTAAATATTTTTTATCATCGTAATTTTTAAAAGCAATTTGAAAAAAATAAATCCATCGGGAAATTTTGAAAATTTTTTTTGCGCGAAATTTTTTTTTTTAATCTATTCTTAAAGAAAAATAATAATTTTATTAAATACCTAATTTTGAATTTTAATATTATTTCTATAATTATGTAAATTAAATATATATATTTAATTTTTCACTAGATGACTCATGTCTGCATGTCTAGTAAAATGTATTTTTTGTTAGCTTATTTTCTATTTTATTTTTCCAAGCATCCCCGTCCTTTATTTTCTCTCGTTAATTCATAGTGTCGGTACATCAACAAGATAGAATATGTTAGGGTACATAATATGTATGTTATATAGATATATTTACAGTATTATAACGTGATGAAGGTCGTAATTTTCAGACAATTTAAACGTAAATGAGCTCTGATTGTCGACAGGTGTCCCCCCTGTTGTGCATGCATCATGTTGTACATTATACCCATCCTTTATTTCATTCCTTTGCTACGTAAATTTCTACATCTTGTTTCATCTTAAAAATCTATGGATGTTTCTCATAGAGAAGATTGCTCGAGTGATGACATGGCCTCACATTATTCGGTTGACTTACGGTTACCAGATGAAAATATAAACTACACATGAAATGGTGAGAAATTTTTTTTTACCACTTGTAACTTACTACAAATCCACACTATAATTCTTAAGGTACTTATATAAAAAAATATTATTTATGTACAAAAAAATTTTATTTGTAAAAGTATAACATGTTAACCCATGATTTTTTAACCCATTTGTTTCATATATATTTCATATATTTGATAAAAAAAAAATTCATATATATACTAGCAGATCCCGCCCGCTTCGCGGGGTAAAAAAAGATTATTAGTAATATAAAATATATACTTTATATTAATGGGAAAATTTTTTAAAAATAGTTGAATAATTTTTCCTAATTTTCTTCAAAAACTACATTTGAAAACGAAAATTTTGAAAAAAAAAAAATACGCCCATATACGTCACTTTTTGAAAAAAGTATAGCTTATTGAAAGAAAAAGCCTTTTTTTTTCAAATTCATAATTTTTTTTTGGTTTCGTAACAAAATTTGACAAAACTCAGAGAAATGTTTTTGATCGAGAAAAAAAAAAAAGATAAAATTTTCAGCCTAATCGAAGGGGGTCGGGTTCGAAAAGGGTCAATTTGGCGTATAATGCCCTATATATAATGATATTTGAGAAGAATATAGTTTTTATCATCAAAATGATAATGATAAATAGCTAAAATCCTTTTTTGAAATACGCAGAAGTTTTTGGTACAAATTTCGTGTCAAAATACTACCATTTTATAGATATAGATATACATTTACTATAGTTGATCAGAAATGGTCAGAACAAGTTTTTTTTTTGCAACATTGCCGTTCAAATGCAAATAACTAAAAATCATTTCTGAATTTTGAAAAATTTTTCGAAGGCAATTCAAAAGAAATAGAATGATCTGCCCAAAAGGTTATATAATATTTTGTTATAAGGTCAATAGTTTTGCTAGAAAAGTCTGATAGTATCAAAGTTTACTATGAATTTAATTTTGACCTCGAATAACTTTTGAAAAATTATAATTATTACGAAATTAGAAGAGACTTTTTTCGTAGAGTATTCAATATCTTACAAAATTATGTTATGTGTTTTTTTTTGAGAAATTCGTTGTTATCGAGTTATAAAATTCTTGACATGCTCAGATTTTTTTTACCATGTTACTCTTATGGAAAATGGAAAATTACGATGAGGAAAATCTTGATAATAATAAAAGCTCAAATATTAACAAACGTTTTTTTACTTAACTGAAATGATTGAACCTGTGTGTAATTTTTTTTTTTTTAAACACCCTCATATGTCTATGTCGCTTAATGGATTTATTTTGGGATATGTAGTTTTTAAATCGTTTCATTTGATATTATAAATAAAGAATCGAACAAAGTGATAATGTATGAAAATAATGATATTGATCGAATTTAAAAAAGCAGTCGATCGTAGAGTATCAAGTTTTTAAAATTAAAAAAAATCTATTTAAATGCATCTTTCACTTAAAATCTGACAAACATAAATAAATCTTACTGGAGGATATTACAATAGCTAAAAATACATAAATGTAATAAATTATGAAAACATTTTAATTTCCGTAAGTTAAATAAGTGAAATAAATTATCGATATGTCGACAGAGAAACGGAAAAGCATGAATTTAAGAACCCTGATTCGAAGCGTTGTTATCTCTGGGTAAAACCGTTATCGACTGGCTAGGAAATCCGAAATAAAAGTACTAGCGAAAAAGATAAAAAGAGACGGAAGAGAAGAATGAAAGATAAGACTTGTCTGAAGAAAATACACATGCACTTTGAATGGTATGACCTACTTAAATGCGCCTATTCTACTCTTTTCTCATCCCTTCTACTCTAAAGTTCAAAACCAATTTCTCACTTCTACCCCCAACTATTTTTATGTTCTTTGTCTCTTTGATCCTTGTCTTTTTTTACTTCTCCACTTTCATTAATATTTTTTTTATATTTGTACTCTTTTATGCATACGTTTTTATTTTTTATATTTTTTTTCATTTAGTCTTTTAGAGTAAAAAGATAAAAATTCACAGCAAAATATTAATATATACTCTCGATTTCGTTTACATACGCCCTAAATAACGAGGATGCCATGACATAATTTGACCCCCTGGTTTATTGAAGCAGGTGGTACACGCAGGTAGATTTACAAATGATATAATTTACCACCTGGCGCAAGTTCGGTATTGTATGCAATGATAAAAAAGAGGACGTATTCGTGTGAACATCATTGAATATATATAAATAATATTTGTTTAATATTTAACTATATTTATTCTTTAAATTTCATTCGATTTTAAAGTATATTCTATACGTCTTAATAAATTTGTTTCTCATATATATGTGATTATTTGATCATCTCAATATTAATGTATGCACCCATTAAATATAATTTGAAAAAATAATATGACAATTGATTATGCAAAAAAAAAATTATTAAGTTATTCGAGTCAAATACGTATATTCCATTTTAACTTTGAGTCTAAAATTTTTTTCTTCCTTGTGATTTAAAATTTTCAAATAATTCGTAAATTTACGATTAATTCAAATATTTTGATTTATTCAAAAATTTAAATAATTTGATTCGATACGAACGATTCGTGTTAACACCCAATAAAAAAAAAATGGTTAAAATAAGGTTCGAAAGTCGTAATTATTGTAACTTCAAAACATGTCATAACGATTAACTTTTTCTAAACTTTTGGAAATTCAAAGGAAAAATCAATGATTAACTCAATACTATTAAAATATGGTCAAAAATTCAGAAATTGTTCAAAATCAGCTTTTTCTGGCAGTATTTTGCACGGAAAAAAAATAAAACATCATTTTTAGTTGAGAGTTGAAAAAAGGTTACATAAGAGTCTAAAATTGGTCATTTATAGTATTGTGTCACGTTTTTAAGTTTAGATTAATCAAATTTACGTTCTTTTAACTACTTTTCAATAATTTTTTTTTTACAGGACACTTCGAATATTCATATTTTTTTAATATCATTTTTACCTCCATACATGGAAAGAAATGTATGGCATTTATTACCATACTCTTTTATACTATCGCATTGAGTACCATAAGTATGTCATATATCACCAAGGGTATGGTGATAAACGCAATACATTTATTTCCGTGTACCATGAGATGAAAGTATGAAATCCCAATTTACACCATCGTACAGACTAAGAATTAATTTACAGTATTGATAATTAAATGAAGTACTTGTAAGTCAAACACAGAATTAAGTTAAAAATATTTGACTCAACTTACTATTAATGTATGCATAATATGTCCCTTGGCAATGACAATTGATCATGCAAAAAAATCGATTAAGAAAAAAACAATTTCAAGATAAATAGTCTCAGAATTGAAATCTCAAGTCCCCGAGAGATCAATTGATCTCAGTTAAAGCTCAATAAAATGTAACTAGTAATTCCCGGTATACAGCCAGTCACTGGCGGCTTTTCTCAGAAGATCTCGGAATTTGGCGAGTCGCCAATAAACGTTCGTTAGATCGGATATCCCGGTCTGGAAGCAATAATCATGCTCGAAAGCGTCGAGGTCAAAGGCGAATGCCGAAAAGAGAAGAGATGAAAAGAGAAGAGTAGACCAATATGACGGAGCAAGTCTATATATCCTATAGCCAAAACTTAGATTTAAACTATCCGTTATTTTACAACTCCTGAAAAAATTAACATCTGGGCAACGAGCCAGCTTTATCCATTCTCGAAAAAACCTCACATGGAGATTATAGATACGTCCCATCCCTTTTAATTTTTAATATTTCAATAAGCTCATTTTATATATAAGTTCATAAACTCATATAATATATTATACTCTTTTATTGATTGTAGAGCCTACTGTTTAGACTAAATAGTTTACACTTTTAATTATTACCACCGAGGATTATATAATTTAATAATCTTTTTGAAGCTCTAACACACACTGCAATCTTACAGCGTATTTTAAACCCAAGTCTTAAGTATAAGCTTTCAAATGATAGTTTAGGTTGAAAAAAGATGACGATATCAGAACTCGGCCTCGAATTTAAATCCCGATTAACAAAGCACTCAACTGAAATTTTTAAATAATTCAAAAGCAAATTTTTGGTTCTGACGTTTACTCAATGTTATCGTTTGTTACTGATTTAAATCTATTGCATCCAGATGTAGATGTTACTTGACAAAATTGCACCTGACATTGACATTTGGTATGTAGTCAGATGATCAATTGTCCAAAACACTCAAAATTTTTATAAATTTATTTCAATATAATCGGGTCCATTTGAAAAAAAAGGATGTTTATTAATAACTAAAATGATTACTTTATTTTTCACAGTATTCTTTTATCCCCGTAAAAAAAAAGTTGTTAAGAAAAGTTTGGAAAAGGGTTGACTATTCTAAACTTTGAAACATAACACAATGATAAACTTTTTTTAAACTTTTTAAAATTTAAACGAAGGAAAAATCAATGATTGAATGATACTATTAGAATATGCTAAGAAAAGTGCAGAAATAGTTAAAAATCAGTTTATTCTGACAGTATTTTGCACTGGAAAAAATGATAAAATTTATCACTTTTAATAGAAAATCAAACAAGTTTACAAAAAAGTTCAAAAATATTCATTTATAATTTTCAGTCAATTGTTTCCTTCTTTGAATTTTCAGAAGTTTGAAAAAAGTTCGTCGTTATATCACGTTTTAAAGTTTGGAATAGTCAACGTTTTTCTTTTTATACGGGTCAAAAATAGACTTTTTGGACATTATAATTATAGTCCGAGCATCTGTCGCTAGCAATTAAACTACAAAGTTAAATAATTGAGGTATTAATGAAAAAAAAAATTAAATAATGAATTTATTACTAAAAATTCCACACGTTTTATATTCCGCAAGTTGTTAATTTCCGTCAGTAGATTAAAATCTTTTTAAGTTTATCACCGAAAGTTTCATTTGTTTCCTAGCTTAGCGGTTTCAGGGCAACTTGTAAATTAGTTCTTTGATCGATCTGGCTATTTTTGACTCTGGGTCCTCAGATTGGAGTGTTTTTTATTTTACTTTATTTTTTTTTTTTTACTCGAGTCGTATAACGCCCAACAGTCTTGGTTGGGTGTCACGCGACGGTTAGACGCTCGACAATTTAAATCTAGCCCAAGTTACGAGCCTAAAAAAATAACTTGATACTAATAAATTTTTTTTATTGTTTTAAATAAAATTTTTCATTCATGAAAATGGACACATTTTAATATGATGACTACAGCTAAACTTTTATTATATATATATATATATATATATATATATTACATTTTCCACTTTATATAATTGATATAGATTTTTTAATGATATATCATTATCATGATGGCATAGGCTTGTCTCAGGGTCAATGAAGTACTTGAGAGTTTTAGTGATAAAAAAAGTTTATAAAAAGTTCAAGAGTATAATCGTGATGATAAAGAATATTGAGAATGAGATTTTAATTAAATAATGAACTTGTGGAGCTCAGTGTTTCACACTTTTGTTAAATTCATCTTAGGCTTTCAGGTTTTTTATTTTTTTTTCTATCCTTCTTTTTTTTGTCGCTTTAATACTTTCTGTAGGGTGCTTGTGATTTTTTTCTCTTTTTCCACCTCCTCTTTTTTTTTCTACTCCTTGACACTTTTGCTCGTTCACGTTTTCTCATTCTCCGTGCCTCCTACTCTTTGCTTTCATAAAATTGATTTTTCCCGCTTAAAGGGGATCTTACCAAGTTCTGCTGGAGCATCAGTCGATTTCCACGGGGATCTTGTTGTATTACTGATAACGATCTCAGTAAATAGAACGGAAAAAAAATAGAATAAAATTTTAGTGATGAGAGGATGAAAAGAAAATAATAAAAAAAAAAACTAAATAAAAAAAACTTTGTCGAGGGTGATGTCCGAAGAATGACGTGAAGCAATCTAGGGTGATTCAAGTATAGTTGGATTTACGATAAGTGGAGTAAGATTTACTGCGATTTTTTTTTTTCTGATATTTTTTATTATTGAATGATATCTAAGGGATTGAAAAAATACTTAATTATTTTGCTGATAATTATATTTATATCATATTACTTAACAATATTACACTATAAAAAGGGCGGTGTTAAAATACTGGTGTGAAATCGGTGTAAAAAAAAATTCACGTATAGAAATTTGAAAAAAAAAAAGAAAAAAGTGCATTACTTATAAAAAAAATTTCAAAATTTAATGAATATTATCTGGAGGAAATTTCAAATTTGCTATGTACTTATTTATATAATTATTTTTGTTCAATTAATTAATAAAAAGATTGTATAACTCTAGTGATCGAATTAGTAAAAATATTCACAAAGTTAAATATTTTCAACACCGAAAAATATTTTAACACAGGGAAATTTTTTTAACACGATGTTTATTTTAACACTGAAAATTATAACACTTACACCGTCTGGACTTACCCCGGTTTTTTTTTACAGTGTAATAAATGACGATAAAATTAAAAATAAATATGTCACAAGAATATAAAAAAATATATCAGTAGTAAATAGTTGATTTTTAGTTTGATCTACTTCTTTGTTCCTGATATGAAACTTTTGAACGAGTTACAAAAACACATTTATACAATATCGCATACTCGAAAACGCGACAAAAAGATAAAAGTTAAAAGTGTTGTCAGAATTGAATTGAAACAGTGAAAAAATAGGTAAAATACAAGAAGGTATGGAATGTATTATGTAAGAGAATAAATAGAAGCTAAGTAAAAAGAGGCGTGTGTTGAAAAAAGATACTGAATATTTCCGATAGTATAAGTATAGAGTTAAAGTTGATTTAGTTGCTTTAGACTTGAAAGTTAAGAAAAGCATTACATCGTATTCTTGTACATTATCTATCTATCTAGTCATAAAGTGTATTGAGAGAAAGGGGTAAAAGCTAAAGAGAGATAGGCAATGAGGGTTTTAAGGGTATGTTTTATACATGTATATGTATATATATAGTAGAAGAGTGGTGGATATCCGGGTTTTCGCCGAGTTCACTGGCGCAATGCGGGGTAGCCAGACAACATGGCGCACCTCTTTCCCCTCACCTTCGATTTACTCACTCTTTCCCACTCACAACCCTCTTACTCTTTTCACCCTTATCTTCACCCTTCTCCTTATCCTGTCTCACTTTTTTACTCACTCTCTTTTTCCCTCTAGAGTCAGGTTGCGCGAGGCCACGTGGGAATTATGCGTAACATTGCTGGCGTGCCACCGATAGTAAATTTGCACAAGGTTCTTTCTTTTACATTTTTACTAATTTTTTTTTTTTTTTTTTCATAGATATATAGTCTTTTCGACTTAATAATAAATTCAGATGTACTTCCGGTTTCGTGTCGGTAACGTTCATTTATTGCTGTAATATACTATAAATATATTGCTCTTAAAATATTTTTTTTATGTTGGTCATACACAAATTGACTTGAAAGAAAGATTCAAGTTTGTAAAAAAAATAATTCAAGGTGATTTATTTACAATATATTACTATGAAAATATATTTTTTATTATTATTACTGTTTATTATTTTAAGACCATGGAGTCGAAACTCCTTGCGGCCTTCCAAAGATACAAAAAATGTACATTCAACATCGTCATACATTCAACATATTAATAGTTTCGATTTAAAAAGAAAGAAAGAAAAATATGAAATTATACTGATATTAAATAACAGCAGACTTAATACATTGTTGCATGAAAAGTGAGTTTTTGTAATTGAAAAAAAAAAAAAAAAATTTGTAGATAATGAATTTAAGTACCCAATAATAATTTATACAAGCTATTAAATGGATAAGTATATTCTTCATTATATAAATATAAAAAACTTGTTTGAATAATATATTCATACATTATTAAGTATTCTTAATGAATATACTAATTAAATAATTAATTAATCGACAGAAATTAAAATTTTGCAGTCAGATAATCTCTTAATGTCATATATTTTTTTTTTCGTTTGAAATAATTATTTTTAATTTTTGATAGACTTTTATTGTACATAAAATAAAGCAGCCATAAAAAATTTAGATAACGAATCGGAATCATGGAAAAACAAAAATGAAAATTTTTACACGGAATTATGTGCGGGAAAAATTCGATTAAAAAATTTATAATAATTAGAGGATGAATAATTACACAGAAAAAAAGGATTTCTTGACTCAAGAAAATTTTTTGTCGCCCCAAGAACATTTTTATTTTCAATTCATACACAAAAAAAGGATTTTTTGTCGCAAGAAAAATTCCGCATTACGAAATGAAAACAAAAATTTTCGAAGGATTAGAAAAAATTTCTTGGCGGAAGAAATTTTTCTCTGGTCAAAAAATTTTTTTGTTGCTCCAAGAAAATTTTCATTTTCAATTCATAATGCAAGAAATCTTTTTTTTTCTGTGTACTAATGAATATCATAATTTTTGAACAAAATAAATACTCAAAATGCAAAATGTATTTTAAGACTCGTGAATAAATAAATTTGTAAGTTATGAACGTGAATTTAAATAATATAATTCTTAAATATTTTCAAATGAAATATTGCTGCTTGATGAAACTTAATGGACGTGGCAAATTCCAATATAATTTCAATATAATTTTCGTCAATCGAAACCACCCAAGTAGAATGAAGATTTATACTTCTACGTCAGCTATCGAATTCTCTTATTATATTTTGATGGCTCAAAATAAACCATCGCAAATCATAAATAAAAAAATATATGAATAGCAGTTGTATAATAATAATGCATTGATGTTCAAATTGAAAATAACCAATTTATATTATGAAATATAACGCATAGATAAAAGTTCTATCAAGAAAGTGGCCTCCAAAGCAAACGGATTGGGTGCAACAGGAAGCAGTAAATCCTTCGTCGAAGGTGTTCTATCTGTTCTTGACACTCTTGGTCATGACTTTTACCAAAAATAGATCTTCAGACGCCTGTCGTTAAAATGTTAATTTAAATCCAGCAATTTTCGCACCCTTATAATTGTTTTTTATTATCGGAATAAAGTATAACTAATTATAATTAATATTCCCCGTCTTATTTTAAATCATACTCGTATACAATCGTCAATTAAAATCCATTTTACTCCGGCAATAATTTTTGCCGTCATTGCTATAAAGCAATATAGCCAATAAAATCCGCATAAAATTTATTATTTTTTTATTTTTCAATATTCTTTTATTAATAACCGTCTTTTTATATCGTTATTAATATTTACCGTACCGCCAAGTTCGAGGGCAATTGCAAATTCGCCGAAGTAGTTGGCCAGTGAACTGCGCGATTTGTCTCAGCTATTGAGCGTTAATGGCCGTGGTAATGGTATATATGACCACCGCGATGATCATCACAAAGACCACCAAGAATATTTTTTATATACATAACACTTTATCCAATCAGAAATATATATTGCCAATTGCGTTGCAAATTCATAAATTAATATTGCCGCAGAAGAAATGGATATGTCATACGATACATTTATTTTTTATATTACTTTTAATACCTTTATAAGACTATAATATCGTTTCTTTGATAAATTAATTTTTACTTTTAATTTTTCATTTAAAATTTAATAATTTTTTTTTAACAAATTCAAGTCGAAAAAAAAAGTTCACAAAAAATATTCCTGTATTTCATATAAAAATTTGAAAAGTAAGAATTTATAAAATTACTGGGATAAAAAATTTTTTAAATCTAAAATTAAATTTTTCTTTTTACAAGGTCACGATTTTTTTTTTTTTCAAAATCAAAATTTTGAATTTTTACTATAATTTTATAATTTCCTTTTTTTTAAGCTTTGATTTACATAGATCATAGATTTAAATTATTTGTTGCCGAGGTGCATCAATACTCACTATCAATAATAATAAATAAAAGTTAATCCTACTGAGTAGATAATATAATTCCTAAAATAAAGTTTTTCATTTATTTTATTTAAAAGTATAAATAAATTGAGTAATTGTGTTAGTATCAGAAATAGAACTCAAAATAATTGTTGTTCAAATACAAGAGACATGACTAAAAAATGATGTACATTGTGGCATTTGATTGCTTATACTATCGAACATGGTTCATCCATTTAACTGATACTGACGATAGCAACTCAAGCGTTTGAATAATCTACAATTATCCAATTGAATTATTGAATCACATTCCGAGCGACGAACAAACTTTTCCATCATTTATGTAACGCAATAAAATTATTTTATTTTTTCAAGATCTTACTCATAACAATTGTATTTCATGATCGTTATATTGAATAATTATTTATCATTAATTATTAATATATAAAACTCACAAAAACACTCAGAAAATTAAGTAATTGTGTTTATTATGCTAAATTTTTAATTCCAATCATCTAGAATAATTAGAACGTTTTTCAATGCAAAAATAGTTATTATTATCATTTCTTTTGTTAGGATTAATAATTATTGGATGATAACTTCTGCAATAAATTTTGTAACAGTTATTATCAGGATAGTAACAGTTACCATCAGAATGATAACAGTTACCATCAGGATGATAACAGTTACTATCAGGATGATAACAGTTACAATTAGGATGATAACAGATACTATCAGGATGATAACATTTACTATCAGGATGATAATATTTACTTCTGCAATAAATTTCGTAACAGTTACTATCAGGATGGTAATATTTACTTCTGCAATAAATTTCGTAAGAGTTACTATCAGGATGGTAATAATTGTAATTTATGATGGTAACTGTTACCACCTGGATTATAAATGTAACTATTTAGAATAATTATAATAATTAACTCTAGTTAACATACAGGATTGTAACAATTCTCATAAATATGGTGAATATTACAATCTAGATGATTTATACAATCATCTAGATGATATTTACTACTATCTGTTTGATGGTAGAAATTTTTACCATAACAAGATAGTAACTTTTATTATTTAATTTTCAGAGTGTAGTTTATCGTCAGTTTTAATTCACTAAAAAATATAATCGGAAATAAAACCATCTGCGAAATAAAATTTTTTGAATCATTAATTATTTTTTTTTTGAATTTATTTCTAATTTCGATATAAAAAAATTTTCAAAATTACTTCAGTTGCTAAAATTAAATATTTTTATGATCTAAAAAAATAAAACAGGAAAATGAACTGAAGAAAATTTATTAAAATTGAAAGATTATAGGTCAGATGTAATAGAACAATAAAAAGTTTCTTTGTTGTTCAGTGATAGGCTATAAACCTACGGGTTACGGTGTAACATCTTGGCTCATAAATACTTTATTTAACATACAATGATGATAGTTTTGTGACTATATTTATCAAGTCATAATAGAAGCTGTATGTATAGAAAGGGCCAACTGTCCTCGATGGGACAGAGAATAGAATGTCGGGGGTGGTTTGTTCCCCTGGGATATTCTGGCACGCGGCCACAAAGGGCACAAAAGACTGGGAAATGGTGAGCGAATTGCTCATTATCGAATGCGGTACCCAAGTTCCTCGGGGATTCAAACACACCCGTTCGACGAATAGGGAAAGAAAAGAAACCGCCCTATGATTTCGTTGAATTGCGAATTAAGGGTGACAGCCGTAGAATTACAGGAAAATTGTCTTTTCCTCTTTCATCTCTATTCACACTTTCATCCATTTTTCATCATTTTAATGGATTCACCATTCCGTACATTAATTGTACGGATACTTAAGTAACCATAAAAGGATTTTTGAATTTAAATTGTTGTATTATACATTTTTTTCATAAAATATTACAATATTTGTTATTCTTATTCTCAGTGTGATTATGAAAATAAGGATTCTTTAGCATTGTAGATAAATAACGGATTGTTGAGGGGTAGGAAAATGTTGGGATCATCAAATGTGCATAGGGGCTTTATGTGTACTTTATTGTCCCTCGAGAACTTTCGGGTTTGCCGCCTTCTGACTGTTACATTCATCGTCACACACGGGGGTTATTTAAACCGGAGAAAATAAACATCAGGCAGAGCTTAGTTACGCAGCAGTGATTCGAAAGAAATTTGTTCGAAATATTTTGAGGGCTATCGTTAACGGACTTACTTATCAGACCTTTTTATCTATTTAGTCTAGATTCAAATACTTTTTTCATCTCATAATGATAGATTGATAGTTTTTATTTATTAAACATGATTAAAATAAAGGTGGGACTTTTTTTCAGCATTATACGAAACTGCTATTATTAAATGTCAATTTTTGATGTAGTATTTTTAGACAACCATTGACGTTGTCTTTTTTTTGTTATAAATAAAATTATAATACAAAAATAAAATTCTATACTCAGACAACTCTCCCACACATGAGCCGCTTCTATTTGAAATATTTAAATCACATTTTGTTTCAGTGATTCTAGTAATAACTTTTTTTTTATATTAATGTATATTTATGGTATTCAAATCGAAAAATAAGATTTCTTCAATTTATTTACTGTACTGTATGTTTTAATATAATGGATCAAAATTGAGTTCTTAGTGTCAAATATTTTTTGAAATTCGCCCCCTTAAAAATGCCAGAAGCAACATATGGTTTTTTTTATGAATTTAAAAAAAGTTATCTTTTGTTAATTTTTTAAGAAACTAGAAACAATATGTTCTAATGCAAACAACAGCACAAATTTACAATTTTCAGATAATTTTGAATTTTTTTATAAATAAATATTTTAATTGAAAATTTTTTTTTGATGTAACTTACGATTTTTGAATTTTTTTTTTTATACTTAAAAAATTTAAAAAAATTATAATTAAAAAATTGAAACCACAGTGTGGAAATTACACCAAGTAAGATTTTTTCTCCATTATCTTAACATCAAAAAATTTATCACTCGGTACTTTCATCAGTTCACTGATAGAAGGATTTCTTAGTATTTAAGAAGATTTCTTAGTATTTAAGAAATCATTTCTTAAACATCGTTTTTTTTTTTTATTGAACAAATCATATCTTAAAAAATGATTCCTTCTTATTTTCGAAATCATGTCTTAAGAAATGATTTCTTAAATATTAAGAAATCATTTCATAAATACTAAAGAATTTTTTTAAATGCTAGGAAATCCTTCTATACACAGTTTAAAATTTTGTGTTCTTGTGTTACACAGAAAAAAAGGATTTCTTGGCGCAAAAAATTTTTTCTTGTTCTAAGAAAATTTTCACTTGACTCAAGAAATTTTTTGCATTGTAAAGTGAAAACAAAAATTTTCTTGGAGTGAGAAAAAATTATTGAACCAAGAAAATTTTTTGTCTTCAATTCATAATACAAAATATTTCTTGCGCCAAGAAATTCTTTTTTTCTGTGTATAAAAATTTAATGGTTAAATATTTTGTGTCAATTATTTCATTATTTGACACCATCAAGTGTGAATTTAGCTAAAGTTGAATGTGTTATCTGATCTCATCAAGTTTTAAACCCGCATTAATGTTTGACACAACTATAACGTGTTAAATTAACACAAAAAATTGAGTGGACCATTTGGGACATGTGATTTGCGTTAAATTTAACACAAATTTTTCAACTGTGTATCAGTACTATTTTTTACATTTTACTTTTCTATCAATGTATTGCAATAATAAATATATTTTTGTGATAAAAATATTTGAGTATCTTTCTCATTTTCTGTTCGTTAAGTATCAGTAGCCCTTTGTAATTCGTAAAAGCTGAAACAGTACTTTAATATACGTCTCAGGGGAAAAAAAAATTCACCCTAACGTCACTTTTGTCCGTCCCTAAAACGTTTGATTGTAAGTGGTGCGTTTAAAGAGCACTTGAACCCTCATATTTTCGAGTCTTAAACAAAGGAAGATAAATCAGTATTTAGACAAAACGTACAAAACTAAAGAAACTTGTATATATACTGATGTTACTTATTATCCAGATGAATAAATAATCCAGCAAAGTGTTAATTTGTTACAAACTTTAAGACTGTAGTGACTAAAAACATTATCAGACTTCTGTTTCTCTGAGCAATTATTCTTTGTGACATTTATTTAACCATCTGCAATAATATTAACGTCTCTTCCTTGAAGTAATGAGCTGAGATACGTTTTTCCCATTACTCTGTCATTCATTTCATTTTATCTATCGGATCATTACCACGACATTGTTGATATAAAATTTTTTACGGCTCTTTACTCTTTTTCATTTAACTATTTTTATCTTTCTTTTGTCAAGTATTTACGATTTGTACTTATTTACGTACTTTGAACTGGCGCCAAGGTGTCCAGACATTTATCCCCCGATCAAATCAATTTCACACTAAACTAGATTACGCTGACAATATATTTTTTATATTATTTATAAAACTTTTACTTTAAAGTTAATAGGGAATTAATAAGCGGCTTTGAGAAGCATTCAAACGCGTCGATATTTCATCTTTGACTTACCTCTCATAATGTCAAAGTACTTTCGATTATCGATAAGTTATAAATAATTTTTGCTCTACTATCCATTAAAATTTTTTTTTTTATGATCGTTTTATATCTTTTTGAATATTTTTCGAACATTTCCGTGTAAAAAGTAAAAAAATTCCGGAAATGTTCAAAAAAAATTTTGAATGAGGAAATTTCGAATTCGAGACAATTTAGAAATTTAAGTTCAAGGTTTTGAAATAAAATTACAAAAATAATTATTGATTCGAAATTTATTACTTTCTATCTTTTTAAAAAATGAATGAAAACTTAGAAAGTTGAATTTTTAAGAATAAATTCAAAAATAGTTCATACAAGAGTTTAAACACTAAATCAATAATTGTTATTTTTATTCTTGAATTTATAGTCAGGAGTAACTGTCATAAATTTTTTTAAACGAATTTTTTTTTTTTGCACGAGTTATTTATAAATGTTAATTTTAAATATTCAAGAACTTTTATTTATAATTTTTCCAATTATGTCGGTTAGTAAATTATA
Source organism: Microplitis deprimator (assembly GCA_964016945.1). Taxonomy (NCBI): domain Eukaryota; kingdom Metazoa; phylum Arthropoda; class Insecta; order Hymenoptera; family Braconidae; genus Microplitis; species Microplitis deprimator. The sequence continues at coordinate 5,041,055 of OZ024710.1, read as the reverse complement.
AACTCAATAATTTCTGGTGGTAAGTTTGTGGCATGATTAATAGAATAGACTGCAAGAGACGGTGTATGTATCATTAAGATTCGTCAATTGTATTTGATGGTGGGTAAAAGACTGTGTCCTGACAGGTCATGCATTCACTACAGACTACAGCACTACGACAGTACCATACGAGTCAGTTGAGATTTAATTTGCATATTCATTGGATATTGTCCACTTGGAGGTAATTTCCGCGCCTGCCAGTGACATTAGCATTAGCTCGAGCAATAATATTTCCATATATTGTGCTGAGCCTTGTGTTGTTTTGATATGCAATGCCTGGGGTATATTGTTCAGAAACACTCGACCAATATTTGTCATTGTGCATTTTAACTCTTTTTATTCAGCCATTAATTAAATTTTTCTCAATTATTTTACGCATATTTAAATTTCCCGCGAAAAGACCTAATTTCTCACACTAAATTTTTGAATATTTTGAAATTAAATACTGATTTTTTTTTTTTATCAATTAAAACAACAATCTTTTGAAAAACTAAAAATTTAATTATTTTAATTTTTATTGATAAAAAAAAATTAAAATTAAAAAAAAATTTTTAAGTAAATTCGATAAAAAATTGAATTTTTGAATTAAAAATAAATTTTTGACTTCAAACCTTGATTGTCTGAATTAAAAATAATTAAAAAATTTTGAACCGAAATTACTCCATTACTTGGAAGTTTAAAAAAAAATCACTCCGCATACGAAGTAAAGGGAGTTTGTTTTTTTCAGCGGAGTGATCTGAATTTTATTTCATCCCACATTCACTCCAATTAAACTCATTTTAGGAATGAATTTCAATTCAAACCGGAGTTTCAATATTTAAATAAACTTCCCTTCGTAATAAATTTTACTCCGAGGAAATTAAATAAATAATCAGTCATTCGCTCCGGATTTAATTCACGTTCAATGAAAATTTTTCAGTGTAGAATTTTAAAAACTATCTATTAATCTTCCATTTGAAAATATAAATTAATGTACTCATTCATATAACAATGAATTAAAATGATATTAATGATTTGAATTAAAATAAATGAATTAACATAGTAATTAACAATTACTATTTATTTTAGTTGTATTTTATACTCCAATAGATATAATTTAATTAGTGAATATATTTGTACATTAAATGGTAATCCGAATTAAAACCATCGGTATGGAAATTCCGAAATAACATTACTCGAATTGCATACATACTATTAGCCCGCTTTAGCAACAAACTATTTCGAATTTAGTGAAAAAAAAAAATAACGATAATAATAATAATGAAAGCTGCATATTCGTGTGTGAAATTGCTTGGTCATCATTGTGGAATAAAAAGAAAATAAAAAAAAAAGTATTTTATATGTACAGAGAATATATATAAATATAAAAATAGTATAAAACTAAAATTACATTAGGGTCACACGTCACTCGTCACTCGATTTTACTCTTTGACCAATAAAAATTCATAGCGTGCTCAATGTCTCTTTAGGTCGTTGTGCGTTTTTCAATTTTTTATTTATTTTTCTTACAAGTTGAATCACCTTTTATTTCAATGATTTCCACTATTCATATTTGTTATCGTGACTCTACCAACCGTACTTGCGTGTTATTGCATAATTATTATTGATCTGCGTAAATATCTTCATGTTACATTATTTTTAAAATAATCTAACAGACAGTAATAATAAAAATTTTTAAATTGACTCAGAGAAAATAAATAACAAATATTATTATTTAATGATTTATTTAAATATTTATTTTTCCAATCTTCTGTGTTTATTTTATTGATATTACAAAAAAAAACCTTGAATTTTATAAAGAATTCTGGATATTTATTAAAAGAAAAAAAATTCGTGACATAGACGGAATTATTTTACGTGTTCACAAAGTTTCCTGTTTCAATAATTCGTTTTTTATCGTGAATTCCAATGAAGTAATGTACTTGAATTATAAAATAGTACTCGTACTAGTGAACGGAGATAAAGAGAGAAAGAAAAAAAAATCAAATGAGTTTAAAAAAAAAAAAAAACTGGTGAATAAAGAATAAAGCACTGATAGTTTATTTATTATTCAAGTGTTTTTTTTTTTTAAACGATGACTTTTAAACGGCTGGTGAGAATGATAAAAGACTATTACGATCGCGTGATCACAAATTATATTTGTAAACCGATTGTTGAATATGATTTCTAGGAACGCAATTGTCTTTGATACATATTTTTGTAGCTATTTACATGAAAATGATAAAAATCTACCTATATTGATATATTTTTATACTGTGTTTGTTTTAACCTGATTACTTAATGAACTGTTCATCTGGTAATAAACCATTTAAAGAATTACTGTATTATTATTTTTATGAATTTTTTAAAATATTTACTCTGTAAAAAATTTTCGGGTGCACTCAGAAAATTAAATTATAAGAGTTACTATCTAGTTATGGTAAAAATTTCTACCATCAATCAGATAGTAGTAAATATCATCTAGATGATTGTATAAATCATCTAGATTGTAATATTCACCATATTTATGATAATTGTTACAATCCTGTATGTTAACTAGAGTTAATTATTATTATTATTCTAAATAGTTATATTTATAATCCAGATGGTAAGAGTTTCCATCAGAAATTATAATCATTACCATCCTGATAGTAACTGTTATCATCCTGATAGTAAATATTACCATCCTGATAGTAACTGTTATCATCCTGATGGTAACTGTTACGAAATTTATTGCAGAAGTTATCATCCAATAATTATTAATCCTAATAAAAAAAATTATGACACTAACTATTTTTGCATTGAAAAACGTTCTAATTATTCTAGATGATTGGAATTAAAAATTTAGCATAATAAACACAATTACTTAATTTTCTGAGTGTGGATGACTTTTTATTTATTTAATTCCCTTGGAGTGAAATTCACTCTAAAAGGGAGTTTATTTTAATATTAAAACTCCGAATCGGAATAAATGCGGATTTAAATAAAATTCAAACCACCGAAATCACTCCGCTGACAAGACAAACTCTCTATTTAGTCCGTATGCAAAGTGATTTTTTTTAAGAACTCCGAAACTCCGATGGAGTGAATTCGGATTTGAATAAAAGCCGAATTCACTCAAAATTTTTACAATGATTATGAGTTTTCAGACAATCAAAATTTTTCGGATTGTTTTTAAAAATCAATTAAAGAAAAAAGAAAAATAACTAAAAATATGCTCATGTAAAAAATTAAAAAAACTACAGGTGTAATTTTTTTAAATATTTTTTTTACAAATAATTTATAGTTTTAAAAAAATCCAAAAAATAGTAGACGTCGGCTAACTTCAGTGTCATATTTTTACAGAGTATAGTCATCGCAGAGGTAAAAAAAAAATTTGCAAGGGTTTCGATCACCGCGGATATTAATAAAAATTTTTTTTTCGGATTATATAAATATCTGATATTAGGGAAAAAATTGATATTGTAAAATTTAATGATTTATAAAAAAATTCATTTTTAAATTTAATGATAATGTTTTCATGCATAAGTATAGATATATAGAGAAACAGGAACAATTAGACTATTTTTGAATTTTTACTAATTTTTTATTTTTTTTTTTATTTTCAAGTATCCATTATCAGAATTGTTTTATTAAGAACTGAAAAAGCTTTCTCTGTCAAAATTGGCCATGAATACATAAAAAATTTTTTTTTATTATTGAATATTTTAAAGTGGCCGTATTGATGGACTGATCAACTCGCCCCGAAATTTCTAAACAAAAAATAATTATTTGTTCCACAAATGGAGTCTAATCTCGCCCGAGAGTCCCTTATTCACACAAAGATAAATAAATAAAAGTGCGTTAAAAAAATATTTAAAAGATATGAATTTATTATTTTACTTTTTTTTGATAACCCCGATAAGGGTGTATTGAGAGAATAAAAGAAAGGGAAATGAGGTGAAAGCATGACGACGTGCGAAAAGCACCCTGTCGAGTAACATCTCGCGATTGCACATTGCGATACAAAAGCTCCATGATTGAGGAAGAGATTAGCCTTGAGGCAGCTTTTGTGGCCTTGCTACTCTTCACTCGTTAGAACGGTTTTTGTCTCATTTTACCAGCCAGTAGTATCCGATTGTACTGTAAAATTGTTGTGAAATTGCTTTTTCTCTCTACTGGAGCTCTTGATACATATAGTTATATATATGTTCTTAACTTTCCCTTACATTATATTACGAAAAGAATAAAAAGGAAAAGCCAACTGACAAGCAATTACTGACGAACTGGCGTCGGGACTGAACCATCCTCATGATTTGTTATATCGAAGTGATGCTTTAACAAGGACGCGAAACTCGTCTCAAACAACTATATATTGTTCCAATCAATCTCTTATTGTCGAAAATTATTGCCATTTATTGTAACATATTGTATGCAATGTTAATGAGTAAATATAAACACATAGAGTACGTGAATATACAAAGTCAAAGTCGACGACCGGTCGATCGAGTTAGCTTCGACCTTGACCCTGACTACTCGACTCATACTGGTACACAACCGTCTATCATTATACCTACAGGAATCCAAATAGTTCCCAGCGTTTACTTTTTCATAACTTTTACTCTACCTCTCATTTTATTTATTCAATTCAATAAATTTATTATGTAAAAATACTTAAGCCCCTAATTGTTTTTATTTATTAAGCCGAGTCTTGAGAACCGAAACTCTGGTTAACGAATAAAGAAAATTAATGAGTTATTGACGTAGAAAAATTTATGAGATTTACCCACGTGGTGAAAATTTTTTAAGTACTGAAGATTTTAAAACTCGATCATTGTAATTAAGGTAAATATTTAAGTTAAAATTTTTTTTTTCTTTACAGTAGAAAATTTTTTTAAATATCAGCATAAATATTTACTAATAAACTTTGACATTAAAATAACTTATTGCTTAATAATTCTGTATGTATGTGAAAGTTTGTCAAAAACTTTTTTAAAATCATAAAATATTTTTTGTTTCGGAGAAAATAATTAAAATATTTAGTAAATAGTAATTTACTCGACAGTATGTAAAATATATAATTTTTTACTTGACGTGAAATTAAATACAAAGTCATACGAACTCTATATAATATTTTTTTGTCTGATATGTATTTATTATTATAGATAAATATAAAAAAAAAAATAGTATGTAATAAATGAAAATTTATACGATGGAGTGTTTGATTAAATGATGAAGAATAATAATATATTTAATATATTATTTCGACAATATGATATATCTTTAAGACGCACTTTGCACGTGTTGAAACCGCAATTTGAGGTAGGGAGAAACATGGAAGCTTTGTCGTAGGGTATTGATCGATAGCATTCGGGTGTGAACCCTCATACTACCTTTAACGAAAAGTGGAATAGAAACTTATTCTCATAATGTTCGAGAGCGTTAAAGTTGAGGGTGAAAAATGCATTTGCGAGATATCTACTCTCCTTGACATGACAAATAGACGATGACACGTCAGACTGTGGTGTACAAGTCCCCAAGCTCATCGAGATACACCAATTAAATTTCACGAGAATAAAACCCATAACTATATATTTTTATTTCTTTGTCATCAGCTCTTTATCCTATTCCATTTACTTTCACAATTTTCAGATCATCATTACATACATAGTTAATTAATTATACATATTTCGTTACAATTTATCTACTTATTACACTGTAAAAAATCGTAAGTGAATCCGGATTTTATTTCAATTCGAATTCACTCCGTCACTCGGAGTTCCGGAGTTTAAAAAAAAATCACTCCGCATGCGGAGTGAATAGAGATTTTTTTCGTGTGTGGAGTGATTTCGGAGTGACGCGGATTTTATTTTAATCCGCATTCACTCCAGTCCGGAGTTTTAATACTTAAATAAATTTATATTTAATAGAAAAAGCTGTTAATCAGAAACATAATTATTTCAATAAATAATTCATTCAGGTATTAATAATTAAGCTTAAAATATTATGTTTTTAATTTATAAAATGTTTTAGTAACTCACTAAATTATAATTTCATATATATAATACATAGTGAAAATATTAAATTATTGAATAGCTATAGTGACATAGTTTTTATGGGAATATTTTATATTTCGATACAATATGAAATGTTATCTCGTGATATGATTGATGTAAATCATACGACAGTTTGTGACTCAGTGGAATTATATTTTTGAAAGTTTTATTATCAGCTGCTTATAATTTTTAAAAATCATTTCGCGTGAATATATGGAAAGGGAGCTCGTAATTATTTCCGTACTCAATATAAATGTCAAAATATCAAAGACCTAGCTCACTATGTATTAGTAATTTTTTTTATAATTAATATTTTCTGAAACTCCCTTTCGGAGCGAAATTCACTCCGAGGAAATTAAATAAATAAAAAATCATCCACTCCACAAATTTTTCAGTGTACTATTATTATTATTATTATTGTATCAAATAGTTAATAGTTAGTAGTTATAATAAGTAATTTGAGAGTAGCATAAAAATGTTAAATTGTGCAATGAGCAATAAGTGGACAAGACCCACGTACACGGTTCGATAGCCCCGTCGTCGCGACGCCCGGCAGTCTGCCATCATCCTGTTCCTCTTCCGTTTCATCCCGCATCTTCTTCTCTATACTTTTCTCGTCGACGCCGGGCGCGACGTTGTGTAAGCACAGACGCATGACGTAACGCTGACGAAGGATGATACCGACTTAGAAAAAGAGTAGCATATCACTTGAAAGCATTAGTTGGAGTAGTAAGTAGTAGTAGTAGTAAAGCAGATGTAGTAAAGTATTGATAGCTGGCATAGTTGTGGTTGTAATAATTATAGCAGTTTTGGTGAATGTATATATAGTAAGTAGTAGTAGTATAGTAATCGTATCTACCCTGTCATTAATTTACCAGACGATTTACTTCAGTTACAACGCGTAGCTAAAGCTCGGCTTTGTCGCCCAACGAATGAGACATCCGCAAGGTACCGATGAAATACGAGGGCTCAAAAGGGCTTCTCTTTTCTCTTTTTCTATTCCCTTGTTCTTATTATTCTTATTCTGTTATTGCTGTTACTGCTGTTTCCCTTTCGCTACACATGGTCTGAACTTAATTGCCACAAGAAAAATTAACAGAAAAGCAAACGTATGGAGTTGAAACTGCAATGTTGCTTTCAAGTATTATTTAATTAACTGACTTACGAATTTTATATTTTTATTTAGTTGAAACTTTAATGAAAAATTTGATTGTTTTATTTTCATATATTTATTTGAAAGTGGAAATTTATTTTATGGAGAATGAAATAGATGCAAGTAATGGATATTTTTTTTTTTAGCTGAGAAATGAACTTATGCGCTTGTTTTTTAAATCAATACGTGAAATAGAGTATAGACACTCAAACTTTGTTTTTCATGTCCTTCGACGTGTGCACTTCGACACTTAAATGTAGTTGTAACTGCCTCGACTTCACGTGCACGACCTCGTGAACGGCCAATGCCATGGTAAAGTTCGCTGCTTCTTCCCATGTACATCGTTTAAGTTGTCAATCATTTATTTATTATAATATGTCATTTAAAAAAAAATTGTTTACATACTTTACAAGTGTCAAAAAAAGTTATAATTATATTGTTATATAATCAAAAATAATTCAACAGAAATAACAATTACCCTAATCTATTTTTTTTACTTTCAATAATATTTATATTAAACAAATATTGTATGATTGTACAATTATTTAAATTAACACTCCTGACATAAGAACCATAAAGGTCACAAGGGGTCTATAGGACCCTAGAGTCTTTAATCAGTTGTAGAAATTTGTCATGATAAAAAAAACGGGAAAAATGACTTTTGCAAATATACACAGCAAAAAATCGGGAGTGAATTCGAAGTGATTACAGATTTTATCTAAATTTGAATTCGATCCGTCATTCGGAGTTCTGGAGTTTTTTTTTAAAAATCCCTCTGCATACGGAGTAAATAGGGAATCTTTCTACTGAAAAAAAAGGAATTTCTTAAAAATTTTTTTAAAAAAAAAAAAGTTTTTAAAAATTTGAGCTAAATACCGTTCTGTCTACGGTATAGAGACACGGTAGGCTCGCGCCATGACACTTTACACATATACATGTGTTTGATGTGTTTGATTTGAACGTGTACTTGGCGCGAGATACTACCGTGTCTCCTGATTTTTTTTTTCAGTGGAATGATTTCGGTGTGATTTGAATTTTATTTTAATCCACAGTTACTCCGATTCGGAGTTTCAATATTAAAATAAAATCCCCTTCAGAGTGAATTTCATTCCGGGGATTAAATAAATAAATAGCCACCTGCTCTGTAATCACTCCATAAATTTTTTACAGTGTACCTAAATACGACTTTGTTAATTTTTAATATTTTTAAATAAGTGTACTTTGACATTGAATCAATGGAAAAAATTTAACTTTTCAAGAAGTATATTTTTCATTAATAAATTGAAAAAAATTTATATTGAAAATTTAAAAGTTATCAAAACATTTCATAAGTTTTCGGCAAATATCTCTGAAAATATTGAGTTATCCAAAAAATTGCCATAGATCTTTTTTGTAGAACATGAAATTTTCTACAAAAAATGTATCGTATACTTTTTTTTAAAACTAAAAATTTACTGAGATATTTTGAGTTTAAGCTTCCAAGACTTAGATCTAGTGAAATATTGCCTGAAATCTTCTGGATCCCATATGACTATTAAAGAATAATATAAACATATATTTTAACGATTTGCAATAAAAAAAATCGGCATTACTAATGAATATTTATTATTGCAGTTATGGGAGCGACGAGCGACAGTATAGAGGAGGAAACGACGAGTCCAGCATCCGCTGCAGTGACTGAAACGACGACAGTGACCGTAGTTAAAACGAGAATCGGAAATGATATAGGGGGTAGTATAGACCTCTTGGCAGCTTTGCAACTGCACAATACGACACGCCAAGGCGTGACACAAGTACCCGGTCTCGTTAGACTGAAACCTGCATATTATCTTGAGGGTGAGTACCATTTTTTACATATTTATTATTACTATTTTTATTTGCATTGGTCATCGCTATAATTTTTACTACCCTCAAAATACAGACCCCAGGAAGCTCAGGTGCTTAGAAACTAATAACTATTGTCTATAATTTCTAAAAGCTTCACGATTCACGCAACACATTTCGTAGAATATATAAAAAACTCCGGAGGTTGTCTAATTATTTTTAACTCCGCCCAATTACTGGCTTACGATCATCAAGAGGATCGCGTGTTTCATTATGGGGTGTAATGTTCGACATGGGTATCAAAAAAATAATATCGTCTCAAGAGGGATTAATAAAAAAAAAGTCTCAAGGTCATTAGCCGTTATTTCAAAGGTTAATAAACTTTTGGCTGAACGTCGTATCGAGGCCTTTTTATTAAATATATTATTCATTAACTAATAATTCAAGGAAAGCTAAATTTGTATATTGTGTTATAAATATAGAAGAGACTGAACGCAAAATGTATGGATGCTGCTGAACTCTATCTATTTTGACCTGTAAAGATTTTGTTGTGACTTCAAAGTTCTGATTTATTTTTAATTAAAAATTTATAGGCCAGCGAAAGATGAAGCCCCCACTTTAACATATGTACCCGGCTTTGATGATTTTGCCGCCTTATGAATGAAATTTGATATATTTTTAATAAAATTCAGTAACTCATTAGAAAATAACTGAAAAAATATATAAAAAAATTTCTTGTAAATTTTAATTGATAAAAGCTTTTAAAAAAGTCAAGACATTTCAAAATATTTAAATCTATTAAAAAACTTGATGCTTTAAATAGAATTGATAGAAATTAAAATTTTTATTAATAGAAAGTTTAAGAAATAAAAATTTAATTAAATTTTTTTTTTCGAAAAATAACTGTAATTTAACTTGAGTTTTCAATATAGTTTTATTTTTTTCATTTTAAAGTTATTAAAAGGATTTTGTCAGCATTTCGAGTGTAAAGTTCGAGGGGTAGTATTCAGTGAACCGAAATTTCAATTGCCAGCTTTTGGGGATTTCGATGAAAATAAATGAAAGTATTATCGTAATACCCATCGTATATAGATTATATACACATATATAATGTATATATATGTGTATAGATGGAAAAGGGTGTAAAAGCTCACACCATATCGTCGCCTTCTGCTGAAAATTGTAGGCTTTATGACCCTCCGAAATATTGTTTGAACGTGTGCTTCATTGTCCCATTGAAAACAATAAAATGAACCGCACATATAGATTGAAACATTTGGAAAGATTTATTAAACCTGTCACTTGTTTTCAATTACAGATTTAAAATATCATTTATCTTTTTTTTTTATATCATGCGTTCATTCGTTCAATTATTATTATTATTTTTTCAATTTATATGGCTTCACTATTGTTGAATATAATAAATATATGTATTCGAAACAGTATTAATTATAGGGTTAAATGGATGAAATGGGCACCTAAAAAATTTGTATATACCAAAGAAATTTTTAGTAAAAATTACCCAAAAAGTTTGATACTGCATGTGATAAATATCTAAATTTTTTCCATGCACATTGTAAAATATAGTACTCGATAACATGTAAATAAAGAGCAATTTCTACTAAAAACATAGTAAAAGTTACTGGCTAGATGTCCTTACAGTTGCAAACTTTATGGGCAATTTTTACTCGAAAATTCTCTACGTGTAATTTTTTTCTTTTTAAAAACTTTCGTGTATTATTTTTCAATTATTTGCTTGTTTTTCTCTACAAATTGTCTTTATTATAACACTTAATTTAATGAAATAAGTCTAATAGTTTATAAACATAAAAGTTCGTCGGTGACATCACGATACCGCGTAACTAAACTTTGTTACTGCAATATCGCTGACGATTTATTGATGCAGTAAGGATTTGCAGCTTTAAATTACAATCAATGAATCGAAACAATAAATATAAAAAGATTTTCAATACTCAAATATATCATAATATTTAAAAAACAATTTTTCCAACTAAGATTTAATTTTTTTTAAACTCAAAAAAATTTCCGTGTATATATACATAATTTTGAATGCTAGTCACAAAAATTAATTTGAGGAAATAGATACCAAAAAAATATTTATTTCACCTCTAGTTTCGCTGTATTAAAATTCGAAAATAAAAATTTTTAAATAAATTATCGACGTAAATTGTAAATGTACATCAATAAAATGTAAAATTTTAAAAATAAAAATTTTCTCTCATAAGTATTTAGTCTTAAGGAAAAGAAGACTTATAACAAAGGGTGACCATGTGAACTGAAGAGTAAAAATTTTTATTAACACGTAACTTGACGTCTGGCACGCGTCATTTCTCCATAGAATAATGCCCATAGACCCAAGTAAAAGTAATTGAGTATAAAGGTTGGGTATCTTGTTCATCCTTTCTCTCTTAATTTATTTTGTTCCTACTCTACAGTTACACTCGATTCCTTATTTATGCATCGATACAATTATAAAAAAAAAGTAAAAGGAGTAAATGATAGTAAGAAATAAAGAGTCTCGACTTATCTTCAGCCGTCTATGAATGTTACAAGTTCGCAGTCGATAAAGAGAGTAGTTATCAGCAACGGTATTGAGTTACCATGACAACGGCATGTGTGAAACGAGATAGGTGCATCACATCATAAATGAGGGGTAGTTTAAAATTGACTTTCAAGGGCGCCCGCGAAGCCAAACTGCAACTGAGCATCAAATGGGCCATTACAACTTTTAATTCTTTTTTTTTTATGAACTTTTACTCAATAGAATCCATTGGGTGTCAATGATACCCTTACTACAATTACAACTACTACTACAATTACTAGCATCATTACTATTAGGCGTTATTGAGCAGTTGCAGGTGCTCATTGAATATACAGAGCGTGTCCCACTTGCGAAACATGAGACGTCGTGTAACAAAGACGATACTACATATAAAATTATAGTAATGATATCACGTTGTTGATAATAATGAGGATAGTTTACATTATATGCTATCAAATTTCTTACCCAATGGGTTTATTTACATTTCATTTATTTCAACCCTTTCAATTCAGGAATTAGAGATAATTCATTTAGAGAATTAAAGTTTTTATATTTTTAAAAATCAGGATTGAAGATGGATTTTATTTTAATTCGAGTTTACTCCGTTACTCAAGTACTAGAGAATAAAAAAAAATCACCCCCCATATGGAGTAAATACGGAGTTTTTTTAGTGGAGTGATCTGGATTTTAAGTCCGTATTCACTCCAATTCGTAGTTTTAATATTGAAATAAACTCCCTTTAGGAATAAATTTTACTCCGAACCGGAGTTTCAATACTAAAACTCTCCTTCGGAGTAAATTTTACTCCAGGAGGATTAAATACATATAGTCATCCGGTCTGCACTCACTCCAGATTTAATTCGCGTTCACTAAAATTTTTTACAGTATAGTAACCATTGATTATATATAGTAATGGAAATTATTATTGCGATGTATGGAAATTATATAGTTTCTAATGTGGAATTTTTAAATATTTTACCAGGTGAGGAGAGAGATCTTCAAGTAAGTCAATCAAGTTTTGAAAGAGCGGCATCTTTACTCCGGCGGGTTCCGGAGTTTACTGTTGCCGCGTCTTTGAAACAAGAAGAGGCTAATTCGGGAACAATAATAGCCTTTTCTCATGGTAATAATAGGTATGTTAAAATTAACATTTTAATAAATTTTTTCAATTAAACAATCAATCACAATCGAAAAATTGAATTACTTTTAAAAAAATCACTAAAATTGATAAATAATATTTCCTAAAAAAAAAAATAAATTTCATAGTCCATTGAAATAAAACTAAAAATTTCAGATACTTGGAGCTGCAAAGCAGTGGAAGAAAAGATGAATTGCGTCTTCATTACGTGTCCCGTCGTGACGGTGCCGTGCATGTTGAGGCCTTTCCCTTCCGTCTGGCCGACGGAGTGTGGCACAGGGTCGCCTTGAGTATTAGCGGCTCGCAGGTCGAGCTTTTGGTTGACTGTCATCCCCTTTACAGGCGTCTACTGAGGCCTGGGCCACCTGACACTAATTTTACCCTGCCACAGCTTCAACTTTGGGTCGGCCAACGTAACGCCAAGCACTTTTTATTCAAAGTACGTCACTAATTACTTGCAACGTCTATCAATCATTACATATTTTACATATACATATTCATATGCTGAGTCCTCAGTTACTGTCATTTCATAAAGTGTACCCGCATTTCCGTTTACTATCTGACATAAATCCCTCCACTAAATATCACAATTAGTAATTAACATGATAATTAAAACAGTTAAAAGACATATTTTTTATCTATTACATTTTTTGTGTCATTGAACTGTATTGTAAAATGTAAATAAAAATTTTTTAACACAGGGCGCTCTTCAAGATGTTAAGCTTATTCCAGGTGCACATGGATATTTATCACAGTGTCCTCAACTCGATACTTCATGTCCTACTTGTGGTCAATTTTCTATTCTACAAAACACAGTAGAACAGTTAATGCATAATCTCAATGAATTGACACACAGGGTAAATATATTTTAAAAATATTTGTTTACAATATTTTTTTTCTCGCTTTAGTTAATAAGTAAAATTAAAAATCGTGATAGAAAAATTCAACTTTCATTTTTCTTAACTTTGGTTTTTATTTATATTTTGTGAGACTAAAAAAAATTGTGTTTTAATCTTAAAAAAACACAGCCTCTAATATCTCGATAAAGGATAATTCGAAAATAACAAAAATAAAATTTAAAAATTATAGATGATCGCTTTTCAAAATTAAATTAAATATCTAAAAGAAAAATTTACTAATAAATCTAAAATCCATTAAAGAAAAAATTATATTTACTTTTATTCCTCTGTGTTGTTAATTTTTTTTTTTTTAAACATCAAGTAAAGACACACAAGAGCTTTCTAATTTATAAATTTATATTTTAAATTTCAATTTATGTCTCTCTGAATTTTTCTCCTTCGTGCTCAATGGTTACTTTTTTTTCCTTTTTGGCTATCATCCCAAACGGGCCATGTGCCAGATACTTTTTTAAAGGATTACTGTCCAAAAATAAATTCTTTCAAGTATTTTTTTTTTTACCTGTAACTTTTGTGTCCTAAATAAATAAATCTCAACATCCGCTTTTATTTAAAGTCATATTTGATTCTTAATTATTAATAAATAAATATTTATAAGCATGAAATTTTTTTAAACTTGTTCAGTTAATTGATCTAGCCATTCTCATGTACATCCTTCTTTTCAGCTAGCTGCTGCAGAGGGTAGAATAAGCAAAGTGGAAGAATGCGAGTGCCAAAAATCTTGTAGATCAAATGGCACAATTCACGAGGACGGTTCAACTTGGGAAGAAGGTTGCCAACAATGTGTGTGCGTTCACGGTGAAATTGAATGTCGACCTACACCCTGTGCTCCAGTAAATTGCAAACATCCAGTCATACCTCAAGGAAAATGTTGTCCTGTTTGTCTAAGTAATTTTATTTTTAATTTTATCTACGCAATATACTTACGATAAAACAAAGAAAAAAAATCTGAAAAACGGTTGACTCTGTGGGCCAACCCCAAAATTTCCCGCTGTTTTCGAGCTCAGAAAGTTTTAATGTTATTGTTTGCAAATTTTTAAGATCTTTGAACTCAAAAAATGTTTATTTTGTTGTTCAACCAAAAAAAATACAATTAGCTAAGAAAAAATTAATTTTTGTCGTACGATATCTTTGGAACGAATCGACTGATTTCATCAAGACTTAAAACTCAATACATTGTGAGGCAAATCGGGCAAGTAGTTTATGAGCTACATGAAAAAAAACCTAAAAAAAAAAAAATTTATTTGTATTTTTCGTATTACTCGTAAACTACTCGACCGATCGACTTCAAAATATATCCAGATCTTAGATCTTGATGAACCCTTTCGATTGCCGCAAGAACTTCCAAATCGGTTGATTCGTTCCAAAGATATCGTATGAAAAAAAAAGTTTACACACATCCATACACACACAGAAAAAATGAATTTTTTGGTGCGAGAAAAATTTTACATTATGAAATAAAAACAAAAATTTTCTCAGGATTAGAAAAATTTTTTTCTCGCCCCAAGAAAATTTTCGTTTTTAATTTATAATGCAAAAAGTTTCTCAGGGCAAGTCAAACTTTTTTGCGCCAAGAAATCTTTTTTTTTGTGCACACGGACAGACGTCCATCCGAAAATGTCAAAATAGCTTCCTAAGACCTCAAAACATCTAGATCTGATGCAAAACTCGATTTTCTAAAATCAGACTGAAACCAACAACTTCCTTTTTTTTTAAATTCTCAATTTTCATAGCGGGAATTTAAAAAAATTAACTATTGTTTATTACAGAGGAATGTTTTTTGAAAGACACTATTTATGATCACGGAGTAAAAATATTCCCAAGACCGTGTTTCGAGTGTGAGTGCTTCGACGGTAGTTTTACTTGTCAAAGTATTGATACTAAAACTCGATGTCCACCGTTACCTTGTCCACCAAGTGAACAAATAACTGTAGCTGAAGAATGTTGCAAATTTTGTCCAGGTATGATTTTTTTATATTAAAAAACAATAATAATAATTATAATAATAACACCAAGAATAACAGTAAAACTTAATGGAAATAATAAATTTCTACCTATGCTATAATATACAACACACATTAACGATAACAAATTAACCAATAACAATAAATCTAATTAAATACACTCGCAATAATGGTTATCAATAGCTCATTGTCATTTAATACATAAAACACAATAAAATACTATAACTGGATCATTTATCGTAAATTAACAATATCTAATTGCATGGCTTAATACATAATCTAACCAGGAGTGGATTACTGCGCTAAAGGTCATAATTGTCATACAAATGCATCCTGCCTAAATCTTCAGACAACTTATGCCTGCCACTGCAATATTGGTTTTCAAGGAGATGGCCAAAATTGTCACGGTACTAAATTATATTTAATGCATAATAATAATAACAATAATTAAAATATTATTTTTTTTAAAATAATACTTTTGCTTTATATTTTTAAGTCAAAATTTTATATATTTATTATTTTAATATTTTTACTTTTATTTCATATCAGAGTAATTTCTGACGGGTCAATTTTTTTTTTTTTTCAAAGTTACAGCAAACTTTCAAAATTTGAAATATTGAATATTTAAAATTTTTTAAAATCGTAATTTTTTTAACCCGTCAAAATTACATTTTTAATTAATGAAAAATATACACTGTAAAAAATCGGGAGTGATTACGGATTTTATTTAAATCCGCATTTACTCCAATTTGGAGTTTCGATACTGAAAGAAACTGTGAGTGTGAATGTAGCAGACATTAAATTATTAATAGATTAAATAATTAATAAAATAAAATTTTTAAAAAATGGGCATTTAAAAAATTTAAAAATTAATAAGTGCATTTTCTATAAATATTATTTTTTAAATTATTTACTCTATTTATTTATAATTTTAAATTTATGATGTCTGATACATTCACACTCACAAACTCCGCTTCGGAGTGAATTTAACTCCGAGGGGATTTAATAAATAAACAGTCATTCACTCCGCAAATTTTTTACAGTGTATTTATCTGTTAAAAATAAAAATTATTACTGATGGTAAATTTAAATATTTAGACGTTGACGAGTGCAAACAGCAAGGCGGCCTCGAGGGTCACCATTGCAATAAAAACACTCGATGTGTCAACGTAGTTGGTTCATACACGTGCGAGTGTCTTCCCGGGTATCAGAGGGTAGACAAATTCAACTGTGCTGAGCTGGATGAGTGTATGACCGGTCGTCATTTGTGTTCCGAACACGCGACTTGTGTCAATACGCCTGGCAGTTACTATTGCATCTGCAAAGAAGGATATACTGGAGACGGCTACACTTGCAAACGTAAAATCCATCACTTATTACTATTATATACCTCCTATATAAATATATTATTTGCACTACGTAATATCCTCCCTCATAATAATTAATTTAGTGTATTCTCACTCAATATTTATCTAGGATTTTATTTTTTAGCGGTATGCAATCAAACTTGTCAGAACGGTGGTGAGTGTATCGCACCAGGTAAATGCTCATGTCGTCGTGGATATATTGGCAACAGCTGTGAGCTGGATCTCGACGAATGCGCGAGTGATTTGCACAGATGTCATCACTCGTCAACGTGCTTCAATATGCCTGGATGGTATTATTGCCGGTGCAAACCTGGTTACCGTAGTGCTCTTCACGATAGCACCCAAGGGACACACTGTTTGGACATTGATGAGTGTAATGATCAGACACTCGAGAGGAGACACACCTGTCATCCGAGTGCCAGATGTGTTAATACTGATGGTGGATACGAGTGTGCTTGTCCACGTGAGGACACGTCGCTTGATCAATGTAGCCTAAGTAATATACTTTACTTTACAAAGCTTTAGCAAAAAATACACTTAGGTTTCCACTAACCCTTGAGGGTCACATTGGGAACAAAGGGCCCAGACAATTTTAAACTCCGAATTTCTGTATATAATTCTTCGAATTTTGAACTCCAAATATTTCAATAGCTATTCAGTTTTATAAAAAAGTACAAGACACCTTTTTTGTAGAGAATTTAATGTGCTACAAAAAAGTTATCTTTCAATGTTTTGAAAAACTCAATAATTATAGAGATATTTTCAAAAAACCAATCACACTTTTTAATGACTTTTAAATTTCTGAAATTTTCTCATTTTATTAATAAAAATAAATATAATTTTTGGAAATTAAAAGTTTTTCGTCGATTTTATGTCTAAGTGCATTTATTCTCTAACAATTTGCCGCAAGATTCAGTTGAAAATGAAAAAAATTAAGTTATTTTTATTTTTATGCAAAAAGTAATTTTTCGAATTCTTTTGTCGTAATTATAGTCGACTGCTGGTCAAAGACTAGCGTCAGATCTTTATAATTCGTACCGGAAGTGTGACCTTTGAGAGTTAAATAAATGATTGATGAATTGACTGACTGATTGATATTAATAATTATCAGATTGCTGGTATGAGGATCGTGAAATTGGAAACAGCGAGACCTTTGCTCCAGCTGGTAATCCCTGTAGACAGTGCACCTGCAAGGATGGTGTTGTCACATGCAGAGATCCCATATGTGACTGTAGCGCGCCAAGTAGTAGAAGAGACAAATGTTGTCCACAATGTGATCCTGCTGCGTCCTGTCGGCATCAAGAGCTACATCATCTTGTCTTCAGAAGCGGAGAACGCTGGATTTATCAATGCCAGACTTGCGAGTGCTTGGTATTATTTTTAGTTTAATAGTATAGTGTGTGACAAGGGATGAAATAAGACGATTTCATACTTGGGAGGTTGGCTGTCATCACCCGCAGTTTGAAATTTTGTTTCATCCTGAATTACACACTAGATTTTTCATAATTACCTGCATTGGAACTTCAAGTTTCAGTGTCAGGAGTCAGTAAGAAAGTTAATTTCAAGCCGATTTACAGTCACTTATTAAGTACTAAATAAGACAAAAATATTATTTTCATTCATTCTTAGTAATTTTATTCGGTTAATTAAAACTGTCACTTAAAAAATGAAATAAGTAAACTTAAGTGACAAGCAAACAAATGAGAGTAATAAAGCTGCAAATGAACACTAAATATAACTAACAGCAGGCAGAAACAATTGTATTTCTTCCCAAGGGAAGAAATGTGCGTATTTCTGCTCGCTGTATGCAGGTATTTGTGAATTACGAATTCGCTAGCAGTTGTCTGCAGCATCGGCTTGAAATTAGTTTGTTTCGACTGGCCGTAGAGACACTGAAACTTTAAGCTTCAATGCTGGTATCATGAAAAGATCCCGTGTAAAAAAATTTGATTCATAATGAATTTACATCTAAATTTCATCACGAAACTCAGATAGTGACACAAATATGACTTTCATCATGAATTTTTATCAACAACTAGAATCACGACAAAATTATGACTCATTCAAATTTTTATCCAAGTGATCCGAAGCTGATTTACGTAAATGAAGTTCTTGATTGAAAAAATTTATTGGTAATTTTTGAATCGATAAATTTGGCAAAAGGTTTAATTCAGTAAGAATTCGTTTAAGTTGCTATCGAAGTCATTCCAAGTCCAATTCAAAGACGGAATAAATTAATTTTAGAATTGATAAGGATTTACTAGACGAAAAGTTGGAGCAAATTTATGATGAAAGTCATATTTTTGTCACAACCTGAGTCCCGTCATGAAATTCAGATCTAAATTTATTATGAACAAAATTTTTTTTACACGGGATATATTTAACTAATTATTTACATAAATTTTTATTTTAAATAACTAAACAATTTAATTTATCAGTATGGTGAAATAGACTGCTGGCAAATGGAATGCCCACCAGTGACTTGTAGCAACCCAGTAACTGAAGACGGCGACTGTTGTCCGCGTTGTGAGGACGATCCATGCGCTCGGGAAAATCATATTAACAGTACATCATATTCATCTTCATCTTCGGGTCATCCACAGCCATGCAGTTACGCCGGCATCATTCATGAAAGTGGCAGTGCCTGGCAGGACCCGCACGACAAGTGTACCACGTGCGAGTGCAAGGTAAGCGGCCACTAATGAACCAAGACTTCATCAGAGACTGGCAGTCACATCTTGGTTCTGTAAACATACCTCAAGTATAATTACAAAATTAAATTACCAAGATACATTTTTTTTAAGTTATGACAATTAAATATCTTCTGCCAGATATTTTATTTAGTTTATTCAACAACATAAAACATTATCTTGGGTTTTTAAAAAAATAATATATATATATATAGATGTATGTATCCATATACATAAAAAATAAGGTCAGTAAACGAAGTATGTTGCCTTCGCTTGACCTAAATGTCTAGTCGCTGATACGCGCCATTATTTTATTATTTAGATTTGTAAAAAGAAAATTAAAAAAGTTTATTGTTAAATGCATTTTATTGTTAAATTTATAATGAATTTATTATTAATATTATTATTATTATTATTATTATTGTTATTTTTATTATTATTATTTAAGTGTTAACACGTAGCTGAACGGCAAGCAGCCTCAATGCTTCTCAATAATATATACAAATAAACAGAAACATTAAATTAACGTACATACACACGACTATTACGACTTTAATCATTAATTTATTTTGTTTATTTGAAATATCGCATGATTAAAATAGTAATTTTAATTAAGAGAAAAAAAAAAATCGAAAAATGAGTCAATAAAAAATGAAAATGAAAAAATTGATAGTAGATAATTTTAATAATGCGATATAAATTATTATTTTAAAAATTTATAAACAGAAGTAGGTAATCCTCGTTCGTATGCAATTAAAGTTTATAATTTATTTAACATAGTATAAATAATAAATAAATTAATTAATTAACATATTTATATACTTTTAAAACTCGATTATTTGAATCGAGGCTGTGGCTGTGCGCTGACATATAATTATTAAATTAACGCTAGTGCATTTACATTTATACATATTAATTGTTGTTATCATTACTAATAACGTAAGCAATTTTAATAGTTTATCCGTACAGGGACGTTCCCAAGCTCGTCAGATTATTATTATTATTTTTATTTCAAAGTTAAAAAAAAATTTTTTTAAATTACATTCGGACCTCGTCATAAGACCGCATTGTAAGACTCTTCTTCCAATTTTTTAAAATTTGCTCGGAACGCTCCCCCCACTAACAACTCAATGAAAATTTCGCGCCGAAACCTCGCAATAAGACTAACGAACAGTACGAATAAAATCGAGATAAAATGTACATACATATTAGGTTGCGTTAAAAATTAAATTTTCTCAGACATCCCATAAAAAGCTTCTTTTTAGTGAAAAAATACCTAGGGAATTTGGTTTTTTCTTTTTAAGTAAAAAGCACACGTGCTTCAGGACGATCAAAGTTTATTTTTCAATACAATCGCGGTTTTTTTTAAATATCTCATGAAATATGCAGATTAAAGAAAAAAATCATAGGAACAATTTTGTAGGAAATTAAATTCTTGACAAAAAAGGTCATCTTCATTTTTTTAATAAGATGTGTATTTACGAAGATATTTTGAAAAAACTTTAGATCTTATCAATTGAGCATTGAAAGGATTACAAATGTGAAAAATAATGATTTTTCTTAAATATAGACAACATTGTAACTCGTAACATATAAATCATTAATTCTTGTTATAGTTTCTATAAACTTAGAAAAATGTTTTTTTCAAAATTTGTAATTCTTAAAACGCTCAATTCATAAGATCTAAAAAAAGTTTTTTTTAAAAATATCTTTGTAAATACACATTTTATAACAAAAATGAATATGACCTTTTTTGTAGAGAATTTTATTTCCTACAAAATTGTTCCTATGCTTTAGTCCTTTTATCTGCATATTTAATGAGATATTTTAAAAAAACCGCGATTGTATCGAAAAATGAACTTTGATCATCCTGAGGCACGTGTTCTTTTTACTTAAAAAAAAAAACCCCAAATTCTCCATGTATTTTTTAACTAAAAAGAAGCTTTTTATGGGGCGTCTAAGAAAATTTAATTTTTAACTTATTATTATTAAGTAATTTATTTTCCTAAAGAATACTTAAAATTTCGTGGAATCACATAATTAATTAACAGAAAAGAACAACAAAATTCTGTTTATTTATAATTATACCTAAAATAGATTTACTCTATAATAGAGTAGAGTACAACCGAATACATAAATCGAACAAAAAACGGCGATAGTCTTATAGTGAGGCTTGGGCGCAAACACTGTTAAGTACAATAGTGAGGGAACTTCAATTCTAAGAGTTTTTTCCTCTAATACAGCCCGAACTAGTCTTATAACGAGGTCCGACTGTATAACCATAAATTATTTAAAATATTTTAAAATGCTGGCTTGCTGCTGAAAGCTTTTTTTTATTATTGTTACTATTTTTATTTATAATAATAATATATTACGATCGAGTATCACGATCGCACGTGCTTTGGGTCGGCCCTGCATGGATCAATCAGTGCTACATAAATTAATTTTAATACTTAAACCCGATCGAGCTATTTTAAATTAATTTATTATTTTTAATAGATGATTAGAAATTTTTTTTAGACAACAATTAAATTAACTTATAGCTGATTAAATTTACAAGATGTTCAAATTAATAGAGAATAGATTGTTTTTTTTTTTTTTTGTACCACAGTTGAAATAGTTCGAGCGGGTTGGTAACATATGAATAATCCCACACATGCTAATAATACATATATTTAACCCAATGACCATATTGCCCGTGATAACTAACCGACTAATTAGCCTAACGATGGGTATCCTTGCAGGTGCCGTACTGCGCCCAATTGGTGAGCAATAGCGCGTGTTGTGTGCATCGGTAATCACATCACTTCTATCTCACCTATATCTTCTCTCTTCTATAAATCTAATCTGCCTACTACTGTTATTACTATTACTATTTAATTTAATTATATATAGACGCTAAAATAAATCGAGCTCGAGTTTTATTTATCACTCTGCCGATTGCTTGCTTACTGCTACTGCTATCGTCTCACTTTATTTACCTTTAATTAATAACTAATATTCGAATCACTCAATTATTATCATTATTATTTATATTTTTTTATTAATCGATAGAGTCAATGATTAACAAACTAAAAAAAATTACGTAGTGTTTGAATGCCAATACTTGATAATCTTATGATTTAAATTTTATTGGAAACTAAAAAAAAATTTAATGTCCCTCGTAATAACGCATGTTTTTGCATAATTAATTATAAATTTTTAAATTAAATAATTTTTATACTTCACTGCACAATTAAATTGTTATTATTATTATTATTATTATTATATATATTTTTTTAATGACCTCTGGTCAAACGCACGAGGAGACACCTACACACTAAATATTTAAATGCACTATTACACTGTTTTCTTTTTGTTTTTAATCAACATTTTATATATAAAAAAAAAAGAAGAAATAAAAAAAATTTTTGTTTTGTTTTATTATTTCACACACTCGAGCCTGTTCTGCACACTCCTTTCGTCTGCATACACTATAATAGAAGCACTAGGGCTCTTAATGTTTATGGTGACAACATTATCAGCAAAAAATAATGAAAAAAAAATTCAAATAATTTATTGATGTTAAATTGAAGTATATATTGGAATATAGATTTACTAATTTATATGTTTTTGCTGTAATATTGTCACCAAAAAGTAGTTTTAGTTTAGTATTTCACAGTAAGATCAAAAACATACTATGGGAATTCATTGTTTTGTTCCCCAATTATTATTATTATTGTTATTATTATTATTGTTATTATTGTTATTATTATTATTATCATTATTATTACTATTGTTGTTATAATTATTATTATTATATCGAGCATGTCATTGTGATTTGACGAATTTTGTGATTGTGATTACGTGATTAACGAGAGTATTTCACGGTGGAATTTAATGCAAAAGGAGTCAGCGGGACTGGAATCATCAAGTCAATGGGATTTTTTGAAGGTCGGTCTTTTATAAAATGGCTTTGTCTCTACATATCGAGATTAACATTCAACAATTATTCTTAACGAAACAATGAATCACATAATATGTAAATACATACTTACCAGTAATACACTATTTTTTCTGACCAAAGTGAATTTTTTATTTTTTATTATTTATTATTTTTGGTTGTGGTTCTTTTCTTTTTCATACTCTTCTTTTATAAATTTATTAAGAATGTCTGTTTATTTTCAATAAAATTTATTTACATTTTTTTATTTTCCTTGAATTTTTTATGGCAATAATTTTTATATAGTAAGAGTTTTTTATGATAAAGATGCATAAAAGGACTCTATTTTTACTTGGCAAAAATTTTCTTATTAAAAAAATCTCATTTTTTAATATCTTTTTTGACTCAGTAGACAAAAAAAAAATTTATAGTTGCGATTTAATTTTTGAGTAAGTTGGGAATTTTTAAATGAGTAAGTTGGGAATTTTTAAATGAAAAATACGTAAAATTAAAGCCAAATTTTCATTTACTTTGATTTATAAATTATTTCTGATTTAACTCGACGAATTTGAAAAAAAAAAAAAATTATCGTTTTCGCGCGTATAAAAAAATTCGTTCCAAAAAGATTCCGAAAAAGTTTCCATTAGAAACCAATATATAATAGTCCCATAAGAATAAAAAAAAGTTCCAAATTAGAGGTTTTTGAACTTTTTCAGAACGAGAATAAAATGTAGTAAAAATACTTTTTGAGAAATATGTTTTAAAAACTTTATTTTTTGACTCAAAATTCGCTCACATAGAGTCCTAGATAACTAAAAACTTTTTTTTTTACTTTCAAAATTATAAAAGTTCAAAAAAATTCTAATCGGTTCTAATCTGTCTCAAGTTTAGAGATTCCACATATCGAACTTTTTTGGAACGATTTTTTTTTACACGGGTATACTAGAACACATTTTAGTGACAAAAGTTTTTCAGTTTTGAAATCGTTAATGACAAAAATTTAAATTTTCACATAATTATTTTAATTTTAATCTAGTCAAATTAATAATTGAAAAATAGAAATAAATTATTTTTACAAATAAAAGAGAGAAAACTTCACATTGTAACTTCGCATTTTTGTTTAATTAATTAACAAATTCATCTTAAAAATTAACAAACGATTAATTCGAATTTAAAAAAATTTTATTAAAATAAACAAACATTCTTAATAACTCTTCATCAAATGGGTAAGGTATTTAAAAATTCACGTCGGAGCAGAAAAATAAAAAAAATCGTCAAAAACAAATATTGTTTACTAATAATATAAATTTTATTATCCAAACAGGACGGGCAGTTATGCTGCAGCTACGATTACGGCTGCGCTGGCGATAATGGGCTCGAGCAGCACACAGTCACTATTAGCCAGCCTGATCCTGTCTTTGTTCCAAGCGATCCGAGCGCTTCGAGCAAAAGTATCTCTTCACCGGAAACAGCAGTACCAACGATTGGATCTTCAACAAATATCGAAGCACCAGCATCGTCCTCCAGCAGCATCACAATCGATAAATCCGTCGATTACTATTCCACGTTGGATCCGCGGGTTGATAAACTCTTGTATTACGAAGCTCCGAACCCATCATCATCATCCTTATCATCACCAGAAACAGTCACATCATCATCAGTTACCACTAGCTCAGTGGTATCTTCAATTAAAACGTCACTACCACCAAGAAAACGTAGTGATCCCGAGATGGACATCAAAATCGAACAGCAGTCACGTGGTATCGCTAAAAATATCATTTCTTTCCCAAAGCCACCGTCAGTTCGACGCAATCAGATTGGTAACAGTCGCACCTTGGTGGCGATATCCGCGAATAATAATAATTACGATAATAATAACAATAATAACAATAATGATCCACAAAAAAATACACGTGGTAGTATTAGTAGATCATCATATCTATCAGCTTCTTCACGTCTCGTCGGTAGCAATGACGCCACTTGAAGAGTTTTATTACTATCAGGTCGATGTGCCGACGAGTTAGATGACGATTTATGTTAATAAAAGGACGCGGTTTAATAAGGCATTTATTAACGCTAAATGATGAGTTAAGGACCAATCAAGTGCCGTCATTTTACCGACAAGCGGCCTTGCGAATATTAACCAGAGGAAATTTTAAAAGTTATTAAATAATCAAAGGTATCAAGTGATTTTTCGATGACAGAGAATCGTTTTATTTCTTTTTTTTTTTTTCATAAATCACATGGAAATATAATTGCGTTATTTATTCAAATAATGTCTTAATGGTAACGGCTTGACGATGGTGATGATGATAACGTTTATGATTAATTAAGTGTATGATTTTTAAAAAATTATCTTTTTTATGAGTAATATTGAGTGATCATGTTCACATTGTCGTGTACTGAATAAACAGTTTGACATGACAGGTATTACCCCACTTCCGTGTCCCGCGATTATTTAAAATCGCTGGACTTATTTTTATTCTCCAAATCGAACGGATTGAAATAATTAATGCGATTAATTAATTATACCCGTAAAAAATAATTTTTAATTGGGTGGAAAGTCTCACTGGTGGACTCTAAGCAATTTGCGGTCCATGATACGAAAAAAAAAAAAAACATTGTCAATTACAGTGTCAATGTAATTAATAAATTAATTTTTTTTCTTTGTAAAAACTCTTTGAAAAAGTTTTACCAGCTACTTTTTAATGATTCCCTCGTTGCTGTCTAAAATTTATTTTATAAAATATAAAAATAAATTTTTTTTTTAATTAAAAAAAAATATAAAATTGTTTATATAGACATAAAAAATGTAATTATTAATTAAAGTTATTAAATAAAATTATTGATAATTTTAATCACATCACCGAATAACTAAAATATTAAAAGATTAATTAATAAATTTAATTACTTTAATTACAATAACGATTCCTCATAATATTTGTAATTAAAAAAAAAAGTTACTCATTCAATGAAAATAAATAAAAAGCTCATCGACATTGCTTTGTATGTAAAAAAAAAAAAAAAGTTGTAATAATAAATTTAGAAATATTTGTGCCGGGCGATGAACGTGCCGAGCTTGTTCGATTGGTTCCTTGATTACATAATATAGTCCCGCTCAACCCCCATCGCGACTACTTACGACTACATTCCTCTTTAATTAACAATTAAGTAGGCACTAATGAAAAAAAAAAAAAAAAATACATATGAGTATAGGAAAAAAAGAAAAGAAAAAAAAGTAATAAAAGCTAAGAATAAATAAATAATATACAGAGATTATTACATACGTTCGTTTAACGAGCAATGACGGATGTTAAATAACTATTTGTAGCGAAATAAAATAATAATTATAATTGCGATAATTAATGGCAATGCGACTCGGAATTAATAGTAGAAGAGTACGATTACGAGATTTGAAAATAATGAAAAAAAAAAGAAACATAATTTATAATAAATAATATAATGAAAACTAAAGAGGCAAATATCTTGCAATATTCATTAAATAATTAACAGTAATTGTGTTGTTCAATGTGCAATAATTTTAAATGGTACACAGATTGATTTATTATTTATTTGATAAATAACTATAATATTTAAAATTAATAATTAAAATTAATGAAATGCATCGAGTTTTAATTAGTGATTAAATTATTATTATTATTATTATTATTATTATTATTATTATTATTATTATTATTATTATTATTATTATTATTATTATTATTATTATTATTATTATTATTATTATTATTATTATTATTATTATTATTATTATTATTATTATTATTATTATATTAAAAAAAGAAT
Source organism: Microplitis deprimator (assembly GCA_964016945.1). Taxonomy (NCBI): domain Eukaryota; kingdom Metazoa; phylum Arthropoda; class Insecta; order Hymenoptera; family Braconidae; genus Microplitis; species Microplitis deprimator. The sequence goes on along the minus strand of OZ024710.1, from coordinate 5,013,657 downwards.
AAATAAATGTTAATGAAAATAAAAAATAAAATAGTAAAACAGCTGAATTAGTAGTTAATGTCGTTTTTGATGTCAGTAATTGTTTAATGGGTCTCAGGGTCGATCTTCAATGATTTTAATCTATTACATCGATTCAAATATATTATTAATATAGAGATTAAAGTCTTCTTCTAGAGGTATATTTCTAGTCATTCTTAACATTTAAAAAATTTTTTAAAATATTAAAAGATAAATATGGAACCGGAAAATGCGCGTGTGTATTATCCGATATAATACATTTCTGTATTACGGCATTGTAGTATGCCTTTTTATCTCCTTACAAAAACCCTCGGTAGATTTCCGCGGATAAACACCACGATTTTACGCATCCACCCATACAAATATAAAGAATATCTGATTTGATTTACTAATACATCCATGAAATTTAAGTAATCACCGAACAATTAAATGTTTATTCATTGTACGCTGAAATTAATTATATAAAAATAATAATAATAATAATCATTATTATTGTAACAATAATAATTATATTAATATTAATATTAAAGGTAATAATAATTAATGATAATAATTAGTAATAATGATAATTATAAATATTAATGATAAACCATAAATAATAATAATAATAATAATAATAATAATAATAATAATAATAATAATAATAATAATAATAATAATAATAATAATAATCATAATAATAATAATAATAATTGTAATATTTTGATACAGTGTACAAAATATTTGTTCTTTAGCATAAATGTCGCAGATTAAAAGCCAAAGAAAAAAAAATTATTCTTAGCTTTTCATACATTGCAATAAGCGATTGTTATGCATCGATCCCGTCTGTCGACAATTAAATATTATTATTAATTATAAATAATAATTAAAAAAAAAAATATTTAAGAGCTGAATTAAAAAGTTTGAAACGTTTTCGAAAATGGTCTGTATTAAAAACAAAGTTCAATAAAACTGTTTAAATTATTTAACTAAAACAAATAATCAGTAGTTAAAGTAAAAAAAAAAAAGTGAATAATTATACATTACGTAAAAATAAAAAAAAAGTTAATTACTAAACTTGTACTTTTTGCAAATATGCCATATTGAAATGATAATAAAAAATAAATAAAAATGCTGTTGCTATAATGTATATAGTTATATGTTATTAGTTTATCATATAATATATAAATAATAAAATAGATAATTAATTAATTAAATAAACATAAATCCGGATATCGAATAAAATTAATAATAACACTACTACAGTTTAAAATAATAAAAAAGACTTAAAAAGTCTTAAATCTGTCTCATTCTCACATGAGATCGTAAATAAAAAAAAATAATAATAATAATTAAAGTAAATATCAAGTCGCAGGCGTCCTGTTATTAAAAAAAAAAACATACGTTATTACTTGGCACAAAAAATAATAAATGTTAAAAATAAAATCGTCAATAAATGAGTTACTATAATTAAAAAATATGTAAATTAGATTTAAATTGCCTAATGCGTGTTTATTATTAAATAAAAGTGCGCCGATACAACGCATACAGGATTTAACTTTATTAGTAAACAATAATTGTGTACGATGGATGTCAAGTTTTATTTTAATGCAAATAAAAGCTAACGTTGGCCGTAATAAATTTTTTCATTATACCATTTTTAAATATATTGTCTGATTAATTCAAATTAACGAGTAGGGGAAGAGAGGCAAAACGGGCTCTGTGAAAAAAAATGTCAATAGTATTTACGGGGCCCAATTTATCCCATGGGATCCGTCTTGCGTCCCCGACCCTTACGCGTAATGCTAAAATTTTAATTAGTTTCTATTGAAGGACAATATATACGTGTACTTGGCGCGAGACGCTACCGGGTCTCCTGATAAAAACGCTGATTTAATTGTTTCAAAGTTATCTTTAAACGGTTATTATTTCATTCATTTGTATATATAGGCTCAGATGATAATTAAAAAACAATAAAATATATATGATAGGCGGGGTAGATAGATAGGTAGATAGGTAGGTACGTTATAATGGGACAATGAAATGTCGGGTCACTTACCCGTGCAAAAAAAATCGTTGGAAAAGCGTTGACTATTCTAAAATTCAAATCGTGACTCAATGACGCACTTTTGTTAAACGATTTTTAAACTTCTGAAAATACAAAGAAAAAAACAATTGACTTAACCCGGGTCTAAAATAAAACCTGATTTAGACTTGGTTTATCAAGTCGAAATTTTGAACAGTTTTTTACAAGACAAACGACTTTTTTTACGGAGATAAAATACATTGAGTTTTCGCCTTGGTTTAGACGTGATTGGTTTACTTAGTTAAGATTTAAGACGAAAAAGTCTAAGTCGAGTCGAAATTGACTTGGTTTAGACTCATTCGACTTGAATTATAAGGCGAAGAAGTCAAAACTAAGATGAAATGTGAAAAACAAATTTTACACTAAAAAATACTGCTTGTTTTTGACTTGGTTGATCAAGTCTAAAGTAAGACGAATAAATATGCTAGAAGTAAAAACGAATAAGTTGAAACTAAGATGAAAAAAGGTCTAAAAAATGGCAAAAATTTGATTCAAGTCGAAAGAGTCAAGATCTCATCGAAAAAACGTCGACAAATCGATGACTTAAAAAAAAAATAAGGTGTGGCGAGCCTGAATCAAGTTTTATTTTTGACCCGGGAATACTATAAATAAATATTTTTAGACTCTTTTAACTTTTTTTGACTTTCCATTAAAAGTGATAAATTTTTTCATTTTTTCAGTGCAAAATGTAGTCAGAAATAACTGATTTTAAACTAATTTTGAAATTTTCTTCTGAGCATATTTCAATAGTTTTAAGTCGATCATTGATTTTTCATTAAAATTTTCAAAAGGTTGAAAAAAGTTCGACAAAATTTCATCGTCATGTCATGTATTGAAAGTTAGAACAGTCAACGCTTATTTCAACAATTCTTTTTTTCACGGGTAATAATTATATATATATTATTAATTTCGAAATTATTATTATTTTTTTTTTGTATACTATTATCACTATTTATACTTTCGTACAGAAAATTATATTAATAAATATATATAGTATTTTATTTTTATAATTAATAATTTATTTAAAAATTTTGTGTATTTTTTTTTTAATAAAAAAAACTATTATTTAGAAATATATATATTTTTCTGGATTATATTGATAAAAAAAGGTAAATTAATAAGTGTCTTTATTGTGTCCCGGCAATTCATTAAAACGAGTTATTAATAAAAAGATAATGATAATAGTATAAACAAATAATTATACTAATAAGTAGAAGAGAAATGAAAAAAATTTCAAATAAAGATTTAAAGATGACAACAATAATAAATATATTGACGAATGAAAAAAAAAAAAAATAATGCTACACGATAATAAATAAACGAATGATGAATAAAAAAAGCTTATTAAGTTGAATTGAAAGTGAGATTATAAGCTTACTGCGTTCTCACTTTTATTGGCGTACGATCGAATGTTTCTATATAAATATATGTAATGTGTATATTATTTACCTTAATTGTTAGCTTACGAATTATCAATAAATAAATAAATATTTGTAAAAGGGTCAAGTGAGTCAAGTTGAGACGGGACAATTTAATTCTAGTCAGAAGATTAAGAATAAAATTATTAAGAAAGAGATAAATTATCAGTAGAAAAAAAGAAAAGAAAGAAAAAAAAAGAGAAAGATTATTTAAAATATAATGTTTTATTAAATATCATGAACTCGGCTGGCTTGCGATTTCATCGTTAATAAATAAATTAATAAAATATTTAAATGATATAAATTTGTCATTAAATTTATTAACACTACGGAGCAATTGAGTATGGCTAAAAAAAATTACATAATAAAAAATGCTATTTATGTCAGCTGTCAGAAATATATAAAAGTTTATGGTGACATATTAAAATTTTAAATAATGATGCATTATTGTACTGTAATATTAAAAAAAAAAAAAAAAAAAAAAATGACGAATAAGAGTTTACGTCTAATTTTGAACACAACCAATATTAATAATTAGAATTATTGATTAATTATTAGAAATTCATTATATTATCATTATTATAATTATTATTCTTAATATTATTATTATTTTAATTGATTTATTATTATTGCTAAAGCCATATAATACCTTTGTAAATGAGAATCAAGACACTGATGACGGCTAGGAAAACTTAATAAATTGAAATTCTATTAACCAAAATGTGTTAATTGATTATTCAATGTAATTTACTAATTTATTTATTCCTTTTCCAACTATTAATTTTAATTTTTGTTTTATGTATGAAAATTATGATATTAGAGTATGTATTTTTCCATATTTCAATAATATAATTACACATGTAAGTACGTATATTTTGTATGAAACAATTCAAAAAAATTTTGTTTTTCATTTTTAGCGTAAGCCAGCAAGTCCAACTTTTCTGTGCTATTTCGCTGTATTTTCTTTAAAGAAAATTTTTATGAGAATTATCAGCTAATATACATAAGTATGAAAATTTATTGTCTATGCAAAAAAAATTACTATTTGAACTTTAAAAATCGTAACTGATACTTAGAAAATTGATGACACATATTGTAAAATTTATTGTTTGAAGTGTTAAAATTCCCCATATTGATACCCGGGTCCGGGTTATAATTTCAAACACTAATTTTTAAAGTTTAGTCTTTTCCGTGTAGATATTTTTGGGCTTGGTAATGTCAGACAAGTTGTTTAAAGAAATAATATCACTCAAAAGTATAAAAAAAAAATTTTTTTTTGCATAAGTCAGTGAGTCCCGATTTCCTCTGGAAGTGATCGGCTGCCCAATTTCAAAATACAGCAAGAGAAAAATTTTTCAAAATCGATTTTTTAGTATTTTTAGTTCCAGTGGAGTCTGGCGAACACGATTCAATTCATATTTCAAAAATATTATTGTTGACAGTTACTGTGTTTTGAAATTGGGCAGCCGTGATCCAAAATGAAGCGTCGGTTGAATATTTTTAACCTTCAGGGATATCAGACAGATCGTTTAAGGAAATACTATCACTCAAAAATATAGGAAATTGTATTTTTTTTTTTTTGCACAAGCCAGTGAGTCGATTTTCTATGTATTTTCTTAGGAGTCCTAATTTTCGAGAATCGGAAGCTGAGATAATTATTGTTATCTCAGTATTTTAAAGGCGTTTGTTTAGATATAGGGGTGGGGGGGGGGCAAAAGGGGGTACCTATGGAAATACTAAGTTTTCGATGACTAAAATACGCCGAATCTTTTTGTTTTTAATGACATTCAAGGTAAATAGACAAAATTTTTAGCTGCCGTTATAAAATAAAATTTTTATTTTTGGCGGACAAAATGGGGTACCCTTAAAAAAAGTTGAAAAAAAAAATTCTGAAAATTGATCAAATTTCATTAGATTAAATTTTTTTTTATGTAAAATACATAAAGAAAAATTACATTTTACAACATTGGTGGATACGAAGGCAGAAAAAAATTGTTTTGTGGGGCAGAGAGGCCTCCCTCCAAAAAATGATAATTTTTTTTACTTTTTTTTTTAATTGAATTGTTATCAATTAAAAAATAAAATATTATTTCCGAATATTTTTAGTGGCCCAACTTGCCCCAACTATTGAAAATCAGTCGAAAAATGAATTAACATATTAATTTTTTTTTAATTTGACGATAAAATTATGAAAGAATCATTTTTCAGAACTTTGGGCTGGTCCATTTTGCCCCAGGTGTTATGGGAAGGGCTACATATGCGGAAATATATTAATTTTTTTTTAATTTGACGGTAAAAATTTGAAAGAATCATTTTTTCGATTTTTCGGCTGGCCCATTTTGCCTCAGGTGTCATGCGTAGGGCTTAAAATGCGCAAATACATCGGATATACAGTAATTAGACGAAAAAAAAAAAAATTTTTTTTTTCACCAAATTTTGGGGGTACCCCGTTTTGCCTACCCTACCCCCTTTTGCCCCCCTCTTCCCTAAATAACTATTTTTCTAAACTGAGTTTTCTTTGTATTGGTTTTGATTATATTATAACGTGTATAAATAATAAAAAAATAAACAGAAATTCAAGAAAGTTTATCTACAAAAAAAGGCGATAAGAACGAATGAGTCCTCACTAACATATATACATTTGAAAGCCTTGACAGATAATTTTAGACTTATTTTTCATCATTCTTAGTCATTGATAATTAAATTCAAAGTTATTTCATTGTAAAAAAGTGTTGCCCAAACCACCTATTACTTATTTTACACATATTATTACTTACTTCGAGATAATAATAGTGCAAGCTATTTAAAAAAGTTCACAAAAGGTTAAACCGATAAGAAAGTATGTAACAAAGAGTGAAAAAAATAAAAAATTGTCATTCAATGTCTAAATTTGGTATTTCAATCAATGGAAACATCATGCTTAGGCTCTCTTATTAACATGTTTCCGGTCAAACTGCGGTGTTAGTTGTTCATTACTGGTTACCTAGTACAGATTGTTATTCTCAACCGGTTTTCACGTGACGCCGATTGATCCTCGACAAACACAACGAGTTCTTTAATATTTCTATCATTTAACAATAATACTTATTAAATTATCAATTAATACTATAGTGCAAATTATTATTAAGTAATTAAGTGATTGTATACAAAGAGAAGTGTTTTATTAAAAGGCGAAAAATATTTCTTGTATAAAATTCAAGCAAATAGATATAAATATATAAATAATAAATTTGATTCAAATTTGAATAAAAATGGAAGCAAAAAATATTCGAGATATGTCACCTGAAGAATTGAAAAAATTTTTGGATTCTTTTGACACCATTCTGACTGATTGCGATGGTAATTAATTTTTTTTCAAAGTTAGAATTTTTTTTAATTAATTTATTTATTGCTCATTAAGAAAAATATTATTTTCAAATTTATTATAGGTGTATTATGGCTCAATGATACACCGATTACTGGCGCATTACAAACATTACAAATGCTCGAGAGTTATGGTAAGAAAGTTATTTTTGTTTCAAACCATAGCGCTCGTTCGGTAGACGATTATGTTATAAAATTTCGAAGGATGGGTTATGAAGCGACTGCAGTAAGTATCAAATTTTGATTCACATTCTCATATCAAAAATAAATATAATAATAAATGATTAAAATTATGATCAGGACCAAATAATTTTACCATCTCAAGCAGTCGTTTGGTATTTAAAAAAAATAGGATTTCAAGGCAAAGCTTATGTGCTTGGAACTGAACCATTCAAACGAGTATTAGCAGATAATAATATTGAAATAGTTACTGGGGTAATGCAAAATAATTAGTATATTACACACCTAGGAAGAAAAGTAGAACATTTTAAGCCACGTGTAATTGCCTACTCAAGCTGACACATGGCAAACATGTGGATTACGCCTGAAAGTTCAAATTTTAGCCTCTGTTTGGAGAAAGAATGACGCATGCGCTAATTTTCGTTTTCTTATAAAAGACAAGAACGACTTTCTTCCCTCTGAACAGGGCAGAAATTTAAACTGTCAAATGCTGATCTAGAGAAAAATAATGACGTTCTAATTAGCAAATTGTCTAACTCCATTTCAGAAAATCTTCCATTTATGTGAAAAAAAAGTAATTGAAAAATTTTTTTTTCTTCTACAAATTAATTCCATATATAGTAAGTGTATAATATTTTTGTCTAGGTTACTGGAATAATATTTTTTCTAACTATTACTATTTGAAAATTGTACATAATCACCTACACAGAAAAAAATGATTTCTTGGCGCAAAAAATTTTTACTTGACCCAAGAAATTTTTTGTATTATAAAGTAAAATCAACAATTTTCTTGAAACAAGAAAAAAATTTTTTAGGCGGGAAAAAATTCTTGAGCCAAGAAAAATTTTTGTCTTCAATTCATAATACAAAATTTTTTTTGCGCCAAGAAATTCTTTTTTTCTGTGTACTAAAAAATATTATGTTAGACAATTTGCTAATTAGAACGTCGATAACATTTCAACCCGCATGTTAGTGATCCCCGCCTACGAGTAGGGTAGACAATTACACACTTAGGTTAGAATATCCTACTATTTTCTCTTGGTATGTAATATACTAATTATTTGATGTTCGTGGTTTCATTCCAGCCAAATAGCTTAGAAGAAAATATGATGGCTATAATAAATGTTTTAAAACCTCAACCTGACATAAAAGCTGTGATTGTTGATTTCGACCTTAATTTAAATTGGGCTAAATTGTTACAAGCTGCATCGATACTTAAACGTGAAGATGTTCTATTTTTAACAGGTCCACGTGATAAAAACCTACCTATATCCGAATCGCAATCATTGATTGGTAAAAAAAAAAAGTTTAAAACTACTTATAGTTGTTCATAATTAACATGCGGATATAAGATTATTATCATTAAACCACTTATTGTTTTAGGTCCAGGTTATTTTATTGACATACTTATAAATCACACGGGTAGAACGCCAATTGAATTTGCAAAACCGTGTGAGAATTTAAAAAATTATCTTATTGAACGATTCAAAATAACTAATCCAGCGAGATGTATTTTTATTGGCGATTCGTAAGTATCATTATTATATATTTTAAAATTGTAAATTTAAAGTAGACTGGAATTACGTCGTCTAGAAACTTAATTGTATATTTAAATAATTTTAAAATCGACCTTTGAGTTTTTATTTTTGAAATAGACAAAAATTCCGATAGAAAAGATTAGAAAACAAAAAAAAAAAGTCTGCCTACAAGTTAAAATTCAAATTCAAAAGTTACCCTTTCTGTAATGCTCTTGTTTCTGCCCTTATCACACAATATACTATTTTATTTAAAACAATAATTTTGTATTTTAAGAATTTAAATCATTGATTTATTTATATAACAAATTTATATAACAAATTATCCAGCAGATAACAAAATAATTAAGAGAGCAAATAGTTTATTTATTAAAAAATTACTTATGAAAGTTAAATTAGAGAAAAAACTTATTTTTAAAAAATATATATGAACAGTAGTTATAAATTAAATAGGATAAAAAACAATCTTATTAATTATTGTGCAAAAAAGCCCCAGTCCCGTAATAAAATAATTAATAAAGATGATAAAAATCAATTATAATTAAAGATTAAAAAAAATAATTATATTTTATTTTAGTTTGGCGGCAGATATAAAATTTGCAGATCTCTGCGGTTTTTTGAAACTATGGGTGAGCTCAGGAGTGGATTCAGTGGACGCTCTTAAGAATAATCGAGACGTAATTCCAGACTACTATCTTCCTAATTTAGGATTAATGAGAACCCTAAATCAAGAACCAAGTAATAGTAAAATGAAAAAATAAATTTAAAAAAAATTAAAAATATTAAAAAAAAAAAACTGATAGTAATAAAAAACATGTATTTTTCGAAAAATATTTAAGAATTTCAAATAAAAGCATTTAAAATTCAAAGTTAAAGTTCAAGGTAAATTCATTTGAATAATAAATTTATTTATAGATAACAATGCTTCGATTTTATGATAACACCCATTTTTTTTTATTTTTAAAAATAAAAATAAATATGCCTTTAAATAATTTTATTATGTATAAATTTAATTATAGTGATTTAAGTAAATTTAAAGTTGATAGATAACTTGATAGTGTGTCAGTGTCATCTGATGGCACAGATAAGGTGAGAAAAGAAAAATAATAGAGCGGACTAGTAGTAGTTTTGTTATGTATTGTGTATGAAGCCAGTGAAGATTTAATGTGATTGTCTGTCTCTGTATAGGTCAGGTTTCAATGAAATACTTAACTTTATAAGTTTATCCGTTATAAAAATATAAAGATAACAACGTAAAGTAGTTTTGTAAGTTTTGAATTATACACTGCGTGGTTAATTACAATATTATTAAAATAAAATTAAAATTGCGGTGATTTTTAAATTATTAATTAATAATTCATAAGTTTCTTTATGTTTAATTATTACAAAAATTACAACCAACATGAAAGATTTATTGGTAAGTAAATAATTTATTAAATTTTTAATTACTTGTTGAAAAATTTCATTTTACTACAGTTAATATTTTAATTTATGATACTGATTCAAGTTAGCCGACGTCTTATAATTTTTGGAATTTTATCAAAATGATAAATTATAAAAAAAAAATATTTAAAAAAATTTCACTTATAGTTTTTTTAATTTTCTACATGCATATTTTTAGTTTTTTTTTTTTTTTTTTAATTGTCTGTTAAATTCAGGATCATTTTAATTTACATTAATAAGTACTAGTATTTTTAATCACAATAAAGTTAGCAGACATTTAAAAATTCTTTGATTTTTTTTAACAAAAAAATAATTATTAAAAAAATATTTTGAAAAATTGCACGTATAGTTTATGAAATTTTCGACACGTGCATTTTTTTAGAAAAATTTTTTTTTCATTATTTATCTGTTGAAAAAATTTCTTTTTAATTTCAAATGTCTGCTAACTTTACTATCATGTATTTTTATGGTTGCAAATAAATTTTCATTTATCAATAAAAAATTTAATGTCAATTTTAAAATTTTCAGACATGGAAATTCGGTATAATTGTGAGTTGTAGTCTAACAGTGGGTGCATTTATATTTTGGGATCGATTTAAAAAAAATTATAAAAACAATAGTATTAAACAAAATATTAAAAAGCGTGAAGATGATAAGGATGAAAATGATATCGATAATTTTACAAATCGAACAGAAAAAAAACGTCTGGTGACGAGCAAAGAAATTGAACAATTGCCTCATCCTAGATGGATAAGAACAGGTAAAATTAAAGAACTGTTTTATTATCCACTAAAATCAGGTCGTGGAAAAGAAATTTTTGAATGTAAATTCACTGAGTATGGAATTGCTGTAATTGACGATAAATGTATTACGCTAAGAGACAGGTAAATTATACTTCTTTGAGAAAAAAGTAATAGAGTATAGATACCGTTTTTGGCCAGTTTTGGACACTTTAAGAACTAGAATAAATTCATTTGTAAAAAACGCAATGACATAATTTTTGAAATGTGTTCAAAGATATATTTATCCCACTAATAAAATAGAACTTTTATTTGATACTTTTCCATTGATTAAAATAAATAATTACATGTCCAAAAATGGAGCAATGGCCACAAATGGTACTTTTACCCTATACTCAGAAAATTAAATAATAGGAGTTACGATCTAGTTATGGTAAAAATTTCTACCATCAATCAGATAGTAGTAAATATCATCTAGATATCACACTAACTATCTTTGCATTGAAAAACGTCCCAATCATTCTAGATGATTGTAATTAAAAATTTAGCATAATAAAGACAATTACTTAATTTTCTGAGTGTATACTTTGTTATTGATTAAATAAAAATAGTAATTATATTATTATTTAATGCAGAATGTTTCTTGTTTATAATGAAGAAAATGGTAAATTTATAACCGGTAGAAATTATCCTACACTGTTATTAGTAAGTCTTAGTGCTGTTGATAAATTTAAAGTAAAACTTGAAGCAATTGGCATGCCGCCATTAATTTTTCAACTGCCTCAAAATTCTGACAGTGTCGATTGTTCAATGTGGTGGGGTGAACCTTTAAAATGTACCGATTGCGGAAATGCACCTGCTGAATGGATTTCAAAGTATTCAAAAATTATTTTATTAAAATGAGCTAATTCTGATTCTGCTAATCGATTATTTAATATATATATGAAAACATTTTGAGAATTTTTAAGGACGAATACGACAGAAATTTTAATCGCACTACAGCCACAACTATTTTCAAAAAATTAAATTTTAAAATCGCAATTAATATATGATATGCAGGCATTTGGATAAAGTGCAAGTAATTAATGAGGATTGTTGGTATACTTTTTATAATAATTAATAATTGATATTTTTATTCATTGAAAATAGTTGTATATGCAAACAAAATCTCTGTAAGATTTGTCTTTTACCTTTGCTTGAAAGCTTTCTAAAATTTCATTCTGACTTTGTATGAAAATAATTAATAGAATTATGTTTTTTTTTTTTTTTAATTTTATTTATAGATTTTTAACTGGAACAGATTCTGGACTGAGAATAGGTATGGCAATTTCAGATAATAGAAATATTTTAAAAGGTCCGTGGGAAAAATTTACCAAAGTCTATGATACGTTAACAAATGATGATGTTGTAAGTAAATATTCTCTTAAGTAGATTTTGAGTAGAGTAAACGCAGATGCTGAGAAAATATTAGATAGAATTTTTAAAAAAATTTTTAAAAGCTTGAAACTTGTAAAATAATTTGCTTTTATAATTTATCTTTGATGGTATCAGAGCAAAAAAAAACATGTATTTAGACAATAGTTCATGAATTTTAATTTTTTTAGAGAACTTTTGTAGTTGAATAAAAATTTTGAACTGACTATTTATTTAGTAATGATTCGAAGAAGAGATTAGAAATTTTTAAAATCAAGTTTTTAAAAACATCCTGAATATTTTATTCAATTTTCTATATATATATATTTTTGTTAACAAATTTTTAATTATTAAAGGGTTTGTTCGCTGATCTAGCAAGCTACATGCTTATGACCGAGTCCTCTTTGGAAGAACTGAATAAAAAATTGGATAACAAAATTTCTGCCCTTCAATTTAGACCAAATATTGTAGTTTCTGGTACAGACGCTTTTGCTGAAGATGACTGGGAGTGGATTAAAATAGGCGACAATGTTATTTTGCGGAATGTAAAACCGTGTCCTAGGTAATATATATAACCCAATATGTAATTTTATAGAATCAAGTAAGATGAAAAAAAAATTTTTTTCTTTTTAATTATAGATGCACAATGATTCGTGTGAACCCTGAAACTGGAGAGGTTGATAAACAAGAACCTTTGAAAACATTAAGAACATTCCGTGAACAAACGGATCCTCAGCGAGTTTTAGTTGATGGCAAAGCTCCGGTTTTAGGAATTTATTGCGGTCTTTATGCAATGGGAGATGTTAAAGTTGGGGACGATGTTTTTTTACATGTACCAAAATCTGTCCGCACAACAAAACTATAATAAAAATTTCAAAAAAAAGTTTATAAATTTTCATTTTCTTCAAATTATTTAGAACTTATTGTGAAAAATTGAGATCAAAAGACGGTTACTTTTTTCATGCACCAAAAAAAAAAAATAAATTCAATGATTTAAATAAATTTTGTCGTACGATATTTCGTGAATTAATTGACTTATGAGCCCGTGATTAACAGCAATTAAATTGGATTTTTAGACTTAGGTCTGATAAAATTTGACGGCAAATTGGTTCAGTAGTTTTTTAATTACAACGCCTCGAAAGTTACTAAAATTACAGATCCAGCAGTTTTGGATGAGTAAAAATAAATCAGGTGGTAACGATTAAAAACATTTTTACAATTAGGAATTCTTTCGAATATTTAAAAATATTTATTCTCTCAAGATATAAAATCACTTAGACTCTTTTTTTGACGTTTATTCCTACTTTTTATAGAATTATCTCTGGATAATTCATTCCTTTTCTTACCAGCCTCCTTATTGATTTTCTTTCTTTCAAGGTCTGATAATTTGATACTCAAACTAGTTTTACTTGTGCTAGCGTTAATTACTTCATCAGTTAATTTACCAGAAATAGTTTTTCCCTCATCCTTACATCTAATTTCATCGGTTGTAATTTCAATTTTTTCGGACTGATCAATCCTATCATTTTCACAACTTTTATCATGCGATTCGTTTGTCTCTTTTTCTCTAAAAATTATAAAATTAAGAATAAATATATAATATTTAATTGAGATTATAATTTATTTATCAACCAGAAAATTAAAATTTTTTTTTGATAATAAATAGCCAAAGTTTAATCAAAGTTAAGTCGATGTATGAAGTAAAAATAAAAAATTTCTTCAGGAAAACGAGGAAAAGAAAAAGTGATAATTCGATTTTCGGGAATAATTTACTATCAATTAATTCAACAATATGGCCGAGAAAAAATATCCCTTTATGACCCCATCTGTAAAAGTATGACCCGAAACAAGTTCATATATGATTATGTTTGACTAAAAATAAATATCCACGTGTAATCATACCATGTATGATCATAAAATGTCATGAATGTAAATGTAGCAGACATACGAAAATTTTCTAATTACATATAAAAAAATCGGTCTGTCAGTTGACCCTGCGGGCAAGCCTCAAAACTTCCCGCCGTTTTCGGGCTCCTTGAGCTTGAAAAATTGTTGTGGATACATTTTCGAGCTCTTCGAGCTCGAAAATACTTTTGTATGCCTTTGTTTTCGAAAAAAAACGTTTTTTACCATTTTTTCTCAAACGATATCTCTCGAACTAATAAAGCGATTGAGATGGTTAAGGTGGCAATCGACGCGTTTTATTGAGTTCTACAACTGATCAGACTTTTAAATTTATTTATCGAATCGTTTTTGAGAAATTTCAAAAATACTCAAAAAAATTTTTTTTTTTAATTCTTTCGACAACGGTATCTCTTGAAAGAATTAACCGATTTTGATGGTTGAGGTGGCATTCGACGTGGTTTATGAAGCTTCAGAGCCCAGTTGATTTCGAAATCAATCCATCGAGCCCGTAAAAAGTTATCTGAAAAAAACATTTTTGAAAAAAGTTTATTTTTGGAATATCTCCGAACGAGCCTTACCGATCAAGCTCAATTTTTTTTCAGCTTTGAGATATTGACAAACCGCGTCGAATGACACCTTGACGATCAAAATCAGTTCATCCGTTCAAAAGTTATAGATATTTACATACGTACGTACGTCCGTACATACATACATACATACACTCGCACATCTTGAATTTAGTCAGAATAGCTTCCTAGAACCTCAAAACGTCGACATCTATTGGAATTTCGATTTTCACAAATCGGGGTGAAACCAATAACTTCCCGAATTTTTGAAAATTTTCAATTTTCTTAGCGGGAAGTTAAAAATTAAATAATTAAAATAATTAAAATTTTTAAAAAATGCATTTACTGAATTTTGAATTCTCTAAAGATACATTTTTTTATTTTTCTTTTATCAACATTTTAATTGATTATTTCAAAATTTAAAAAATTGTCAGATGTCCGCTAACTTTACGATCATTAAAATGTCAGATAGGTTTGTTTTCTGTATTTGATCGAATATGATTAATTTTTTTTCTTTTTCAAGTTGCTTTGATTTTTTCGAACTTTAGACAAATAAAAAAAAATTGGATAGGATAATTGATCCAGTGAATTAATACATCCAATAAATAAACTTTATTTGATTTTACCTTACAGTCGGACCTCGTTATAAGACTACGCGTTATAAGACTCTTCGAGGTCTGACTGTATTTTATTGCTGTCTGATTGACAGCTTTCAGAACTTGAATTCTAATTTTGTTGCATTCTTCCAGATTAAATTATCGAAAAACACGACCGTTTATTCACTGGTTAAACGTTTATTTATTAGCTCATTCACTCTATTCATTACCAACTGAATGAAAAGAAAAAGAAATAAAGGAAAGAAAAAAAATTACTCGAAATCCTGAAAATAATTTTCTCGTTAGAAACTTACACAATATTTTTAGTATTCCCAATATAAATTTCACTGAATAATTCTTCATTGTCCTCGAATATATTACTAAAAATTTTTAAAACTGAATTTTTATTGACTTCAATAGTCGAATCGCCGAAAAATCTATCACAACTAAATGGCTTCGTTGCAATATTGCCTATAAAAAAATCCCATTTAAATATTGGAAATTACTATAAATAATTAGAACAAATCTAATTTGAAATAAATATATAATCTTACCACGGACCACGTGATCCGTATTTAATTTATAGTCCATTATTTCTTCGTCTTTATCAATTATTTCATTAATTAATAAACCGTTTTGCCGTTTATATTCAGCAAGTGCTGAACACAAAGGCACAGTTATTATTTCGAAAAATTCAGTGCTGTCATTGCACTCATTTAAATTAATAGTATACTTAAAAATACCTCCTTCGATTATTTTTTTGAGTTCTATCGAACTCGTGGATGACTCGTTTACTGTATATTTTGGTATATTTGTTAATAAATCGTTTATTATTGAATTGATATCTAGATCCTCTATGCTTAGCAATGGATTCAAATCCTTTAATTAAATGTAAATTATTATTTAAAAAAAAAAAATTGAAATCACTTGATAATTATAAAAATTGTAACGGTAAAAATTATTTTAAAACGTATGGAATTATGAAGACCATTTTTGCGGCGATGTTTGAATGGAGATGATTGATACCGAATTTTTTTTTTTTGGAAATCAAAAGCTTTATCAAATGAAAACCATGATACTGAAGTTAGCCAATGTCCAATAATTTTTTGATTTTTTTCAAAACAGTAAACAAAAAAAAAGTATTTTAAAAAATTGCACCTATAGTTTATTAAATTTTCTACATGTGCATATTTTTCTTTTTTTTTTTTTCTTTTTGGTATTTGTTGAAAAAAAATTTGAAAATTTTTAATCGTCTGTTAACTTCTAGATTAAATGAATACCAACATGGAATACTTAATGATATTAATTAAGAAGGTGTTCATATTTATTCACTTATGTAAAATAAAACAAATGTGTCTTTTGCATCATTAAAAAAAAAAAAAAATACCATGTAGGTACTCATTTAAAAGGGTATTAAGTTTTTTATTAATCGACGAGCGCGAAAAAAATTATTTCTGAAGTTTACGTACAAATATATAAAAATTATTATGAGTGTGATTGTAGCAGGCATCAGACAAATTTAAAATTACAAATAAATAGAGTAAATAATTAAAAAAATAATATTTATAAAAAATGCACTTATTAATTTAAAAATTTTTTAAATGCGCATTTGTTTTTAATTTAATTTTATTAATTATTCACTCTATTTATTGATAATTTTAAATTTGTCTGATGTCTGCTACATTCACGCTCATAAAATTATGATTTATTTAAATTTTGAAAAATATTATTACGAGCAAATAAATAATTTTTTGTCAATTAATATAAAGTGATTTTCCTATATTAATTTAAATAATAACTTACTTGACATTTATCAATTATTTTGTCAATTGTCAATAATTCAATAAATAATTGTCGTAAATTTGTTAGCATAATTTTCCATTGATTGTTAATATTAATGCTTGTAATTAAAAATTCTGTATTATTTATCATTATTTCTTCCCATTGATTCATATTTATAAGTAAATTAATTAATTACAAATAAAAATAATAGAAAAACGTGTGTGGTTTGTTTACAAAAGCGCCATATTGTATGTATTGTATAAAGCGCCACTGTTTGAAATAAGCGGGAAAATTTGAAATTTAGTTTCTTAGAGTACATTCCGAAATGCGCTGCGAGCAGCTGTAGCATAGCGCATTTCGAAATGCACTCTAATTAATTATTCTTATGATTTGCGCGGTAAATTTAAATATTTGAAAAATAAATTATTAGAAATTGGAGAAAAATAAAAATCGTACGTCAAAATAAAATGGCGACAAATTATAATGGAAAAATATTAAAAAAATTAAAAAAAAAACACTTAAGTGTTTGAACAAACCTTGGTGGAGAAATAATATGCAGAAGGGTGTCCTTATACACTTGGAGATTTGAATTAAATTGCTCCAAGTGCATTGCAGCTAAAAAAACGTCAATTAACTGTTATTTCCCACCAGACGATGCCAGATGATTTTGATCAGGAACTTGGAAGTTATCAGCATCAGCAACCAGCAACACTTTTCACTAGCACTGAGCACTCAACACTTAACTACACCATAGACACTTCGCACAATTTAAATTAACAAAAGATAAATTTTACAATCACTGCACAATTTTACATCACGCCACTACAATACTGTGTTTCAATTCAAACGTAACAAACAAAAAAGGATGTGGACTACTACTGCCATTGTCGATGATACTGACTGACGTTATTGGACCGCCAGTTGATACGAAGCATTCGATTTTGCGATTCATCGACCGCCCCCACTTTAGCAAAAATTTGAGCGTCGATTACAGCAACGCGCAGTAGCGCCATCTTGGCGCGAAATTTAAAATCAATACATTATGAAATATTAATTCTTCCGTATCTACGCTCGGTTTCTTACTTGCAAATCGTTCAAACTGTGTTTTCTACAAAGAAAAAATAGTTTAATATAAAATATATTAATTAAATAATCATATACTAATTAAATATAAATTTTTTTCTTATTTAATAAATATATAAAAAGTATACCATCTACTAAAACATTATCAAATATTTCGCTATATTTTTGAATAGTAAAATAATCAAAATTGTTTTTTAAAAATACGTTTAAGTTAGCGGTAATTTTGAAATTCATAAAAAAAAAATCCAAACAGAGCCAGGTAATGTAAGGAATGTAAAATCATTTAGTAGCGATCAGGTCGCTTGAGACCAATGTCACATGAGTCATCGTCTCAGAATCAGAGATCAGACGAAGACAAGAGATTTAACTAGTCTTTAGCAGTCTGTACTCGGAGTAAGTCAAGTTTTAGTAATCCGCAGTCAGTGAGTTGAAAACATTCTCGATTTAATTGTCGAAGAATTCAGATCGAAAAATATAGTGGTTAAATATGGTGTCTAAAATTTTATTTATTATTTTATTTACCATTTTAACTTTCATTGCTAGTAAGTACTTTTCTCAAGTTTTTTTTTTTACAATTAATACACTTGTTTTTAAATTAAAAATTTTTTTCTGTTATTTTATTTCCAATTTAAATAAATTCAGTCACTTATTGTTCAGTTTCTTATATTTACATACATATACATATATATATATAAACGTAAAAATATACTTTCACTTGTGTAAAAAAAAAAATTCTTATCAAATCTCTTTTTTTCAAACTCAGTTTTTTTGGTTTAAAAAAACTAAATTTTTTTTTTTATTTACTGAGTATCGATATTCAATTTAATTTAGTACACTTTCAATAAATAAAATATAATTTTCATATTTATTATTATCCATTAAAAAAACATAAAATTTATGAAACCAAAGTTAGCCGACGTCTAATAATTTTTGAATTTTTTTCAAAATGATAAATAATAAGAAAAAATATTTTTAAAAAATTACACTTGTAGTTTTTTAAATTTTTTACATGTGCGTATTTTTAATTTTTTTTTTTGTCATTGATTTGATAAATAAAAAATCAGAAAATTGTTAATTGTCTGTAAACCAGGATCATATAAAATTTATATAATTTTAAAACAATTAATTGTTTAAGTGATTCTTGAAATTTTATAAACTCGAGATGCTGAGAGAACATCGTCATTGAAATTATAATTCATGGTCATCAGAGAAAATTCCCACAATGTATTTTTAATTGAGTCATAAATATTTTCTTATTTTTTTTTTAAATTTTAAATTTGCATAAATCTACTGTTCATTAATACTTGTAACTGGGTCACCAAGTCCTTGAGAATACAAAATAACTTTATAGATAATTTAAAAGGTCATAAGGTTAATTTGATAGCCCCTAAAAATGTCAATTTTTATCAATTATCAACACTATTACTCATCATGTTCTATCAATATGAGATTAGAAATCTAAACAACGAAGAAATTCTTCGAAAATGACACAATAATATTTGAAAACTTTCCTCTTAAAAGATGATGTAGAAGCAGACGGATGGAAGTTTTGGAAAAAAGATCCAACAACGACTACTACAACAACTGTATCTCCACCTATAATCGCAGTAAATCCAAATTCTGGCGTAGGCCAAGCGATAACTAATGCCGGTAATCCGAGCCTCGCTGTAGGCGCCAATAATCCAGGAACTATTCGAGTTTCGACCACGCCAAGACCGCGTCATCCAAATCCCGGAACGGAAGTTGGTTTAGATGTACCGAATTCCAGACCTAAACTTAATAATCAAGATTACAGAAACTTAGCGATTGATTTAACGGGCGCTGGAGAACCAGCCCGACAACCTCCGAAACCTGGATCTCCAGCTGCTAATCCTGCAGCTCCACTTCCATCAATTCCAGCAGGTGATTTTTTATCATAGACCAATAATTATTTGTCAATACAATATCTTCTAGGTAGTACTTATTTATATATTTTTTTTTTACTAATCAGCTGGGGCACCGCGACCAAATTCTAATCCAACTCCGGTTCAAAATAAACCCTCTTCATCTACAACGAGACCTTTAGTAACATCAACGACACCACGACCAGTAATAAATAATCCAGGATCTCCACAAACTGGACAAAAACTTTCTGGTTTACCATCTGGAGGATCATTACCAGGACCATCATGGGCTGAAGTTGCTGGTAGTTCTAGTAGATCTGGTTCACCAACACCAGCATCTAGACCTGGTTCACCAGCACCAGCATCTAGACCTGGTTCACCAACACCAGTATCGAGACCTGATTCACCAGCACCAGCATCAAGACCTGGTTCACCAACACCAGTATCTAGACCTGGCTCACCAGCACCAGTATCTAGACCTAATTCAGGAACAGATCAATCTTCTTTAACACGTCCAGCTGTTGGAGCAGCTGTTGTTGGCGCTGGAGCAGCTGCAATTGCTGGTGGTTCTAAAGTAGTTTATTCAAGTAATCCGACTTACAGCAAAGGAAATGTTGTAACTGATGAAGATTTGGAAAAATTATCAGAAGCGTTATTCATTAAAGATAACAATAATGCCTTTAAACATATTACAATTAATTTACAAAAACAAACTAGTCCAAGTAGTCCAAAAGACGAAGCCCCACAGCCGTAAGCACTTGTCATATTTATTCTTACTATTATATATTAGTTATTATTTAATACATTAATATATTAATTATTATTTAATCAGATTGTTGACAGTAAATCCAGCAGCATTACAAATTCCAACAATTTCAAAAGTCCTTACTATTTATGATAATTATCAATTAGACTCAAAAGTTAATGAACACATAAGTCCTCTTCAACGTACGGAAGAAAGTCTTCTTGTTGACACATTCCTCAGTACCAATGTTATGTCAGCGGCAATGAAATTTTTAGCTGATAAAGGTTTTGTTAAAAAAGATTATTATGAATATAAAGATACTTTGAGAAGGTTGTGGTTCAACTTATACTCAAGGGGAGAAGGTAAAATTGGATCATCTGGATTTGAACATGTTTTTCTTACGGAACTCAAGTCGGGAACGGAAGTTAGTGGTCTACATAATTGGATTTACTTCAATGCTGAGGAAGGTAAAAACAGAGTTAATTATCTTGGATACATGAAGAAATTAGATCTTAGTGACGTAAGTAAAGATTCATTTTCTTTAATAATATTTCGAAAAAATTTCATTACCAATTAAAAATATATTTTGGCATTATTTTATTTTTTTTTTTATTTACAGAAAGCTGTAATTTTAAAATTACATGCTAAGTTTAATGAAATTGATAAACCGGTGACGACAATGTTTGTTGGAACATCACCGGAATTGGAAATGGCTCTTTATACTGTTTGTTTCCTCACAAGACCTGAAAGCTCGTGTCCTGTTTCGCTGGGTGGTTCCAAATTCAATATCATCACTCACAAGTTTAAGTATCGTGGCAATGATTTAATTGGATCTGCGTATCCTGATCTGTAAATTTATTATAAGTATCAATTGTTATTGTTAATGTTAATATTATTATTATTAACATTGATTTTAAGTTCGTAAGCCAATTGTTTTAATAAATAAATTATTAAATTTATCTTCTTCATATTTAATTCTCTGTTTTCATTTAAAACTAGTGTCATATGTCATATTAATCATTTGCAGTAAAGTATATAAATTTATTTAGGTATATGAAATACAACTTTCAAATAATATATTTTAATTACAAGGCATTAATAAATTCTTATAAAATTTATAAATAAATAATATAAATTTTTTATTTGAAAAATTATATAAAATTGCATTCCTTATTATTAATTTTTCTATTTAATAAAAAATATAAAAATTTACAGTTAATTGGTCGTAGAAAATTTTTTTTATTGTCGAAAATATAGTTACCGTAAAAAAATTAATTATTTTATTAGTTTAATGAACAAAAATGTCTACGCTGTAAAAAATATGCGAAGTGGAAGCGGATTAAATCCGGAGTGAATGCGGAGCGGGTGACAGGTTTTTTTATTCAATTTCCTCGGAGTGAAATTCACTCCGAAGGGAGTTCATTTCAATATTGAAACTCCGAATCGAAGTGAAAAAAAATTCAAATCACTCGGAAATTAATCCTGGAAAAATAAACACTATTTACTCCCCATACGGGATGGTCTTATTAAAAACTCCGGAACTCCGAGTGAATTTGGATTCAAATAAAATCCGTAATCACTCCAAATTCACTCCCGATTTTTTACAGTGTATATGTAAAAATAGTAAAGCATTATGATTTGTGCAAAAAATCCCTGATTAAGAGAAACGATTCAAAATGATTTGCAATGTTAAATGCTCATAAGAAGATCGATTCAAAAGTATTCAGAAGCATTAAAAAGTATTTAAAATTTTTTTGTTCTGATCGTTTAAAATCGTTTTTTTTTTTTTTTTAATAAGGGATATATATTTTTTTTTATAACTAAAAAGATATTGTAAAATTTTATGGTTCCTTTTTGGTATGTATTTTTTTATTGCATATTTATTTTTATTATTTTTTTTAAATATATTTATTAAAAGACTTTTTTTCTTCGAAGAAATGACACTGATATACGAGAATAAAAAGCGTGTTGTTTAATATTTAGTGTGATGTTATTGAAACAGGCAACATGATCTGTGTATTAATCATTAATTTACAAAATCGTTTTTTAGATTAGCCTTGACAGTAAAAAACAAGACGAGTTATATTCGATATTTAAAATAATAAAAACCATAACGAGATATAAAGAATTTTAAATAACTAACAGTAAATATTCGATAAGAAAAACTCTTATTTAATAAAAAATTATCTTCTATTATAAGTTATTTTTCGTAATCTTACAATGAATATTTAGTCAGTAACTGTTATGATATTTTAAAACTTCTTTTATTTTAAATTCGAAAGTGTAAATAAAAATAATCTTCTCAATGTCAAAGTTTATGATCTGTTTGTAAAAGTGGTTAGTAGTTCAAATAATATAACGTTTGTTGTGATTGAGGCAGTGGGATGAACTTTTAAAAGGGGAATGAAATAATATACCCGATAAAATATTTTCATACGAGCGAAGAATAGTAGAGGATTAAATGCGGACATAAACGTTTAGACGTCCAATTTAAGAACAGTTATACATACATACATATATATAGTAGTATAATAGTGATAGTGATATAAATGTAGATTCAATTTAACAATTATGACGGTCAATGTTGCATTATATTTCATCATTATTTCAATTTTATATTCAAAAACTACTGGACATTATAATAGCCCCGATCGTAAGTGAATCACTTATATAATAACAATAATGTACAATAAAATAATAATTGTCGAAGAATAAAAAAAAATGAGAATTGTTATTATAAAATACATGTGCTTTCAGCTTTTCAAAGTACTCTCGGTCATTTAAAACCACAAAGTTCACAAGATTTACAAGCCGAAGCAGCGAGAAAATTGATTGAAAGAATTATTGGAGAAAATTCAACACATTTTAGTGTTTATGTCGATCCAAATTTAGGCCCTATAGGAAAAGATACATTCGAGGTAATGTAGATTGTTTAAAATAATTAATCCATGTTCCCATTAGCAAAAATCCTAGCTCAATATTTTTTACAAAATGACTTTTTTAAGACAAGGTTTTGAAGCGATATCATAATGCCGGAATCGTCTTCGTCTATCGCTAACACAAACTTAAGGAGACTGAAATTTTAAAAAATTAAAATAAAAGGCTTATTTAATATTTTAATTTTTATTAAATATTTTTTTCTAAGTTTAAAAAAAAAAACAACAATTATTGTGATTGTCATCTTCCTATAAAAATCGATCAAATTTTCTTATTCGCTGTCTATCAGAGTTTTGTTACAATAAAAAAAATTCATCATACATCTAATTAACACTACACTCAGAAAATTAAGTAATTGTGTTTACTATGCTAAATTTCTAATTACAATCATCTATAATGATTAGAACGTTTTTCAATGCAAAAATAGTTAGTGTTCTTCTGCAATAAATTTCGTAACAGTTACTTTCAGGATGGTAATATTTACTATCAGGATGATAACAGTTACTATCAAGAGCGTAACAGTTACCATCAGGATGATAACAGTTACTATCAGGATGGTAATATTTACTATCAGGATGATAACAGTTACTATCAGGATGGTAATATTTACTATCAGGATGATAACAGTTACTATCAGGATCGTAGCAGTTACCATCAGGATGATAAAAGTTACCATCAGGATGATAACAGTTACTATCAGAATCGTAACAGTTACCATCAGGATGATAACAGTTACTATCAGGATAGTAATATTTACTATCAGGATGATAATATTTATTTCTGCAATAAATTTCGTAACAGTTACTATCAGGATGGTAACAATTATCATATATATGGTAAATATCACAATCTAGATGATTTATACAATCATCTAGATAATATTTACTATTATCTGATTGATGGTAGAAATTTTTACCATAACTAGATAGTAACTCCTATTATTTAATTTTCTGAGTGTAGGAAAACATAATTTTAAAAAATATTTAATTACAAATGATAAAAAACTTCATATTATAAAGTGAAACGATCATATAAATAAGTTATTAAAAAGTATTAGTTTTTTTTTTTTTTTTATTGTATTTTATAAACAAAGAGAATTTCTTCTAAGCTCTTGAAATAATCAGATTACGCTTTTTTTAAAAGTATACATATTTATATACTTTTTATGTAGGAAACTGTGGGGCGGATTCTTATCGTTAGAAAGTAGAGGTGAATATATAAACATTGATAAAACTTTGCTGTATATTTAAAACACTAAACATGAAATTTTATTATTTACTACGATTTATGCTTATCAAGGTGATTTATCTATCCCGCCAAATATCAATGATACATTTATAATCTATTTCGCGTTATACCATTACAGCGGAATATGTTAATAATTTTATCAATATATAACTGAATAATATACTTGAACATGCAACTCAATAGTCTAAAAGGCCTAACACAACAATAAATCATTGAAGAAGAAATTAATAAACTGGTTTGAATCTACTGAACCCTAATCTATCTTACTATTATTTTATATTTTAATACGCCAGTTTTTCTTGTCCAATAGGGTTGGGAGGGGCAAAACGGGGTACTTAAGGAAATACCAACTCGAGAACTCAAATACACTAAATCATTTTTTTTTAATGATATTCAAAGTAAATAGAAAAATTTTTCAGTTACCGTTAAAAAAAAAAAATTTTTCATTTTTGCGGGCAAAATGGGGTACCCCCTAAAAAAGAAAAAAAATTTCTAGATTTTAAATGAATTTGATTCAGTTAAATTTTTTTGTAAGTAATTTACATGAAGATAAATTATATTTTACATGATTATTGGATACAAAAGAAGAAAAACAAATTTTTAATAGTTTTTATCATAATATAAAAGTCAATAATATTTTTCAACTGACAATTGATTTTTGAAAAAGTTTAACAAACAAATTCAAAATAACGCTCAATTATATGTACAAAAGTGATTTTTGAATGTTTAAAAATCATTTAAAATATATCATTTTTTTTTAATAAAATTTTGGGGATACCCCGTTTTGCCTACCCTTCCACTATATATGTGTATCTATATATAATATATGCAAGGATGTGCACAAATATGTTTCGAAGAAGTAACTGATACATCATCGATTATACTTAACCTATTTCTGATTTATTCAAATATTTAGATAAAATCCATATCCCCTAGACTTATAAAAATAGTCGGATCATCAGGTGTTGCAGTAGCATGGGGTTTTTACTATTATTTGAAAAATTACTGCAATTGCCATATCGCTTGGGAAGGACAACAAACAGAGTTGCCAATTGTATTACCTGATGTAAATGAAAAAATAATTTCAAATGATAGGTAATAACTTAATTATTTTTCAAGAAAGTATATAAAGACATATAAAAATATTTTATTTAAATTGCTTAGGGTAAAATTTTAAAAAACTTATTAAATAATTTCGTAGGTTTCGTTATTACCAAAATGTTTGCACAGCTGGATACAGTTCAACCTGGTGGGATTGGGGTCAATGGGAGAAAAATATTGACTGGATGGCTTTGAATGGCATCAATCTTGCTTTGGCTTTCCATGGTCAAGAGGCAATTTGGAAGAGAGTATATCTACAAATGAATCTCACTAATGAAGAGATCGATCAACATTTTGGAGGACCAGCTTTTTTACCTTGGTAACAATATTTATCTTATTTGTTTTTTTTTTTTTACTACAGTCGAATTCCATTAATTCGGACAGTTAGTCTACGAAGGAGCGGAAATTTCGACTTATCGAATGCCACCTATAGGAGTATTACATATATGATAAACATATACATGATAAATATACACAGACACATACAAATGTATAGCATCGAGTGGGAGATAGCGTAGCTCGTAGTAGAGGTCAAGATTAAGGGGAAGTTTCGAGTTAATGGGATCCGACTTAATGGAATTCAACTGTATATAACTTATAAGTTATAAATTTTATTTTTAACTGATAATGAAATATAATGCAAAACAAGTATTATTGTACTCATTATATTCATTAATTAGGTCACGAATGGGTAATATCAGAGGATGGGGTGGCCCATTGTCTTCTTCGTGGCACAATCATACTATTGTACTTCAACATAAAATACTTAATAGAATGCGAGAACTTGGAATAATTCCAGTTCTTCCTGCATTTGCGGGTCACGTTCCACGTCCTTTTTCTCGTATTTATCCTGCTGCGAATGTATCTAAAATAGGTGTTTGGAATGATTTTGATGATACTTATTGCTGGTAATTTTGCGTTTATCTATGAAATACTTATTTATTTTAATAAGGTAATAAGTCTTAAATCGAGATGAAATATTGTTTCAGTCCATTTTTATTGTCGCCAACAGATCCGCTTTTTAAAGTTATTGGAAAAAAATTTTTGCAAGAGGTAATAAAAAAAAAAATTTTATTTTTTTATTAATTTGTGATTGTAATTAATTTACTAATTTATTTATTTAGTATACTAGTGAATTTGGCACAGATCACATTTATAATTGTGATACTTTCAATGAGAATGAACCCTTGGACAGTGATATTGAGTCACTAAAAAATATTGGACAAGCTATTTATTCTGCCATGACGGAAGTTGACCCACAAGCCATATGGTAATCAAAAAATAATTAAATCAATTCATTATTTTTAGTATATTATTGGTTATATTTAAAGGATGATGCAAGGCTGGTTATTCGTTCATGAATCAGATTTTTGGACAGAAGCACGAGTAGAAGCTTTTATTACATCAGTTCCATTGGTCAGTTTTGTAAAAAATAATTATTAAGGGTGTGCGAATTGGGTTCGATTCAAATCTTTTCAAATTATTCGTAACTTTTCAAATTATTCGTCACTTTTAGAATTAGGCGAAAGTTTTTGAATTACTTGTAACTTTTCAAATTTCTCGACTCGAGTCGAGAAAATTTTTTTCAGCTTTCAGATATTCAATTTTTAGTTTTTAAAGTAACCAAAAAAATTTTCTTCGTAGATTCGTGTCTATTTACCTGTGAAAAAATTTGAATTATTACAAAAACTTTTACAATTTTAAGTCGTTTCGAAGAAAATTTTCGAATAATTATAGAAGTTACAAATAATTTAGAAAGTTTCGAATTATTCACACACTTCTAATAATTATTTAAAAACTAAAACTGATATATATTTTTGAATATTTAGGGGAAAATGATTGTACTTGATCTTCAATCAGAACAATTTCCACAGTACAATAGATTTAAATCTTACTATGGCCAGCCATTCATTTGGTGTATGCTTCATAATTTCGGCGGTACACTTGGAATGTTCGGATCAGCCGAAATAATAAACCAAGTAATTTTTTCAAACTTCTTATACTATAAATCTTTTACTAAATACTAATGATTTAATTTTGAAATTAATAAATTATTTTAGCGCGTTATCGAAGCAAGAAATATGAACGACAGTACGATGATTGGGACAGGCTTAACGCCCGAGGGAATCAATCAAAATTATGTGATTTATGAATTAATGAATGAAATGGCTTATCGGCGTAAACCCGCTGATCTTGATAAATGGTAAAATATTTATCGCTTACTTATTAATTATTCGTTGCAGTCTACAGTCATTAGCTGACTTCTTGATAACTATTAAAGTAATAGCAACGATCGTTTAATTAGAAATTTATTAAAATTAACACTTATCGAATAACTAAATTATTAATTATTTTAAAAAAATTTTGATGCACAAAAAAAAACCGGGGTAAGTTCAGGCGGTGTAGGTGTTAAAATTTTCAGTGTTAAATTTGAACACCGCCTATTCTATACGAATTTCTTTTTTCCTCCGATTTAACACTGGTATTTTAACATCGCGCGGTGTTAAATTGTCCATTTTTAACACCGCTTTTTTACAGCGTAATAATTTTCCATCTTGATCACATCCAGAATATAAATATATAATTTTATTTCATAATTTTCTAAACCAGTTAATTGTTTAATTAGTTTATGAATTAATTAATTAGAATAATTGATAATTGGTAAAGAGAAATCGCAATGTTGCAAGTAATTTTGTATTTTAAGAAGCTAAAGTTTTTGGGTGATGTCCATAAATTGTTATTTTAATTTGACTAATGATCAACACAATTTGAAAACTTGAAAAAGTTACAAGAACAGAGTGACGAAACGGTGGAAAAATAAATGTTTTGATTAATTCATCAACTTACTGTCCATAATACCCGTGAAATAAAATTATATTTTGATAATAATACTCTACTGCATGATAAAAACTCGTAGATTATTTACTAACTTTTGTTTAAAAATTTATTTACTTTTTTCAGCGTTTAAAACTAAAAAATTATTATTTATCAATTTACAACAGTAAAAATCTTGAGTAAAAAGAGTGAAAAATAAAAGCTACAATTTTAAAAAAATTTTATTACAAACATACGCCGGGAAAATTTTATTTTTCTTGATAATATTAAATATTTTAATTTATTGTCAACCTCATAAAGCAAAAGATAAATAAATAATAGGGGATACATGTTTCTACATTTGTGTATTTATACTGACATATATGAAATGTATGAATGTAAATATTTGTTTAAGGTTTGAAAATTATTCTATACGGAGGTATGGCGGATGGAATGAATATGCAGCAGAAACATGGAATATTCTGGGCAAAACAATTTACAATTTTATTGGTCTCGAGAGGATCCGTGGACACTATGTTATTACAATGCGGCCAAAAGAGAATATTAAACCATGGGTAATTTATTTAGTTTATGCAGTCGAGTGATGTAAAGAGAGAAAAATGTTTTTTTTTTCTTTTTCATTTAATTGAAAGATTTTTTAGTCATGGTATGATCCAGAGTCACTTCTTACCGCCTGGAATATTTTCCTCGGGGCTAGACCTGGTAGAGCTGATAACAAATTATACAGACATGATCTGGTTGATATTTCACGACAAGCTTTACAGTTGATCGCTGATGAGATTTATCTCAGTATTAAAAATGCTTTTGCCAAAAGAAACTCAACTTTATTGAGGTATTTTAAAATTAAACATTATTTTAATTCAAATTTTAATAATTAACGATTTTAAGTGAAAATTGTAAGAAAAATTTGAAAAATAGTTGACCCTGCAGGCCATCAGCCCTAAAACTTCCCGCTGTTTTCGAGTTCGACGAGCCAGAATATATTATTGTGAATACACTGAACTCTTTTCTTTCTTCAATGATCTTTTGAACAAATCAACATATTGAGATGGTTCTTCGGTAATCGGCGCGTATTGAATTCTAAAGCTGATTGAATTAAAAAACTGATTGATAGAGTCGTTTCAAAGATAGTCGAAATAAACCGTTTTTTACCATTACTTTCTCTTGTAATGTCTCTCGATCGAATCATCCTGTTAAGACAGTTTATGCGACAATCTACAAGCTTTTTAAGTTTTAGAGCTAATTAGATTTTTGGATCGATTGATCGAGTCGTTTTTTTATGAATTTTGAAAAAAAAAAAAAAAAAAATTTATATATTAGTCAATTGGATTGATTAGTATACAATTTACGAGAAAGGTGATGACTAAAATGCCCTTTTGATTGCTTCCGAAACCGTCCAAATTGGTTGATTTGTTACAAGTTCTAGAGAGTTTACAAACAAACACACACACACACACATGCGCGCGCGCGCACACACACGTGGACATCATTCTAAAACTAATGAGAATAACTTTCGAAGATCTCAAAACGTCAAAATCTGATGAAAATTCGATTTCTAAAAATCGGGTTGAAAACAATAACTTTCCGAATTTTTAAAAAATCTACGATTTTCTTAGCAAGAAGTTAATAATTTTTTCTTTAAATAGACAACAATCTGCATTGTTGATTGAACTTTTTGATGACTTGGAAAAAATTCTTGATTCGAGTGAAAATTTCCGTTTGGGTAAATGGATAGAGGATGCTAAATTATTGGGAACAAATAAACAGGAAGAAAATTTATATGAATATAATGCGCGCAATCAAATAACCTTGTGGGGACCAAATGGCGAGATACTTGATTATGCAAATAAACAGTGGTCTGGAGTTATTGTTGATTATTTTAAACCACGGTGGGTTATATTTCTTAAAGCTTTATATGAATCAATTGAAACAGAACGAAAGTTAAATCAAACTGAAATCAATCAGGAAATTTTTGAGCAAGTCGAAAAACCATTTACTTTATCAAATAAATATTATCCTGTTAATCCTCGAGGTAATTTATTGTTTATTCATTTTTTGTTAAAATTAGTAATCAATATTATTTTTATTTTACAGGTGATACTATAGATATTGCTGTTGAGTTGAATAATAAATGGCAAAATTATAGAATTCGTTTTATTGAAAAAAAATTTCGTAGGTATGAACGTAAAAGAAACGAGATGAAGAAAAAAAAACTCAAGCAATAACATGCTTTTATTATTAAAGTTTTTTATGACGCCCACTACTAGCCATTTTTTAAAGCTTTTGCCGTTTTTACAGAAATTTTTTTCAGTGATCTATTATGAGAAAACTTTTTATAGTGATCACTGAAGGAGTTCTTTTACAGTAATCACTACTGTTGAATTTTCTATGACGTTATTATTTTTAAAATATCATAAGGAAATATTTGATCGATCAAAAATACACGATGTATCCATAAGAATAAAATAATTTTTATAATAATTTTATATAAATAACTGTTTTTTTTCTTTTCAAAGAAAAGTAATGATTTTTATTAAAGATAAGGATATCAAAAGCAAATAAGTTCTTTCGACTTTTTGGGTTTTCGAAGCGTACTGACGAAAAATAACTTTTCTTCTTTGAGGTTATAAAAATAATGGACTTATTGACTTAACGTTATTTACCCTAGCAGATCCGAATTACGGTATTCTGCGGTAAAATTCGGTATTTTACGGTAAAGGTTCGGTAACCGCGTAAATCTGCGGTAATCCTGTGGTATTTTACCGCAAATTTGCAGCAACATTGCGGTACTTTATCGTAAACGTGCAGATTTACTGCAAAATTACGGTCTTTTAACGTAAAGTGAAGTGTTTCACTGTATTGTAGTAAAAATGCCACAACTTGCCGTAAATTGTCGTACTATACTATAAATTACCGCGTTTTGCCGCAAATTACAGTAAATGCGGCAAATTTTTAATAAAATACGGTAACTTACCATAATTCAGATCCACTAGGGAATTTATAGAATTTATTTGTAAGGTGAAAACCGTTCACAAAAAAACTAAGTACAGTTTTCAAAAGAGGTCTGAAAATGATTATTTATTATGGGTTTAATTATTTGATTTCTAGCAAAATCTTAGAAATAGGAAAAATTGAAATAACAAAAAATGATTTATGATTTCATAAGTAGCTTTTATTTTTTAATAGATGAAAATAAATTTATTAATATTATTTTAGTGGAATTAATTATATCTAGTTGTTTAGTTTTTTCTCCACAAATATGTTTACAATATATACAATAAATTAGATATTATTAAAAATTTTGAAGAAGAGTTTGAAATTTTTTAGTGCATTATTCATTAGATCTATCTATTATATACAAATTTATTTGTGCATTTAGAAGAGTATAAACATCTAGAGCTATTTAGTAGATATTTATAAAGATTTATTATTTCATTTGATAGTTGCAATGTGCTCTATTTAAATAATTTAAAAAAAATATACATATGTATATAGACAGATTTTTACAAGGAGATACCATCAGAATTAATTAAAGAAATAGTTAAAATTATTACATATTTTTAAATGCGTAATTATTAATTTCACATATTGATGAATAAAATTTAAAATAAATGATTTTGCTTCATGATACAGAACCGGTTAACACATAAAATACAATCATATATATTAAATAGTATATTGTGTAGCGAGAGATGAAACAAGACGGTTTCAAAAGATAGTGAAGTTGATTGCTCAAGCCGAAGGCAAGAGCTGACATTACTTGAAATAGAAAAATCGTGTTCTATCTAGGGCGACGCATTATATTTTTTTCATATTACCTGCATTGATACTAAGAGCTTTAATGTCTAGGGCCAGTCAAAAACGTCGAATTTCAGACCAATAGACCGGCAAAAAATAATGCTGTATTTTAAATATAAAAATTTAAGTAACTTGATTAGGAAAACAATGACTTTTTATCAATCTAACTTCAATTTTAATAAATCATTTTTCAAATAGTACGAATTTTGTTCTAGTTGAGCACACTGAAAAAAATAATCGGTAGCAGCTACCTATTGGCAGTCGGTAGCTACTACCGATTATTTTTCAGTAGCCGCTACCGATTTTTTTTCGGTAGCTGGTACCGATTCCAACCAGTAACGGCTACCGAAATAACCGGTAGCCGCTACCGAATAATCGGTAGCGGCTACTGAAAAATAATCGGTAGCTGCTACCAATTATTTTTTTCAGTGCATATTTAAATAAATGTAAATATGATTTTTACGTGAGTGAATCAGCTGGGATCATGTAAGCGTTGGCAGAACACATCACACTGCTTCGCAATTGAGTTGTGTAATTTTTGTCTTTGTTTGTAGAAAGAATGGCGCATGCGCAAATTTCTATCATTTGTTTTCTCATAAGAAGAAAGTACTTTTTTCCTTCTAAATAGGGCAGGAATTTAAACTTTCGGTGCAATTATGGTGAAAAAACTCTTCTCTAGAGAAGAAACTAATCAGTTTCTACCCGCTAAATCACGTTGTCTGAAATTGGCTATTCAACTACAAAAACAGGCATTGGAAACTCGCAGTTTCATTGCAAGTGATACGAAAAATTTATTTATTTACAATAACTATTTTAATAATATCACATAACTACGTACAATAGTAATTAAATTTTGAATAATTATTATCAATGATCATTAATTAATAAAATTGCAAATCAACAATAATAATCATATTAAGTATTTGATAATTAATATTTTTGATAAATTTCGTACAATTAGTGGTCCCACTAAATGAAAATATGTTCATGTATTGATATTAATTATTTATGACTTTAACTAGTTAAGTATTTTTTATTTATTTAATATCAAGTATACAAAGTATATATATATATATATATATATATATATATATATATATATATATATATATATATATATATATATATTATTTAATTGAATGACATGGACCACTTATGACGATAGTCGTTGTTTTTCATCATTTAATATAAATTTATTTAATTTGATATACCCTATGAAACGAATTAATTTTATTATCTACCAATATTCATCATAACTATCATACATATATATATTTATTTCTCCGTTATACATTTTACTATCAATTCATTAAAACAATTCCATTTTAGCACCTCCACAATGTTTAGTTTTGTACGGATAAAATTATATCTATTTACGTCATGGAGTGACGCATATCCACAGGACATGACATTTATATTTTATTTATTTATTATTTTTTTTTTTTTATCAGTCATCATCAATGTTGCTATTAAAATAACACAATAATTACTTTCACACAAACTAAGTCACGTACCTTTGATGAAATCGATTGTTAGTATAGTAAAACATTATTTTATCTTATATAAAAAAACAATTTTTAATTTTATTTACTTAAATATTATAGCGAACGATATTAATCCATAAGTATTTTCATATTCGTGTTATGTAAATACTTAATTACTTTAATTAATCTATTGAAGATTTTATTTTTTTAATAATAAAAGATGGAAATAGCTTTGTTAAATAATATCAGGTACGTTTTATATATAGTACATAATAAAGAGCAGCATGAAAAATGAACGTTCACTTGATACTGGTTATAATTCCCCATGAAAAAAATTTATAAAAGAAATATACTAAATACACATAATAAATATATAAAATATGTATAAAAAGTATATTTTTAATAACTAACTTTTGGCTGATTTTTGTATATATTTTATATATTTTAAATGTAGTTTAAATATATTAAAAATATATAAAAATATATGTAGTAAAATATAAAAAAAATATATTTCAAATATAAAATTTTATTATATTTTTTTTTCTTATGTTGGTTAAATTAAAAATATATTTTTTATACATATTTTATATAAATTTATATATTTTTTATGAATTTTTAATATATTTTTTTTATAAATTTTTTTCATGGGTGATAATAAAAAAAAAAATTGACATAATAAATAAATGATAAATTAAAATGACAACAATTTTATTGGTCCTCTAAAAATATCTAATGTAAAATAAAAAAAAAAAATAAAAAAATAATGCTTAAGTTATTTATTTACAGACTAACGTGACAATAAATCAATGTCGTGTTAACTCTTAAAAGAATAGCATGTCTTATCGCAGGATCTCATTATTAAATAATTATTTTTTAAATAAATGTAATTTTTTACTTGATATAATTACAGTACACGAACAGTGCACACAATACTGACGACAGATGATTGATAATAATTTTTAAATAAATATATATTAGATTGGAAGATTTATTTAATTATTTCGTTGATTAATATTTGAGCGATTCTCAATCATTGATCAGTAAAGAAATTATTTTATTTCCTAATTATCATAATCATCGTCGGCAATAATTTTTTTTTGGTCCCTTCTATTTTTTTTAGCTTCATACGCAATCTAGGCCTGTTTACTTCCATTTATAACTGAGAGCTCTCCACAGTGTGAGTTTTATCGTTCATTGATTTAATGCTGTGTCACCGTTTAATGATTTCTGTTTCCTGAATCGAGGCTTCCGTGACTGGTGACAAAGGAGTATCGATTGATACTTGTCTGTAGCAAAAAAAAAGCATACCGCCAATGATACTTTAATAATAAATCATTAGCTATATTTTTTATTTATTCAAAAATTTTTATATTTTTATTACTTTATAAGCTTGGAAGAAAATATTAATTTACAATTAATCGAAATAAATTTTAATTATTCATTGAAGAATTACATAAATCAAATATATTACTGATAATTTTAACCCTCATCAGCACAGCTACACTGTAAAAAATTTTAGTCCACGGTGTGGTGTAAAGATTTGGTGTTTGAATTTGTAACACTGCTAGTGTGAAAGTCACACGATGTACAGTGTTAAATTTTGAACTTACAGTTTTTTAATTACAAAAGAAATCCTAAATATGAAGTGAAATAAATTCCTTAAACAAAAACTAAAAATAGTTTTCAGTATTAATTCAAAACTAATTTTAATTAGTAGTTTTATTTCATTATTTAAATTTAGGGATTTAAATTTGCAATTACTGCTGCATAAAATTGGATGTATGTATCTCGAAAAATATTACAACGCCAAATGGAATTCATAAAAATAATCCTAGGATTAAAATGAACAATAAAAAACTAAATTATTCAAAATGAAATCAATTACACCCGATCCTATACTTGGATTATTGTTATAGAAATTTTAGATTTTAAAATTAAATTATAGACAATTTTTTCTAGGACTAATAAGTGACACAATACATATTTTGATTTCATATTTAACATGTAAATAAAGTAATTTTAGTATTAAAAAAAAAGAAAGTTTACTGTTAAAATAATTAGAAACATTTTTGCCAAATTATTTAACTGAAAAATTTTTATTAAATTGACAATGATAAATTTAGTAGAATTAAGAGGGGTCTGACATAGAAAAAAAAAAAGAAGCATCTTTTTGTGATTTTTTTTCCGGGTACCTTCTTTATTAAAATTCTTAAAATTTGTGACATTGTCAAGCAACATTTCGAGACTATTCTGCTAAATTGTCATAAAAAAATATTGAAAAATAAGCCAGTGGTAGTGGGGAGAGACAAGTCACATCCAAAAAAAAGTCTCCATGCCGTAGGCAGGATAACTCATGACTGCCTCACTTGAAATAAAAAAACCAAAAAGATTTCTTCAGTACATGAGCTTATCTTAGATTTGAACGAAGGATTTTTTTTTCAATAACTCCTTATTTTTTAGTTAAACAAAAAGAGCAATTTTCGACAAAAATCAGTTTTTTGATTGCACCTTTATCTAAAATTCAAAAATGAATATTTTGTTTATTCCTTCGTTCAAATCCAAGATAAACTTATGTACTAAAAAAATATTTTTGGTTTTTTGATTTCAGATGACGCAGTCATGAGTTATCCTGTCCACGGCACGGAGACTTTTTTTTGGATGTGACTTGTCTCTCCCCATTACCACTGGCTTATTTTTCAATATTTTTTTATGACAATTTAGCAGAATAGTCTCGAAATGTTGCTTGACAATGTCACAAATTTTAAGAATTTTAATAAAGAAGGTACCCGGAAAAAAAATCACAAAAAGATGCTCTTTTTTTTTTGTATCTCAGACCCTTTTCCCCCTTAAAAATTAATATTATAAATTTTTCATAAAAAATTAAAAACGCCCATTTTGCCTTTTTATTTTCAAATTTATTTTTCCTTTCCAAAAAAAATAGATTTCGCATTCTTCACTGCTTAATCCGAGAAACTCTTCTACGTTTTTTAGTTACTTATATAACCTCATAAACTTTTTCCTTCGTAAATTACAATATAACAGTATGATAATTATTCTTCTCAACATTTACATAAAAAAAAAAAAATTCGTATAGTTTTTATCAAACTTTTAACAACGACCGCTTTTTTCTATATTTTTTATTGCGAGTCCGAAAGTCTCTTCTATGCTGATGAAGGCAAAGTATAATTGATAAGTATCTATTTGAATGTTAGACAATACACTTTTTATTATAATTTAAATCTTTAAATAAGTCATCGAATTAACTTTTACATCTATTAATATAATACTTCAAGCACAAGGCTATAAAATGATAAATATATATATAAAAAAAAGTAATCCAGTATTTTTATATCTGAATTTATTTCAGAAAGCACGAAGTAAATGGAGCAAAAAAATATATCTTACCTTCCACTTGTCTGCCACTCGAACGAATCCGGAGCAGAATTACTCCTTCCGGCTCTGTGAAATTGCTGAGTTTTGCTCTTGGCCACTTCTCGGGATTTAGTAACGTCACTATCATCGCCAGTTGAGGCGAGCTTGAGGTTACCAGACATTGGATCACTATCTCCACAAGCCGGTCTTACAACTCGCTTTGGTAAAAATGGATTCTGTGTGCAAGATTAATAATAAATTTTATATATTAAATAAATGCAGACATGAATATAAATCAGTGTGAGATATACATAAAAGATGTATAAATATTATTATTAAATGTACTATAAATAATAATGCATGGTCTTCCTGTCTAATGGACTGCAAGACGTTCTTCCTTGAACTCGTTCGATAATGACTAGTTCAATTTATCAAATGACAAGGACGCGGGCGTCGATCATAGGGTCACTGACTATTGCCTTTCTCGTCGTTCAATCTACGATCACAGGGGAATACACAAGTCGTTAATCAACACGATGAAGGCATGTAGTCGCCACTTGGTCCTTGGTCATCAGTAATCAACATCAATACGGTATCAACAATCGTATAATCGAGGCCACATTTCATTTTTATCTACTTATGTTTTTTTGACACTTATGGCGAGGTCACACTAGCGGTATTTTATTAATTAAGTCATTTAAAAAATCAGTAATTATTATTCATAGATATCAGTCTGTCATTAATCATAAATATTTGAACTTACCGCTAAGAAAATTGAAAATTTTCAAAAAAAGAAAAGATCGATTTTGGTACGGTTTTTGAAAATCGAAATTGTAACAGATTCCGACGTTTTGAGGTCCGAGGAAGTTATCCTGACTAATTTCAAGATGAAGTCTGAGTGTATGTATGTAGATATTCTGCAACTTTTTAACGAATGAACCAATTTGGATTTTTGAGATGGCGTTTGAAACGGCTCGATAATCCCAACAATTTGGGAGAAATTGTGAATAATCGGTACAATATTATCGGAGATACTCCAAAAATAAAATTTTTTCAAAAATGTTTTTTTTTCGGACAACTTGTAATGTACTCGATGGATTAATTCCAAAATCTAATCAGCTCTAAAATTTTATAAGCCGCATTGAATGCCACCTAAACCATCTAAATCCGTTGATTAGTTCGAGAGAAACCGTTGTCGGAAGAATTGCGAAAAAGTGTTGTTTTCTAATAATATCCAAATCGTTGAAGTAACTGATGACAGTTTTTTTAAATATTAAAGATCAAAAAACTGCGTCAGAGGCCTTTTTGAACGTCGAAATCAGTTAATTGTTTCCAAAGATATTGCTGATATAAAATTTAAAAAACAACAATTTACGTCATTATTTTTTTTTTGTTTTTGTTTATTACTTGAATTTTCGTAATGAAAGGTATGAAAGTACTATTTTCGAGCTTGAAGAGCTCAAAAATGTATTAACAATAGTATTTTCAAGCTCGAGTTCGAAAAAAAAGCGGGAAGTTTTAGGGCTGGCCCGCAAGGTCAGACGGTTTACAGATTTTTTTATCCCTTATTTAAAGGAGTGATTTAAAATGATTAGAAAAAAAAAAGTTTTAATACTTTTGAATTGCCCTTTTTCTGAGCATTTCACATTAAAAATTGTTTTAAATCGCTTCTTTTAATAAGAGATCAGGACTTTAA
Source organism: Microplitis deprimator (assembly GCA_964016945.1). Taxonomy (NCBI): domain Eukaryota; kingdom Metazoa; phylum Arthropoda; class Insecta; order Hymenoptera; family Braconidae; genus Microplitis; species Microplitis deprimator. The sequence goes on along the minus strand of OZ024710.1, from coordinate 4,974,451 downwards.
CTAAAATACGGGCTTCAAAACGAAAGTGAAAAAATCCTTAATTAATTTATTTAAAAAATTTGGTATTTAATCTTTAATTAGTATGTAATTAGATTTACATTAAACGCTTTTAAAAACAAGTAAAAATAAACATATACGGAGATCTATCTAACAATTTGCGTCCCAAAAAATCGGATCGAAAGTCCAAATTTTTTTTTTTTTAATTCAAATTTTTCAACAGCAAGTCAAAACTATTGTGCAATAAAAATGATAGAAAAAAAACTAGAAAATTTGTTTCTATAGTAATTAATCGTAATTAAAAGATAATTACAGCTAGACGATACAAATTGGGTAGCTATTATTGTGTACGAGTACAATAATACGTTCATTTGATTGTCATTTCCCATTCTATTACCGGCATCGCTGTGCTTCTCTGTAGTAATACAATAGAAATACCTCGATGTATTATAAACTCTATAGCACAAACATCTGAAGCTATATTTTCATCATCAAAATTGCATTCTATAAATCTCTATACATATATTCGCATATGTGTACTAACATTTATACATATATCCGCAAACGTATTTGTATTACTATCATATCCAGTTCCTACAGTTAATTAAAACTTTCATTAAAATAAATTTCATAGCTTAACCTTATAAAAGCTAAATACAAATAAATCTTTTAATAAAATACCCCACTCATATAAAAATAAATGAATAAAAAAAACAATAAAAATTTTTGTTAATTCTCACTTTAATGAATTAGTTAATAATTTAAGTCGATAAATTTTTTTACCTGAAAACTATGTTGCTTGAGCATAGTTTTGATAAGAATAAGTGTGTCAAGTTTAGGTACTCTTGTGACAACTCGCGCAACTTCCTCGTCGGTAACGGTGACCGGAAGTCGACAGTTATCAGCCTCACTTGGTAGTGGTTCCTTTCCGTAGTTGGTTAACCAGCGATGAGTCTTTATCTCTTGCAAACTAGCTCTCATTGCTGGATCCTTAGTCAGCATTCTAATTATCAGATCACGTAAATCATCTGTTAGTACGGGAGAATCGGGAAAACGTAATGGTTCTGTTCTAACGGCTGCTTGAACACCTATTATACTTCCGGAACCATCCCAAGGTACTCTTCCTATTACCAAAGTGTACAAAGTCACGCCCATTGACCAAACATCACATAACTGTAAATAAATTTTTTTTGTTGTTTAATTATTTTTTAATATTGCGACTAAAATAATTACTGCGCTATTAAAATTTTTTCGATTTTTAAAGATAATTGTCATGAAAATTTGATCAAGTTTATTAATTTTACATAAATATCGGTTTGTTCACATAATTAAAACAATTAAAGCATAATCTTTACTGGAAATTCAATGTAACTATTTAAACATGTGATTATTCAAGATATTTAGTTGGATTTTAATTCAAAAAATTTTTAAAATACAGTACAGTCGAATTCCATCAACTCGGACAGTTAGTCTATGGAGGAGCAGAAATTTCTTGGAATTTTCGAGTTAACGGATATCCTTTTTTCCTTAAAAAGTGAACTACAACGCATGCGATTTTACATCTACTTGTATGATGCATATATGAATATACACAGTCATATATAAATTTATAACATCGGATAGGAGACAGCATAGCTTATAGTAGGGATCAAGATTGAGGAGAAGTTCCGCAAATTCGAGGTAAAATACCACACTTTTACCGAAAAATACCGCACTTTTAACTTAAAATACCATAGGATTGCCCCAAATTTACAGTGAATTACCGCAACATACCGTAATTTGCCTAATTTACCGCAAAGTACCGTAATTTGACGCGAAATACCGAAATTTGCGGTCAAATACCGTATATCCAGAAAATTAAGTAATCGTGTTTATTATGCTATTGTGTTAAATTTGTGTTGAATTTTTAATTCCAATCATCTAGAATGATTAATAATAATTAACTCTAGTTAACATACAGGATTGTAAAAATTATCATAAATATGGTGGACACTACAATCTAGATGATTTATATAATCATCTAGATAATGTTTGCTACTATCTGATTGATGGTAGAAATATTTACCATACGCGCTGAAAAAAAAAATGGTAATACTTGCCATCTTAACGAAGTAACTATTCTCATCCTTACATTTTAATGATTCTCATTCTTTTATGTTAACTTTTTCTTTCGGAGATGGTAAGCATTCGTATCTAGATAGTAACCATTCTTATCCGTTATGATAATCATTACTATCTTAGAGGGCAAAATTAAAAATTTTTCAGACATAAGAAATATTACTATCTAGATGGTAACTCATACTATCGGCAATAGTAATTATTACCATACGAGAAACGAATAGTTAACATAAAAGCATGATAATAATTATCACATACAGATGGTAATCATTCCCTATTGCAAGATGGTAATAATTAGCATTTTTTTTCAGCGTGTAACTAGATAGTAACTCCTATTATTTAATTTTCTGAGTGTAATTTACCGTAATTAGGATTCACCAGAGAATTAATAATTCAATTAAATTAAGTAATTTACAAGTAATCAATGAACAAGTATTCAGTTATTTTATTAACTTGTAATAAATAGGGGAAGGGGGGGGGGCAAAAGGGGGTAGGGTAGACAAAACGGGGTACCCCCAAAATTTGGTGAAAAAAAAATTTTTTTTTTTTCGTCTAATTTCTGTGTATCCGATATTTTTTAGCATTTTTAGCCCTACGCATGACACCTGGGGCAAAATGGACCAGCCGAAAGTTTTGAAAAATGATTCTTTCATATTTTTATTGTCAAATTAAAAAAAAATTGAAATGTTAATTCATTTTTCGACTGATTTTCTGTAGTTGGGGCAAATTTGGCCACTAAAAATATTCGAAAATAATATTTTATTTTTTAATTGATAAGAATTCAATTAAAAAAAAAAAAAAAAATTATCATTTTTTGAAGGGGGTCCTCTCTGCCCCACAAAAAAATTTTTTTCTGCCTTCGTATCCACCAATGATGTGAAATGTAATTTTTCTGTATGTATTTTACATAAAAAAAAATTTAATTTAATGAAATTTGATCAACTTTCAGAAATTTTTTTTTTCAACTTTTTTAAAGGGTACCCCATTTTGCCCGCCAAAAGTAGAAATTTTATTTCTTATCGGCTGCTAAAAATTTTGTCTATTTATCTTGGATATCATTAAAAACAAAAAGATTCGGCTTATTTTAGTCATCGAAAATTTAGTATTTCCATAGGTACCCCCTTTTGCCCCTCCCTCCCCTACATTTTTGTTATATTATTTAAAATAATGAAAGAAACAGTAATTTTAATTAATCATGTAATTTGATAAGTCAGTTGTTCTTATTACGTTATAACATTATTAGTAACCCTTGAGGGTGTATACTCGAGAGACACACACGTATTGGCCATCTATTTAGTGATTTATTAAAAAAAAAAAAAAAAAAATAAACAAAAAGTTGGGTTGAGCATTTTTTTTTAATTCTATTGTGTACACGTTATTCCGATGGGAGTTAACTCGTTAAAACTTTTTCATTTCCCATTAGCCAATACTTGATTTGTTTTATAACTATTTTAACTTTTGTACTTGGTTCGTTTGCTAATTGTATAGTGGAGTGAAGAAAAAAAAAAGTAAAATGTTAACGAAGAATAGAAAACTACATTAATGAAATTGCAAGTAAGGTTGAAGCAAACTGATCATCGTGAATAGAGGATTAAGGTGCAATTGGATTAGAGTGTCGTTTAAAATTAAATTAAATGCACGAGAAATCTTAATTGATATTAAACTTTTATATTCTTGACTCGTGTAATGATTAAAAAAAAAAAAAAATAAAAAGATATAGAACAAGAATAAAGAAAAGAAGATTTCTTTTATAATGCAAATTTAAATGGCTGTTAAATTGATCATGAGAAAGTAATTTAATAACGAAAATTAGTGATTATAATTACTTTTTGTTTTTTTTTTATCTATTGGTTCAGCGATTGCATTAATTGTACTTTGATTAATTGGATTTATAATAAATAGGATATTAATGAGAAAGTTATTTATGGTGCTTGTGAAACATATATATATGATTACTAGAAATATGAATTGTATAAATTATAATATATGGATAAAAGATATTTCCATGTAGAGTTTAATTAAAATTTGTAATTAATATAGTAAATTATATAGAAGGTAAGAAAATATCTTTGAAATCGAGTTGAACATTACTGGGTCATACGATGAGAGAATAAGTTATCAAGTCTTGATATAAATTGAACGTCAAATATTTTACCACAAATTATTCGAAAATTAATCTTGAATAAAGGGTCGCTTCAGATATTTCTTCCCCTTATGCTTGTATTTTTTATTATTGTATTATAAGGCGATAAAGAATTTTTATGAGTTAAAAAAAATTGATTTATAGAGCTTATAAATAATTCACGGAATTTGTCTAATATAAAAATGATGAGAGACCTAAAAAAAATAAATAGCGATATTTTGACCGTGAAATTAATTACATATTTTAAAAATACTGTAAAATACTAGAGAGTTTTACGGGTCCTTACAAAGTGATACGTGACAGAGCGATTTTATTTCGTCTTCACGAAAGATTATTTATCGTAAGATATCGTGAGAACTAGTCCTTATAATTTATGTGTAATAAATTCAGAAAAATTATATAAATATAGTAGTTTATTATAAATTTTTTTTGAATTATTTATTTTCTTATTATCTGCATTGAAACTACGGGTTTCAATGTTTGGTGAAACAGGCCAATTTCAGAACAATGTAATTTAGAGGACAGAAACGGAGCAGTTTCTTCCCTAGAGACGAAACTGTCTTGTTTCTGTCCCGCTAGAATGGCAATTATTTTTTCTAAGCTTTAGAGTCACCATATGTTATTCTAGCCTACCGAGTTGGCAGTTGAATTAGTAAGTTCGCTATGGGTTTTAAATTGTTTTATTTCGACTGACTTCAGGAATTTGAATCGAAAGTTTCAATGCAGGTAATTATGAAAAGATAAACAAAGTGTGTGGCGCGAAATAAAACATAATTTTAGACGTTCTGTGATGTCTGATATTTTGTTTCATTTTTTGCCACACAATGTACTATTCTTTGGTTAGTTTTTAAATACTGAGCTCACTAAAAACTAAATTGACTACCGATTATTTGAGATCATTCACGCAAAAAAAATCGGTCTGTCAGCTGACCCTGCGGGCCAGCCTCAAAACTTCCCGCCGTTTTCGAGGTCCTTGAGCTCGAAAAATTGTTGTGGATACATTTTCGAGTTCGAAAATACTTTTGTATGCCTTTGTTTTCGAAAAAAAAACGTTTTTTACCATTTTTTCTCAAACGATATCTCTCAATCTAATAAAGCGATTGAGATGGTTAAGGTGGCAATCGACGCGTTTTATTGAGTTCTACAACTGATCAGACTTTGAAATTTATTTATCTAATCGTTTTTGAGAAATTTCAAAAATACTAAAAAAAATTTTTTTTTTTTAATTCTTTCGACAACGGTATTTCTTGAAAGAATTAACCGATTTTGATGGTTGAGGTGGCATTCGACGCGGTTTATGAAGTTTCAGAGCCCAGCTGATTTTGGAATCAATCCATCGAGCCCGTAAAAAGTTATCCGAAAAAAACATTTTTGAAAAAGTTTATTTTTGGAATATCTCCGAACGAGCCCTACCGATCAAGCTCAATGTTTTTTCAGCTTCGAGATATTGACAAACCGCGTCGAATGACACCTTGACGATCAAAATCGGTTCATCTGTTCAAAAGTTATAGATATTTACATACGTACGTACGTACATACATACATACATACACTCGGACATCATCTTGAATTTAGTCAGAATAGCCTCCTAGAACCTCAAAACGTCGACATCTATTGGAATTTCGATTTTCACAAATCGGGGTGAAACCAATAACTTCCCGAATTTTTGAAAATTTGCAATTTTCTTAGCGGGAAGTTAAAAATTATGATTCTTTTAGTCACAATATTGTAGTAAAACAGTGTAGTAGCAAGTACTCTAATTTGTAGTAAAGGATACTACATAAATAATACTGACTTTACTACACGTGTGGTTGAGGTTATTCCAAGTTGGAGTTGGCATTTCTTTACTCAAACTTGAAGTAACCTCAACTACAGCTGTTTTTGTAGCGACTAAAATATTTTTTCCGTGTTTAATAGCAACCTTTGAAGTGCGTTCAAGAATTCAATGACTTTTAAATTTCCCGCTAAAAAAATTGAAAATTTTCAAAAAATTCAGGAAGTTATTGTTTTCACACCGATTTTCGAAAATCGAGTTTTCACTAGATTTCGAAATTTTGAGGTCTTAGGAAGTCATTACATTTTCAAAATTTTCCCCGAGTTCGAAAACAACTGGAAGTTTCAGAGTTGGCCCGTAGAGTCAATCGTTTTCTAGATTTTTTTTTTTATTATCAAAAATTAATTTTTTGTCGATAGTAAAAAAAAACATTACTTCGTTTTTTCCAATAGAATTTTTTAAATGCATTAAATATTCTACTTTATTAAATAGAATTAATTTCAAACGTGAAAATTAAAAAAATACATACGATAGAAATATGAAACAAAATGTATATATAAAAAAAAAAATTGTCTGAAAATGGATCGTTTCAAAGTAATATAAAAAGGAAAAAGGAATTTTTAATATTCTTTGAATGATTAATAAAAAGAACGAGTTTTTAAATTTATATTGAACGATGGACAAAGAGATGAAAAGTTTAGCAGAGAATGTCATTGAAAAGCTTTCATTGAGTATCAGAAGAATGAGCACTCAGCGGTATCACACTCGAAAGGTGTGAATAGACAAAAAGAATAAAATATCTATCTATCCAAAGTTATTGACAAACTGATGCTCACCGTTCCAGAATACTGAGCACCAGGGACTGTTGTTTCCGGCGCGGCGAATGCCGGTGTACCCGCAGATCCAGATAGAAGCTCACCAGAAGCTCGAAGCTCTGCACTAACACCCAAGTCAGCAATCTTCACACGGCCCTCACTGTCCACCAATAAATTACTAGGCTTTATATCACGATGAACTATTTTCTGGTAGTGTACTGAAATATATTTATAGACGTTTAATATATATTTTTAAATATTTAACTATAATTAAATTCACCAGAGATAAAATAAATTTTATTAAGCCCAGCAGAATCTCAGTTTTTACGAAAAATATTTATTTATAATTTATGTTGGCATTTCATTCAAATAAAAATTTACTTTTTCCGTCAATTTAATGTTGGGTAAAGAATAAAAGTTTACTATCGATAATTTCTGGTAATATTTTTTATGTATTTGTATTAATTAAATTACTTGAAAAATTTATGAATGAAAAGTCAAATTAAAGGCTAATTAAAGATTATGTCTCCCGTATCTTCGAACAGAAAAATTTTTTCAAATTATCCATAATATTTGCTGACAGAAATTATATCAATTTATGCGGACATTTTAATATTCATTAAAAAAATTATTTTTAAATTATAAACGGGGTATTAAGGACAGAGCTCAACTATTGAAAAAATTTAATCCATCATAGGAAAGATAAAAGACAACGTGATCTATTATATGGCAAATAATAATACAATTAAAATTTATAAGAAAATATAATACATAATTGATTCAGTCATTGATTTATTAAAAAGCTAAAAATATTTTGTAAATGCATCTTATGCATAAAAAAGACAGAAATTGTTGGATTTCATTGATAGATTAATATTTTTTCAAACTACGATATTGAAGTACACACTGTAAAAAATCGGGAGTTAATCTGGAGTGATTACGGATTTTATTTATATCTGAATTCACTTCGTCGATCGGAGTTCCGGAATTTAATAAAAAATTACTCCGTATAGGGAGTAAATAGGGAATTTGTTTTTTCAGCGGAATGATTTTGGAGTGAAATGGATTTTATCTAAATCCGCATTTACTCTAATTCAGAGTTTTAGTATTAAAATAAACTCCCCCTTTGAGTAAATTTCACTCCAAGGGCATTAATTAGACACAATGGTATCCGCTCCGCATTCACTCCGGATTTAGTCTGCGTTCATTCCGTAAATTTTTTACAGTGCAGGTTTTATATTATATGACTTTGTTATTTAAAAGTATACGGCTGTATTACCATGGTTATTATTAAAATATTAGTTATTATTCAAATGTTAACTAACAATTAGTGAAAAAAAGCAAAAAAAACTTACAGTACTCAACACCTAAAACGACATCTCGAAAATGAATTCTCGCAGTTTCCTCATCAAGAGGTTTGTCTGTCGGCAATTCAAGTACCTCGCCCCTTTGTACCAATTCAAAGACTAAGTACAAGTTGTCTTCATCCGGGTCATCAAGTACCTCAACCAGTTTTACGACATTCGGATGGTCTAACTTTTTAAGCAGCGCTATTTCACGATAAACTTTAGCAAGCGGATTCGAAGCTCCTTTTCTACCAGGCGCCATTCTTCCAAATATTCCGGCCTTTTTCATCAACTTTTTCTTACTTAAAATTTTCATTGCATAGTGAGTTTCGTCCTCTTCATTAAATGCCAATTTAACGATACCAAATGATCCCTGAAATAAATTTATCAAATGAAAAAATTTACAACTATACTTTGCAAAACTTTTTTTTAATAAAACGACACATGATAATTATCCCTGATTGCGTATATTAAAACATTTTAATTAAACTGAATTTAAACTTCCTAATTGATACTTTAATTGATCCTCAATTATTTTAAATGATAATTTTATATAATAAAATTATATTTGAAATATTTGTTGCAAGTGATTTCAAATTTTAATTACTGTCAGCAAAGTTTTTATTTTGTATTAAAATAATCCATCATTTATAATAAAATTAATGACTTCGGGAATAAATTAAAAATAAATTATAATTCTAGTGATTATTAAATTATTTTTAAAGAACAAAATACTTTATTTTGTCAGTTAAAAAATTTTACCTATAAAATAAAATAAATTCCCCGATGAAAAAATATTTTATATAACTGTATACAGATATATATGAATTGTATACAATTGAATACAGGTGATGCATAATTATATAAAATTTTTATATAATTATATACAAATGTATATAATTATATATAATCTATACAAATACAGTATGTAATTATATACAAATGCATATATATATATGTATACAATTATATAGAATTGTATATAATTATATATAATCCATACGAATGCAGTATGTAATTATATACAAATCTATATATTTGTATACAATTGTATATAATTATATATAATCTATACGAATACAGTATGTAATTATATATAAATGTATATATTTGTATACAATTATATAGAATTGTATATAATTATATATAATCTATACAAATACAATATGTAATTATATACAAATGCATATATATATATATATATATATATATATATGTATACAATTATATAGAATTGTATATAATTATATACAATCTATACGAATATAGTATGTGATTATATACAAATGTATATATTTGTATACAATTGCATAGAATTGTATATAATTATATATAAGCTATACGAATACAGTATGTAATTATATACAAATGTATATATTTGTATACAATTACATAGAATTGTATATAATTATATATAATCTATACGAATACAGTATGTAATTATATACAAATATATATATTTGTATACAATTGTATAGAATTGTATATAATTATATATAATCTATACGAATACAGTATGTGATTATATACAAATGTATATATTTGTAAATGTAATTATGTACAAATGTATATATTTGTATACAATTATATAGAATTGTATATAATTATATACAATCTATACGAATACAGTATGTGATTATATACAAATGTATATATTTGTATACAATTATATAAAATTGTATATAATTATATATAATCTATACGAATACAGTATGTGATTATATACAAATTATATACAAATAAGATATAATTATATACGATTGTATACAAATGGATCGAGCCATTTTTTCTATTCAATTTATATATAATTTTATACGTCTAAAATCTTTTTTCATCAGATCTCTTAAATTTTATTTTCTTTTAGTTCACAGACACTGTATTCAAATTACAATAATCCATACAACGGTGATAAGAAAAAAAAAAATCTTATAAGTATCGTGGGATAAAAAGATCCGTTGAAACTTGACGCGAAGTACTCTCAATTCGATAACAAAAAAAAAGTATAGAAAGAAAGAAGCAAGAAAAAGAGCTAAAGTAATGACAAAGAATGATGAAGAATACTAGAAGAAGAAGAAATAAAAAAAAAAATAAGCTTATATAACTCTTATCAAATGTGTGTGCTCTATCCAATATCTTTTTATGCATTCTTTGTGACCTCAGTCTACCATAACACTGATCGTTCCCACTTGAAAAAAATATATATATCTATACCACAATATATCTATAAAGTTTCATGATTTTATCTCAGCTTCAATGTAATTTCATAATTCACCGCTATAACCTTAGAAGCTTCCCCTGAGACATTGAAGTCAAAAAAAAATCATGGGAAATATTTGCTTCCTTTTGAGAAAAAATAAAATGACTGCCCCGAGGGATAAATCTCCATGAACTCGTTTAGATTACGATTAATTTTCATTCGCAAACAGTTTTACCTTTTTTTTTTTTATTACCCATAAATCACTTTTGATATTTTACTTCATCATAATTTTTTTTACAGAAAAAAAAATAAGTGAGATAAATTTAAAATGATATCATAAAGTAAATCTTACCTGGCCAATGTTATCTAACAACTTGTATTGATTAAGCTGCAATGCGCCTTGTTTATTATCGATGCTGACCCTTCTACTTTCCCTAAGTGGTCGTCTCCGTATTCTCGGGGATCCCTGCGGGCTACCGTAAGGCGAATAAGGACAATAAGGATAAATAGGTCTTATCCCAACGGCTCCACTGTCTCCTGGTTTTTGATTAACATTAACCGGAGTAGAAGATAGTCTACCAACTGGTGATAATCTTCCGATCTTTAGTGAATCAGTTTCCTTACAAGTTTCTTCAACTGCTCCAGGAATTTTTATCACCGGTACACTTGAAGCATGCAAAAGTTTTTTATCATCTGGAATACACAAATCTGTACGTGGAATTGTTTCTTCTTCGACATCGTGTCGATTTATTTGAAGAGATGTTCTTCTGTCTATAAATCTTGGCTCTCCGTCCTCGCGATCCTCCGACTGCGTTGACAAAAGCTGGTAAACTTTAACTGATCTTGGGAATAATTTTTTAGTATCTAATTGTTCAGTCTCATTTAATTTTTTTATTCTATTGGCACGTCTTCTAGCAACGAAAACATCACGATCGTCATCGTCGCAAACGTTATCACCTTCATCATCATGTTCATCATCGTCGTCATCATCAACGACGACTGTTAAATTTTTACCAGCATAACTGTCATCCTGAGGTTTTTCAGAAATACTTTCCAGCTCCATTGTCGTGGATAAAGGCGAACTATACTGATGGATTATACGACTACGATGTCTCGACGATTTCGGACTAGAGTTTGGAGATGATGTCAATCCTTTAAGAGGTTTACGAAGACTTTCATCAACAATATTGCAGCTTTGTGATCGTGAAGTCACTTTGCTGATTGAGCTCACTGTAGCATCCGTCTTTTCATTCAATTTCAAAGCCGGTGAATTTCCGGGAACTGGTTTTTTAAATTCTGAGTTACATTTTTCGTCTCTTTTTTGACAACATGTTTCCTGATAGTTTTTTATTAACTTATCATCACGTGTCCCAGATAAAATGTTAAGAGAATCATCGCGAAAGCTACTTTGACATGTATCCTTTGACATTGCTGTAGAAACTTCTTTGTAAGAGTCAGTACTCAAACTCGTGTGTCCAAGTATACTGTGAATATCTTGAATGTTCGTTTTATCTGACCTCTCAGTGACAATAGCAAAAGCATTAGCACAATCTCGTGTCTCATTTGCTAACACATCATCTTTAGTAATGTCAGTTTCATAATCTTTGTTACAAATTGAAGTCTTCTGAGTAAACTTTAACGATTCTTTATCCTCTGACTTTTTCGCCGTAAGAATATCAAGACCTGCCGTCGACAAACACACAAGTTCATCTTCTGGCGATGAACATTTAACATCTTCAGATATTTCCTTAAGCTCTTTGATATCCGGCATCTCAATCAGCCCAGCTGTTGATACCTTGCGATAAATAACTTCTGAAGTTGGCATTCTTTCAGATTCTTCTTCTTTTGTTGATGCAAATCTGTTGAGATTAAATCGTTTAGCTGTTGATGATCTGCGTCTTTCACGTTGTGCTCCACTATTGAAACCCTGGAATGTTTCAATGGTCGTAGAGTTTCTACGATCTTCATCAAAGGTACTGAGATTACTAGAGTAACCACTGCTTTCACGTCTAGGTCGGTAATATTTTGCTAATGAGGGATGACTAATAACAGAATCCTTTAGCACTTCAGTTAATTCTTCACTATTTTTACAGGTCGCATAAACAGCCGGAATACGTTGATTATTAAGAAATGATAAAGATAATCTACTGCAAGACGTAGTTGTATTATCGGGGGATAAATTTCGTGATGATGAATCAGATCTGATAACTTTTTGTACAAGTAATCTTTCTTTAAGTTGATCTAATTCGTCGGTATCATCAAGACATACTGCACTATCTTTTCTTGTGTCCCAATTAATTTCATCAAATTCTTCAGCTGTTGTATCTGCTGACAATGAAATTTTTGATTGTTGGCGATAATTGTCTCGCAATTGATAACATTCTTTTTCTTGCTGATTTTCTTCACTAATATTGACATTAGTTATTCTTTCTGATATATCATTATCGTTATCGTTATCGTTATCATTATTATCTATAACTACTTTGTTGGGTTCAAGAGAACCGATTGTGCTCGACAATTTTTCCTTCACTGACAGTAATGTCGAGTTTACTGTACCGTGACCTGGCTTCGTCACTTCTAATGGCGTTGCCAGTAAGTGAGACGACGAACTTGGCGATTCCTCGTCAATTGCGACGTGTCTAAAAAAAAAAAAAGGAAAAATAAAAAAAATTATTGACTGTTTAATTCAATGCCTTATTATTGTTATTTTTGTTAATTTTATTGGAAATAAAAATATTATTTTTCGGGTTATCAATTGATACAACGGATTTATTTTTATTGTAATTAAATTTAGAATTCTTTTTATTGATACTTAAGAAATGAAAATATTTTATCAGTGGGGTAAATAGAATCGATTATCATTGAAAAAAATTAAATGGGTAATTTATGTTCTTGAGCCGAGAAAATCAATTGCAGTTTCCGATAATTACGCTGCATTTGCGAACGTTTCTTACAGAAGACAGTAAAAATCAATCATTCAAGAATAAAAAAGTACTCGAATTAATAAAAAATACGGTACATAAATTCTTACGAATAAAAAATGTTTTAACAAGTGTTAGAATGTTTTTTTTTTTAATTAATTTGTCTCACTAATTTTATTTTAAATAATTTAAATAAAATAATTAATTTATATTGATTTCGTTGTCTTGTTCACATTATGCTGGAATTATAATTTATTGTCTCATGATTGTGGCACGAAAACGGACTTTGCGATAATTTCACGGTAGATTTAACAAATCCTTGAACAATCTATTGATTTCATAAAAGAGTGATAGAAAATAGGAAAAAAAAAAAATTTTCTTTTTAATTTAAAATTTCATGAGACCACTATATGTACTCATATATATTTATATATGTGACGATGTATTTATAGTTGCTTTTTTAGATAATTCTTTTGAAACTAAATAAACACATCAATAATCTTGATAAATTTCCGCTTCAGGCATATTCGGTTTATTTTTCGAACATATATTATATATACGTTATATTTACTACAGTTCGCTAAATAAAAGAGCCACAAAAAATTAGTGTAAAAAATAGTCTATCTACTGAGAGAAGTGGTCTAGACGATAGTATTCTCAGTGATGATATTTAAAGGAATATGTTACGCCTCAACAAACTTGCAATTTAAATCAGGTCGCCAAGTGACTGTTAAAATATGAAATTCAAATTTATATGGGATAAGAAGCAAACATGTCAGCTACCGAGAATCTAGATTAAATCAGACTACTATATTGTTATGGAAAAAAATATTGCGCAAAAAAAAATAATATATTGGTGGGGAAGTTTTACTGCAGAATATATTATTTTTGGCAAATATGCAGAAGGTTATACTTTTTTTGGCCTTTAAAAAATTTTGTTGCGGTTTTAGAGGTTTTTTTTTCATTGACTTCCCGATAAAAAAGGTTTTATACAATTGTATAAAATTATATATAAATTCGATAGAAAAAATGGCCCGATCCATTTTTATACAATCGTACATAATTATATCTTATTTGTATATAATTTGTATATAATCACATAATGTTTTCGTATAGATTATATATAATGATATACAATTCTATATAATTTTATACAAATATATACATTTATATATAATTACATACTATATTCGTATAGATTATATATAATTATATACAATTCTTTACAATTGTATACAAATATATACATTTGTCTATAATCACATACTGTATTCGCATAGATTATATATAATTATATACAATTCTTTACAATTGTATACAAATATATACATTTGTATATAATCACATACTGTATTCGCATAGATTATATATAATTATATACAATTCTTTACAATTGTATACAAATATATACATTTGTATATAATCACATACTGTATTCGCATAGAGTATATATAATTATATACAATTCTATATAATTGTATACAAATATATACATTTGTATATAATTACATACTGTATTCGCATAGATTATATATAATTATATACAATTCTTTACAATTGTATACAAATATATACATTTGTATATAATCACATACTGTATTCGCATAGAGTATATATAATTATATACAATTCTATATAATTGTATACAAATATACACATTTGTATATAATCACATACTGTATTCGCATAGATTATATATAATTATATACAATTCTATATAATTGTATACAAATATATACATTTATATATAATTACATACTATTTTCGTATAGATTATATATAATTATATACAATTCTTTACAATTGTATACAAATATATACATTTGTATATAATCACATACTGTATTCGCATAGAGTATATATAATTATATACAATTCTATATAATTGTATACAAATATATACATTTGTATATAATTACATACTGTATTCGCATAGATTATATATAATTATATACAATTCTATATAATTGTACACAAATATACACATTTGTATATAATCACATACTGTATTCGCATAGATTATATATAATTATATACTACAATTCTATATAATTGTATACAAATATATACATTTGTATATAATTTTATTATTCTTTTTTGCATTTTTATATAGAATTATATACGATTGTATATAAATCATATATAACTGTATACAGTCATATAAAATATTTTTTCATTGGGTTACTTGACAACTAAAACATAAAGCACAATAATAATTAATCAATAATTTAAATTTAACAAGATCAATATAATATATCAAAATACTGTGGTCTAAGTTCCCTATTTACTAACAAAAAAAAACAAAAAAAAAAAAAAAACCACAATAAGGATGTATTTAAAATAACTTGCCTGATAATAAATAAAGAGTGAATACTTAAACCTAATAGAATTCAGTGATCTTGTAGAATAAAATTATCACATTCAATCGTAATGAATTTAAGTTTTATTTCTTATTAACAAATCGATGATGTGAAAAAATTCTAGGAATGTAATTAGACAAATATTTTTAAATTAACTATCAATATTGACAAAGTTAAACGACGGCTAAGTAAACGAAAGGGCATAGTGAAATTAGATTGGCTTACTGATACCAAAATACTGCCAGTGATTGAGAAAATCATCAAATTTAAGTAATTATCGGATGTTTAAATATAAAATAACGACCATAATTACTTATCTTAACAAGTAATAAAATTTTTTTTTGTTATCACATCTATTAATTAAACTGATAATATTTTTTAAAAATAATAGACTAATAAATACAAATTATTTTTTAATAATAATTGACTAATTGACTTTATAATCTATAATAATAAAGATTACAAAATGTAATGCGCATAAAAAAATTTTTATTAATTAAATGGGAACTATCAGCAAAACTTATCACGATGAATTTGGATTATGATGCTAATATGAGCAGAAACAATGGAAAAGGTATAAATTACATGTTGTAATTACGTAGAAGAGAGTAACTTTAATAATCCCTGAGGCCTCGTAAGTTAATAGAACATAGTATCGCATAATTATTAACATGACAAGATCTGGGAGTGTGATTACTGATCAATCTTCAGAGCTTCTTTTAATGAGATCCGGTTTTTTATTTTCACATTGCGTTGACTACTTTGGTTCACTCGGGGAATTCCGTTCCTTAAGTAATTTTTTACTTTCACCTCGAGTCTATCAGAAGTTATGAGCACGACAGACTAATGGTCCTATAATTCCGTATTAAAATATTGCGTTAAATTACTGAAAAAAATTCCTCAGTGATTAAATATTTTTTATCAATTAATATGGGACTGAAAAAATACTAAGCGTATAAAAAATAAATTTAAAAACATTGATAAAAATGTTTGTTTTTACTGCATATATTGACATTAATTAAATCGAACAAACTTTTTAGCATGCATTGAAACGCAGTAATTTGCTTGAAATTTTTTTAAATTTAATAAAAAAAAATACTTTCAATTTTTTGTGTTCGAAAATACTTTGATATTGGCTTTAATACTCGTGAAATATTCAATAACAAAGAAAAAAAAAAAAAAAAACAGCTGAGCAAAGAATCAATTGAACGAAAGAACTGCGACAAGGCCTTGTATGTTCCTATTGAATTTTTTAAGTATCCAATGCAACACGAAATTGTTATCTCCCATCGAGTAGTCCCGTGAGTCTTGACCCACCTTTCGCCCCCACATTTTTTTCAGCTCAGCAAAAGAAAAGGTCAAGCTTTAACATATAATTCTTGTCACGTTGCCATCAACTATAAAACTATTACGCAATATCCAAATAGATGGACAAGATTAATTTTCGATCGAATTGATACTTAATTTTACTTCAACTCTCAGAGCCCGGGAAAAAAAATTTAGATCTGTTCTGATCAAATTGGATCAAATTAGATCAGCTCAGATCAAATTTGATCATAATTGATACTGTACCCAGATCAGAGTAGATCTGATTTGATCTGTTCAGATCAAACTAGATCTGATCAGATATGACATTTTTCTTTGGGGAAAAATAGTCCAGATCTACCTTGATCAAATCTCATCAAGTCAGATCAACCTAGATCTAGTCAGATTAAAATAGATCAACATTGATTAAACGATCAATTTATGAAGTAATTATAAATAGATCTAATTGGATCTGTACGGATCAAACCAGATCTGAGCTGATATAACTTTTTCTCGGGAAAAAAAGTTCAGATCTGCTCTGATCAGATTAGATCTGTACAGATTATAAAGAAATAGTTCTTTACATTATATTATAATTATAAGATTAACTAGCTGACTTTCGACAAATTTGATCTGAGCAGATCTAAAAGTGTTTTTTATTTACCTTAATCTGTTTAGATCCAAGCAGATCTATTCTGATCAGAGTAGATCTAATTTGATCTAAACACATCTGGCCAAAATGCAGATCTGTTCAGATCTGAAACATCAGATTTAATTTGATCTGAATAGATCTAAATTTTTTTCCCGGGAGTAATGATTTTATTTTTTTTTTATAAATTTAATATATTCATATAATATATTATGCTAACGTCATTCTCACTGCACTGCAAAAAAATATAAAATGACTGCATGATAAATATATGTTATGTACAATGATATTTATGGATTTCAATAGCAATAATCTCGGGACATAAAACCACACCAATATCAAAAGTTGATGTAGCAAATGTTGGATATTTATGACAATCGAGTCATATATTAATACGAAATATAGAAAATACTACATATACATCTCGAATATGAAACGAAGGAAGCAGTTGAATTGCCATAAAGATTTACATACTTATGTAATTGATAATAAGACGTATTAATATTTTTTGATAGCTAGGTAAGACATAAATATAGAATTATATATGTAGTACATTATCAAATAGTAATTTATCATGTTCTATATATAAATACATATACAAACACATGTTATAAATGACGCAAGTGATATAAGAACCCATGCCACAAAGAAGCCACAGTAATGTAGTGACATGAGTTGTTATATTATATACTTTCCATCGGATTTTGTGGGAATTGACATGGCATCGGAATTTCAATGCATCAGATCACATATAAAAAGAGAACGTGAATAAAATCCAAGATAACGGGAGTTAATCTCAAGAAGTAACACAATTTTGGTATTTTAAAATTCGATGGACATTTTTTTATTCCGCTCTATTTCACGGTTCAAATAATCAAGCCGATATTTTTGTACTAGTTTTCATTATTTATCTTTTTATATTTACCTCAATATATATGTATGTATATATAAATATATTAAGTAATGTTTATATGAAGTATTTAATTACTCTGACAGTCGGTTTTTAAAAAATGGAGGAAAAAATTCCACGTGAATCTAGTGGTTTTTTTATGGTAAGCTATGAAACAGTTGTCAGATCGTTCATCTTCTTTATTTCACATTAATATACACATATATAATATACATATACCTAATGTGCAATTACAGTAAATATAAAATGAGTTAACAGCAATAATGAATAAGTCATTCTTTATTTTTTTACATAACTTATGCATGTAAATTATTCTATCGTGTAAATATATATACTTTTTTTTGTATAATTATTTTTAATGAATTTTTTTTTTTTGCTTTTTAGAGTAATAAATAAAATATTGTGTTTATTATAAAATGTTTTTATGAGTATAGAGCATTATTATATACTGCATTTATCAATTATTAAATGGACCATAATAACCATTACTTCATTAATTATAACATATACTAATTGGATAATAAAATAAAGTAATTATTAATTCTTTTATTAAAAAGTTCAAATAAAATCCAAATAAATTGACTTTTATATAAATTTAAAAAAAACGATAACACGGAAAAAATGAAGTATATTAATTGAGAACGACTAGTAATATGATGATAAGATAAAGTGATCAGTAAATGTTATCATTCTAAATAGTAATTCATTAATTTATAATTAAAACGTGAATAATTATTGGATAAATATAAAAATTTATTGTCTATGGAAATGAGTGTGAATGTACACGGAAAAAAATGATGCTCAAAATTTTAATAGTTTGCAGTTTATTTTCGACTTAAAATTAGCATATTCGATACTAATATAAAACCAGGATCATTATATATATCACAAAATGGCTATTATTTATATTAAAATTTGATACACATAGAAGAGCAAAATTTGTAATTTCGTATATTAAAATTAATATGAAAAAGAATCGATAAATTGGTATCTACAGTTATTACTATTCAAATAAACATAGAAAAATTTTTAAAATGAGAAACCGAAAAATTAGTAAACGTACATAATAATATATAAAGATCTAGTCTACGGATTTTTCATTTTATTATTTACCACTTATTCGATATATGGATATAATAAATTAATTTATAATAACGAATAAATAACATTTTATATTAATTATTAGTCAATAAGATAGGATTTATAAAATAAGAGTTAAAAATTTTTGGTATTTTTATGAGAAAAAAATCAGTATCTAGCATACTAATTTTTCATTTTATTATTTACCACTTATTCGATTTATGTATATTGTAAATTAATTTATAATGATGAATAAATGATATTTTAAGCTAATAATTGATCAGTGATATCGAATTTATAAAATAAAAGTTAGTAACTTTTGTAATTTTCGGCTGGAGAAATCAGTATCTAAGAGTCCAATTCTTAATTTGACCAATCATTACTTTTTAAAAGATTATGCCATAAATTAATTAACTTTCACTAATAAGTTACGTATTATACCTAAAAGTAATAATATTTACTCACTTTTTGAAATAATTGATAGTAGTTTTTAGGAATCTACAAAAATTAGTAAACTACTTTGCATTAAGTACATAATAGTACTATTTATTGATAACAGATTCCACTTTTTACTATTATTTATTAATTTTTAATATTCTGTTTTTCCGTGTAGCAGGCATCAGACAAATTTAAAATTATTAATAAATAGAGTAAAAAATTAATAAAATAAAATTTTAAAAAAATGCGCTTTTAAAAAATTTTGAAATTAATAAGTGCATTTTTTATAAATGTTATTTTTTTAATTATTTACTCTATTTATTTATAATTTTAAATTTGTCTGATGTCTGTTACATTCACACTCGTTATGAAAAAATTTATATTTGAACTTTAAAAATCGTAACTGAAACATTAAAAATTTATGACACGTATTATAAAATTTATTGTTTGAAATGTTAAAATTCTCTATATTGACACCCATGTTCCGGGTTATAATTTCAAACATCAATTTTTAAAGTTTACTTTTTTCCGTGTAGGGTTAAATTAGCAATTGCATTATTATTGTTCAGAAATAAAAATAGAAAAGTATTTATTATTACCGCAGATTTCAACAGTCATAATATTTATAGTAAACAGAAATTATAATTAGTGTAACGAGTTATGAAACATAAAACTGTATCCGTTTGATGATTAAATATAATGAATTGTTTATATTTGTTAATACTAATGAATATATTTAAAACCAACAATTATTTTTTTAAATATTGTATTACCGACTCGAAAAAATGAAATATTTTATTAAATGATATGTTGAAATGGTATTTATAATTTATGAATTTAAAAGTCATTTAGATGAAAGAAATGTCAACGCGTGTTTGCGTGTCTATATATGAATATATTCATATACTCTCTACTAACATTATTTTTACTTATTTATCCTTATCAGTATCTATCATTGTCATTATTATTATTCATCACTTATCGATTGACTTGATTCTTACTATTTACGATAGCTGAATTTCTATTTATTCGAGTTGACTTTAAATATACAGCCCCCACAAGGGTAAATAAATTTATTATCATAATTATGCTCTGTAAATAAATTTTTGTAAAAAAAAAGTGTAATAATAACGAATGTATACTTTTATCATCCCACATAATGAAAATAGCTCTAAATAAATATTAATAAAATGTGGGCGTTAGTATAATAATCATTTACAATTTTAAATAACGATATATTAAATAAATTTATAGAATGAAAGTATAGTGAGTAGTTTTTATATATATATTTTTTTTTTTTAAATTAAACTTTTTGATGCATTACATTTTTTAAATTATTTGTGCATTTTATTTTATACTGGATTACTATCATATATTATTATTATTATTATTATTATTATTATTATTATTATTATTATTATTATTATTATTATTATTATTATTATTATTATTATTATTATTATTATTATTATTATTATTGTTGTTGTTGTTTTTTGTCTTGCCTTTTTTCCAAAAGTATATTTTATTTTAATTTTTTTGGCATGTATTAAATGCACCGCCATAAAAAAAATTACTAAAAAAAAAACAAAATTTATAATTCTTTTTTAAAAAAAATCAATTAAACTTTTGTTAATAAATTTTTAAGTCAAGTAAATTTAAAAGTTTTTCTATGAACGAATAATTAAGAAGTACATTGCAATCGAACAAAAAAAATCCACTTTCAATATATTTTTTTTAGCGCAAAAAAAAAAAAAAAAAGGGAAACAATAGTAAAGTCTAATTAAATAAATAACGAAAAAGCAAACAAACTTTTTCAAAGTGTAGAAGGGCATTAAAAAATTAACAGCAGTTTGATATAAACCTCGAAAAAACTTTCTCAACACTCGGCAAGACGTTTTAACACCTCAACATTCCCACATTATGACAAAGTTTATAGTATACTTTCGTCATACTTTTACTTACCGTGAAAAAATAAATAAATGGAAAATCCGATCCACAAAATAAGTGATAATGACGAATTAAATTATAAAATTTCGCATAAACACAATAACACTAAATTCACGTTCACAAATTTCACAACATATTCAAATTTATAGACTCTAAAAAATTTAAAGAAACTCGTAAATTTAAAGTGCGTCTGAAGGACTTCTACGGGCCAAAAAAAAATAATTTTATATCTACAATGTAGTCTATTTCTTATATCTATATAAAATAAATTTTATTGCGTGGTAGACCGTCAATAAAAATACATTAATAATATACAAATCATTAAATGACTGACACGTGTGTAGACATACATAACTTATACACTTTTTTTATTAACATTTCTGGCACCGAGACTCTCTTCCGACCTGCGCTAGATCCGAAGGCAGACTCTGACCGTCGTGGTCTCAACCGGCTATTCAAACCCGCGGAGTTCGGACCGCGTGTTTCCCACCACCGATCGCGGTGTAACCAACGACCCCGGCGTCGCAACACCGATATGTCCTCGACATATCATATATAATCACTGTTTATAGTTATGGATTATGTATATCAAGTACAGTAAAACAGTATAAATATATTATCATATTAATAATAATAATAATAATAATAATAATAATAATAATAATAATAATAATAATAATAATAATAATAATAATAATAATAATAACCCATACAAAAAAATATATATGTGACATATATGCATCAATTCATTGGCTATATAGGACATATATATTATTTATATATTTTTTTGTGCGGGAATAATAATAATAATAATAATAATAATAATAATAATAATAATAATAATAATAATAATAATAATAATAATAATAATAATAATAATAATACTGGACATTTAAATTTAATTACGATTAATTATTATAAGTCATTCTATTTATGATAAAATAGTATTTGAATATAATTTAAAAGCCACTAGTTTAAAAAACAATATACAGTAGAACTTCGTTATAAGACTATTAGTTTCTCTTTCAAACTATCGCGATACCTGGTTTATAAAAAAGACAGAATGATAGTCTTATAACGAGGTCCGACTGTACTATAAATAATAAATATATCATAGCTTTAATTTCTTATAAAAGTTAAATTGTAGTACTTATAAAACATTTTTTTTTTAAACTTAAAACTTTGATTTTAAAGTTCTATACTTTTTATTATATTTGTAAAACAAAATTTAAGCATAAACGATATATACTTATATTAATTATAATTTTAAATAAAGTTTTGTTGTATTATTAAATGCACTTGTTAAATTTTTTTCTGAGAACTATTTTTTATTTTTGAATATAGATTAAAATAAAATGTAAATGCATAAATTAATAATGTATAATTACGTTTTATCACGTATGTTTAATATATGAGTAGGTTGATACTGAAATTTAGATGAATTTATGCAGTTTAATTGAAACCTAGTGAGCATTAACGTGTTGTTAAGATGTATCAGTATAGAGTATGATAAACAGCAAGTAGTGTAAATACAAACATAAGGTCTGTACTTTAACGAGATCATGGTTGAAACTTTTTAGACATTCGTATATATATATATTTGAACACGTAAATGTCTGTAGGAAAAAAGCCGGAATCGATCCTTTGTTTAAAAATTCATATGACTTTACTAACAACATGATTTTCTTTGACTGTGGGTAAATATTTTTTTATTTTTGGTTGTCAACATTTATATTGAAGTGTTATTTTTTCAGATAACGTTTTAATTCTCATAATACGAAATAGTTTCATTTTTTTGATATGTTATATCTCATATAAACAAAAGTAATATATTTGTAGCATATTATATATCTTTTGTATGTATTAGTACGAGTTATTTTTTTTTGACAACTAAAAATTTTATCATACTATCTATATATACATAATAATTGTTCAAGTTTATTTGATTATTGTGAGAAGGTTATCGGAAGTTTATCGGTTATCAGAGTTAGAATAACTTAATGCAGTACTTTATTTCCCGCTGTAAGTTTAACTTGTTTTAATAAACTTTTCAAATTTATCAGAATAATTGAATTCATAAACCCCAAAGGACGTGTTTTATATAAATTGTACTAGTTATATTGACACAATAAACATAGTTAGTAAATAATAATGATGATAATAATCGTCAACAAAGTTATTACGTATCACTCATTAATAATTACTTTGGATGTAAATTATTAAATAAATTAATTTTTCTACTGCATAATAAGTGATTATACTAAATGGATAATGATGACATTGGAATTACTTTAATAATAATAATAATTGTTCTTACTCATATAACAGTAATAATACCATATATCACTTGTAAAATGATCTCTCACATTATTTTGAAAATAATAATGATATCCTATAGAATTTCCCTCAATATCGTATTACTGTAATCAATACCGAATGTAATGTAACTAAAATATGTAAATATGATCCTTTGAATTTTGATATGTTTCATATGTATACAGTGTAATTGACATTATGAACTATATCGATAATGCTATTCTAATATGCCCTATCCAACATTTGGGAAATTTTTCAGGAGACGATAAAAACGTTTCACGGTCGGCAAAGAAAATTTATTTGTATTATGCTTACATCGGTATAACCTACAAATTTATTTTCATGTTTTCATAGAATACATGCACTTGTAGTGAATAAATAATTTTGGGTTATATGCTGTAAGAAGAGTAAAAAATTATGCATCATTACCTTCTTACTCATATCATTAATTGCTTCCTTAAAATTAACTTAAAATCAAAAATGTTAAGCGTGACTAAACCTATACGAATGTGGGATACGACATATTAGAATGCGCAAAAGTCTGCGTGTGGGATACGACATATTAGAATATTTATTTAAAAATAGTAAATCAACAATTTGAACTCTAAAATTTTTACAGAAGCTGCACATTGTTAGGGGAAGGGGGGACAAAAGGGGGTACCTATAGAAATACTAAGTTTTCGATGACTAAAATACGCCGAATCTTTTTGTTTTTAATGACATTCTAGGTAAATGGACAAAATTTTTAGCTGCCGTTATAAAATATAATTTTTATTATTGGCGGGCAAAATGGGGTACCCTTAAAAAAAGTTGAAAAAAAAAAATTCTGAAAATTGATCAAATTTCATTAAATTAAATTTTTTTTTATGTAAAATACATAAAGAAAAATTACATTTTACAACATTGGTGGATACGAAGGCAGAAAAAAATTGTTTTGTGGGGCAGAGAGGCCCCCCTCCAAAAAAATGATAATTTTTTTTTTTTTTTTTTTAATTGAATTGTTATCAATTAAAAAATTAAATATTATTTCCGAATATTTTTAGTGGCCCAACTTGCCCCAACTATAGAAAATCAGTCGAAAAATGAATTAACATATTAATTATTTTTTAATTTGACGATAAAAATATGAAAGAATCATTTTTCAGAACTTTGGACTGGTCCATTTTGCCCCAGGTGTTATGGGTAGGTCTAAAAATGCGGAAATATATTAAATTTTTTTTAATTTGACGATAAAAATTTGAAACAATTATTTTTTCGATTTTTGGGCTGGTCCATTTTGCCCCAGGTGTCATGCGTAGGGCTTAAAATGCGCAAATACATCGGATATACAGTAATTAGACGAAAAAAAAGAAAATTTTTTTTTTCGTCAAATTTTGGGGGTACCCCGTTTTGCCTACCCTACCCCCTTTTGCCCTCCTCTCCCCTACAATGATTCCATTTTTCAAAAAAAGTGAAAATGTCAAATTTTGTGGGATAGGGCATATTAGAATGACAGTATCGATGTATCAAATATTTAAAGATTTTAATTTTACTTGAATTTTAGTGATTAGTTGATTGATCACTTCATTATGAATTCTAGATAAATAAGTTATATTTTTTAATTATCCAGATAAATATACATATATCTAGATACTAAAATCCTTCAGGCGATTCATTAATAAGGAGCACTAAAGTAAATTAATGTGAACGCGTATGAACACGTCATGGAAATAAAACGATACACCTGAGTTACTATACAACAATTGGCTGGAGAACCTTGACCAAGAACTAAATAAGCATAAACTAAAGTAAAGTCTAGTGTTCAAGTACTCAATAACCTTGTATTACTGCACAAAAGCACCGTTTGAATCTTATAAGTTAACGTACGGACTATTAAAGCATTCTGCAAAAGCACGCGACAATTTAAGCTCAATTGAGTTTATTTTATATTTTTAATTTATTTATATCTTAGTAATTTTAGGTAGCACTGAAATATCAATTTTAATTATAAGTAATATGATATTTTTAATTAATCATATATTTTTTTTTATAAAATGAAATTTTTTGTTTACTTTAGTAAGCTTTATTGGTATAAAAGTAAGTTAGTTTTGAATTTTATCGGTTAAAAGTTGGTACTTTTTTTTTTTCGACTGAATAAATTTGTAATTATAACGTTCGTTTACTTAACAGTATATTATCTTAATAGTTTTTGTTATCATTAGTAATGACGTATTAGTTTTACTTTTATGTTTTTTTGTCCTCTTTTACTACCAGAAAGTATTAGCCTAATCTATATGATTGTGCTTTATTACCAAAAACACTATTTTGGTAAACAGAAGGTGATAAATTTTAAACGCGTTTTTTTTTAAGAAAAAAAAATTCCTTTCATGCTTTAAATATTTTAGAGTCAATAAAATTACAAACTTTATTTCCAGATTAATATTGACTGTAAAAAAATTTTTGGACTCGGTGTAGTGTAAATGTCTCGGTATCAAAATTTTTGTGTGAAAATTACACCTAATTCGGTGTTAAATTTAGGCGGTGTGAATTTAAAGTTTAAACCGCCAAGCGTGTAAATGTATAATTCATGATAATTTTGCGTTAAGAAAGTGAATCATAAAAAATTTTAATGTTCAAAATACTATTTGATATTTAAATAAAATTAATGTAGTTATTGATTAAGTAGTTAAAAATATTCAATGATCGTTTGTTGCTCATTAATTAAAATTACAACGAGTAACACGGAATGATGTAAAAAAAGTAGATTACACTGTGTTAAAATTACACGGATGGAAAATTAATACCGGAATAATTTTACACCGTTATTTCACACTACACGTCCGTGGAAAGTTTTCTAGGTCCATTTTTACACCGAAATTTTTTACACTGTATCAACAGTTAATTTTGACATCTTATTGATAATTTTTATGTCACTTCAATTTAATCTATACAAAGATAAAATAATAATTATTTATTGTCTTTGTATCCTGAAAAAATCGGGAGTGAATTCGGAGTGATTATGGATTTTATTTCAATCGGAGTTACTCGGAGTCACTCGGAGTTCTGGAGTTTTAGAAAAAAGCACTCCGTATACGGAGTAAATAGGGAGTTCGTTTTTCCAGCGGATTGATTTCAGAGTGATCTGAATTTTGTTTGTCCATATTCACTCCGATTCGGAATTTTAACACGAAAATAAACTTCCTTAAGGATTTAATTTCACTCCTAACTGGAGTTTCAATTTTAAAATAATCTCCTTTTCCCTCCGCATTCACTCCGGATTTAATCTGAAAATTTTTTACACTGTACGTAATTAGGGGAAAGGGGGGGGGGCAAAAGGGGGTGTCCCCAAAATTAAAAAAAAAAATTTTGTATTTTAAATGGTTTTTAAACATTCCAAAATCACTTTTGTAAATATAATTGAGCATTATTTTGAATTTTTTTTTGTTAAACTTTTTCAAAAATAAACTGTCAGTTGAAAAATATTAATGGCTTTTGTTTTATGATAAAAACTATTAAAAATTTGTTTTTCTTCTTTTGTATCCAATAATCATGCAAAATATAATTTTTCTTTATGTAAATTACTTGTAAAAAAGTTTAACTTAATCAAATTCATTAAAAATCCAAAAAATTTTTTTTTTATCTTTTTTAGGGGGTACCTCATTGTGCCCGCAAAAATGAAAAATTTTTTTTTTTAACGGTAACTGAAAATTTTTTCTATTTACTTCGAATATCATTAAAAAAAAAAAGATTTAGTGTATTTGAGTCCTCGAAAACTTGGTATTTCCTTAAGTACCCCGTTTTGCTCCTCCTTCCCCTATATTTAAATATTTTTCACTCTACTTGAAGTTATTAACTTGAAGAGTTTGAAATTTTTTGCTTAAAACTTTTGATTAATTTCAAAATTAACAAGTTTTTATAAAAAATTGTCTGGTGAATATTAGACACGCGATTCTACCTTGAATATTATCAAGTTATTTATTTTTAGTCATACTACTAGATAAAAAAAAAAAAAAAAAAAAAAAAAAAAACGAAAATCGTGACTCTTCGCTAAAGTCAAGACAATGTTAAATACTGTGAGAAAATAAAAATCATCCAATATCTATAATAAATGATCTGTCATATTTTTTGTTTTATTCTGATATTCTTTATTCATATTCTATTTATATTTTTCATGTGTAAATAATTGAATTTATTAAAACTTCTACATATAATAAGTAAATTACGAAAGTTGTGTAATTGATAAATCGAGAAATTGTCTCAGCTGAATGAACATATGTATTATTGGACAGTACCGTTAGATAAAAGTGTGAGAATCAGGCAAAAGTTTATAGACGACCTTCAATAAATAAAAATAGATATTTACGATGATCGAGCTTTGATGTGCTCTATTGAACTTAATAAACGTGTTTCTGCAAAAAGCTTGATGAGGCAACAGTTTTCCTTTACTAAACATCGATTAACGTACGCTACTTTTCACTTAAACCAACTTATATATAATATTATTATATATAACATCTATGTATATATATTAGACCGATTAAAAAAAAATCTAATATTTTTTTTTAATTATTTCTTATAAAGTTTTGTAAAATTCTGCATAACTTTCTAGTTATTTTCATTTTAATGCAAAGCTCTTAAAAAAATTAGTATTTTGATCGATTTTAAGATTTTGACATTAAAATGAAAGTAACTAGAAAACAATGCGGAATTTTTAAAAACTTTATCAGAGATAACTTATAGGAAATAAAATTGTCTACAAAAAAGGTCTTATGACATTTCGTGATAAGTCTGATAGTTTCGCTGGAAAAGTAAAAAGATCTCGAAATTTGCTATAAATTTGATTTCAAGCACAAATAACTTTTGAACAGATGAATTTATCAAAAAATTATAAAAGACCTTTTTTGTATAGCATCAAATTACCTACAAAAATGCATCCTAGGCTTGTTTGTACAATACGTCATTTTCGAGGTATAGAATTCCAAACTTAAAATTTTTTTTTCCACGTTATTAAAATGGGACATAGAAAATCGCGATCACGGAGTACTTAATATTAATATTAAGGGCTCAAAATTTAACAAGCGTCTTCTTTGATCCTACTGAAACTTCTGAGTGTGTCCTTGAAAAAAAAAAGAAATAGTTTTTTTAGAATCGGTCTAATATATCCATAATGTCACATATTCAATTCTGTTAATAATTTATATTATACTCTGTTGTAGTGAAACATAATCCTTTAATATTTAAATAGTATTTTCAAAGGCGCTTAGATGAAGTAAATGGAACTTTCTCTTACCCAATGCACTTACTAATTAACTAGTAAAGGATTATATAATTAATAATTATTATTAAGTCATAAAGTACATGTAATTAGAAATATACCTTTAAAAGTTAATTTAATAATTTTAAACATTTAGTTTTATTTATTATTCAATAAAAAGTTAAATAATGTTTTGATCTTTTTGCGGTCAATGTATTATCGATTCGGTAGACATAAGCTTTGGAGTAATACAGAAATATCTACTCTCAATTCAATACACACGGGTACATCGTGCAAAAAGAGTAATATATGCCTGTGGAAAAAGGGGAAAAAATAGAAATAAATCAGATAAAAACAAGGACTTGTTATCGTAATAGGTATCCTTGAAGAATTTGTATAAATATACACAGCTTTTAATGATAACAGTTAACGCTAAAATTAAATCTACTTGAAAATTTAATGGCATTGAAAACTGTGAGAAAAGCTTTCAAAAAATTTATACATTTTTAGTTATTACCAATCTCAGGATGTATCGAAAAAGGATCGATATATTTTTTGTACTTTTTGAAATTCGTACACTCTTGTATGTCAATATTGTTAAAGTCTTGAGCATAGAAAAAATTTATAAGGTAACCTTTTACTTCCTGTATGTATTAGGGTAATAATAATTATCAAAAATAGAATTATTCAAAATAAGAAAAGTTAGTTAATGAGCTTCCTTATTTGTCTATTATTATTTCGCATTTTATAGGTCGAATATATACAAATATATATACATATATTTATTCAAATGATAAAATTTTTTTTACTAAATTCTCACATGAATTATTTCATTCCCACGAGAGAATTATTGATTTGTTCGTTCCACGTGTCCGAATAATAAAAAAAAAAAAATTGAAATGAAAAAAAAAAGTACTTTTTAACTATTGATATAAAATCTATATTAAATTAAAACTTACTTTGGGATATCACCAATTCTCGGAGGTCGAGTTTTACGTGGACAGACGTCACTCCAAATTTTGCACCCTTAAACAAAATAAAAAAAAATATTAATTAGCCATAAAAATTTTTGAACATTATTAATTAATTTTTGCAAAAAATAATTTATCTGTTAAGGCAACATATATTCTGTCTATATGTGAATAATATTAAGATGAAAAAGATAATTTTCGAAGAAAATGAGATTGTAAAATAAATAATGACAAAGCAGAGCATTTGACAATAATAAAAACGAGAGAAAGAAATGTGCATCGGAGTGCAAATAAGTGGTTCTGCTGGCTCCCGTGTCTATTCTCTTGAATTCTATCTCTTCTACTCTCAGTACAACCGAAGCTATTCTGTATGCAGAATGAGTATATGAGCATAGGGTTCGAGGGAGCCATGGCATTTGCCCGAGTGCACGTAATGGCTTTAGGGATGTTAATGAGGTTTTGAAATTTTGCGGCAGCCCACCGATATCGTCGTATAACGTTGCGCAACTTTGCAGATACATGGCTATATACTTTAATGATCCAGTCAGGAACAGATAAATATTGTTAAAACTATTTTTTAAAAAAATTTTGTTATAATTTCAACTGTCTCAGCCGTGATGTCGAACTTTATTTTCAAAGCAACGAAACAAAACTTTTTTAATAAAAATAAATACAATAAACCAACTTGATCGGATAGAGTAGAAAATGCCATAGGTAAAAAAAAAATATTGAGTGAATTTCACTCAAAAAAATAAATTGAAATAACTAAATTTAAATTGTAGAAAAGTTATTGAAATTGAATTCATATATAATTATTATTATAGTCAAACTTAAATTTTTAATATATGTCTAGTAATTTTTAATTTATTTATATTTATAAGTACTAGCTAAATATTCTCAACATCTTATATTTATTTTTTTTGTATTAACGGAATTTTGAACCCTAATCTATCGCATATCAAATGTAATGGTCCGATGTCTTCTTTGTTTATATCCGGCTAAACATGTTATATATATTTTTATGCGCTATTTCAGAAGGTAGACCAGTTTTCTGAACAAAATGGAATCCCTAAAACATTAAAATAACGTCTCTTTTCAAATTTATAATAGAAAAAATCTTTTCGTAATCTTTGCTAAAAAAATCACATACGCAAAAAAAAACTACTTGTCAGAAATACACTAAAAAATTTACGGAGTGAACGCGGAGCAGACGACAGAATATTTAATGTTCTAGGAGTAAAATTCACTTCAAAGGGGAGTTTATTTTAATATTGAGGCTTTAGTTTGGAGAGAAATTTGCTCCTCAAGGAAGTTTATTTAAATATTAAAACTCCGAATCGGAGTGAATGCGGATTTAAATAAAATCCAGATCACTCCGAAATCATTCCGCCAGAAAAATAAACTCCCTACACGGAAAAAATTTACTGTCGCTGCAACAGGAGGCAGCCATATTGCAGCAACAGGAAAAAATCCTTTTGCAGCAACAGGATTAATACTATTGTTGCGACTTAATAGTAAAATATAGTTACACAGTAAAAAATTTTGCGTCATTACGTCAAAAATTTTTAACGCTAAGTTTTTTGACGCAATGACGTAAAATTTTTCACTGTGTAACAATATTTTACTATTTAGTCGCAACAACAGTATTAATTCTGTTGCTGCAACAGGATTTTATCACAAAAAAATTTTTACTAATTATTTTTAACAAATTCAGCTTATAAGTTTTTTTTCATCAAGAAAAATAAAACAATTATTTAAATTAAATTTAAAAAAAAAAATGAAGTTTTGAAGTGACCTATTCATCTCACTGTCATCAATTTTTATGGTATCAATTGGATAAATTATTTTTTAATAAATTGGTAAATGAAGAAAGATCATAGACGTGTCACTAAAATATAACTATGTATTATATAAATTACGCTGTGAACTTTATATATAACTATAGTTATGAGTTTAATAGCTAAACGTGGGCGAAAATTTTGTAATGATATCATTACCAAATGTCTTTAAATGAATATTTACGCATATAATGTGATTATATGCATGGTAAAAAATTATATAAATATTATCTAAACTACATCATATTATTTATAAACAATTTTTAAAATTATTTAAATATTTATCCCTCATAACTACAAAATAAAGAAGCATACGATTTTTTTTTTTTAAATAATACTTTCGGAGTCATATTGAATAGCATTTAATTATGTATTTATTTGTATGATAATAAATTACTTTTAAGGGGAGATGTAGCTAAAGTTCGAAAGTCAACAGCCCATACAAAGAAAAAGAATCGGCCCATTACTGGGTCGTAAATGGCTGCCAATTTTCAAGCATCGACCGAAGATGGGCTAAATATCGGATGATAACGGTATGCCAAGCATGGCAGTCGCAAGCATTGGCCAATCGTGGCAATCAATCATCGGTCAAAGCTTGGTATCAAGAGCACTCGATCAATCCATTGGCCAACAAACGGCGGTTAATTGTGCGCCGTTTTTATAAGTAAAAAGACGGCTGCCAATGATTCACCATGCACGGGCTAGTATAGTTAGCCATTTATTGGCAATCATTAGAAAACCAGGCATCGGCCGATCTGTGGGAAAATTTCGAAGCTTGGCGACTTTGTATGGGAGTTGAATTAACAAGGAATCGACACCCCACGATAACATAAATGAAAAAACAATTTCTAATTCTATCTCTCTGTTAGTAAAACATTCGTATTAATGCAACTTTTTTCTGTCTTCGAATTATTTTCAATTAGAAAATTTACTGACTTAAATTATTATTCAAAATTCGAGATTAATCGATCAGAAGAAATGAATTATTTCTAATTACATTCAGCTGTGACCTTTAAAAAAAGTGTTAATTAATATCACAGTTCAAAATAAAATTTTCATTTGTGGATGTTATAAAAAAAAAAAAACGCAAGTTGAAAATGTAATCAAAAATGAAATAAATATTCAAAGGCAATGATAAACATGTACGTGAAATAACTTGAATAAATCTCAGAATCAAGCTCAAAGATCTTGTGAAAAAAAGTAACAAAACATTTCCCGTGAGATTTTACACTTAGATATCACTTTTTGTATTCCACTATGCAAATTAAACTTTAATGTAATGAGACCTTGAGGAATCCTTCGTTTTTAAGTTACTTTATTCTCTCAGACTATATGACTACTCCGAGACTTTGAAAGATCAAAGAAGTAGAAAAAAAACGTCTGAAATGATGCATAATAAATGATTGCTCTGACTGTTCTCTTATATTTGAGCACTACTACCAATTGAAATAAATTAAATTGCCTTCACAAGTATGTAACTTTTTTTCTACTTTGCTTCAAGATAAATGATTTTTATTTTAACATAATTGCGAAAACAATATATTTCAATATTATTATTATTGTTTTTTTTTTATTTTGTACTTCAATACAAAGAAAATTATTTTATAATAGAAGTGGGTTTATAATAATTTTATTCATTATAATTTTTTTTTATAAAATCCTCTTAACTATAAATATAAATGTAAGAAGATGTTCACGGGAGAGTCAGCAATTTAAATTCAATGAGATAAATGTAATTCTAAAATTCTTATAGCAAAGAGAGATTCAATTTATCGCAGAAGCTTTCTGTTCTATTTCGTTGTGTATAACTTTTTTTTATGACAGGGGCTTATCGCAAATAGACAATTATACACTGTAAAAAAAAACGGGGGTAAGTCCAGGCGGTGTTAAAATTTTCGGTTTTAAAATAACACCGCCGCCGGTGTAAATATTCTTTACCGGTGTTAAAATATTTTACTTTGTGAATATTTTTACATATTAATATTAATTGAATTATTAGTGATTGAAATGGTGGGAGTAAAATTGAGTATTTTTTAAATAAATTACGTATAACATTAAAAAAAAAAAAAAAAAAAAACATAAAAAGTTGTTTAACTAAGTACATAGCAAAATTGAAATTTCCTCCAGATAATATTCATTAAATTTTTTTATTTTTTTATATGCAATACATTTTTTTTCCCTAATTTCTATACGTGGAATTTTTGTTACACCGATTTAACACCGCCAAATTACACCGTCTACACCAGTGTTATTACATTTTAACACCACGCAGTATTAAATTGAGACCATTTTTAACACCGCCAAATTACACCATCTACACCAGTGTTATTACATTTTAACACCACGCAATATTAAATTGAGACCATTTTTAACACCGCCAAATTACACCGTCTACACCAGTGTTATTACATTTTAATACCGCGCAGTATTAAATTGAGACCATTTTTTACACCGCCAAATTACACCGTCTACACCAGTGTTATTACATTTTAACACCACGCAGTATTAAATTGAGACCATTTTTAACACCGCCAAATTACACCGTCTACACCAGTGTTATTACATTTTAACACCACGCAATATTAAATTGAGACCATTTTAACACCGCCAAATTACACCATCTACACCAGTGTTATTACATTTTAACACCACGCAGTATTAAATTGAGACCATTTTTAACACCGCCAAATTACACCGTCTACACCAGTGTTATTACATTTTAACACCACGCAGTATTAAATTGAGACCATTTTTAACACCGCCAAATTACACCGTCTACACCAGTGTTATTACATTTTAACACCACGCAGTATTTAATTGAGACCATTTTTAACACCGCCAAATTACACCGTCTACACCAGTGTTATTACATTTTAACACCACGCAGTATTAAATTGAGACCATTTTTAACACCACTATTTTTATAGTGTATGGGTATATATATAATATTGCATGTTTAATTCTGTTAATAACTTATGTTATACTTTGATGCAGTAAAAAATAATCCTTTTATATGTACATTGTCTTCAAAGGCGCTTAAATAAAGCAAATCGAATTTCTGTTACTCGTACATTTAGTATCTAAACTAAAGTACTTGACCTACGGTACATATAGTATCTGTTATCTATGTGATTCTAGGGGATGTGCGGGGTCTGACAAGGGCCAATGACTAGAAATCTTTGTATACTACTATTCACATGAACAAGCGAGTCCGTACGAATCGTAGGTGGAAACCGGTCATGAACATAGAGAACACAGGCTATAGACCGATTGCCGTAATTAGCAATACGACAAATAAAAATAATGATAATAATGACAAAAAAAAAACAATAGGAAAAAAATAGCCAATTGAATAGAGAGATACAAAAATATAGAAAAAAAATATTTTTTTTCAAATATCACAGGCTTATAACGGATGACTGTTATCTATAGACTTTCAAAGTGAATTGTACGTTTGATCTTCATGTATTGTCTCTACGATCCGGAGTGTAATTTCCTGAGGCCTCTCAACATTGTGTCAATTCATCTGTATGTTTCCAACATCGATTGGTTATCAACTGTATTCATATATTTATAGATAGTTATTTTTCATTTTTAAATTGACGGATTTTTATGTCAATAAAAATGTTTCATTTTTTTTTTTTTTTTTTTTTTTTTTTTTTTTTTTTTTTTTCCAATAAATAAAAAATTCCCATGTTTGCTAAATAAATAATATAAATTAAAAAAAAAAAAAGGACCGATTTATAAAAATATATGATATTGAATCGAACTGTTATTATGATTTAATCTCTAAAAAACGAGTGTATCATTTTATGGGTTTATCAATATTTCTTTTTTACGTTATAGAACAGTTTTAATTGTAATTAACGGTTGCGTCAGAGTATAAAAATGAATTAATACAAGAAATTATTTAATTGACCAAAATTATTTAATCCACTTATGGCCGAACCCCTTTGATGATTCACACGTAATTTTATATTTAGGTATTATCTCTAAGTATTATCAATGCGTAGTACAAAATATCAAAAATGTTGGAATTTTGAATTTAAAATTTTCTTTGGATCTAGTTTTTTTAGTTGCTTTTTTTGGAAATATTAAAATAAAGTAATAGATTTTTTGATATGTCATTTTAATAAAAATTTTTTAAAAACTACTGAAGCGAATAGTATAATTCTCAAGAATATCTAGTTCCCCTACCGTTACCTAAAATTTTTAAGTAATTTTGATTATAGAATTCTCTACATGTATGACATTCAATAAAAATAATTTAAATTATTTGGTCATATCTTCCCGCAATGAAAATTAAAAATGTCAAAGTAAAGAGAGCTTATTTATTTACTGTTTTATTACACTGTAAAAAAATTCGCGGAATGAACGCGGATTAAATGCGGAGTCATTGCAGAGCACATGACTATTTATTTATTTAATGTTCTTGAAGTGAAATTCACTCCGGAAAATAGTTTATTTTAGCATTAGCTCTAGATCGGAATGAGTGCAGATTGAAAGAAAACCCACATCACTTCAGAAATCACTCCGCTGAAAAGGCAAACTTCCTATTTATCACGTATGCGAAGTGATTTTTTTGAAAACTCCGGAACTCCGAGTGATGGAGTGAATTTGGATTTAAATAAAATCCGTAATCACTTCGAATTCATTCCCGATTTTTTAATGTATTGATTTTAGTCGGGCTTTTATACTTGAGATTTCATTAGATGTCAACGTTTTGAGGTTTTAAGAAGCCATTCCAACAGTTTTCAAGATTATTTCCTATCTGTATGTTAATATTTCATATTTCTCAAACAAATTGACCGATTGAGACTGGACTAGTTCCATTTGAAAGAATTTTAGCAAAGCAAGATGACCCGTTTTATAGATTCCCGAGTCAAAAAACAAATTCTAGTTTAGTCTTCAAAAGCGTCAAATTCTCTGATGTTTTATTTTCCGCCCAGAAAGTAACTCTATTTTAGCACTCAAAATCCTCAAAGAGATCTACAAGGTCTAAATGCGAATAATCTATCGATTTTAAATTATAATTAAGACCTCAAAATCCTCAACGAATGAAAAGTTATATTTCAGATTTCGGTTCAAATGCGGATAAAATTATTTCTTCATGTTTTGAGTATTTTGAGGCTCTAATCCAGATTATGGTATTCCAGTTTAGTGCTCAAAGTGGTAAAATTGGTCATAACTATTACTTTGAGGACTAAACTAGAATAGCTTTCTATACTGTTATCAATCTTAAAATTCTAAATTGATCTTCAAAAACCTTATTGAGAACTTTGAGACTTAAATCCGAATTTGGTTTTTGACTCGGGTTTTTTCGAATTTAGTATCCTCAAAAAAGTCAAATTTAATTTTACAGATAATTAGAACTAATCATGGCCAATTTAAATAAAAACTAATTAATACATTTCATTTAATTAACCATGATTGCATTATTTTCATAATTAAAAAACAAAAAAATTATCGAAGTAAACGAAATCTCGAATTTGTGTAATGAAAATAGTTACAGACTGTAAAGAAATAAATTTTAATAGTTAAAATTTTTTTTTTTCATTTTTCAGCCCAACTAAACTTATATCGTTTCCGAAAACATCGAAAAAGTTTTAAACTCATTTTTCTTTGAAAATGGATAAAAGTGACTAAAAATAAATGGGGGCTAAAAACTTTATACTATTGATATATTATACTTTCAGTGTACAATTATCGATAAAGATATAAATATAGTAGAAAGGTCAGAGAAAATAAAATAATAATAATAATATTATTAAAAAAAAAAGTAATGAAAGTATATTAAATATTCGTTTTATTTTTATATATTTTTCAACTCACCTTCTACGGTCGTCATGTTATCTCCAAGTTTCATCTTGCCGTAGGAATAACTCGTATTACCGATCCAATTTAAATCTCTTCGGTTTCCAATGTGCACCCGATATATATACGTAATATGTATAGTTACGAAACTAGTTCACACTTTACTTGACTCTACCACGTATTAGTGAATGGTCAATTTTCACATTCAGTGTTTTCTTCTGATTTACGATCAGATTTTTTTTCTTTGCAGTGCGAGATTTATTAAATTTTTCAATTCAGTAATATTGATCGTGTCACATAACAGTATGGAAAAGTTATATTTTTAAAATAAACTGCTATATATTTTTAGTATCAATAATTAAATTTAAGACGAACATAAAATAATAAATTAATTTTCGTAGATAATAAACTGAATGTTATTCGTTGCCAACGATGTAATAAGCTCTTTGATGTATAAATTTATTTTTATTATTTACTATGGGTATTAATATAAATTTATTCAAATTTCACAAGTCGATATTCTATGACCCAGTATTCTCTTTGTCTTTTTACAGCAAAACTAGTTATTAATTTTATTAAGCCCGAGTGCTGTACTGTCGATTTTTTTATATTTAAAATTTTATTTCTCCTCTTTTTTATCTGACAACACTCTGTGCCAGTGGTTTAAATTTTTTAATTAATCAATTTTTCACGATCAATTAGTTAAATATTTATGAAAAATCAATAACGTTCTGTGATTTTATTTTTTTTATTTTTTATAATTCAATTGAACTATTTTTTTTTTCTTCTTTTTCTTCCATCGTCACCCACTCGCTGTTCTTTTGTCACGTCTTTTTCCGATCTCACGGTACCTTCAATAAATTTCGCAGCTGGATAATCTTCGAACTGTAAAATAAAAAAAATGCATAAATCTTATAATTCATTATAAAAAATATGTGCCTTCAATTAGTTTAATAGTATATTTATTAATGAATCAAAAATGGTCAATGAATATTGGTATAGAAATTGGTAGAAAAATCCTATAAGAGTCTTAATATAAAGTACAAATTAAACCGAGCATGGAATCAAAATTTATTAATCGTTTGGTATTCAAGTGATATTTCATTTAATTGTGAGTTTAAAAAAACTCCACCTGTAAGCAGGAATTGTAGTCGTGAAATTTTGCAAACTCACGTTAAAACATACATGTTCAACAAATGTTTGATGTATTAAAGCATCTGGGTAAGCGACGTGCCCTACATACAGTGTAGTATCATGTTATATTTATGCAACTATTTATATTTATGTCCGTATGCATTATTCTCATAAACGATCATAATTAATCATAACAATTGTCAGAAGAGTTTATTAAATCATTAATGTAATTGTTTCAAAAATATGACATATCATGTATGCATGTATAGATTGTGCAAAGAATATGCCTTACTTAACAAATAATTTTAGTAATATTTATTCAAACGCATATAAAAATTGAAGATTTGCAGAAAAGTTGAATTATTGGTTTCAACCGGATCAGAAAAGTTCTCAGAATTTAAATCTGAGGATATCTTGAGATCAAACTACAGTTAAATTATTTCCAAAGTTGTTCAAAGAATAAGTTTTCAACAAAATAGTATTTCATTTGATATTGATCTTGCAAACCGCCGATCAAATCGATTACAAAAATTGATTTTACTTTTCTTACTAAATCCTAGAAGTTGTAAAACATAAATTTTTATTTTATTCAAATTTATTTAGTGATTTCTGAACAGATCGATTGAAAATCAAGACAGATCTGATTAGATTTTGGAGTCGATCGGTCAAGTAGTTCACAAGTTATGCGTAAAATAAAAATAAACCAGCCGCGTCGAATGACACCTTAACGATCAAAATCGGTTCATCCGTTCAAAAGTTACAGATATTTACATACGTACATACACACACACATACACTTGGTTATCATCTTGAAATTAGTTACAATAGCTTCCTAGAACCTCAAAACGTCAAGATCTGATAGAAATTCGGTTTTTGAAAATCGGACCGAAACCAATAACTTCCCGAATTTTTTAAAGTTTTCCATTTTCTTATTGGGAAGTTAAAAAAAAATGTTTTTAAAGTTTTAGTTGCACAACTCGATAATCATTCAACAGATTTGTTTCTAAGTTCGATCAAATTTAAGCCTCAATAATCTCTTTCGATTATCGCAAAGTAAGTGCAAATCAGTCGATTTGTTCCGAAGATGGACAAAAACTACTTTTTTTCAACGAAATGTATATTTTTAATCCAGCCGTGTTTTGAGCTCGAAAAGCTCAAAAGTATAACAATAACAACTCTCCGAGCTTGGAAACAGCGAAAAGTTTTGGGGTTGATACACCGAGTTAACCGTTTTTCAGATTTTCTCTGCATTTTCTTCAAATAATGAAAAGAATTCATTTATCCCAAAACTTATTAAACTTCAGGCCAAGGGAATCCTCCTGAATATTGGAAAAATTTTGTATACTGGTTAATTGGCTTGAAACATTTAAAGAAAGGTTAAAACAAACTTTTTTTTAACAATTATCATTTTATATATTTCCCAATGTATATTCGATAGCTAAAGTTTCAGGACTAGCCCGCAATATAAACCGTTCGTAAAACTTTTTAGTTGCATTTTAGTATTAAATTTTCAGTTGATACACTATATAGATAAACGAAGTATATAGTTTTGTAATGACTATAATCGATAATGTAAAAGTGAGAGCACGAGCTAAATTAAAAATAGACATTGTGCTTATTCTACTATGCACTTGTTGTCAATATTTTTTTTTTTTAAATATTCTTGTACTCGGTTTTATTGTTTTTTTTTTTTTTTTTTTTTTTTTTTTTTTTTTTTTTTTTTTATTCTAGATCCGCCTACACATTACATGCATAGTACTATTAACAATCACAAAAAGAACTCTGCGCGCTCAAGTTTGCGCAGAAATTTATTATCGACCATTTAGATGGATAAATTTTAAGTTTAATTGTTAGAAATATTTTTAAATTTTAATTTTACTACGTCGACTATAAATAAACGTTATATATTTTCTCGTTTGAAGGTTTTATTTTTATTGACTATAGGTATGAGATGTAAAAGCATAAAAAATATTATATGTTAATACAAGTATAGATTTTGTAACTTAAATCAAATTCTCGTACCGTAAATTAAATTACGTAGTGCAATGCTAAAGTTTATAAATATGTTACAAGCACATGTGCTCTGAGGGTACTCCGAGTACGTAACTTAATTTAAATAATCTCTCGATACAAATTTATATCATGATAAAATAAAAATTTTTCAGCTGATAAATTTTATAACTTATTATTAAAAATGAATATTAAATATAGTGGAGTAATTGATTTTATCCACAAAAAAAGTAGATAACAATAATTTTATTTTTTTAAATATTTGTTTTTGTAAAAAAAATTCATGTTTATTAAATTTTACTTTATACTTGAAAAACGGAAGCTTTACAAAGTCAAAGGAAAATGAATTTTACTTTTTTATTAATATCATTTTTTTTATTTTTTATTTTAAAGACCATTAATATTAAATTGTTTTATTATTTTTATAAATAAAATGTATAATTAAACTCAAGTACTTGACACTGACAGAATTTTGATTATCACATTAACGATTTTCGAAATAATTTTTAAAAAATTTATCAATAAAAATAATATTAAAGTTGAAAGAATAAAAAAATAAAGCTGCTGAAGGTACTCAAGGTTTCATCCACTGGCGTATAAATATGCTAAGCTTCACGAATCGTTTAGACACTTTGTGTAAACTTTTTTCATATTCTGGATGACTGTAGATAAGTCAAAAAATTTTGATGGCCTGTAACCAAAACTTCAAGGAACTAAAAAGATAATAAGAAAAAATGATCAATCAACTATCATATTAAAAAAAAATAATCATAACTATATCTAAAAAAAAACTAGAAAACGGTTGACCCCGTGGACCAGTCCTAAAACTCTACTACTTTCGAGCTCGGAGAGCTTGAAAACATTATTGTGAATATATTTTCGAGCCCTTCGGTTTTTTCGAGCTCTTTCAGAAATTTTTTTAACGAGAAGTAAAAAAAAAAACGTAACTCTTAAATTTTTGTTTACGATTATTTTTGATGAAACGCATAGTCAGGCATAAATGAATGAACAAAAAAGTTTTGAATTGGATCATAACATCGAAACATGAAATATTCAAGAAAAATTCAGAAAACAATATTTTTATCGAAGTTTTGTTGACGAAATTTCCTTAACAAGAATTATGCAGTGATACATAAGACTAGTGAGAATAATTTTTGAAACATTTGGTCAATTGCAATATATGCTATCCAGAAAAAATAAGGTGATTATTATTTTTGTAATTTTTTCGTAAACGATATCCTTCGGACGAATTAACTACACGGAGAAGCATGGAGACAAAAAATGAACGAATTTTTATTATGCTGTCGACCAAACTTGAGTCATCAAAAAATTATTATGCTGTACTATAATTATTATTGTGATCCTCTAGAAATTTTTAATGTTCTACTATAACTCCTAGCTTAGACGAATAATTTTCATCACAATTTATCAATAAGTTTTAAGTGTATGATATTTTTTGGAATGCAGCATAATAATTTTTTGGCAACAACTTCCTGTTTCAAGTTTGGTCGACAGGATAATAAAAATTCGCACATTTTTTGTCTTCATTTTTCTCCGTGTAATTGAGATGGTTCTTTTCCAACGACATATTTCGAATTAATCTACTGATTGAGATGGTTCTTACGGCAATCGACGCGTGGTGTTGAGTTCTAACGTTAATAAGATTTTGAAATCGACTCATCGAGTCGTTTCTGAGAAATTTCAAAAAACCTAATAAAATTTTTTTTAATTTTTTAATTTTATGAGTGTCTATTTGATCGAATGATCTGAAATTAACAGGAAAGTTGACAACTTGCATACTCTTACGATTGCCGCAAAAACCATTGAAATCGGGTTATTCATTAAAAAGTTATAGAAAGCTTTCATACACCCACACAGGAAAACTGACGGACGCCCACCGGGAAATACTCAGAATAGGTTCCTAGGACCTCAAACCGTCGAGATCTGATGAAAACTCAATTGCCGTAAATCGGGGTAAAAACAACAATTTTCCGAATTTTTTGAATTTGTCGAATTTCGTTGCGGAAATAAAAAAAATAGAATAAAATCAATTTCAACTTATGATTAATATGCAGACCTACAAATGATAAATTATTAAATAATCAAAGGTGCATATCGAGCGTAACGTTTTGTCTTTGTCACTGATTGATTAATTTCTCTTCAGGTATACCAAAGTGTTCTTGACAGTCATATATATATATAGATATATACCTTAATAAAAGCAGATTCAATTTCCTATTCCCGTTCGCTCGGTCTCATATCGACATAGCAAATAATTTCCGAGTATTAATTATCATCCATCTCCATATTTCCGTTACCAAAAAAGTTTTTATTTCTTATAATTATTACTTTTACCATAAAATAATTTCATTTGCATAAATGCAAATTCTCTAAGTGTGTAATGAAATGCAAAATATATTGTATGCAAATATGTATAGCGTGAGCATAAGTAGAAGTATTGCACACAGTACAATAGGATATATAGAGAAAATTGATTTATTTTCTTC
This sequence comes from Microplitis deprimator, assembly GCA_964016945.1. Classification (NCBI taxonomy): domain Eukaryota; kingdom Metazoa; phylum Arthropoda; class Insecta; order Hymenoptera; family Braconidae; genus Microplitis; species Microplitis deprimator. The sequence goes on along the minus strand of OZ024710.1, from coordinate 4,930,628 downwards.
AAGTGTATAAGCACTGAAACCACAATACTATAAATATAAATAAAACGTGAGTGTTGATTTCAAGCTCACTAAAATTATCAATGAAATTACATTATGTGTCAGTTTATTGTACCCAAACAACGTAAACAACCCTTTAACACGAAACATTATTTGAACCATAGTGATACATGCAACAGCGAATGAAAATTAACATGAGTAAATATACATTAGGGTGAAGTGGAAAAAAAACTTTTTCTTTGTCTTAAGATACATTTTATAATCTATATAAAAAAAAAAACAATTTTTGAAGAAAAAAAAAATTACCTCAGAATATTGAAATATACCAATAATTTAAAAAATTAAAAATTGGCGCCATTTATCGGATTGTTTTAAAATAATTAATTAAAATTTCATGAAATATGGCAATATTTAGGTTTAAATTACCCTAGGGTAACATTAAATTAATAAGTATTTAAATAACAATATTGGGTCTTTTTCACTGACGTATTTTTCTGTCTTTATTGGTTTTTCTTATTACGATATGACCAATAATAATTAATGAATACGAATCTTGTTTCATTAATTAACAGTAATCGTTCATTATTTTCAAGATATGATTTGTAACTTTTAAAATTAGCTGAGACAAAAAAAATTTGTTTTGTTTTACACAACCCTAATACATGTATATATGAATAAATAAATATCAATAAATTATTAATATAAAATAAAATTCATAACTCAGTGATAAAAAACCCCGCTTATTATAATAAATAAAATGCGCATGCTTGAACTAAATTCTCCCTCTACTTTTATCTCTTATAAAAGCTGCCGGCTCTATTCTCAAGGCCAGTAAAATCAACCCTCTGCTCATATTAAGAGAACCCGTGAGCCCCTCACCCAATTCGCACGTCGTTGTCGTAATCTCAAGATCACATCTTACCACATATGTTATAACCATACCATAACATATAATTACCTTATTGTAAACAATATTGTTAATAATTAATAAAATATTAATAAATTATTGACAATATCTTATTATAATAATCTATACATAATTAGACTATCACGTATAATTATGGTTCAAATTTCCCACCTGTAATTAATCACTCGACCGGCTAAAATAGCTTATCAACCAAAATTAATTGCCGATTAATTCACTTTGTCATGATTATCGATACTCCAATTAAATTATCAAACGAACCAGTAGATCATTATAGTATTCAAATATTAATATCAAAATTTTATTATCACATCGCACATTGGCAGCTTATAATTAATAAATAAAATAAATAAAATTAATAAATATATATAAATAAATATGGAATTAAAAAAAAAAATAAATAAATTTGACACATTAACATATATATTTATACCGTGTCTTTGGATGGCACCAGGACTCCACGTTGATCCAACATTTTTTTCTCGCCATTATATTTATTATTGTTTTTGTTTTTGTTTTTATTTTTTTATCTAAGAGAACATTAAACTCAACCGTTACCGGTAAACTCCCACGGTCGACTAGTTCCTTACTGACACGGTGATTTCGTTTCATCCCCACCTACACCGATATTACTCGTCATTTTCCCCTTCTGTATATACCGACCTCCTCCACCGTCGACGCGACGTCGCTATGCCATTCTGACGGATTTACTTCCGTTTTATATATAATATATATACACTCGACTTTTTACTTTAGTTATGTATATATGTATGTTATTATAATACCACTTCCGGATATGATTATTTCTCATCTTAATCCCCGACTTTATTTATTTATTTTTTTTTCTTTCAGTTAATTCTTCAATCGACAAATAAATTATTTAAAGTTTAAATATAAATATATCTTTCCGATCGTCATAAAGTTATTTATGGCAAAAATTTTTCATGACGACAGCAAACATTTTTATTTGCTCTCAATTTATTAAAAAGAATTTCATGTTCGCTGTCAATATTACAAATAGAATTAAAAATAAATTTTCTTTTTTATTTTAGCTTTCAAATATTAATGTCACCTATTTATATAAATATCAAGTGGTTATTTATTTATTTAATGGCATTTTGGTATAACTAAATTGATTGTATTTATTTATACACTGCAAAAAACGGGGTAAGTTTAGGCGGCCACTACAGTTAAACAGAGTTTTTATTAATTAATTAAATTACTGGTAATTGAAATGGTGGGTGTAAAATTGTGTAATTTTTAAATAAATGCCGTCTAACATAAATAACTATTTAAATAAGTACATACCCTGAATAAGAAAAATGACTTGGAATGATTCAAAACAATTTGAAATGATTTAAAAAAATTTGAATCGACTAATATATAGATGTATACACTTAACATGGAGCAAAATTTAAATTTCCTCCAGATAGTATTCATTAAATTTTTGGATTTTTTATATGTAATACATTTTTTTAACTTCTCGCTAAGAAAATTGAAAATTTTCAAAAATTCGGGAAGTTATTGTTCACTCCGATTTTCGAAAATCGAGTTTTTATCAGATGTCGACGTTTTGAGGTCCTAGGAAGCTATTCTGACTATTTTCAGAATGATGTCCACGTGTGTGTGTGAGTGTGTGTGGATGTAAACTCTTCATATCTTTTTAATTAATTGACCGATTGAGATAATTGAGGCGGCAATCGAAAGAGTTTGTTGGCCGTCAACTTTCCTAGAAATTTCAAATAGACTTTAAGATATAGAAGAAATACAAAAAAAAATTTTTTTGTTTTGTTTTTTTTAAACTTTTTCAGAAATGGCTCAATCGATAGATTCAAAATTTTAACAGCTCTAGAACTCAATAAAAAGCGTCGATTGCCGCCTCAACCATCTCAATCGCTTTATTCGTTCGAGAGGTATCGATCGTGAAAGAAATGGTAAAAAAACGTTTTTTTTTTTTCGAAAACAATGGCATACAAAAGTTTTTTCGAACTCAAGGAGCTCGAAAACAGCGGGAAGTTTTGGAGCTTGCCCGCAGGGTCAATCGATAGACAGATTTTTGTCTAATTTCTACACGTCAGATTTTTTTTACACCGATTTAACACCACCAACTTACATCGCCTACACCAGGGTTATTTTATTTTAACACCACGTGATGTTAAATTAAGTCAATTTTTAACACCACTCTTTTTACAGTGAAATAAAAACCCCCTAATTTTATTATCATTTGTAATTTATGTAAATCTTTTTATTATTTTTTATCATTTAAATTATTTCTACAATTATCATATGTATAACTTTTTCAATAAAAAACTCGATTTTGTTATTTTTAATGTCATTCTAATGTTAGTATAACGGGAGGTCAAACAAACATAACGTTTGAGAATCATAGCTCGCAATTAAAAGCTCGGTAATTGTTTGGAATCAGGGTCAACCACATTTTTCAGAATTCCAAGTGCTTACACCTTAAAGATCCATAATTAAACTTTTTCCACGTGTTCAGCTACACGGCGGATTAAATTTTCTGTATGAGTTTATGTCTCTAACATCAGATATCTATCTGAACCTTGCAATTGAAGTGTAAAAAAATGTCAAAAATAACACAAAATCATGTGAATTTTCAAAAATAAATTTTTCTAATAAATATAAGTAATTTTATATAATACCGTAAGATGGACGGTGGTGATAGAAAGGTCGATCTAAGAGTTACAAATAATTTTTAAACTCTTGTAATAGTGAAAATCAGCATATTTTTGTTAATTCAGTATTTTTATTGTGTACAACAGCTCACATAACATTTTGATGCAAGTAGTTTGGATGGTATCTGCCTTCCCTTGCTAGTATAGTGACTGGCTGAAGCCCACAACACTGTTTCACGCCGGCCCGTACTAGTAAGAGATGTAGTCTAAGGCAAGAGTGCGTTAACATAGCCTTACTGACGAGTCCGTTAACGTACTTAGGACGAAACTACAAACATTATGGCAAATAGGCATATACCTTAAGTTTTGGTGGTTGACTTAAGAGTCAATACATAGAATGATAAGAAAAATATGTCAAATAGTGCAGTGTAGCACGGAACTGAAAAATCTCAAAGATAAACTCGAAATTAAGCAAAATTTATACCTTAATTACATACCAAGTGTGTATCAAAGCTTATATAACAACAAATTAAGCTGAAACAACTTCAATCCGCCGACAAATGCTTGGGATTAAACGCGGTCCCTAAGCCATTTGCCAGGTTTTGGATTTTTGCTTGTCGAAATACCTGTTGACCCCACTTCCAAATAATTACCAAAAGCTCCATTGCAAGAGATATTTTTTCATTTTTTTATTACATTAATACTTAATAGAGAGAAATTTAATTTTCGCTTCATTTTTTCAAGCAGTTTTATGAAATAATAATTATGTGATAACATCAATAACATTTTTTTTTATTTTTATAAGTATATTCCATAAAAAATGTTAATAGTCAATAAAACATCTTTATTTTTTATTTAAATTTATGATATATTTAATGAACTAAATTCTATAGCATACAACATTTATGTTCGCAATGTTATGAAAAAAAAATTTATATTAAAACTATAAAAGCTTTTTATACATTAAATTGTATTTAATTAATTTTAAATAGACTTTTTATTATTAATAAAAGCGAAGTATTAAAAAATATTAAAGGCGAGTAGATACAATATATATTTGAAAAATAATATTGGTGATTATTAATAGCTTATTTATATCATAAATAATTTTATTGTAAAAAATTTTAATTAGTTGTTGAGGCTTGTAAATTTATCCCTTCAGTACTCCCGAGTTTTTTAGTGTCTCGCTTGCACTACAGCGACATCCTATAATTTGAATAACGTCCTGTGAACAAAATGCTCATAACGGAAGTGCTGACGGGTTATACAAACATCCGACATTAAATTTTATGTAATTATAAATAATAAAAATCATTTTAAATAAACAATTGATAATTTTTAAAATAACTATCGCTTGTATAATTAATAATATTCGAAATTAATTGACTTATAGGCAATAAATGAACAATTGAAATAAAAAAAAAAAAATTGTGATTTATATTCTCATTAATTTATTACTCGGAAATTTGAAGTAGGGGATACCGGGGCACGACGGCCCCCGTAAGCCAGTAATTATTTTTTATGGCTTTTAATCTATAGGTCAACCTAATTTGCTCCTTTCTTAAGCAAATCCATTAAGGTTTTTACCAAAACTCAAAAAAAAAATGTTTTTTTTTCTGAGGCACGATGGCCCTCCTCAAAAAAAAGCTTAAAATTTTTTTTTTTTTTTTTTTTTTTTTTTTTTTCTTTTTTATTGAAAAAAAAGATTTTAAGCACAAATATACTATTTCCGTACCTTTATAATCCCATGGACTTCAAGTTTATTAAAAAAAAATTTAATTTAGCTGATAAAAGAGCTTTAATCAATAAATTTTTCAAATTCATTTTAGTTTAGAAAAAAAAAATTTTTTTCTGTAGCAAATTTTTTTTCAGGTGGTCCATTATACCTCAGATATGGCAGATCAACCTAAAATATCTTTAAAACATCAGAGATAACATGATTTGACGGAAAATGAAAAAAAAAATTTTTACCAAATTTTTGAGAGGGGCAGCCGTACCCCAGGGGGCCGTAGCACCCCGTTCTCCCCTAATAAAAAATTAAAATATATAAACAAGTTAATTTATAATCATTTTTATATTTTATATTTATGACTGATTTCAACTAGTGCATAATTTCAAAGAATTTTCCTTAAATTAAAAGTCAAATTTTTAACTTGCAAAATAAATTACCTTTTAAGCTTTCGAAACAAGATGGTTAAAAGTAATACTCAATATTTGTTGGTTATTTTTTTTTATATGGCGTTGGATAGTCCGTCAGAATGGGCCCCGTAGATAAAATAGCACCTGGACCCCCTAATAACCCACCCTTATTAGCAAACCAACCATTGCCACCAAGAAGACCAGCGGGTTCTAGTCTGTCTGTATAAAATCCATTATCATCGAGTCCAATAAAGTTTGCTAGTCCATTCATGTTAGAAAATTGTCTTGCTTTTGTACTGTCAGCTGGGAATAAAGAGCTTAATTTTGTAAAAGTGTCTTTCAAAAATCCGAAGCTATCTTGAAAAAATTCTTGGGGCGAAAATTGAAATCGTGATAACAGTGGAATTAAAAAAGTCGTAATCAAATTATTTGATGCAGGTGATGAATTTTCATCAGTAAATAACGGCTGAAAATCTGTCGTTGTATTTGTTAAGATGTCTGCCTGATTTCTTGGCTGTACTGTTTTATAAATTGATGATAATTGCCGAAGAAAATTATTTTCAATACTATTCGACTGAGATATTTTGTAATCTTTATCATTCTTCTCGTTCATCTCGATCGAACGCTTCAGTGGTTTAGATTCGACTTCAATGTACTGTAAGATGAAAACATAAACATGAAAAAAAATAAATCAACTGTATTATAGTGAATAGTTTTTTTTATTAATACACGGAAATAATTATCTAATAAATTTTACTCGTTAATTGTGAGTAAAACTGGGCCTGAATGAATGATTACTCTTCCATTTCTAGATAGTGTTCAATTATGGGGTAGAAAATCCCAATTTCGATTAATTTTTAAATAAAAAAGAGAAAAAAATAAAACAAAAGGAATCAGTTTTTATTATTTCCGTATTTATTTTTTTTGGCCCGGGTTCACTCTAAATTGTAAGGTAAATTTTATCAAAAAATTGTCTCCGTGTACAAATTATTCATGACGTCAGGACTTACCGTCAATAGTGTGCTAAGAATAGCAATGAATATTGTTTTTTTCATTATTGAATCAAAATAGTTGTCAATTTTCAAAATTAAAAAAAATATATGTATTGTATACGACACTTTAGAAGTTTTTAGCACATTTCAAACCTCAATTGAATAGAATTTATATTAATAAACTGTTACTAAGTATCTTGATGGAATATATATAAGTTTTTTCTACTGATCTTTCTTCAAGCTTATACGGAAATATTATCTTATGAGGGTGCCCGTATTGAATAAAATCATATTATGAAACATCTTTTACATTATATTCATAAAGGAAATGATAAAAAAAAAAAAACAATGCAAATATATTAATATACTAATAAGATATTTCAAAATTTTTGCGTAATTGGTGATATCATAATATTACAAAAATAGAAATATGTAAATATATTACATTTAAATATGTAATATTTTAGATTAAAGAAAAAGGGGGGGGGTACGCCATATTTTTCATATGCGGTGCAAAATGGAAAACTAGTTTTTAACAAAAAGAAATTGTTATTCTTTGTAAGTGTTGATGTATATTCTCTTGTAAAAATATTGGGTGAGTTGGTCACCCCGAACAGTATGACCATTTCGAAATTTCGACTGAAAAAAATTTTCTTGTGTTAATTATCTAAATTGTCATTATTGTGAATCGGTAAAAAAATAACTTGAAGATAAAATGAACTTTAAAGAAAAAAAAAATTCTTTTTCATTCAATTTTTTCGTAAATCAAAATAAAAATTTTTTCTTCTTCAAAGTTCATTTTACCTTCAAGATATTTTTTTACCGATGTGTGATAATGATAACTTAGATAATTAGCACAAGAAAATTTTTGTTAGTCTAAATTTCGAAATGGTCATACTATTTGGGGAGACCAACTTACTCAGTATTTTTACGAGAGAATATATATGAATATTTATGAAAATCATATTTTTGTGTGTTAAAAAACGGTGTCCCATTTTACCCTGCCCTTTCTCTTATAATGATCCAATGACAAGTACTGCAAATCAGTAAATATTTACTGCGAATCAGTTTCAAGTATACAATTGAATCAGTGATATACTTAGGACTATTTGTGCAGTGAATATTCACTGATTGGAGTACTTTTCACTGATTCCCCGGGTCAAAAATAAAACTTGATTCAGGGTCACTTCGCCTTATTTTCTTTTGAATTTATCAATTTGCCGATGATTTTTCGATAAGATCTCGATTTAAATTAAATTTTTTTAAACTTTTTGAACTTTTTTCATCTTATTTCAACTTATTTGTATTTTTTGGTCTTAGTTTGACCTTATTCGTTTTTACTTCGAGTACGATAGTCATTCACCTTATTTTTGACTTGCTGACCCAAGTCGAAAAAAAGTTATTTATTCGCATTACTTTCGCCTTAATATATAAAAATTATTTCACCAGTTTAGAAATTTTCGCCTTACATTTTAAGTCGAATAAGTCTAAACCAAGTCATTTTCGACTTGATTTCAACTTTTTTGTCTTAAATTGTGACTAAGTAAGCCAGATAAGTCTAAACCAAGGCGAAAACTCGATGTATTTCATATCTTCGTAAAAAAAAAGTTGAGTTTGTCTTGTTAAAAACGGCTCCAAATTTCGATTTGGAAAACCAAGTCTAAATCAATTTTTATTTTTGACCCAGGTAATTTCAAGAGAGATCCCTTATAAACGGAATATTTTATCCCTAATTACTTAATTCTGATTCTTATATAGATATATAAATATATTTTTAAATGGATGTACATTTAAAAATTTTCAAATTATATTATATTTTTTCTTTAAATAAATGAATAAATAAATCATCGATCTGATTAATTTCAGAATTTAATAGGATCTAATTTGTAATGAACTCAGTTGATTGCAGAGAGAAATGTCAAGATCAGTAATATCGTATGACAAGCATATTTTGTTCGAGTTCTGTAATATCACGTATAAAACAAATAATCTTCGACCTCCGAGAACTTATAGACATATATCTCATTACATATTTTTGATCGTCGAGCGAGAAAACAGCGGAAAGTTTTAGGGTTGACCCTCGGGGTCAACTGCTTTTCATTTATTCTGTAGAGCAGCAGAACTTTTAACTAAAATACAATAATAAAAATCATAAAATAACAAAAAAAAAAGTAATGGCAACAAAAAATTTGAAACCGGTCAGGCGTAATCACTTGAAATCCTGTAGTGACTTACCTTGAAAACAACTGGCGGCAATATACTTCATGGAATTTAACTTTTATTTGTAACCATTTAAAAAATAAACAAATAAAAAAAACATTTACTTGTTTATTTTTATTTAAAACATGCGTACAATACCTATCATTTTTTTCTATATATTTTATTATCTTATGATGAATTTCTTTGACTCAACATCACTCAGCTTACAGTTCAAGATTTTTTATCGAACTTTTTTTTCACTTTTTACTATTCGAATTACGACCGAAATACAGGAAAATTGAGCCTCAGAGGTCAAGTTTAACCTCGAGAATTTTCTTTTTTACATATACCTGTATATATTATTTTACCAATACAGTGATTCAGTAAAAATCTTGCTTTCAAAATGTCGAATTAAATTAATAAAAGTAAACGCAAAAATAAAAAATTACATGATATGGAAATTAGCCATGAGTATAAATGCAGCAGACATAAGACAATTTATTAATTTTAAATAATGAAATTTAAAAAAATGCACATACAGATTTTGCATTTATCTAAAAATGCATTTTTTCATTTTTACTCTACTTATATTTTATTCATTTATTCTAAAATTTCAAAAATTTACAATCGTATTCGTAATTAGCCGACGTCTAATAATTTTAGATTTTTTTAAAAACGACAAATTTATAAAAAAAAAAAATATTTCAAAAAATTGCACCTATAGTTTTTTAAATTTTCTACATGTGCATATTTTTAGTTTTTTTTTTTTTTGTAATTAAATTGTCAAAAGAAAAATACGAAAATTGTTAATTATCTGCTAAATTCAAAATGATAAAATCACAACTTCGATTATATTATTGTTATCACAATAATATCAAAACATTTTTTAAACAATAAAATGCCGTTTATATCTACCACATCTCGTTCACCGAGAACTTGAACTTGAAATGCAAAGTCGTTGCTAGACTTGAATCAGATCTTACATTAAGAAAGAAGTGAAGTGAGGCTAAACAGTCAACAGACTAGAAGGAATGTTCAAAGAATTAAATAGAGGATATAATATTAAATGTATGAATATATATACAAGCAAGTGTATATAACGTGCAGCGATTAAAAGATGCGAATATTTAAATACACAAATGAATAAATAAATGTACATGTATACATACATGGATATCTTTTCTTGAATAAATCCATGTGTTTGTGAGATACCGGCGGCAATGCCGAAGACCTTAAACCGTTACTGACTCTTCGATACTCTTCAGTCTGAGTCTACCGATCGTCCGGCCAAGTTTACTGTTTCTTCACTTGAATTTTAAATTTAAATTGTATTTTATTTTACTAGTACCCAAAAAAAATCAAAATCATGAAAATTTACTTAGCATTTATTTTACTTTTACTTCGGGAGGTAAGCGACCGCATAATTATTATTATAATTAAATAACTAATCTTAATAGTACTTTTAATAATAACAGTAAAATTATTCATGTGGTTAATTGTATTACGTACTTGGAAACATAATAAGAAAGTTAAGTTTAATTGTTAAACTCGTCACATTTTCAAGAGTATAATTAAAAATTTAATTTTCTTAGCTCTCAGTAATTTGTTACATAAAACCACGTCAATTAGTTTCAATAGTATAATTAAAGTGCATTTTAACAGTTTAATGAAATAGACAGCTCGTTAATTGATTTTCTTGTTTTGATAGTCACATAAATTGACGTATACGAAACTCAATACACTAGTAATTATAAATATAAATAATAATTATGTAATAAATATTTTACGAGATATTTATAAATAATTAAGTTTATTTATTCAATTATTTATTTTGAATTTTAAATAAACAAAGTGATTTATTTTAAAAATAAAAGGTTTAGTTTTTTAGCGAGAAAAGTGATTCTATAAATTTTTATGATTTCCCAAGGGCGTCCTGTCAAATGCAATTAGCATCCTCGGTAATGACACGCTCGTAACTAAACGAGGTTCATATTCGAGAAACTGGGTCACCGATTTATTTTAACATGTTCTGCACTCCCGATTTTTGGACTAACCAAAGTCCGATAAATTATCGTTAATGTAAATATTTCTAAGGAACCGATAATCATTTATGGACGTTAAGTTCACAGGCTAAAATCTTAGTTGACACAGAATTTAATATAAAAGCTTTTAATATTTTATGTATTATGATTTTTAAATTATTATTTTTTCGGTGTAAATAAATACTTAAAATTGCGTTGTCATTTTATACACTGAAAAAAAGAAATGTTTGTCCCAAATAAATAAATTTATTTGTGGCTTTTTAAAAAATATTTCTTAATAACAAATAAATATATTTGGTACAACCAAATATGACGATTCGAATAATTTTATAATTTGACGGAAATATATCATTCATTTGTGGTAAGTAATTGATATAATTGTGGTAAAGATATTAAATTCGTGACAAATAATCTAAAATTTGGCGATACTATGCATATATTTGACGCCCTTATTTATTTGTAGCAATTGAATCATTTCTTTACCACAAATATATCACTTATTTCACGCAATTAAACTACTCAAATATATTATATCTTTCTCACAATTAAACATTTATTGGCCATATCCAAATATACGACATCTTTGACTCAAATAAATCTTAGTTGGCTCAAATAAATCTTTTTTCAGTGTATTAAAAATAATGATACATGACAATATTTATATAGGGTATATATAGCATTTTAGGGCCTGTTTTGGACACTGAAAATTTAAATAAAATAAATAGTTAAAGACAAAATAAAAATTAATTTTTAAAATGTGTACAAAGATACTTTTATCACACAGTTATACCGTAAAAAAATTTTGGTGTGAAAATGGTCCCCGAGGACTTTACACGGTCTACTCGGTGTGAATTGACGGTGTGAAATTTTCTTGGTGTGAAGTATCAAACTGTGTACTTTCAACATGGTATAAATATTTTTTTTTACACCGTTCGGTGTTATTAGCTTAAATATTGTCCATTAATATAATTTGTGGTTAAAATTTTTTAAATAATATATAGATTGCAGCACTAGTATATTATAATTATTACTGATGTAGATAATTTTCAAATAAAAATTGAATACTCAGTGTCGAAGTAATCGAGAATTTTAAATAAATAACATACATTTTTTAAATTTAACACCATGCGTCGAGTAACTTTCACAGCGGCAGTGTTGAAAATTTTAACACCAAATCATGCACACCACACTGCGGACTCAAAATTTTGTACAGTGTACTTTGGAAATTTTATTTTATACGTTTTTATTAATCAAAATAAAGTATTAAATGTCCTGAAATGGAACAATGTCCATAAATGGTATTTCTATCCTACATCATATACATTGAGAGAAAAAAAAACTTCTATTAAAAAAATCCATTCTTGATTCAAGAAATTAGTCTGTTATAAAGTTGCAATAAAACTCTTTTTTATCTGAAGAACTTATAATCTCTTTTGTAGTTTTTTTTTTTTTTGGAAAAAAAGTTTATTTACTACAAATGTGTAAAATTTTTTTAAAAAAATAATCAAATTCTTCTATAAAAATTTAAAATGCATATTGACTGAAATTTTTAATGCATCTGAATATTTTATTGATTTCAATAAAATAAATTTTGATAGGAGAATTTATTCATTTTTTTTTTTTAATTTTTTACTCGTAATTAAGTTTTTTTTTCAAAAAAACTTACTACTCAAATGAATTAATTGCTTTAGTCAAAAAATTACTATTGAAAATTTTCAAAAAATGAATTTCTTGGGTCAAAAAAGTATTTTTTTTAAAAGTTATTTATTTTTTCAGTGTATATTTTTTGTCACTAAAATTTGGTCATCAAGTGACGTCTGCATAAAAATGAAAAAAAAATTTATGATCCATTTTGATTTAAATAAAATTTGCTTACATATTTTAATTATATGTAAATTGTATATTTTTATAAATAGAATAAAAAAATGTTTACTTAATTTTACAATAAACATTTAGCAAAAATAAAGTAAATTAATTCAATAAAAAAATTTTACAGGCAAATTCCGGCCCAGCAAAAAAAGGTCCTGCATTTTCAACTCCTGTTTATTCTGACTCATTTTTACCAGCTGCAATGCAGGTGAATATAAAAATAAATAAATTATTTGATGAATAAAATAAACGAGTTAAAAAGTAAATATAGTTTACAAAAAATAATTTATTACATTTAATGTATTTTTTTTTTTTTTTTACTCAAGGTTATTTTTTACGCCGTTGAGCAACTTAAATCTCTTCAAGTAGAAGAAACAGAGCAAACAACGACAATAATGTCAACGACGTTAACAACAACAGTTTCAACGACAGTTTCAACGACGATGTCTCAGGGGCCTGGACAGCAGCAACCAGAAGCAACAGCTCCATCGATTCAATTGTCAACAGAAAAACCTGTATTGAGTCAAGAGGCATCGATTGTCGAGATGGAAAATTCAAATGATAATCCCAGTACTCCATCAAGTGACAAAGAGATGCCAGAAATGGGTGAAGAAACGCCTGAAATAAATTATGGAACTCCTGAGACAAATCACGAAATCCCTGAAGAAAGTCATGAGACACAAGAAGTTAATCAAGAGACTCCTCAGCCAGAAAAAGACATTACATTAGTAGATTACTCAAAGGATAAACTCACTAACTCAGTCTCTACTACTTCAATTAGCGTTGAAAGTCAGCAAAGTAACAAGTCCAATTTGTCGTCATCCTCGTCGTCGTCGTCGTCTTCAGAAGCCTCGTCGGAGGAAGATAAAGATGGAAAGATTAAGAATAAAGTAGAACCTACAGTTGATAGCGTTGTTCAAGAAATTTATGGCATCATGAAACCACAGAATAAAACTAAGAATTCGTCTGAGGAAGCCGAATCAAATGAGTCTCGAGAGTCTAACGATGAAAGCGATGAAGAGGATAATGATGAAAATAGGTGAGTTTCTTTATTAATCATAATGTTTTAGTTCATTTTAGGAAAATTAAAAACAAACAGTCTCAATAATTAAGTGCTTATAGATGCTAATTATATAATGTTCAATAACACGTATTAGAAAAATGATTTATTTCAAGAAATATTAAAGAAAATTTAGATTCTTTTTTTTTAAATTAAAATAATTAACGTTATTTTTGTTCAATGATAATTAAAAAGTAAAATTACTAATGATATTTTAAAATCACGTAATTATTTTGAGAATAATATCAATGAAATATCATAATTAATAAACTAATCAATTATCTCTTGTACATTCTGCGACAATTACAAATAAAATAGATATTTAATAGAATTAATCGAAAGGCACGATTATGGAGGGTAGAGATTAGACTGATTCAAAAAAATCGGCTATTTTTTATTTTTCAAGGATACGCTTCCAAAAGTTTTAGCAAAGTAAAAAAAACTGTGAAAATTAGAGCTCTTCTCTTAACAGGTTATCAGATATTTTCGGCTGAGTTTTTTTCAGAAACAAAATCTCTAAATGCAAAATACAGATCGGACATTGATGCACTACTGTCTAATCTAGCGAAGTGCGCTTCAATTGTTTGATAATATTCGTTTGTTTAAGAGAAAAACTTGGCCAAAGTTTACATTTACTGCACAAAGATAGTACACGGAAAAAACTTGATAGTACTGGTTACTGTTCTGCACAGTACTCGACGAACAACAGGGAAAAATACATTTTAACATGACTGATTGATATTAGAACAGGAGTGAGTCATAACTTAACACGAACTATTACTTTTTAAACAGTAACCAGAGCTGTGCTGCATAGTACATGAAACATATGACTGGTTACTGTAAAAATAGTCACCACTAACATCCAGAATAGTACTCCTGTTCTGAAATGAACGGTTACTAAATTCTAGTGTCTTTACTAGTCTTGATAGTAGAAGTCTATAATTCAAATCTGTCAAGTATAGATTTTTAACTTTTTTTTATAACAAATTATTAGTTTAATTATCAGTTTGTAAAACGCATTAAAGTACACTGACAGAAAACTACTATTCAACTATATAGAGAAAGGTTAGAATAGACATCTACTGTCAAGAATAGAAACTAGAATTTCGTAACCGTTCATGTCAGAACATGACTGAGTACTGTTCTGGATGTTAATGGCAACTATTTTTACAGTAACCAGTCATATGTTTAATGTACTATGTAGTATAGCACTGGTTACTGTTTGAAAAGTAATAGTACGTGTTAAGCTATGACTCACTCCTGTTCTAATATCAATCAGTCATGTTAAAATGTATTTTTCCCTATTGTTCGTCAATTACTGTGCAGAACAGTAACTAGTACTATCTAGTTTTTTCCGTATACCGATCGTGAACTTGAGTATAACAAAGAAAAGTGCGAACCCTTAATATCAACATTAAGTACTTTCTGATTGCAATTTTTCATTTCCCTTTTAAATGTCATGGGAACTTTTTTTTTGTTTTTGGAATTTTATCTCATCAACGAATAAGTTCAGTTGTTAGTTGATAACTCAATTTTCCATATTAACTTTTTTTTTTTGTAAATTAATCAGCAATAAATTTTGGTTATTTAGATTTACTTTGCTGGGGGAAAAAGTAACGCAAGTCCCACGACCAAGTTTATCAACTTACCTAAGACGTTCAAAGATACCACCAAAATGTTCCGTTCAACAGTTAGCCCTTTTGTACGACGCGCTGAGCAAAGACGCGAGAAAGCAAGGCTTCGCTAAATTCTCCGGCTACTCTGATGAAGTTCTAAAGACTCTCGAAACTTCTGCCGAAGGTGGAATTGGTCCACAACTTCAGAAACTCTTAGAAAAAATTTTAGAGCGTAACGAGGTTACAAGAGATGACGCTAAGGTCAAAATCACAGGAATGCTCAAAGAACTTAAGGAACCAGGGAGTGAAATCAATAAGGACCTCAGACCTTTGATACCACTACGCTTTAATCCTTGATCAATATCATAAGTTTTATTATAAATTCATACTCATTTACATAACTTTTCATCTTCAAACTTTTCATTATCTTTTTTATAACAAACAATACTTTAAGTAATCAATAAACTTTGATAAAAAATATTTATTATTACTTCTTTTTAAATATTTTATGAGACAAACTAGCAACTACTTCAAACATATATTCAAACTAATTATAGCAAATAACGGCAAACAATCTATGTCCGGTATTCTCCATGTTCACGACCGGTCTCCACCTACGACTCGTACGGACGAGTACGTAGAGACTCACTCGTGCATGTGAGAAGGACTAAAGATAGATTTCTAGCCATTGGCCCTTGTTAGACCCCACACATCCCCTCGAGTAACATAGATAATATATATACCCTCGGTTCAATATGAGCATCCCCAGCAGATTTTTGCACCCAGACCTTCCTCACTCTGCTTTTGGTATACATAAACTATATCGCGTCACTAATTCCAAAGGGACATATTTTTATACACCCTTTCGGCTTTAGTCACTAAGTTTAAAACCAAAAGGGCGTATAATTTTTTTTTAATTGCTAATCATATTGTAGACTTATTCTAAAACTGAAAATTGGAAGAAAAAATTTGAAAGCTAAAAGGCGTAAAAAAATATGTCTTTTTGGACTTAGTAACGCAATATACAGAAGGCTCTCTATGAAAAGGTCTGTCAGGCCCAGCTAGTCTCTATACCTGTAAATGTGTAAACACATTTACAGGTAATTTACGGGTAATTTTGATCACAGTTAACAAATTATAACATAAAAGTATTAGTTTACATGGTACAGTTCGTATGCAATGTTAATCATTTTGAGCCCGCGGTGTGGTGTAAATGATTTTAGTGTTAAAATTTGTAACACTGCATGTGTGAAAGTTACACGACGCACAGTGTTAAATTTTTGACCGTGTAAATGTATAAGTTATGTATTTAAAACTCTCAATTACTTCGACACTAGGCATTTAATTTTTATTTGAAAATTATCTACATCAATAATAATAATACTATACTAGTGCTGCAATCTATATATTTGAAAATTTTTAACGACAGATTATACACAGTTGAAAAATTTGTGTTAAATTTAACACAAATCACATGTCCCAAACAGTCCACTCAATTTTTTGTGTTAGTTTAACACATTATACTTGTGTCAAACAATAATACAGGTTTAAAACTTGTTGAAATCAGATAAAACATTCAACTTTAGTTACATTTACATTTGATGGTTTCAAATAATTGACACTAAATATTTAACTATTGAATTTTTATACACAAGAACACAAAATTTTCAACTGTGTATTATCGGACAATATTTAAGGTAATATCACCGCACGATGTGAAAGAAAATTTCACACCGAGCAGGCTGTTTAAAGTCTTCAGGAACCATTTTCACACCAAAAATTTTTTACAGTGCACAGTTCACATGTGAACCATCTAGTACCATTATTGAACCACCATCTAAGTCAGTTACTATTACATCTATAAATATTAAAATATATATAATTTTGTAAATTATTATTATTAATAATAGGAATAATTTTTTTAAAAAATTGCTCTCAAGTGCAGCTATTTCACGTTTCAACGAACAAGGTAACCCTATTATCGAAGATGTTGGTGTGCTAAAAACTTCAACAAGAGCGGCAGGTAATAATGAAATGTGTACGTGAGTACATCGAAATGGATAATGCAGTAAGCGCTCGATAATTTTCAGTAAGTCTAGAATAGCTACCAGAATAAAATATAATTCTGTGTCCGGTAATTACCGCGCAAAATAACACTAATACATAACAAAATCTCATAAAAAAATAAAAAACGTTTTTCCCCTAAATAAAAAAAAAAGTATTTTAATTTTATGAAAATTTTAAAAATTACCCTCTTGACTTTAAATGAAAAATAAATATTTACCGTTTAGTTTATAACAAATCTTTAAAACTTTGTTTTCACAGTGCACTTGTTACCTAATGAATAATAAATATCTCGCAGCGTTACTTGTAGAGATAAAATAAATAAAATAAAAAACAAAAAAAAAGTTAAGTCACTACACTAAATGGAAGGAAATGAAATATTTATGAACGTTCCAAAGCTTTATTGTCCTCGATCCCTCGGGAATTAATCAATGAATCAGTGTGGGAAATATATGTATATATATTCACGTCAATATATACTGGGCAGAACCACAAGTGATATGATATACCTTTATATAAATTCTATACCATCCAATTAAAATAGTTTTCATTGTCCACTTTGACAGAGCAATTGGTTTTATTCTATTGTACTAAAATATGTACACTATGAAGAATATAAGCAAGTGACCCTGCGTGACAGGAATAAAAAATACATTAGGCAATCCTGCACTGAAGATTTGGGCCGAAGACATTGGCGCAGAATTATTAAATTAAATTACACAAGTAAAGTGACAATTGTAATATTCACGTATGAAAAATAAAAACATAACAATCGACGCCTTTGGAAATTTTATTGATATAAAAATGTCTTGCGGTCAATAAGTCCTTCAGTTATATTGCAAATGCAATCATCGATGTTTCATTTTATAAATTAAAAAAAAAGTAATTTATTTTTTTTTTTAAAATGAATTATATAACAAGTTTGTGTATAATATTTTTCGTAAGTTATTATTTTTTTTTTCAATTATTAAGGCCATTCTCAGACATATGGCGACCACAGATTTTTGAAACTGAAATTCCCAGACTTTTTCAAGTATTCCAGTCAAATAATTTAAAAATTCCCTGACTATATGTGGTTGTATTAAATCATTGGAAATATTTATTTAATTCAAAATAAAACGGTATAAGTTAGTTCAATAAATAATCAATCGTTGTCGTTAAATGAAACTTTACTTAATTATTTGTCAATGTTCATAGATTTTTTTATTTATTAAATGAATAATTTTTTATTTTTTATTTAAATCTATGTTTTTATATAACTTACTCTATTATAAAATATAAATAAACTTTTCATTTTCACTAGAATGAATTTCATAAATAAAAACGTTTTATAGAATATTAATAAAATATTAATCAAGTACGCGAATAATAAATATAGTGAAGCTTATTAGTTCAATACTTATGTATACTTTTGATGTTTTTGGTTTTTAAACTTGTCAATATGCATGTTAATAGTTTGAAGATCCTGACGATTGGTTTCTACTAAGAATTTTTTTTTCTAACAGCCTTTTTAATTCTGACTGCTTCATTTTTTCGCTATTGGAATCAATTTCTGCTATTTTTTTTCAAGGCGGGATTCAAATCGCATTCGCGCCGCGCCACTTTTTGAAAAATTAGGACAGAAAAAAAAATTTGCCGGATTTTTTCGGTCAAAAAAAAGAAAGTAAAAGTTTTTCCAGCTTTGTGACGAAACTTCCTGACTTTTCCCTGATTTTTCAGTATATTTATAATTTCCAGGTTTTTCAGAAATGTGGCCACCATGGATGACTTTAAATTGTAATGGCCGTATTCAAATTTTGAAAATTAATTTAAAAAAAGTTAAAAAATCAATTGAAAACAGGGCAAAGTAGTTATAATTTCACCGAGACAGATTTTTAAAAAAATTACTTACAGTTGATATCAATTAGGAGTTGAACGAAATTTGGTAAATAAATTTTAGCCTACAAAATTTGAAAATTAGAATCATAATTTTGACAAGAAGATTTTACTGAAATTTATTTTACAAATTTCGTTTAACTCCCGATTGATATCAACTGTAAGTAATTTTTTTAAAAATCTTTTTCGGCGAAATTATAACTGTTGTTTTTTTTTCAAATAATGTTTTAATTTTTTGAAATTAATTAATTAAATTTTAATACTCTTATGACAGTTCAAGGTCATTAAATATTTTTAAAAAGTGGGGGGGACCAAGAATGGCCTTAATTAAAGCTTACCAATCATAAAAAAAAATAAAATAAAAATTATTTAAATTTAATAAAATAGATAAATTTATCAAAAATAAACGGTTCGCCTCAAATAACAAAGCTAGTGCCGTTGGATGACTGGATTGCCTTCAAAGAACGTTCAAGTCAAGTCAAACCGTTGGATAAATTATTTGGAAAATTACGAGCGACTTATGATTTTATTTTTCACAGACCTGATAATGTCAGCAATGTTGAAAAAATAATTGCTGATGACAAGTCATGGAATAGCGAAGAAAATTTGAACAATAAAAATAATGATAAACTTATTGCTCCAATGTTGCCACTATTCAATCACATTGCGTTTAAAAATAATAATAATAATAATAAAAATGAAGATGATGTAAATAAAAATTTATATATTCAATTATATCCAAAAGAAAATGTAATAATGTCAACAAGAGAGAGTTCAATATCTCGTATATCCAAAGATAATGAATGGCCGGATGATATAGAGACTATAGAACCATTGAGTCAAGTAGAAATTGATAATGAGAATATTGATAGATCAGTTGAAGCAGTGACACCATCACAATCAGGATTTCAATTTCCCATTGCTGTAGTTCGTGCTTTTGCCAAGTGGCTTGAATCCATTCTCGGTTACACACATCAAGCTTATTCAATAATTACTCAAAAAAATAACTCATTCATTCATTAATTATTATTATTTTTTTTTTCACAACTAAGGGTGTGCGAATAGTTCGAATTTACGAATTATTCGATTCGAACTTAGAAATTTCGAATTATTCATAAACTTTCTTTGGAAGAACTCAAAATTGCAATAGTTTTTGGAATAATTCAAATTTTTGTCAGAGGTAAATAAAACCTAGACATGAATCTACAAAAAAATTATTTTTGATTACTTTAAAAACTTAGCTCACCATTAAATAAAAATTAAATATTTTAATGCTGACTAAAATTTTCTTGATTAGAATCGAGCAATTTGAAAAGTTACAAATCGACATTCTTATTAGCAAATTGTCTAACTTGATATTTTTTAGTAGGCGATTCTGTGTAATTTTCAGATAGTAATAGTAAGAAAAAATATTATTTGAGTAACCTAGACAAAAATATATATATATATATATATATATATATATATATATATATATATATATATATACTAGATATGGAATTGATATTTAGATGAAAAAAAATTTTTAATTACTTTTTTTTTGCCTAAATGAAGGATTTTCTGAAATATAGAGACAGTTTGCTAATTAGAGTGTCGAAATAATTCAAAAACTTTCGGATAATTATAAAATTGACAAATAATTTTAAAAGTTATGAATTATTCGAAAATATTCGAATAATACGAGAAGATTTGAAGTATTCGAATATTTCAGATTATTCAAAGTTTCGAATTATTTGAAAATTTTCTAATAATTCGGAAATTTGAATTATTCAATTGAAACCCGATTCGCACATCCATACTCACAACATAA
This sequence comes from Microplitis deprimator, assembly GCA_964016945.1. Taxonomy (NCBI): domain Eukaryota; kingdom Metazoa; phylum Arthropoda; class Insecta; order Hymenoptera; family Braconidae; genus Microplitis; species Microplitis deprimator. The sequence goes on along the minus strand of OZ024710.1, from coordinate 4,909,404 downwards.
TCGATGCTAAAAATGTATTTACATATCTATGACTACATATGTGTAATCACTGTACTTTCATTTTAAATAAAATTAAATATATACTATTTTCTATATAAATAATTTATATTTACATTACGACATATTAATATTTATACAATTGAATTCGTGTGCGATCAAACTCGTATGACGAAATAACATTTAAAATTAAATAAGTAGAGGCAATATATAAATATATTTATATATTTATCAATCTTTTCATTTATTTATTTATTTTATTCAAAAATATTTCGGTTTGAAAAATACATGTCATTTTTATATTCATTTATAATTACTAATGTAATTAATTATTATTTATCTTATTTTCATTTTTGGCAATTAATATCTTTTATATTTCATACTCAACAGTTTATTTTATCGCGTTAAATTTAATCGTTCTTCCTTTCATTCCATTTTAAGTGTCTTAATAAAAAAAAAAAATATTTTTTGGTCGTAATTAATTAACCATTTATTAGTATGTTATTTTAAATAAATTATAAATATAATTAATAAAACTGTTTTTAAAAAAATGTGAACAAAATAATAGTCAACCCGGGTCAAAAAAATAACTTGATTTTAAATTTTTTGACTTAATAACTTGATTTTTATCACACTTACTTTTGTTAACTTTAATATCACTTTTTTAAATTAAAAATTCAAGTCAAATTAAAATTACGTTGACTTGAATTTAACTTAAATGACTTAGATTTAAGTCAAATACAAGGCAACGTGACTTTAATTTGACTTAGTTGGCATAAATCGGTGTTAAATCAAACAACTTAGTTAAAAGCAAGTCAAAACCAAATGTGTTTTCATATCTTAAAGTGTTCTTCATTTATTAAAAATAGCATATTGTGTGACAAGGGATAGAACAAGACGATTTCAGACAGGGTGAAGTTCGCTGACATCACCCGTAGTCTGAAATCGTGTTTCATCCTGAGTCACACACTATTTTTCATGATTACCTGCATCGGAACTTAAAGTTTCAGTTTCAGCAGCCAGTAAGAAACAAGTTAATTTCAAGCCGATGATAAGGAGAACTGATAGAGAATGAGAAATCTGTGATTTACAGTCACTTATTAGATAGTTAATAAGACAAAAATATTATTTCCACTCATTTTCAGTAATTTTATTTGGTTTATTAAAACTGTCACTTAAAAAATGAAATGAGTAAACTCAAGTGACAAGCAAACAAATGAGAGTAATAAGGCCGCAAATGAACATTAAATATAACTAACACCGGGCAGAAACAATTGTATTTCTTCCCAAAGGAAGAAACACGCATGTTTCTGCCCGCTGTATGCAGGTATTTGTGAATTACGAATTCGCTAGCAGTTGTCTGCAGCACCGGCTTGAAATTCGCTTGTTTCGACTGGCTGTAGAGACACTGAAACTTCAAGTTTCGATGCTGGTATCATGAAAAAGAACTTAAACTTCACTTGCTTTATTTTCGATTTTTAAAACTAAGTCAAAATCAAGTTAATTCTTTATCCGGGAAGTTTAACATATCGACAATTAACTATATGCAAATCTTTGGTTTTTTTTATTTAATTATTTTTTTTCTTTTTTTCACAATATTCATATGGAAGATTATCAATTGTATTATTATTAATACTACATATTATTTATCGATGATTTATAATGATATGGAAGAAGATACAATTGCCGCGAAGAAATTGTCATCATTATTATTATTGCAGTCGTATTATTAATACTAATTGGGAGATTTAATAATTTATTAATTAATTATTTAAAATACTGTAATTGATATGGAAAAAATTTCTATTTTTAACAGGAAGATCAATTGAGTTTTATGTTATTTTCATTTTTTTTTTGCCATTTAAATTATTAACCAAAATAATATTGGGCGAAATTTAAATCTATTAATTACTAATATCTATACTGTCTTAAATAGTTAATATATACATATACAAATAAATGTAATTATTTACTAGATTTTCGTTACGTAAAATTGGATAATTTTTTAAAATAATAATTTTTTATTATCAATAATAAAGACACCGTACTAATTATTAAAAATTATCATTTAATTTAAAAATTTAACAATCGATTATTTTGAATTAGGCAAATTTATTTTATTTAGAAGCTCAATAAAATAAACATCCATTATCCCTTATGGCAATTCAAGTTTTTAGACAATATTTATATTTATTTTTATCATTTATTTATAAACCTTAAGACTGTAGACTAGATTACGGTTAATAAAAAAAAACCTATAAAAATTAACTAGTCTTACAGTACTATAAATCCATTAAATTGATTGCTTGGTTTATTATTTAACTTTACTGCAGTACAGAATTTATAATATTCAAATAAAAATTTTAATACTAACATTTTAAAAAAATTTATGATATTTTAAATCGTTTTTTATTTAAATAAGTCATGATAAATTAAATAAAATAAATAAATGATAAATAATGTTAGTATTATTTATTGTAAAAATATTCATTTAATTCAAATGTGAGAAAAAGATTTTAATTATTTAAGTATTTTATAAACCAAAATAGTAAATTGCGTAACAGGAGAAGAATGAAGACAATTTTAGATGAGGGTGAAGTTGACTGACATCACACGAAATTTAAAATTGTCTTTTATTTCTTGCTACGCAGTATATATTTCATATTATCTGCATTGATACGGAAAATTTTTGTTCGGTGCCAGTCGTCCTCATTTTGAAGTTGACAGCAACTTGCCGACATACTACTGCCCCAACTAGTCAAGTTAACGGAAAATAGCGGGAAACTTTCTGTTAAATTTGTTCTGACATAAAAATTTATGGGAAAGCTGACAGCAACTTGTCATCAACAGTTGCAAAATGTGAATATACTGACAAGTTGACATCAAGTTAATCGCAACTCCTCTAACAGCCAGACATTCTGATCAGAAAGTCGGTGTACATTAGTTGCGACCAACTTGACGACGTTGTTGACAACTTTCAGCTTTTGTAACTGTTGACAACGAGTTGTTACCAACTTTCCCAGAAAGTTGGTGACATTCTACTGCAGCAACTTGTCAACAACTTTCTGAGAAAATTGAAAGCAACTGCGACAACTAATGGGATGCTAACTTATACTACAACCTTTCTCAGAAAGTTCACATCAACTTATGGAAATACCAACTTGATGACAAGTTGCTGCCAACTTGGCTATCAGGGTCACTGACAAAAAATGATTGCTAATAGGGCGAAACAGGATAAATTGTGACTGATAGGGAAAAAACTGATCAGTTTTTTCCCTTTCAATCACATTGATCTGAAATTGGCTTTTTTCGACTGGCAAAACAGGCATTGAAACTCGCCATTTTAATGCAGGTGATATGAAAATAATATTGATACAAAATAAACAATAAAAATTATGATATAAACGTAAAAAAAAGTTTCTTTTCATTAAATTCTAAAAAAAAATCTAAATTTTCATAATCGATAAAATTCTAATCTAAAATATCCGAATACTTTTAACTGTTTTTTTTTTTTTTTAATAAAAATTAATTAGTTTATAAAAGTAATAAAAAAATAATCAATAAATTTGAGAGATTATCGAAATAAATAATTAAAACTCAATTTGTTTGATAAAAAAATATTGAGTAGGATCACACCGATACGTATGTAACTTAGTGGCACATAAAATGTTCTAAGTGAACAATCGGCAAAGCAACCTACAATGAAGCTGGTCACAGCCAATAGTGCAGTCATTTTCGTTTTTATAACGAACTATAGACAATTGTCTCCTAATGTTAAAACATCAATTGTAAAGCCCACTCTACCTTAAATCGTTACTCTCTTACTTAATTTAATTACTCTAGATTTACATAAAAAATAAAAAAAAATACATATCTCATTGACGATTTTATAAATAAAGTTATTTTATAAACTGTTATTTATATAAAATAATCGACGTAAACGCGTTAATTATCATGAAAAAATCAAGCATAAAATAGCTGACTTTTTAAATATTTAAATGGAAATATTAGGGGTGTGCGAATAGTTCGAACTTACAAATTATTCATATCGAATCGAATTATTTGATTCAACTTGCAAATCAAATTTCGAATTACTCGTAAGTTTTCGAATAATTCCAAGATTTTATTTTTAAACGACTTAAAATTGTAATATTTTTCCAAATGATTCTAATTTTTTTCAGAGGTAACAAGACTTCAAGATCACTCATGTATTTGTATATCTATATTTACTAAATTTTACTAAATATATCTATACAAATACATGAGTGATCAGGTACTAGCTTACTCTAAAAACTAAACTATTCCTTAAATAAAAATTGAGTATTTGAATACTGAATGAGTGTGAATGTAGCAGACATCAGACAAATTTAAAATTATAAATAAATAGAGTAAATAATTTTTAAAAATACACTTCTTAATTTTAAAATTTTTTAAATGTGCATTTTTAAAAAATTTTATTTTATCAATTAATTACTCTATTTTTCAATAATTAAAAATTTGTCTGATGTCTGCAACCTTCACACTCATGAAAACTGATCAGAATTTTCTCGATTCTAATCGAGTAATTTGAAAAGCTATAAATAATTCGAACATAATTCACATACCCCTAATAAATATAAATGATGATGAAAATTACAATTATTGCTTTGAGAGCATATTTAAAACTTTTTTTACCATTAAACACTAAGATGGCATTAAATACCTCGTATTTTGGGGTAAAATTTCATTCATATTGACAGCTGGTTGTTGATGAATTCCATTTTCCTTTAAAGCTTGTTCTTTGAAAACGGAAAAAGTTTGACTCAATTGTTGATCTTTATGTAAATTTTGTATATGTTGTAGGAATGAATTTTGCTCTTGTTTAATAAATGTTCCATCTTTCAATATATAATTTAAATCATGTTTTGAAATATCACCCATTGATTCGATGGTTTCTTTTATTTCAATCGGTACTGAATCTTTTTTACTTTTTCCACGTCTGATACCCAAATGTGTTTGTGTGTGTTTGTTTAAATGATCTTTACGTGAGAATGCTTTCTGGCAAATGTTACACGTAAAATTTTTATCGCCTGAATGGATTACAAAGTGCCTCGTTAAATGTTCGTTTCGTTTAAAAGCTTTTTGACACACAAGACATTTGAATGGTCTTTCGTCTGAGTGACCTCGCATGTGCTGGTCCAGATGCTCTTTTCTCTTCAGCATTGCACCACACTCTTTACACTGGTACTTACGTTCCTGCAATTCAAATGATATTTATCCCAATTAATTACTTATTATTTTATTTTTAATTTATTTTAAAAAATTACTACTTTCTTATTTACTGAATTATTCGACACATATTTGCAGCTTTGTTTTTTTTATCTTTGTAGACATTTGTACAAAGTAGATAATAAAAATAAATTTTAAATATTTATTTTCATTTTAATTAAAAAAAAAAATATTATTTCAATGTATCTTTATAATATTTATTTTATAAAATCTGTGTCAAATAATTAATAAAAAGACAAAAAAAATTTTTTATTTTAAAGTATTTTATGGAAAAGAAGATAAGGCGGATTCAAAATCTCTAGTTTAGGTTAATAATTTCTTGAATTTTTAATTACGAAATTGTTATTCATTTCGAAATAATTTCTTACAACTTTTTAAAATTTTTTTTACTATTATGTAACTCAGTAAATTTAATAAATAAAAAAAATGGCACAGGAAAATCTTAAATTTTGAAAAAATAGCAGGAAATTGAAAACTGAAAAACGCTATAAAAAAATGAATCAAAAAAAAATTTTTGCAACCAAAAATAGGTCAAGGCTCGTGTCTGGTCCATTATCAACTTGATCTGCATCATTTTTGTCATAAGAATTATATGCATGCTAATTAATGACATTCTCAGCCCCCCCCCCCCAACACTTTTAAAAAATATTCAATGACCTTGAAGTGTCATAAGAGGATTAAATTTTTATAAATTAATATAAAAAAAATTAAAGCATTAATTAAAAAAATTACAATTTTGCCGAAGTATAGATTTAAAAAAAATTACTTAGAGTTGTTTTCAATTAGGAGTTAAACGAAATTTGGCAAATAAACTTTAGCTCAAAAAATTTGAAATTCAAAATTTTAAAATTGACATGAAGATTTTACTGAAATTTATTTTCCAAATTTTATTTAACTCCTAATTGATGTCAACTGTAAATAATTCTTTTGAAAACCTATGTCTCGGCGAAATTGCAACTGCGTTGCACTTTTTTTCAATTAATGCTTCAACTTCTTTTAAATTAATTATCCAAATTAATACGGTCATTACAATTTAAAGTCATTGAATATTTTAAAAAAGTGGAAGGCACTGAGAAGGATGATGCTGAAATGAACCGACGTCTAATAATTTTTGGATTTCTTTAAAATTAAAAAAAAAAAATATTTCAAAAAATTGCACCTATAGTTTTTTAAATTTTCTACATGTGCATATTTTTTGTTATTTTTTTTTTAAATTATGCTGTTGGAAAAAAAATTCTAAAATTATTAATTTTCTGCCATCTTCAGGATCATCTGAGAATGGCTTAAATATTTAAAAAAATTTTTAAACTGTACCTGAAGATGCATTTGAATATGTTGATCAATATCAGATTTTTCTTGAAAAACCATACTACATTCAGGACAACAATAAAGAAGTGAACCGTCAATACACGTAGTAATTTTAATTTCACCCAATTTAGCACGAAATTTAACTTTGCGTTCCGTCTTAGGTGAGTCCGTTTGTATTTGCTGTTCAACTTTTATTGGCTGTTGTATAGACGCAGCAGTACTACTACTACTGCTCATCGGGTCACTCTCAATATGAATATTTAAATCAATCGGATTAATATTTGTCGGTAATTGATCTGAGTTTAAATACTGATTACCATTCTGTAAATTATTTCTAAAACCCGGTACACTTGGAATATTAAGAATGTTATTTATCGGTTGATCAGTTCTCTCATCATCATTGTCAGCTTTGTCTTTTTTCGTCGGCTCGGTTTGAAATTTAATCAACTGCTGTAACGTAGCCAGGGGTAATTTTGTTGCTTGTAACTTTTGCAAATACTCAGCCATAGTTGCGCTCTGCAATTGCATACTGTGTGATTGATCATTATTGCTGATATTACTGTTACTTAAATCACTATTAACTTCCTCGGATTTTATTGTTGATGTCGTATCAGCTTGCGAGGTTGTAGGCAAATACACATTTGATAACAATCGAACCGGTAAACTATTTGACGGCATGCCACCAAGTAGTGAATTATTTTGACTGTAATTTGGAATGCTTATTGTTTGGATTGCTTGTTTTTCACACAATTGCATCAGAGCATTTGAATTTGACCAGGCTAATAATGATCCTGGATATTTGTTCGCATTGTTGGCCTATCAAAAAAATATATTGTTATATAAATAGATTATTTTTATTAAGCTTTGTGATAAATTTCACTTTGAATAAAATTTTAAATAATTATTTCCTGGTTTTAATAATTTTTGAAATCATAAATCATCAAGCTCACAATTACAAAATTTTAAAAAATATTTTTGATCTTGAAGTTAGCAGACAATTAACGATTTTTGAATTTTTTTTCGACTAATTATAAACAAAAATGCACATGTAGAAAATTAAAAAATCTATAGGTGCAATTTTTTTAAATATTTTTTTTTTTATGATTTATCGTTTTTAAAAAAAAATCAAAAATTGTTAAACGTCAGCTAAATTTGGTATCATAAGTATAAATAATTTTAAAATTAGCAGACAATTATCGATTTTTTGGTTATTTTTTTCAACAATTTAATTTAAAAAAAAAAAAGTAAACTAAAAAAATGCACATGTAGAAAATTTTAAAAACTATAAGTGCAATTTTCTAAAATATTTCTTTTTATAATTTATCGTTTTTAATAAAAATTCAAAAATTATTAGACGTCGATTAACTTCAGTATCATCTTTACTATAGGTTTCATTTTTAAAAAAATTTAAAATAATTATTTGCTGGTTTTAATAATTTGTGTAACATAAATTTATTAAGCTTAGAATTAAAAATTTAAATGATTATGAAACTTTGTATATATTATGATTAAATATTAAATTATGAATGAAACTTACCAAAATTGATTGTTTTCCTGGATCACTTGTGGTGTAAACAGAATTTTGCCCACCAAGTAATTGAGCCGATGTTGAAGTAAAATTTGAATTTGATAAAAAATTTGATCGTGGATTTAATTCCGAAAACTGTGGCAATCCTTGAATGCCACTTTGTTCCGAAAAATTCATTTTTAATAACTTATAAAAATGAATTGTTATTTTGTAAAATTAGTTTTCGTATTAACCTTAAATGTTAATCACAACGTTTATTTTCAAGTTTAATTTTTTTCACAGAACTGTGATATGTATTGTAATTTTTAATTTCATTTTAATTGAGGAGATTACGGCGAGTTAAATTGAAACCAGGTAAGTATTAAAACAAATAGTTATCATTATTTTTAAAAATAACAACTATTTGTTTTAATATTTAAGTGTATTATATCACAGAGCATGTACAGCAATAATTGCTTGGTGCTTGTTGTATATTTTATAATGCAGGTCGCGTCATTACAATATGGCTGCTGCCACAATTTAAATTATTTTTCAATAAAGTATCTCGTGTGATTGAGGTTAGACAGACTACCAACAGTCGACCAATCAAATTCGAGACACAAGAGAATCGCTTCTTATTCTTTATTACCATTCGCTTCATATTTATCATCTTTAATCGAATGAGTTTTTTTAAATATTTTTATTTACAAATTATTGTGTCACGTTTTTATTAATTATTAGGGAATATTTGTAATTATTTACAAGTGTTTTAATACGTATTTAAGTTTTTTTTAAATGATTAGTGTGTGACCACCTTTAGCATTAACAGTTCCCAAGCGGCACAAAAAAAAATTGTTAACTTTATGTCAACAATTAGTTTCATAACAAATTGTTGCCTCAAATTTAACAAAAAGTCAACAATTTTTTTTTGTGCCGCTTTGGTTAGTACTGCTTTTGACTAATGAATGGCGGGAAAATTTTAATTATTATTTAAAATTTTATGAGTGTTGGTGCATTCTGAAATGCGTTGCGAACAGCTGTAGCGTAGCGCATTTCGGAATGCACTCTTATTAATTATTCTTATTACTTGCGCGGTAAATTTAAATATTTGAAAAATAAATTATTAGAAATTGAAGAAAACTAAAAATCGTACGTCAAAATAAAATGACGGCAAAGATAATAGAAAAATATTTAAAAAATAAAAAAAAAACACTTAAGTGTTTAAACAAACCTTGGCGGGGAAATAATATGCAGAAGGGTGTCCTAATACACTTGGAGATTTAATTTAAATTGCTCCAAGTGCATTGCAGCTAAAAAAACGTCACTTAACTGCTATTTCCCACCAGACGATGCCAGATGATTTTGCTCAGGAACTAAGAAGATATCAGCATCAGCAATTCGCAACACTTTTCACTAGCACTGAACACTCAACACTTAACGACACCACAGACACTTTGCACAATTTAAATTTTACAAAAACTGCACATTTTAATTAAACAATGAGTTTGAGCAATAAATTTTATGGATGATTCCGCGAATTAACTGCAATACTGTGTTTCAATTTAAACGTAAAGAAGGATCTGGACTATTACTGCCGTATTCGATGATACTGACTGCCGCTATTGGACCGCCAGTTGATACAAAACAATCGATTTTCGATTTTGCGATTCTCTCGCCCCCCACTTTAGCAAAAATTTTAACGTTGAATACAGATGCGCAATAGCGCCATCTTGGCGCGAAATTTCAAAATTGAAATTTAATAATTCCATCAAAATTTATATGTATCAATAATAATATTAATTAGACTAAAAAGTAAACTCGAACTTTTTTATTTCCATCAATAATTTATTAATTATTCTTATTACTTGCGCGGTAAATTTAGTCTTCTACTTTTAGCATCATCATTACTATTGTAAATACAAATTCTTTTATTTTAAACTATTATTATCACAGAATAAGGAACGTAATTGCAAGTCCTCTACCAGTATATCCAGCTCTCGTATATGTTTAATTAGTTAAATTATTTTAAAACATGATTATTTATTTTTTTTACTGTCAAAATTAAATCAGTTACTCAAAATTTTCTAGGTTATTAATAACATAATTATTTATTCGAACCTATTTTTGTTATAAAAAAAAATTTACTAATAACGGAATCCTAAATTCAATTACAATAAATTCTGTTGTATAAAGACATAAAGTTTTAATTGAATTTACAGTTAATTAAATCGAGTTTCTAATGCCCATTAAGTCAGTCACCAAATAAAAATTATTCGAATGTTATTTTTAAAACCAATATTTTGTAAGTAAATTATTATTGTTAATTTAAAATTATGCTGTCATACAGTCAAATACAAAAAATTATTTTTAATATTTAATAATAAATTGTATAGAAATTCAAATGCAACAACCAATTATTTATTTCTAATACTTTTGTTTTTATGAATTACACTTTTTTATACAAGTATCTATATTTTGAATTGACAATAATGAATTTTATAAATTTTCAAGTTTTATATTTATATTTTATTATATGATTTATTTTTTTTTATACACATATATGACAGTGCTTTTAGTTTACGATCAAACATTAAATCTATACTTTATTAATCAGTAATAAAATCTGTTAAGTAATAAATTAAAGTTTGATGTTGAAATACATTATATTTAATTAATTATAAATTATTATTATTTAAATCAATATCCATGTAAATGCAATAGTAAAAGACTTTATACCCTACTACTCCATATATTTATGTATCTTTATTTATAAATATAGATATACAAATACATGAAGTGATCGAGTATAGTCTTTTATTTTACCCATATTTCGTATTTTTTAAATTTATAAAGATATTGAACTATTTTATAATATCAAATTTATCAAGTGAATAGAGTTAAAATTTTTTACTCTAAATTACTTTTAAATTTATAATAATTTTTCCATAAAGAATTACTTATTAATAATAGTAATTATCCATACATTTATTCTTAATAATTAATACAATAATTTTTATACACACACATCACTCATAATCATGTTAAAAATAAAATCTTTTTCAAATTACAGGTGGTCTCATTGTTTTCTTTTAAGTTTTATTTTTGTGAGTATATTTATAATGATCCTGAGATGATTTTTTACAAGACAAAAAGTTAAGCAACAATTAAATTATAAACCTATGAACGGTTATAAAATATTCAGTATTTGGAAATGTGACTATCTTTAAAGAAAAACATTATCACAAAAGCAATTCGATTGAATAATAAATCTTAATCGATAATAATTATGGCAACAAGTATATAATTATAACTCCTTAAAGCACTAAAAGTTAATTACTGTTATTTAATTCAGATAGTTTGCTATTTAAATATATTTTAAAAAATATAGTGGTTGGATTCGTTTCAAAAATTTCAAAATAGCAAATGTAAATTGTTTTTAAGTAAATGAAAAAAAATTCCAAACATTTTTATAATTTATTACAATAAAAAAAAAAAATAAAGACGATTTAACTATACACTGTAAAAAGAGCGGTGTTAAAAATGGACTCAATTTAACACCATGCGGTGTCAAAATGAAATACCACCGGTGTAGGCGGTGTAATTTGGCGGTGTTAAATCGGCGTGAAAAAATTCCTCGTATAGAAATTAGGAAAAAAATGTATTACGTATAAAAAAAATATAAAAACTTAAAGAATATTATCCGTAAGAAATTATAATTTTGCTATGTAATTATTCAAATAATTATTTATGTTATGCGTAATTTATTTAAAAATTACACAATTTGAAGTCTACTATTTAAACAACTAATAATTTAATTAATCAATATACAAACTGTCTAACTGTAGTGATCGAGTAAGCAAAAATAGTCGCTAAGTAAAATATTTTCAACATCGAAAAACATTTTAACACCGAGAAATTTTTTTAACACCGGTAAAATATATTTGCACCGAAAATGTTAACACCTACACCGCCAGAACTTATCCTATTTTTTTTTACAGTGTAGTATTTGAAATCAATCAGTAGTATACGCGAATTGAAAGAATGCTATAAAGAGTTATTTACTTATATATATTACATTTAAAAAAAAAAGAAAGCAAAACTGACAAAACTAACGCATTAATTTGTACCTCTCGAATAAATATAAATAAAAAAAAAAGTCTTATATTAATTATTATACCAATAAAAGTTTCACGTTATTTCAGCTTTACATCCATGACCATCATCATCATCATCATAATTCTTAACGCCGTCTCCTCTATCATCTATTTCATCATCCACTTCTTTAAATCCAATATCCTTGGCACTTGTTTCTTCATTACTACTTTTACTGCAATCACCATCAGCGTCTTCAACAATATCTTGTTCTTGGTCTAAAAAATCTGTCGGTACAAATTCCATGTTTTCATCGCCGTCATTCAGATCCGATGGTCCAGATAATGAACAAAATTCGATATCACCATCAGTATTATCCAGTGGTTCATCTCTACCGGGGTCATCTTCATGCATACTCATCAAATGCTCATAATTTGTTGTTGAACTGTCATCGTTGTTATCAGGAAACATATCTGTTGGGCTTAGAGGAATATCAAGTGGTTCTACTTTGACTGCTGGCGTTAATGAGGTAGATGTTCTTTGAAGACGAATTTTAGTAAGTGGTTTAATTACATCTTTAGATTCTGGATGTGGATATGGACGTTTTGGCACGCGTTTTGGACTAGTTAATGAGGGTATTGATGCTGAGGTTTTAGATTCTTTGGTTTCTGGTGCAGGCTTTGATACCTGAGGCGGTGTTGATTGGGTTTTCTTAGGTTGAGGTACAAGATTTGGTGGTTTTTGATTCTACAATAATAATAACAGCAATAATTATTATTAATATCATCATTAATATCAACTAATGCAACCATAATATTATAATTTTACAAGGTGGCTCCAAACCGGAAATATCGGGAATTATCAGTGAATTTAATGCAGCCAGAAAATATCATGGAAATTTTGGGAATTTCGAAAAGTATCCGGGAATTTAATTGCAACAATTAAAAATTAAAAATTTTTTCAATACTACTCTAGTCACAAAAATTAAGGGATAGTAGAAAAATTTTAAATTTTTCAAGTAATTTTCAACAGGTTGTGACCCGAAGGAAAACGATCATACAACAGAAACGGAAAAGGCAAATTGTAGCTTTAAGTGTCTGGTTTTCTGATCTAGTCTTGAAATTTTTTTATTATGGACCGTCCCGAAGTAATCCTAGAGAACCATTGAAAAAAAAAATTTTCAACATTTTTACTCGTCTTAAAAATGGTCTACGTTTAATAATTTTCTTTCAATAATTATGATTGATTTATTATTGCTCCGAAACTGTGCATAATAAAAAAATTTCAAGCCCGGATCAGGAAACTAGACACTTCTAGTCTAGTCTCTAGACACTTCAATCTACAATTTGTATTTTTCGTTTTTGTACAACCTGTTAAAAATCACTTAAACATTTGTAATTTTTTTAATATTCTTCAATTTTTGTGACTAGTATATTTTGAATTTATTTTAACCATAAAATTTCTTAATAAATATTCTAACTTATATATTTTTAACATCGAATAATCAAAAATAAGTCTTATTAGTTTATTTTATTGACTTTTTTTTGGTTCCTCGCATGATTTGATCATCAAATTTAATTTAATTATTAACAATGAAAATATAATAAAAACTTTACTGGAAAACCGGGAAATATCAGGGAATTTTGAAATCATTCCTTTCTGGCCACCCTGTTTAAAAAAAGAAAACATACCTGCGATGGACAAGGTCCAGCTAGACCTTTAACTTGAAGTGCTTCTGCGGCATTTAACAATTGAGGAAGTTTGTCATGAGCAACATTAACTTCTCCTCGATACATAAATTTAACAAGTGCTTCAACTTCCCAAAACTTTAAATCTTTCATCAAAATAATTGGATGCTGACATGGATTTTCACGTAACAAAGCTGCGAGATAATCACTGCAAGATGATAATATCATTTTATGGCACTTTAGTGAACGTCCTTCACAGGCAAGAGTTACATCAACAAATTCTTCAGAATCCAAAAGTGATGGAAAACTATTCTGCATGTTACTGTGGTAACTATTCCACCTTAAACAAACCTAAAAATAAAAAATACATTACATCTTTCAATTTACTTATTTGTTTATTTTAAAAATAATTTTTTATACCTCAGTGGGTTGTTGAGGGTAAGTAGTATTTTGAGGTATTCTAGCAGCTGGCTGTGACTTTGATGACGTCTTACCAGTACCAGCTGATGAAACTTGTTTTACTTTCAACGGAATTGATTTTAAAACAACAGTCTTTTGCTGTTGTTCTTGTTGTTGTTGGGATTGATAACTTTTTGTACGTAGACTATTTTTTGCTTGTTGGCGGATTGCTGATTGTTGTGATAATCTCACTGGTTTTGGTTGTGTCGAAACTCCTTGGGTGTGAGATTGTAACACTGAAATATAAAATACGTATATATATTATTAGTAAATTCGATATTTTTTATTTGACAGTAAAAATAATATCAATAGCATATGGAAAAAATGTAATGTCAAAAATTAATATAAAATAGAAAAAACTGAAATTTGTTATCAATAATTAGTATTGTTTTAATGATAAAATTAATAAATTTAATAAAATTACAATTATTTTAAAAACCAGCTAAAGGTTATTATTTTTAAATATAAATTTATAACTTATTAGTAGAAGTTAATTTATGAAATTCAACAATGAAGTGACAAATATTAAAATAAAAAATTGTTATTCCACACTGGTTTTTAAAATTTCCCGCTATTAAAATCGAACTTTTATCAGATCTCGACATGTTGAGGTGCTAGAAAACTATTCTGAGTATTTCCGGGTGGACGTCCGTGTGTGTGTGTGTGTAATTTATGTCCTACGATTTTGACGGCAGTCGAAAGAGCTCATCAAGACTCAGATCTGATTAGATTTTGAAGTCGATCGGTTGACTAGTTTACGAGTCGTACGAAAAATAAAAATAAAAACTTTTTTTTTTTTGAGGTTTTTTTGTATAACTCGTAAACCGCTTGATCGATTTTCTTTGAAATTTAATCAAAGCTAAGTCTTAAAAAATATTGCCGATTGCGCAAAGCACAAATCGGACGATTTGTTTCAAAAATATCATCGAACAAAAATTACTTTCTTTCAGCAAAATTAATTTTTTTTTGTCTACGCGTTTTTTCAACGAAGAGCTAAAAAGTTTACAAATAATAACGTTTTCAAGCTCTCTAAGCTCAGAAACAGCGAGAAGATTTAGGGTCGCCCCATAGAGTCAATCGTTTTTCAGATTTTTTCAGTAAAAATTATGAAAATTTTTTATTCTTACCAATGATTTATATAAAATATTAGAATCACTCATTAGTGCAAATTAATTTAAATATTTATGATCCTGAAGTTAGCAGACAATTAGTAATGTTCGGGTTTTTTTTCAACAAATTAATTACCAGATTGCAAAAACTAAAAATATGCACATGTAGAAAATTTTAAAAACTACAGATGCAAATTTTTTAAATATTTTTTTTTGTATAATTTATTGTTAAAAAAAAAAACCAAAAAATTACTAATTGTCTGCTAACTTCAGGATCATAAATATTCTACCAAATTATAGTCCTAATTTAAAATTTCTATATAAATATATTGATTTAAAGTAAAAAATATACCCCAAACATTTAAAATTTTAATAATAATTTTTTTTTAGGCAATGAAATGACGTTGTATAAATTAATGTTAATTTGTTCCACTATATTTTAGTTTTTCCAATGAAATTTACCATGATATCGTCTGCCTATAAGTCTACCACCATGATGAACCCTTAGATGTCGATGAAGATTGGTCGTACCGCATTGACGAGGATTAGCACCACCTCGTACGACAACAGATCCACAAATGCGGCATTGGGCACGAAGTGGATCTTCAACGCACAAATCAAAATGTGCCCAAACAGCACTTGGGTTGGCCATCGCTCTGAGACTCCGGGCGTGTGAACGTACTCTGGTCGCTGGTTGTTGATTTATTGCAGTGGATAATGATGATTTTGATTCATTTAAATAAGATTCATCATCACCATCATTGTCATAGTCCTCATCATCCTCGTCATCAACTTCGAATTTCATAGAACTCTCCAATTTATCTTGTAACAGACGTTTTGATAATTGATCACTCAAACTGAGATAACGAGAGCCAAGTTTTGTAGCAGGAGTTGTTCCACTTACAAATAATCCACCACTGGATGCCATTCCAATTATTTCCCCAGCAGATTGTTATGGATAATAATCAACTCGTGTTATTTTTAAAATAATTATTACTCAGCTTAAACTCTACTGGATTTTATTACTCCGTCCCAATGGCTGATTCCTAAAGATTAAATTTTTTATATTTTTTTTTATCTGCTAACCAAAGACCGTTTCATTTCTTCAATACTAAGGTCAATTGACCTGAAATAAATAGTATCGAAAGGGTCTTGTATAAAAAACCGGTTGTCCACTTTTTAGATTTATTTTTACCAGAAAAATTTACAAAATAAATTCTAAAATCTTTGATATTTCATTAAAATTAACGTTATAAATATTATCAATAATTTAATTAACTAAAGCAACAAAACAAGATAAAAACAAGTAGAGGGAGTAAATACGCGCAGTCGCACTCATTACATACTTCGTTTTACCGAAATATTTCATTTTGCCTACTATATATATCCTATTATTATCAACATCGCGAGCTCACTACTGTACACACTCGGATATAAAAAATCTTTATAATGACATATTATAATATTATAATATATGTCTTATTTATTTTTTTTTACTTACATAAGCAACCCTCATAATTCAACCCTACACTCACTGAAAATCTTATCCTTGTTTTTACCATTAATTCAATAATTTTTTTCTACTCTTTAATTAAGACTGCGAATGTAGCAGACAATTTTTAAATTTAAAATATGATAGTAAAGTTAGCGGACATCTGACAATTTTTTAATTTTCAAATAATAAATAAAAAAAAAAAAATGCATGTTTAGACAATTCAAAATTCAGTACATGCATTTTTTTAAATTTTATTATTTTAGTTATTTAATTTTTTTACGTGTAATTAAAAAACTGTCGTATGTCTGCTACATTTGCACTCATATTTAAAAGAAATAAATTAAAGTAATGAAATTTTTAAAAAATGCGCGTACTGATTTTTCATTGATCTTAATACGCATTTTTAAATTTTCATTTTATTTAAATTTGATGTATTTATTTATTCAAAAATTTTAAAAATTCCCTCTTGTCAGTTACTTTCAACGAGTGTGAATATAGCAGACATCAGACAAATTTAAAACTATAAATAAATAGAGTAAATAACATAAAAAATGATATTTGAAAAAAATGCACTGATTAATTTTTCAATTTTTGAAATGCGCATTTATTTAAAATTTTATTTTGCTAATTATTTACTCTATTAATTTATAATTTTAAATTTGTCTGTCTGCTCCATTCATACTCATCTTTAATTATCTAAAAAAATAAAGATAAAATTTAACTGATACTTAACTTTGTACTTTTAATTTATAAATTTAATATTTCAAATTTATTACTTTTATTTTTTATATTAATATTTTATTCCTGTGCTGAATGTCTAAGATGTGAAGGCAAATAAAAAAAAATTTACTCATATCACATGTACTGACATTACCGAGCGTCATATATTGTAAGCTATAAAAATATGTACAGTAACATATATATATTTAATATGTATATCTCGACACTCGATCACACCGCATGTTATATCGACCGACTAGACACGATACGATATTTACTTGTAATACTGTACTACAATTCATTCAAGTAAATGTTACGGCATCTACGGTTAAATGAATACAATAGTAATAATAGTAAATATGAGCAATAAAAAAACATTTCATGTCATATATTGATCAATTAATAAACCATATTTATAAATAGATAAAACTCTACACTTACAATTTACAAGCTAGCCTACTCGGAGTATAAATGATTGACCGGTTCGGCAAATGGCCGATCGACTGCGTCGTAATGAGAACAATAAAATTTTTAAATTTTAATTACTGTGGACAATCTTGTTACTCATAATTAACTTATTCTTCACAAGTAAATATAAATATAAATTTTTTGATATTTATTATGTATCAGAAAAAAAATTGTAAATATTTGTCTTCTTTGTACCTTTGGTTCTTGATGTTGAAAATTTAAATGGGCGAAAAAATTTAAATATGAATTTAAATATTTGTCTGTTTTAATAATTAAGTTATTAAATGACAAATTGATGAATGTTATAGATCCAAGTTTAGTGTGCACACTGGCCCTCGACAAACTAACGATTTATACGATTCCCCCAGATTCCCCCAATACAAGCCGTACCCGGGAATGACTAAAATCGAAATCGGTGTTTAACGCGATGGCGTGTGAGCGCATGTGCGACCGTCGGTTTCTCTCTTCTCTCCACCCTCACCCTCGTACATGCTCGTATCGTTCTGGCGCATTATCCATATTTTCGTCTTGGTCCCTTAGTAGAATACATGATATATGTATATATATTGTATGGTATTGTATTGCACGTGTATATTTCAATAAATGGATGAGTCTTGCTTAATTTCTCATCCTCTTTTAATCTTCGATGACCTTTATAGTTTTTGCTTCTTGGACCATGTGTCGATTGTTGTACTACTGACGTACTAACCATTTTAATTATGTTCGGTTTTATTCTCTATTATTATTGGCCATTCTCAGACAGTGCTCCCACTTTTTAAAAATTTGCCATTACTTTAAATTGTATCAAAAAGCGTATCAAACTTTTATCAATTGATTTAAATAAAATTAAAACCTTATTTGAAAAAAATGACTGTGAATGTAGCAGACAATTATCAATTTTTTTAATTTTAAAATAAATGAATAAAATGTAAGAAGAGTAAAAATTAAAAAATGCATATTTAAATAAACTCAAAATTCGTATGCGCATTTTTTTCAATTTCATTATTTCAATTTATTTATTTATTTAAAATTTATAAATTGTATCATGTTTGCTACATTCACACTCATTGAAAAAAAAAAAAACATAGTAGTAATTTCGTAGAGGTATAGATTTAAAAAAAAATTACTTACAGTTGATATCAATTAGGAGTTAAACGGAATATATATTTCAGTAAAATCTTCATGTCAATTTAATAATTCGAATTTTTTAATTTTTCAGGCTAAAATTTAATGATCCTGAAGGTAACAGACAACTAACAATTTTCGAATTTTTTTTTTAATGTCAATTACAAAAAAAAAAAAAAAAAAAAAAAAAAAAAAAAATATGCATGTGTAGAAAATTAAAAAAACTCTAAGTGTAATTTTTAAAAATAATTTTTTCTTTATAATTTATCATTTTAAAGATTACAAAAATTATTAGACGTCGGCTAACTTCAGTATCATAAAATTTATTCAACAAATTTTGTTTAACTCCCAATTGATGTCAACTGTAAGTAATTTTTTTTTAAATCTATATCTTAGCGAAATTGTCCTTCTTTCAATTAATGCTTTAATTTTTTTTTAATTAATTCATAAAATTTAAATAGTTATGACAGTTGAGTCATTGAAAATTTTCAAAAAGTGGGAGGCACTGTTTGAAAATTCCCTTAAATACACAGCTTTATTTTCTATTTGTATTAATATATGTAATCTTTAGTTGCCTATTTTTTGTCTTCTTTATACAAACTTTACTTTTAATTTATATTTTTACTTGTTCGTTATTTGATAATTACAGACAAAAATAAAATTTATAAATTTATTTTTAAAATTAAAATACTAATGTATTACAAAGTAATTAAATAAAAATTATTATTAAAAATACTTCCAGTTTATTAAAATATAAATTTTAAATTTACCGCGTAATTTTATTTAGTTTCTTGTTTTCCAACTGTTGGTAATGCAATAATAATTTTTATTTAATTAATACGGATGAAAATTATAAATTACCTTCATTAGTTGAGACATTTTGTTGATTATTTGTAATTGTTTTATTTGAATTACAATCATTGTCATCAATAACTCGGTTATCATCACGATCACTTTGTTGACGGAATTCAAATTTACTTCTCGCAGTTTCAACGGCAGCGAGATTTGGTTGGTGATCATGAGGAATTTTTTCACGAGGTTCATCGTAATTTATTGTTGTATGCATACTTCCACGACAGTGTGCCGATCTTTTAACACACCTCCATATTATATTTTTAGTTGTTTTTTTATGAAAAGTGTACATATGATTTTTGTAAATAATTTTAAGCCCGCCTTTATTTGATCTGATAAACTAAAAAAAATTTACATTTTTTAAATAATAATTATTTATTTACATACCTGTAATTTACAAGACTAAATTAATGATTCCATTTTCAAATTTATCAATAAGAACATTACTTACTTCAGCGCCTGAATGATTAATTAAATTAAAGTCCTCTTGTGACATTTTTAAAATTTTTTATTTTCAAAATTTACAAATAACTTAATACATTTAATAAATTTAAAATTTCGATATTTAAATACCAAAAGTATCACTTATTTTATTATATATTTATTGTTATGACATAAAAATATAACCTAGTAGTAAAAAACGTGGGCCATTTTATTTTTTAGCCATTTTATTTTTGTTTCCAATTAAAAAACTCTGTCGATAAGATGAAAAATTCATACCATAAATATACGCGCAATTAAAAATTTCGAGAATCGAGATTTATTCGATTACAAGATAAGAATACATAAATTAATAAATAAATATAAGCTGTCAAATATATAAAAACAAAAATATATCAGTAACCATAAACAATTTTTTTGAATTTTCAAAAACAATCTGTCAAATCATCACATAATCTATTTGAATTTAAAAAATAAACTGATGATAATGGATTGAAACATATCGATCGATCGAACATGAAACTATATATATCTATATTTACGTAGATGTATGTGGTATGTACGTAAGTTGTAAGTTTAAGTATTGGACAACATGGAATCATTGGAATGGCAGGCAGTAGCAGTGATTCTCATACTGTCATTTAAATACACACTTAATAGTTACACCTATATGTTGTATGGTTACTGCTGATGTGCGCACTCTTGTACATACTGATAATAGTTACACATATATAAATATATATATATATTTTTTCTTTTATTTAATAATAGCTTTAATACATTTAATAATTTCTAGTATCAATAAATAAATAAATAAAATATTAGCAGATTTAAAATAGTGAAAATAAAAACAAGTGTTCGTTGGGTGTTTTTAAATTTAAAAAACCACTGGTCACTGGTGTAAACGACTGCTATAGGTACATACAATAATACAATAAAAAATAAAATAAAATAAATAAATACTATAACTTGTAAAGTACTTGGTATTGAAGTATACCATAGGTAGAGACTGGTGGTGACGCGATTGGTGACGATCGTCGTGTTGTTTAACTGCACATATTTATATATATGTATAATACTACACATACTACTGCTACTACACTACTACATATATATTTTTATATACATATAGATTTCACTGATGATCTACTCTGAGTTCTTGGCTGTCTCTGGTCTTTTACTCTGGAATGGTGGCGATGCTGCTGCTCCACTGTTACTGTGCTCTCTGTGCTCCACCATCGCACCACTGTTCATATTCATGACTATTAAATACCGTATGTAATATCTGGTGGCTGCTGTGTGCTACTGCTCCAATGTTGTGTGTTGATGCTTTATTGTGCTGCTAATGTGATGTGTATTTGTCGTCACACCATCATCGCCAATAAATCATTATCGTTTTTTATGATGATGATGGGTAAAAATAATAGTAGTAAAACTAAAAACAGTAATAATAAACTTAAACAACTAATTGTTAAAATAAATCTTCATAGCTATTGTACGTATGGACATTAAAGACAAGTTATATATTTAATACAAGTACTAATGCTGGTGGATTGTGTCGAATAATTATTAATTATTGAGTCGACAAACCAAATCCTGCTAAAATATTCAAAGAATGTGTAGATAAATAATAATAAAATATTTATTATTATTATTATTATTATTATTATTATTATTATTTTGTTCATATTATTGTCAAGATATATATTATATATATTTATGGGCTATTGTTATACATACTACAAAAATATATATAAATATATATGTATGTAAAAATGATTATTGCCGAGGATACGAAATTTGGATGATCCTCGAGGAGGATGTAGTAAAAAATAACTAGAACTGTCAGTTTTTAAAATTATTATTTTATTATTTTAAAATTTTAAATGACAAGTCATTGTGTTAAAAGTCTTGTCAGATGATAACAGTCATGATAATGATATTTACGATAATAACGATGGTGATGATGATGATGATGGAGACCACGAGCATATTTTCTTTGTCCTGATAAAGTGGTAAACTACAGGATTACGTTTTAATTGCGACACTGACGTCTATTGATTTGTTGATATTGGAAGATACGTTAAAAAAATAATAAATATATTTAAGATCTTGACAGATGACTTAAATCTAAAGCTATTTAATTATTTAATAGCGATGGTGTTGCGAAAAAAATTATCACGAGTTTTAGTATTAATAAATCAATGGATAATATATTATATATTTTATTTAATATTGTTGTTATTTTGAGTGTTTTGAATCCATGATAAACGTGTGACAATACACCCGGTGATATGTTTTCAACACCGAACTCAGTCGTGAGTGAGTCGTCAGGCTATGACTTTGAAAAAGAAGAAAATGCTGCCAAGTGGAAAGGAGTATTTGTCAACTCTCTTAGAAAGGTTTTTTTATTATTTAAATAATTTATAGTACAGTTATATTAATGTTATTACGAGCAATCTACAGTCACTACGTGACTGCCTGAGTCTTACTGCTAAATTTATTAAATATGATTTGAATTTAATTGTTTATTAAAATCTCTACTGTAAAATTAACTCTAGAATCTTTTGTATATTTTTATTATCATTAAAATTTAATAAGACAAAGCTCATCATTAACTCGTAAACTTATTGATTCGATGATTGTACAATCATGGGATCAAAAAAAAAATCTACACGGTCAAATTTTTTTTTATTAGTCGTTTAGTATATTTTTTTTCACTGATACCAAATTAAATTTTTTTAATTTTTAATATCATAGAAAACATGGCATAAATTTTTCTTATTCTCTTTTAATTATATATATTATATATATTCAGTGATATTCAGTTACTGAATAATTAAAATATTAATTTATTTATTTAAAGAGAATAAATACGACCGTCTTTTTTTCCCGCGTAATTTAAATGTAATTCAAATTATGTAGATAAATTTATTTATCTTGATACTTGGTAATAAAAAAGAGTTTGAATCATTAAAAGGCACAAATTCAAGTCAAGACCTTTCTAACGATACCAAATTGATTAACATTTACTAATTATATCATATAGATAAGGCTGGAACAAAATTTTCCTTATTCTCTTAATGATAGATAATGAGGACAGCGATTCGGCTGCCCAATTTCAAAACAGGAATATTTTTAAAAATCGATTTTGTTATTTTTAGTTCCAGTGGTCTTGTGGACATGATTAAATTGATATTTAAAAAATTTTATTTTTGTCAGTTACTGTGTTTTTAAATTTCAAACTGGGCAGCCGAATTACTTATATTTATATTTATATTTTCATCGTTTTATTTAAATTTTTAAAGGTTCTGGAGCAAGTACATCCTAGCTTGGAGGCTAGACAAGATGCATTGGATTACGTAGAGAGTTTAATTCTGAGGATGCTGGGAATGCTGTGCGGTCATCCACCTCCTCATACACCTCAGGATATTGAAGAGAGAGTTAGAAAAACTTTTCCCACTCCAATTGACAGATGGGCACTTCGTGATGCACGAGATGCATTGGAAAAAGGGAAAAAAAAGTCACCTTTAGTCTTGCCTGTTGATAAAATTCATCAATTGTTACAAAAGGTATTTCACTTAACTTTCGTATATTTTATATTATCACTATTGTTTTTATATAAATTTATTATTTTTTATTTTTAGGAAGTATTGCAGCATAAAATTGATTCTCAAGTCAGTCTATTTGTTGTTGGAGTACTTGAATATATTTCGGCAGATATATTAAAGGCAAATAATTTATTTATTTGTTTATCATTTAATTATTATAGTAATTAATTGTTTAATTAAATTTTTTGTTTTTTGAATTCATATTTTAGTTGGCTGGAAATTATGTTAAAAATATACATCACGTTGAAATATCATGCGAAGACATACGAGTGGCGATGTACGCAGATATGGTAATTAATATTTATTACTATTTATTTTGAAAGCTTTGACTATATTTACGTGCAAAAATTTTTGGTTTTTTTGAATAATTCGTATTCTGTTCAAAGATAATTTTATTTGAATTTAATAATATAAATGTTTAAAGGCATTCTCAGATAGTGCCCGCCACTTTTTAAAAATATGAAATGACTTTCAACTCTCATAACTGTATCAAAATTTTATTAATTAGTTAAAAAAAAATTAGAGATTTTGAAAAAAAATTACTCACAGTTGCTATCAATTCGGAGTTGAACTTTTTTGAATAAATTTTAGCCTGCAGAAATTGCAAATTCGAATTGTAAAAGTGACATGAAGATTTTACTGAAATTTATTTTACAAATTTCGTTTAACTCCCGATTGATATCAATGGTGTCATTTTTTTTTAAATCTATACCTCGGAAAAATTACTATTACGTTGTCTTTTTTTCAATTAAGGAAAATCTCACAGTGCCCCCCGCTTTTTAAAAGTATTTGATGACTTTCAATTGTAATGACCGTATTTAAATTTTGACAATTAATTTAAAAAAAATTAAAGTATTAATTGAAAAGGGCAACGCAGTTACAGTTTCGCCGAGAAAAATTAAAAAAAAAATTATTTACAATTGATATCAATTAGGAGTTAAATGAAATTTAGAAAATCTTCATGTCAACATTAAAATTTAGAATATCAAATTTTTTAGGCAAAATTTTATTTACTAAATTTTTTTTTAACTCCTAATTGATAACAACTGTGAGTAATTTTTTTTAAATCTATATCTGGGCGAAATTGTCCTTTTTTCAATTCATGTTTTAATTTTTTTTGACAGTTCATCATTGAATATTTTTAAAAAGTGGGGGGCACTGACTGAGAATGCCCTTTAGGTTTTAATTTTTTTTCAAATCAATTGATAAAATTTTGATGTACTTATGACAATTGAGTCATTGAAAATTTTAAAAAAGCTGAGAGCCGTGTTTGAGAATGATCTTAAAAAAAAAAAAAAAAAAAAATTTACTGAAAATTATCGTTGTACAGATTCTATGACAGTTAAATACTTATTAGCGTTTATAGCATTTTTATTTAGATCTCACGTCGAGATAAACTTGAAACAATATTCTCAAAATTTCTATAAATATTAAAGGAATAAATTAAAAATAAAAATAAGTAAATGAAAGAAAAAATTTTGTTGAATTGGTTTCGTTAGATTAGTCACATGCTAATTGTGGCTGCATATGTTCTCTGCTTGATTACATGCTTTCCACTAACATTTAACCAACACCAACCATGTTCGTTCGTCGTTCGTGCACTTACAGGTGGTATGTACTCACGAACGTTTAGAAGTCATTTTAAATTTTATTAAATTTTTTATCAATAAATACTATTATTATAATATTGTAATCATTACTAAATCATCCATCTTTATAAATTATTATTCATACTTAATTATTTTATGTTTAAAATGTCTCATTACTCATTGCTTATCACAGCTGTTAATTTAAATTTAAAAAATTAAAAAAAAAACAACTTGTCCTAACGACATTAATATTATTTATGATATCATGACAATCATAGCATTTAATTTAATAAATTAAGGATCAATTAAATTGTGATTGAATTTTAAATGTTTTAATAAAATAAATAAATTGTTTAATTTACTTGTTTTTTTTTTGATCAGGTGCTGATGGACATGTTTTATCAAGATGACTGTACAGAAGGCCCACAAAGCAGTCTAGGGGCTGTGGTTTCTCAAACTTATGAGGAATCGGTTCGAGATCTCATTCACGATGAACGACATTATTTACGAGATTTACATATGATAATTAAGGTATTTAATAAGTACTAGCAACCTACACTATAAAAAAATTGCGGAGTAAAACTAGAGTTAATTCGGAGTAGATGACTTTTTATTTGATCCTCTCGGAGTGAAATTTACTTCAAAGGGGAGTTTATTTTAATATTAAACCTCGGATCGGAGTGAATGCGGATTGAAATGAAATTCACGTCTGTCCGAAATCTCTCCCCATTTACTCCGTATGCGGAGTGACTTTTTTTAAAAAACTCCGAAACTCCTAGTGACGGAGTGAAGTAAGATTTAAATAAAATCTGTAATTACTCAAAATTCACTGGATTTTTTAGTGTGCAGTCCCTGCGTGACTCCAATGTCGTTAGTAAATTTATTAATTATGTTTTAAATTATATTGTTTATTGAATCATTTACTCATAATTATCTTTGAGTTTTTATTATTATTAAAGCTTATTGCGATAAATTTTCTCACTTGTCTTGAAACTTATTAATTTTGATAATTACATAGTCATGGAATACTTGGAAAAATTAACGTACACTCAAACTTTTTTTTACTGTCGTCTAGTTCTCTTTCTCTTCTAAATTTTTTTTTCTAATTATCTCAAAAACGGTGACAAATACTGAAGAAAAAGTTAAAATTTTTGGAGTTTATGAAAGATACGTTGCCCGTAATTACTACAAATAAAACATTATATATATATACGTATAAAAAAAAAAAAAAATGAACAGTTAGTAGCGTGAAATTTAAATAAATGTATAATTATTTAGAAAAATATTGAACTAGTATCACATAAAAAAATTGAAACCGTAAAAAAACACAAATTAAAGTCAAAAGCTTTCCAACGATACCAAATTTAATACCATTATTATTGTAAATATATATAAAATAAAAAATAAATATAATTACGATATTTTTTAGGTGTTTCGAGAAGAAATCACAAAACTTGCACCAGATAAAGGTGAACTAGAGAAGCTCTTTAGTAATATTATGGACATTTACGAGGTAACAGTGACATTATTAGGAAGTCTCGAGGATATAATGGAAATTACAGAAGAAAAACAGACGCCTACTGTAGGATCATGTTTTGAAGAGCTTGCCGAAGCTGAAGAGTTTGACGTGTACATAAAGTACGTATATATTTTAATTCAATAAATTTATATATTTGTTATTATTATTATTGAATGCCCTTGTAACTTATTGTTCTATAAATTAAAATTGACATTTGTTATTTTAGATATGCAGAAGCTATGAATAGTCCGGATAGTCGTGAAGTTTTAACGAGGCTGCTGTCAAGGCCTGAGGCAAATGCAGCATTGAGAGCTGCTGGTCATGGTTTTAAAGAAGCTGTTAAATATTATTTACCGAAATTATTAATGCAACCAGTATGGCATTGTTTTTTATATTTTGATTATATTAAGGTAAATGATATTGATGTTTACTATAAAATTTTATATGCATACATTCATACATACATACAAGTAGTTTCGTTTGATCAACATTAAGTAGATTATCAACAACTTTTTATGTCTCCTAGATGTCACATCATAAACTTTACGTAAAATTAAAGCTGCTATTTAACTTCAAAGCGATATTAAAATTTATATGGTTCCATGACAACTGATCCCTGACAAGTAATCACATGACAATTGATCCCATGACTAGATCCAACTGACAAGTGATCTTTTTTTTCATCAGTTTCATCAAGATTTTCATAACTTTAATTGTCATCATCTTCAAAACCTTAATCTTCATAATTTTCAACCGAATGTCAGTAGGATCAATTTTTAGGGATCATTTGTCGTGATATAAAATTTCTGGGATCAGTTGACTTGCATACATTTAAAAATTACTTCAGCGAATTTATATGTAATCTGAGTTGAAACTCTGTTTTTTTAAATCTGACAAACTTTTATTCTTATTAATTTTTTATTTAAAAATTGTTAATTTCCCGCTCACATAAAATATCAACTTTACTTTGACGTCAAATGTATGTTCAATTTAACTGAAAGTTCAACTCGATTTTGCTATTGGGGCAGATATTAATTTTGTCCCAAGTATATTGTTAACTTCTACCAACCCAGTAATAATTGAATCTGCTGTCCATTATAGAGCAACCAATAAATTTATATGTTATTATAATTTATCAAAGTATTGGCACAGGCAGTAGACATCTTCATAGTCAATAATTAAAACATTAATGAATGTTATATATACATATTTAATAGTTATTGTTGAATTTATTTAGGTATTACACAAACGCACACCGAGTACAGAAGACAGTGAAACTTTGGAGCAAGTTCAAGGTCTCTTGAGGCCACTTCAAATGAAACTTTTGCAATCTGTAGCAAGTCTTCCAAAAAAAGACACCGGTTTACGTATGCAGAGTCGAGCAAGACGGCACGCGGCATTAGAAAAAACGAGTGAGCTCCAAAAAACTGTTGATGGTTGGGATCAGCGAGACATTGGCCAGTGTTGTAATGAATTTATTCGTGAAGATATGTTACGTAAAGTTGCTAGTAATGGACGTAGATTGACTGAAAGGAGGGCATTGTTATTTGATGGTTTGTTAGTTTTGTGTAAACCCAGTGGTGGTAAACGTGTTAGTGTTACTGTTGCGGCTGTTGGTGTTGGTGGTGGCCATCCTAATCATCAGGGTGAGCTTCGTTTGAAAGAAAGGTTTTTTATTAGAAAAGTTGATATTATTGATCGAGAAGATACAGAGGGTGAGTATATTTTTTTATTACTCCTTTTAGAGTATGCATACAGTACTTTAATTAGTATATATATCTATATGTTTAAATAGAATTCAAAAATGCATTCGAAATCGCACCAAGAGATCATCCGAATGTTATTCTTGTTGCTAAATCTGTGGAGGATAAGAACAGTTGGATGGCTGATCTTGTTATGCTAAATACTAAAAGTATGCTTGAGAGAACGTTAGATAGTATTTTGTTGGACGAAGAGAGAAAGCATCCATTGAAGTTACCACCACCTCATTTGTACACATTTGCGGAACAAGACTGTCCAGATAATATAGTATTGGAGGCTAGAGAAAACGGCGGTGTACCATTAATAAAAGGTGCTACGCTTAATAAACTTGTTGAACGGCTAACCTATCATATTTACGCCGATCCGGCGTTCGTACGAACATTCCTTACTACATATAGGTAAAAAAAATATAAATATCATTATATGTTTATTGATGAAAGGGAAACAAATTCAAAAGCTTCATTTAGATATAAAAATATGCCTGTGAAAACTAGAGCTCTTAAAATTGAGGGTCCGCACCGCACTTTTCTATTTTCCATAAAAATAATATGGAAAAATTTTTTTTGCATCTTCTGATTTTTATCACTAGGTAACGATGCGTCGTAGGAAAAATTTTCGGACGTAATTTCGTATGAAATTGAATGCTCTACAAAAAAAGTCTCTTATCATTTTTTGATAAATTCATCTGTTAAAAAGTTATTTGAACTTGAAGGCAAATTTATAATAAATTTTGAGAACTTGTTACTTTTCTGGCAAAACTATCAGACTTATCACAAAATGTCATAAATCTTTTTTGTAAAAAATTTTATTTCTTACGAATTATCTCTGATAAAGTTTTTCAAAATTCCTCATTGTTTTCTAGTTATTTTAATTTTAATGCCAAGCTCTTAAAGTCGATCAGAACACTATTGTTTTTTACAAAATTATGTCTGCAAATTTTTCCTACGTCACATCGTTAGCTGGTTATAAAAATCAGAAGACACCAAAAAATTTTTTCCATGTTATTTTTATAAAAAATATAAAAGTGCGACGCGGAATATCTTGATGTTAATTTTATTTATTTATTTAAAAAGCTTTAATTTTCACAGACGTATTTTTATATTTAAATAAAATTTTTGAACCTGTTTCTCGAAAAGAAAAAAAGTTTTTTCTTTTTAAACCCCTTAATGTTTGTTATTATTTTTATGTTACTGTACAAGCGTTTATTATTTTTTTTTCTCAGGAGTTTTTGTCAACCTCATGAATTACTTGATCTATTGATCAAACGTTTTAAAATACCAGATCCTTCGTCAGTTTACGGCGAAGAAGAAAAACCAAGTGGTTGTAAAGCGACTGCAAGGGAAGATTGGAAAAGATATAGAAAAGAATTTTGTCAGCCGGTTCAATTTCGAGTGCTTAATGTTTTAAGGCATTGGGTATAATTTATTACTAATATTCATTTACTTTTTAAATTAAATTTATAGTGACTACTATTATTATTGTCAACAGGTTGATCATCATTTTTATGATTTTGAACGTGATAAAGAGTTATTAGAAAAATTACAAGATTTTTTAGAACAAGTGAGTGGTAAATCTATGAGAAAATGGGTTGATTCAGTTATTAAAATTGTCCAGAGGAAGTGTGAGCCTTTTGAGCACAGGCCCATTACTTTTAGTTTTGAAAAATCACCGCCAGCAATTGAGTGGCATTTAAAAGTTCCTGAAGAAGAATGGGGAATCCTTACGGTAAATTAACTGTCTCAATATATTTGTTAATTATAATATTTATTTATAAATATTTTATATATTTTTATTTTATATTTTTTAGTTACATCCGATTGAATTAGCAAGACAGTTAACGCTTTTAGAATTTGAATTGTACAGAACAGTAAAACCGTCTGAATTAGTTGGATCAGTATGGACAAAAAATGATAAGGAAAAGACATCACCAAATTTGCTGAAGATGATTAAACACACGACAAATGTAAGTTACAATTAAATTTTTAGATTTATTATTCAAATAAAATTAAATAAAATAATTTTAAATAATAGTTTACAAGATGGCTGGAAAAAACGATAGTAGAAGCAGAAAATCTTGAAGAGAGGGCAGCTATCGTATCACGAGCAATTGAAATAATGATCGTACTGCAAGATCTTAATAATTTTAATGGTGTATTGGCAATTGTCAGTGCTATGGGATCTGCTTCTGTATTTAGATTACAATTTACATTTCAGGTAAAAATTTAATTTATTTACATAATAATAAATATTAGAGTGGCTGTTAAAAAATAAATTTTCTCAGGCGCCCCATAAAAAACTGTTTAGTGAAAGTAATCCTTGAAACGCTCAATTCATAAGATTTAAAAAAGTTTTTTCAAAATATCTTGGTAAATACACATTTTATTAAAAAAATAATCAAGACCTTATTTGTAGAGAATTTTATTCCCTACAAAATTGTTCCTATGATTTTTTCCTCTAATCTGTATATTTCATGAGATATTTTAAAAAAACCGCGATTGTATCGAAAAATGAACTTTGATCGTCCTGAGGCACGTGTCCTTTTTACTTGAAAAGAAAAAACCAAATTCCCTAGGTATGTTTTCATTAAAAAGAAGCTTTTTATGGGCCGCCTGAGAAAATTTAATTTTTAACGACCACCCTAATAATATATATTTAAAATAAAATAAAATAATACAGCAAGTACCAGCACGATTGTTAAAATCATTAGAGGAAGCTAGAGATTTAAATAACGATCATTTCCGAAAATATCAAGAGAAATTACGTTCTATTAATCCACCTTGTGTACCATTTTTCGGTAATTAATTAATTTATTAATTATTATGAAGGATTAATTTTCATTGAATTTATTATTTATCAATTGATTATTGTAATTAGGTATGTACCTGACAAATATTCTTCATATTGAGGAGGGAAATCCAGATTATCTTCCCGGAAGTCCTCAGCTTATAAATTTTAGCAAACGACGAAAAGTTGCTGAAATAACTGGTGAAATTCAGCAATACCAAAATCAACCTTATTGTTTGTCTGTTGAACCAAGAATAAGGCATTTTATTGAAAATTTATCACCGTTTGATTCAAATATGACGGATGCGGATATAAGTAATTATTTGTATAATAAAAGTTTAGAATTAGAGCCACGAGGATGTCGACAACCGCTAAGAGTTCATAGAAAATGGCCGGATTTGAATCTTAAATCACCAGGAATAAAAGCACGAAGTATGAGCGGTAAATCACTGGCTCCACTTCAAGCAATGGCTTCTAGTGTTAAATTACATGATCCAACGCCAGAACCACCACCAGAATTACCAGAAACTCCACCACATACATCACAAAACATGATTCACAGCAGTGATCACAGTGTTTTTGCGCCTGTGTTACTCGGTAGTGAGTATTGCTACATCTAAAATTAAGGGGAACCACTAGTGTGAAATTTTGAAAAATCAATTTTTTGTTTTTTACATTTGTCGATAGTCTACAGCTTCAAAAATAACATACTACAATTTTCAGTGCATATCGAATAGTTTTTTTGAGTTACAGCCATCTGAAGAGCAGCCGCTTATCAGTTTTCGAAAATAAATTTTTCAAAATTGCTGCAGTTATAACTCGAAGATAAATCATCCGATCGATTTGATTTGAATTGCAGCTTCTTTTATATATATTTTTACGTACCATGAAACTCCAGTTTTTCGATCGAATCAAAATTGTAATTTTCGCGCAAAATTTGAAATTTTTTTTTTAAACTCCGCCATTTTGTTAAATTAAAATTTTTTTCTTAGCCTGAGGGTGAAGGTACGGAAAATACCTTCTAGTTCAATAAAATTTTTGGTTTTTTCTTTTTTATTTCCGGCAATGCGAAGGTCGCTATCACTGCAGCAGTGGGTGACTTTTTTTGGAGCTTTGGGAGATTGTGAATAACTCGCTGAATTTTGAATTTTTTTATTCAAAAATTTTATCCTGAATTCATTATATATCTGCAAATATATCCTTAAAACATCAAAACATTCCATGCAGTAGTTTTCTTTAAAAAAATTCCCAAAAATCATCGTTTTTTCAGACGGTCACACTAGTGGTCTCCCTTAATAATAAATATTAAAATTATTATTATTATTATTTTATTTTTTTATTAATTGAAGGTACAGGTCCACCCCCTGGATCTCCAGGACCATTAAGTATGTCTGGTCTATCATTGGGCTCACCTGGCAATAGTCCCCAATTAGGATCACCAGGACATCTTCCATCACATCATCAGCCCCAAACAACGCATTTTGGTTTTAATTCCGGAACAATAAATGTCATGGGTGCTCTTGCTGGTCTTCCATCATCTAGTGGTAGTCCTGGTGCTGCTCTACCTACCCCACCATCACCCAGTCATATGCCTTTGAGTCAACCACCGCCGCCATTACCACCCCGGTGTCATAGAAGACGTGAAAGCTCCATCAGCGAGTCTCCACAACAGGTAAAAAAAAATTATATTTAAAATTACAGTCGACTGCCCGTCACAAGACTGGTCTAGGGGACGCAGGGGAAAGCTGTTCCTTAGCTCATTAATTTATTGACTAATTTTTAGGCACGTCAAGCTCCTAATGCCCCAATTTTACCACCTCGTGAAGGAACATCACCACCACCTCCGCTTCCACCGAGAAAAGATTTACTACCAGCAAGTCTTCCACCTCGACTGCCATGCACACTAAATCCCTGCACTTCGGCGCTTCTTGCGAGACGTAATTCAACCCTCGAGGGAACAACTTCAAACGCAACACATCCAAGGCGTTACATGTCTTTCAATGGTCCAAGTCCCACAACACTTCCTCCTACTCAGCCAAATGGTTCGGTAACACCTAGATTACCACCAAGACCTTTGCCAGGACGCCCACCAACGACTATGTTCAACTTCAATGCCCCTCCAGGACCTAGTTAAATTACTCACTGAATAAACAGTTCGGCATCACAGGTTTTACCCCACTTCTGTGTCCGGTGATTATTTAAAAAGATCCAAAGCTGGACTTGTTATTCTCCAACCCTAAAATATTATTACAGTTTGGTATGTATTAATCGATCGCATTACAATCATTTGTTAAGAATGACACACGTGTAGCGACTTACCCGTAAAATATATTTTTTTCATTGGGTTGGAAAGTCTCGATGGTGATACTCCAATTGATAGATAGTCCATGAAACAAACAAATTAAAAAAAAAACATTATTAACAAATTAAATAAATAAAATTAATTAATGAAATTAAGGTAATTTTTTTTTTAATAAATAATTTCAAATTTAATCTATTATTATATTAATTAATTGAGAGTAAAATATTTATTACAAGAAAATAAAAATAATTAAGTTTAAATGTAATTAAAAAATCTTTTTTTTTTGTAAAAACTTCGCGAAAGTACCAGCTACGTTCAATGGTAATGATGATGATCATTCTCTCGATGCTGTTGTCTCTACTACCGGTTGTACGAGCAGCTGTACTACTCTCTGGTGATGGTGATGATGACTCTCGATGCTGTTGTCTCTGCTACCGGTTGCATGAACAGCTGAACTACTCTCTGGTGGTGATTACTACTACTTTTGTTTCTTTGATTAATGAAACAGATGAAATAAAATCATTTTTTATATTTTTTATTCATAGTCTCGACTGATCCCATTGTAGGAGAATATAAAAAAATGCGGGAAATAATTTAAATAAAATACTTTGCGCATTTCATGAGTTAGGAACTAAGTAAATTTTAAATAAAATTGATTTTAGCAGAGTGAGATAAAATGAATACTATCAATACCATATATATATGGAATTTAATCACGTTTCAGTCATAAATTTCAACAAGATTATTTTTAATAATCAGGTGATTGAGAAATAAATATTTAATGCCACAGAAAAAAAAGTTTATACCTCGCAGCATTAAATTTAAATTCTTAATTAAATTTATTTATAATCTTGCTTTATAAAAAATTAAGTTTTTCAATTTAAATTATCAAAGAATTATTTATCGATAATAAATTAAATACTTTTTGTTTTTTTGATTGTCAATAAAACATGATACTGACGTTAGCAGACGTCTAATAATTTTCGTGTTTTTTTAAAAACGATAAATTAAAAAAATATTTCAAAAATTGCACCTGTAGATTTTTTAATTTTCTACATGTGCATATTTTTAGTTTTTTTTTTTCTTTTGTAATTGATTTGTTGAAAAACATCAGAAAATTATTAATTGTCTGCTAATTTTAGGACCATAGTCCCTTTTAAAAATTTAAAAGATTTAAAAAAACGATTCAATTTTACTACTATATAGACATACATTTAACATTGAGTGAATGGTTTCGTTTAATCAGGGGTAAAACGGTATTAGCGATGTTCGTAGTATGCTGAATCTTGCAGAAATAAATTTGTTCATCTCTCTCTTTTTTCAAAAAACTCTAGTCCTTCCAGAGAGTACGTCACCATCGGTTTTTATCCCCACTAAGAGAAAACGAGTTTAATTTCACGCTGTCACTGCGCTCTTTACAAACCGAAAATTCCCGAGGACGACTTACTCTCTGGCTAGACTTTACATACTCAAGTTACAATACGCGCATGCGCTAATAATATTTTATTTTGAAGCGGGAAAATTTGAAATTCATAAATTTTAGTTTTTGTAATTTAATTGAATGGGAGATCATCAGATGTATAAATAATAGACTATTGTGCAATTAAAATTTTTGAAAATTCAAAAAACTGCTCACTATTGATCAGTGTAAAATAAAAAATTAGGTGAAATCGTATAACTTTATTTGTCTTTTGTTAAATAAATAAACAGCAATTTATTATTAATAATAATAAAGTAAAATTTATTACGTGAAAGTAAAACGTGGGAATATGGGGTCAGAGCTTTTACTATTTATTAGTAATATATTTTAGTTATGAGCAATAATAATTATTTTTAATAATCATAATAAAATAATACTATTGTTATAAAAAAAATTTGTTTTTTGTTGACATTGTAGTAAGGATATATTTTATAATTGAATGCGTGCGCCCAATTAAAGTTTTCTATAATAAATTTAAAAATTGTACATCGACTCGAACGACCAACTCTGATAATAGTTTACGAGATTTCCTGTGATTGATACTACAATGAATAGTTTGGCATAGGAATATAATATAGCATTGTTATAAGTGATGAACACGATTTTGTGTGAAAACAAAAAGGATTATAATAATAATAACAATATATAAACATAATTTTATATAGAATGTTTTGAATCCCGAAGCGCGAAGACTTTCAATTTTAAATGGAGAAATTTTATTTTTAAAAACTACGCAGACTATTATAACTTGTAAAATATATTTTTAGACATTTTTTGTATAAATATAAACACGTATTTCGTTTTATATCATTGGAATTTTATAAATGTGAATATTAACTTGAATTTTACAGCTGTGTGAAGTACTGATTTGGCCACTCTTAGATGTCACTGTTAGCAGTACTTCTCGCAAGTACACGTCATTTCAGTAGTTTGGAAGTATAACATTTCAAATTTTTCACTCAAAATTCTACCGATGATTTTTCTAGATGATTGCAGGCCACTGAAGTGGGGAAAACCTGCCATGCCGAACAGTTTTTCGAACAGTAAACACACAATAAACATATTTATGTAAATATAGATGATAATTACTCTCGAAATTGTCCAGAAACTTTGACTTATAGAGTCATGTAGGGCAAGTGTGCGTAAATCCATTCATTTTGAACTGAAATGCATGCGCACACTTGCCCCACATGACTCTACGTAACATAAAGTCTTAATTTTTTTCCAACATGTAACTTTTGAACCGGTATTTTAAATCCTTGTAAGAGGGATTTAATAATCGCAAAAGTATAATACTGATAATTATAAATATATATATGTATGTAATGATCTTGTGACATGAAATTATTATATCCTTATCAATCATTGTGAGAATACAATTATGGAGTTAAATTAAGAGCGAATGAACAAAGACAAATTAATAATATAAATAACTATGACATTATTCTTATATTTAGTGTTATTTAGATTTCGCGAACCAGTACTATAATATAAAATCGTGTATGTATAAAAAATAAAAAAATATATATGTGTATACAGAAAAAAAAGATTTCTTGGTGCAAAAAATTTTTACCCGCCCCAAGAAAATTTTTTCATTGCAAATTGAAAACGAAAATTTTGTTGGCGCCAGAAAAAACTTTCTTGAAGCAAGAAGAAATTTTTTCCAGTCATAAGAAAATTTTTGTCTTCAATTCATAGTGCAAAATATTTCTTGCGTCAAAAAATCCTTTTTTTCTGTGTATAAAATCAGTGAATCGAAAAGTGATCTTTACATAACATAAAATACTAGAGTTAAAACAGTCGATCTCGATAAATAATATAATAAAAAAATAAATGAAAACTTGAATTCCTTTTAAATTTATTTTCCCTCTATTTCGGGACCTTTTTAATTCTTCTCCAATACAACTGTGATACACTATGATTGTGGGAATGTATGTTATTGTAGATAAATATGAATATATAATAAAATGTTAATGTTAATAATGATTATGATAGTAATATAATTATAATGCTAATGAAATTAATACCCTCATTGAATATGCAGTTCGGCATCGCAGGCTGTATTCTACTTCTGTGTCCTGTGATTATCTAAAAAGATCCTTTCTGAACTTTTTATTCTCCAACCCAAAAATATCATTACAATTTGGTATGTATTAATCGAATGCATTACAATAATTCGCTCTGAATATCTAGCATTTACTTACAGGTCGGGCAGTCAACTCCACCCTCGTGTGAAATCGTCTTGTTTCATTCTTTTTCACGCAATATTAAGTATGAGATCCAGTACCCGATTACTCATGTGTTTCTATACGAATCGCGTTATGAACCCACTTACAGGGGTATAGGAGAATATAATTCTAAGAATTCCTGTACCTAATTCATGTACACACTTCCCTTAATTTACAAGTGTGTAAGTGTGTACACAATTTTTTTCATAGAGGGTGATTGTCTTCAATAGAAATATAAGTCGACGGACTCATATCCGACTATATTTATTACTAAATATAAATATACAAATACATGAAATGATCGGGTACTAGATTCTTTATCTTACTAGTAGGGTAGAAGTATCATTTGTGGCCACTACTCCATTTTTGGACATACGATACTTTATTTTAATTAATGAAAAAGTATTTTAAAAAAATTCCATTGTAATAGTGTGATAAAAGTATCTTCGAACACATTTTAAAAATTGTCATTGCATATTTTACAAATTATTTTATTTAAATTTCTAAGTGGCCGAAATCGGTACTTCTACCCTATGTAAGTGATCATTCTAACTTAATGAATAAGTTTTATAAAAATGAGTGTAAATGATAAATGGTATCTATATTTCTGCTTAATCATAAGTTGCAAATCACAATTTACGTTTACGCTAATGATCAATTGTTGATCACACCATTAGTCTGAAATTAACATTTTTCTAATTGACTACTGACTACCGATACTGAAACACGATTTCAGACTGCGGGTAGCAGAGGGCAGCCAACTTCACTCTGGTCTGAAATTGTCTTGTTTCATTCCTTGTCACACAATATATTAATTATAATAATGTTGAAAAAAATAAAAATTATTCGCAGTTTTCATTAATATTATGTTATTATTATATTTATTATACACAAAACTTTCACTTCTAATAATTATTCAAAGTTATATTTACATTTTTACCTTATAATAATATAACTTGTAATAATAATAATTATCAATTATTCCATAACAGATATGATTGTCTCAAATGTGATTAATAATTAAATATTATAAATAATAAATGCACCATTTTATGTAAACCATTGAAACACTAATCTATAGTGTAAATACATAAGCTTCAGTCATCTGTCCTTATTGTATAGAAATACTTTGTCAGTAAGTTAAAAGACCCAATTATTAACACTTTATTTTATTTTATTATTTACTAAACTTTTTTCAATTCTTCGAAAAATTAATAGTATATTGTGTGACTAGGGATGAAACAAGACGATTTCAGACCAGGGTGGTTGGCTGACATCACCCGCAGTCTGAAATCGTGTTTCATCCTGAGTCACACACTATTTTTCATGATTACCTGCATCGGAACTTAAAGTTTCAGTTTCAGCAGCCAGTAAGAAACAAGTTAATTTCAAGCCGATGATAAGGAGAACTGATAGAGAATGAGAAATCTGTGATTTACAGTCACTTATTAGATAGTTAATAAGACAAAAATATTATTTCCACTCATTTTCAGTAATTTTATTTGGTTTATTAAAACTGTCACTTAAAAAATGAAATGAGTAAACTCAAGTGACAAGCAAACAAATGAGAGTAATAAGGCCGCAAATGAACATTAAAGATAACTAACACCGGGCAGAAACAATTGTATTTCTTCCCAAGGGAAGAAACACGCATGTTTCTGCCCACTGTATGCAGGTATTTGTGAATTACGAATTCGCTAGCAGTTGTCTGCAGCACCGGCTTGAAATTCTTTTGTTTCGACTGGCAGACACTGAAACTTTAAGTTTCGATGCTGGTATCATGAAATAATATTTTTACAATGTCTTTGAAACTAGAAAACGTACAGATAGAATAATAAATATGTAGCATGTCAATAATAGGTACGTTTGGGTGGCCGTATAAAATGCTTTATATTTATTATAAAATAAATTTAATAATATTACAAACAATTGATTTAATTAGTAGAAGCATAAACTAAAAGAATGCATTTAAAAATTTATCTATCATTAATCATTAATATTAAATATAATAAATTAATGGTTCTTATGTAATTATCAGTGTCAATAATTGGGGCTTTTACTTTGTATAAAATTAAAAAAAAAAATATATATATCTCAGATATAATACAAACTATAGTTCTATTTTAAATATACATATATGTATTGCAATTATATACTTGAAACACATATTTTTTTCTTTCTTTCATAAATTAATTATAAATATAATCTCCTTTCGCTTAACAGATAATAAAATTTACAATTTATACATATAACGTGTTAACAAAAATACAAATATTTAGGAAGCAACTTCCTTACTATACAATATATCGCGTCACTAATTCCAAAAAGACTTATATTGAGCGTATAAAAATATAATTTCTTTTGGAATTAGTGACCTGATATACATTAGGGTGATTCTATATGGCTTAAAAATGACCTATTTGTTGAGAAAATTATTCTCCTGGGAGCAAAATTTCTTAGCTCAATTTTAAAACGTCAATGGCCATTTGAATTTTCCCATTTAAATGACACGTGAAAAATTTTTCATTAAAAATGCGATAACATTTGAACCACTTGAGATAAAAATTTTATTTTATCATGTTTTTTTAGGACATTAAATTCTCTAAAAAAAAGTTTTTCGAGTGGTATTTTTACGCCTAATAATTTTTGTTGTCATGACTTATAGGTCATGAAAATCTGAAATTCATTTTTATATAAAAAGGTGTAATTTTATGCTAAATTAACAAATTAATTAAAATTTTAACTCTTATCAACATTTTTCGATGAAAAAATTTCATTAAAAGTATAATAAAATCATTTTTAAGCCATAACTTTCATAGATTGGTTTTTTGAATCACCGTAATATAGATATTCTTATCATGACTAGTATAATACACTGTAAAAAATTTTCGAAGTGAACGTGGATTAAATCCGGAGTGAATGTGGAGTAGATGACTATTTTGCACACCTCAATTGCGAAGCAATGAGATGTTCTGCTAACGCTTACTCGGTTGAGCTGATTTACTCACGTAAAAATCATATTCACACTTATTCAAATATTTTATACTCGAAGAAAATTCCTATCATTTAAAAGATTTATTAATGAATGGAACGATCGCAATTTTGAGTCACTTTTAAAAAAATGATGATTGAGAAAAAAAATGTAATAAAAACCGGTGATATCCGTCAGTATGTACGGATGTTGATAAACACAATAACTTAAAAAATATACAACCGATTGATCTATTTTATTTTTTATTACACTTGAATTCTTAGATAGAAAAACCCTTTTGAAAATCACTATCCAAATCCTTTTGATTTAATTATAATTAATAAAAACTTGAAACTGGCAAATCATGAAAAAATTTTGTTGCCATTTTTTTTCATCATTATTATTATTACTTTCTTAGTACTTTCTTGTATGGAGAAGCGCGGATTAAATTCGGAGTGAATGCGAAGCGGATGACAGTTTATTTATTTAACCCCCTCGGAGTGAAATTTACTCCAAAGGGGTTTATTTTAATACTAAAACTCAAAATCCAAGTGAATGCGAATTGGAATAAACTTCAAATCACTCTGCTGAACAAACAAATTCCTCATTTACTCCATAAGTGGAGTGACTATTTTAAAAACTCCGTAACTCCGAGTGACGGAATGAACTCAGATTGAAATAAAATCTGTATCCACTCTCGATTTTTTACAGTGTATTGTCTTTTTCATTTAACAGTCTTTAAATATATAAATAATCTAAAGTAATAATAATAACAACTTTGGCAACACTGAGATAAAGAAATAGAGAGAGAGAGAAAATATTATCAGTAAAAATTTGATTATGTCCTTTCCCAAGCACTTGAAGCATCACTCCTTCTCTGATGCTCATTATCATTATCATTACTGTTATTATTATTATTATTATTATGATTATTATTATTATTGTTATTATTATTATTATTAATATTATTATTGGTTATATCGATATGTGCATCAAAATTATCACTGAGCTTACTAAATCTTCGTGTCCAAGGACCGTATTTAACACCATGTCGGCCAACTGCACCAGCATCTCTCAGTACATTTAGTAAATCATCTTCATCTTCCTTACCCTTCACACCTTTTTCGTACTTAGCTTCTTGAGCTAGCAATCTTTCGCGAGACAATTGTGTCGTTACAGCACTCGGTGTCTCTGGTATAATATAGCTCATAACACCCGTCAATGAAAAAACCTTTTTTATAATTAAATTAAAGTAAATATTGTTATGTTTACTAGTACTAGTAAATAATTATTAATAATTATACTTACAAAATGCTCGAAGACAACAACAAACGCAAGCCGTGCGGCAAATACATGCCAATACTGTGGACTAAGACCATATGGATCTGTTTTATGATCTGGACCATTTCTGTAACCACGATATTGGCATTTAGGAGGCGGTGATTTTATTGAAGGATTTACCATATCTTCACGAAAGTCTGATGTATTGAATTCGGATAATGAACTGTCAATGTAACCAACGAGATCATTTGTTGGTGAGTAAACGAATGCATAAACACATCTTGGAATAAAATCTGACGTGTAAGCAATAACGAAAGCATTTGAAACAACTGCCGCGTATGTTAAACCCTTGAGAATTCCATACCAAGCACCGATATCTTCGACCCTTTCAGCGAGAGGTCTTCGAGCTTCTTTGACCATTTTATAAGCATCTAGTCTTATTTCTCCGATATTATTTAGTAAGGCAAATAATGGTGCCAATGGAAAAGCCGCAACAAATAGTGTTACAAAGCCATACTGTATAACTGTTATAAATTCAAATATTTTATTATGTTTATTTGTTAAATTAAAAATTGAAAAATTTTAACCTATTTAAGGACATTCTTAGACAATACCCCCCTCCCCCATTTTTAAAAAATATGTAATGACCTTGAATTATCATAAACGTATTGAAATTTCATTAATTAATTAAAAAAAAAATTGAAACCTTAATTGAAAAAAGGACAATTTCGCCGAGATATAGAATTGAAAAAAACTACTTACAGTTGATATCAATTAGAGGTGAGACGAAACTTGGTAAATAAATTTTAGCTTACAGAATTTTAAAATTCGAAGTATATAATTGAGATGAAGATTTTAGTGAAATTTATTTAACAAATTTTGTTTTACTCCTAATTGATAACAACTGAAAGTAATTTTTTACTAAATCTATATCTTTATTGATAAAATTTTGATATGTCTGACAATTGAGTCATTGAAAATTTTTAAAAAGTGTGGGGGGGGGCACAATCTGAGAAAAAAGCTGAAGCATTAATTTAAAAGAGGACAACTCAGTTATAATTTCGCCGAGATATAAATTTAAAAAAAATTACTTACAACTGACATCAATTAGAAGTTAAACGAAATTTGTTAAATAAATTTCAGTAAAATCTTCATGCCAACATTATAATTTGAAATGCAAAATTTTGTAGGCTGAAATTTACTTACCAAATTTCATTTAACTTCTAATTGATAACAACTGTAAGTAATTTTTTAAAAATCTACATCTCAGAATTATTGTAACTGCGTTGCCATTTTTTAATGGATGCTTTAATTTTCTTTTAATTCATTAATAAACATGCGGTCATTACAATTGAAAGTCATTGAATATTTTTAAAAAGTGAGGGGACAAATGCCCTTAAAAGTAACTTACTCATTTCGAGATATTCGTCAAATAGTGCTAATTTTCCAGGATCTTGAAGCTGATAATCTTGTTCCCAAGATGTATATGGCCTTTCGTGATCCTTTGTTCTAGCAACATGAGTTCGTTTACGCCACCAATTAACCAACTTAGGTGATAGTATTTCCATAAAATTATTAAACAATTGTTTTCCAATCATTATTATTGCTAATTGAATACACAACTCAGAAAGACAGCCAGCTGGATCACAAACATCCGTTTTAATACGGAAAAATGCCGAAGAACGTGCATCTGCATCACCCGGATGGACGTAAAATCTTCCCTATTGATAAATAAATATTAATGTTATTTATTAATAATAAAAAAAAGTTTAGTAATAAGAAAAGTTACCTTGAAGAAAGCAATGTAGATAAGTGATGAATAAAAATTAACAAATTCAAATATAAATATTTTGAAAGTAAAACTGTCCTCATACTCGGTTTGGGTTCTTGGATTTTCCATATTAACCATCCATTTAGCTAAACGTTGATAAACTCGGGTTAAAAGCATAATCATTATCAAGTTAAGAATTGCAGCAGTTGTTGATGAAAAAATTTTAGCATGTTTACTGATAAATGAATCACCGCCGCCATAAAATACCGCAACTAATGATACTCGATAAATTATTGTACCAAGAACAGCACCGAGAACTACACAAATCTGAAATTTATCCATTAATAATAAAGCAGTTATTATCTATTATGCTTATGCAAGATTTGTTTTCAATATTGTTTAAATTATTGATTGTAATTTTGCGCGGGAGATTTAAAAAAAATTTCTTATGGTAAAATTAAACAAATATTGCTCCAGAGTATGGCAAAAATTCTTAAGCTTTACTCTTAAATTTTTTATGCTACAACGTAAAGAGTAAAGCGATTTCAGAGGTTCTCATTTCAAATTACAAGCCTAGTACTTGTTTAAAATCCAGTTTTACGGACAAAGTTTTTGAAAACTTCTTGAGTACTACACAGGAAAAAAGGTTTACTCGCAAAAAATTTTTACTCGCCCCAAGAAATTTTTTGCATTATAA
This sequence comes from Microplitis deprimator, assembly GCA_964016945.1. NCBI lineage: Eukaryota > Metazoa > Arthropoda > Insecta > Hymenoptera > Braconidae > Microplitis > Microplitis deprimator. Next base: position 4,864,881 of record OZ024710.1, on the reverse strand, counting down.
ATTAAAAACAAAAATTTTCTTGGGAAGAAGAGTAAATTTATAGAAACTTTAACGAGAAAGATGGACGTTGGTGGTTGTTTAGGGTCATCAGGTCATAAGGTACCAGATAGAGTACTTTATGCACCGGTAAGGTATCGATTTTTTGAGAACTTGGGTTCAAACTCAACTCGAAATCGATCAAACCCTCATGCCTTATTCAATTCTATATTGAATTACCTTTAAATTGATACTTTTTTTTCTAATTTTTATTTAAAGTTTAAATTATAACTGACTTTACTATCGTGATTAATAAGTAGTAAACGCAACCGAAATTAGTTAATTCGTTTTGTCAGTTAGAACGTACTAATTATGCTCGTTTCTATTTCTGAAGCGATTCTTAATCAAGATTTTTGTGCAATTACTGCAATATACACTAAACCAGACTTTAAAAAGTATTGCTGAATATTTTGAACAAGATAATTGTTAAAGTCTACTAGAATTCCGCATCAAAAACTTTTAACTATTATTCTTGAACGAGATTTAATTTTTTTTGCTTCAAGTATTTGGTGAAATACTCTGCCCAAGCAAGTTGTGTCATATCATTGCTATTATTAGGGTGTAGATTTAATGATAAAATAATTAATTTTATTACCATAAAAAATACAAGTGATCCAGTAACCATATTTTTCCAGACTCGAGACAAAAGAGGCATATAAGGTTCACGTTCTCGGGTAACTGGATTTATTCTAAATGTTTTAACGGTTGTTTCAAATTCAGGCCTTGGATCCTCATCACCATCGGCATTTTGCAAATCCCATTCCCAGACAATAACTGCCTGCCGACGTTTCCAAAGCTCGAGAAAACTTGTTGCTGTATAAAAAATAAATTTATAATTATATTTATATTAATTATAAATATTTGTGCAGACAAAAAGTTATTTCAATAATAAATATATGTAATAATAATAATAATAGTTACCCCAAAATGACATAAATATAGCGAAGAAAACAGTAGAAGGATTATCGAATAGATATGTAAGCCTTGAGAATTTACAAGAGTCACCTAATCTCCGATAGGAACAAGCTCTATCACATAACGGACATAATGTTATATTTCCAGCTATATTAGGATCACATATTTCGGTGCTAGGTACATTATCAGGTCCCTGCATGCTTAGAAGTCCATAAATAAAACAAAGTAATCCGACAATTGCTGGCAAATATAGAGCACGTGTATAAAAACCCAGCCAGGCAAAGTATAGTGCGACTTTTTCGCCAAAATATCGTCGAATAAGCCACAAAGGTTGCTTCTTATACCTGTTATATTATGATAATTGTAATATTTACTTATTTGTTTTTGACATTTGAAAGAATTTTTATTCGCATATTGAATTGTTTAGTGAGATAATTGTCTGCCTTGAACTTTTTTGATATTTCTTAACGCGTCGATGGATATATTGATTGCACGTGTTAATAATTCGCAAAGCATTATTTTATATGTCAAAATATATTATAGATAACTTGTAAATAATTTAAAATCGCTACGATGTAAAAAAGTCGGGGTAAGTCCAGGCGGTGTAAGTGTTTAAATTTTCGGTGTTAAATTTCAACATCTAAAACGGTGTTAAAATGACACCTCGGCCAATAATAATGATATACTAGTGCTGCAACCTATATATTATTTGAAAATTTTGAACTACAGATTATATTATCGGACAATATTTAAGCTACATTGTAAAAAGAGCGGTGTTAAAAATGGACTCATTTTAACTCCGCCTGGTGTTAAAATGAAATTACACCGCTGTAGGAAGCGTAATTTGGCGGTGTTGAAATACCGGTGTAAAAGCGGGGTAAACTGCGCCCGCTTGGAGTATTAATCGGTATTGAAATTTAACACCACCGATTTTAACACCTTCACCGCTTGGACTTACCCCGATGATTTTTTGCAGTTTAAGAACACCGAAAGGTGTGAAAGAAAACACTCATACCATGTTAAAAATACACGGTTTGATATTTTATTTCAACTGACTTCAGACATTTAAATTCAAAGTTTCAATGCAGGTAAATTTTAATAAACCTAGTGTATGGCAGGGGATAAATCACGAGTTCACACTTCATCTGATACATCCTAGTCTGTAATCGTCTTTTTTCATCCCTTGTTATACATTATTGTACTGTTTGTTATTAATAACGTGTAAAATAAAATTATATATATATTTTTACCATTGAGAGGGTCTGGCCCAAATAAGATACAGAAGATGACGATCAAGAGGTACACCGTCAGGTCCAGGACTATCGTAAGGTCCTTCGTGAAGAGAAAAACAATCCAAATAAGTTCCATCGGCAATTATCCTTTTTATGCCGGCTTTTTCGTGTACGTCATCGTATCGCGTCCGAGACAATATTTGCATTACTATTAAAGATCTTTGCGCTGGTGTGTATGATGATTCTCGATCTTTCACTAGAAATCTTATATTTTTTATAATTTATTTAAGTAAATTTAAAAATTAATTATAAATAATATATCAATGAAAGTTAAAGTTAAAAATAAGACGTAATAATTGTGTCTTATGTACGAGCTTGTTGGTCTCATATAGTTATAATTTAATAATCCGAGGTGAATTGATCGAGTAAAACATAATTATTATAGATACATATATATCGAGAGGGCGTAAAGGTCAATGTGAAAACACTTGTGATGTACTCAGCATTTATTGAGTGGACAGAAAAAAAAAAGAATGAAAATTAATTATTTATTCTTTTCCATACCTTTCTTCACGTGAGTCCGAGTCCTGACCAGTATAAAAACTTGGCTCTTCTGGATAAAGTTTAGTATCCCACGAGTGTATTCTTTTAAATAAATTCAAACAATTTCCCATTTTTTCCCAAAACTTTTTTTTACTTTTTTTACCATCGTCACCCTTAAAAAAAAAATTAATTTCTTTGAATTAAGAAATAAATAATTTATTGACCTAAGAAAATTTTTTTTTTTTCAAGGAATTCTTTTTCTTACACTGTGTAAAATTTTCAGAGTAAACGCGGATTAAATCTAGAGTAAATACGGAGCGGATGACTGTTTATTTATTTAATCCCCTCGCAATGAAATTTACTTCGAAGGGGATTTTATTTGAATATTAAAACTTCGAATTGAAGTGAATGAGGATTTAAATAAAACCCATAATCACTCCAAATTCACTCCCGATTTTTTACAGTAGTGTATACTATTATAAAAATAATCATCATCATAATTACCCATGCCTTTACTGAAATAGTAATTAATCTTTTTGTGATAAGTTTTAAATTCATGACCTCAGCATATTGAATTTTAATTTTCCACGGAATATGAAGTTTAAGAAAAAATGTTTTTCCATCAAATGAATTTTCTTTAGGTTCTAATTCCATTTGTAAACCTTCTTTTAATAAATTTTCCTGAAAAACTCGACGTTGCTCGCGTTTCCTTGCTTCTATTTCTGTGATTACACCCTCAGTTTCTTCCTGATATACCAATACCATATCAATACGCCTTCGGCCATCCCTGTGAAGAGAAACGTATTTCCGTATAATTGAGTAAGTTCACATAACTACGTCATTGTTTTATTTATATATGTATATGTATATGTATATATATAATCAGATATATCCATATGTGGGTTTTAACACTGATATACACTACTTACAATGTTATATCATACGTGCAAAGTCAATAATCATATTGCGATTAATATTTAAAAGACTACATGTAATGTATGGCTGTTTTTTTTTAGATTACCTTCATTATTATGTCCTTGTTTTTATTATTCGTTGAGAATGAATAACTTTACCTACGTCTATAACTCTATATTGTAACAATATCATACGTCATATATATTTTATACATATACATTACATTGTTTTTATTATTATGATTATCTAAAGTAAGTTTGAAACAAATCATATTTGTTTAGTTTTTTTTTTTGCCGTTATATTTAAATGTTCTTTAAAAAGATTTCATTGTCGTCTATTTAAACATGTACTATCAATAATCATAATTATATTATAGTTGTTATAAAAATAAACATTATCAGGGTGAATGAACGTTAAATTATTCGATGACACGCAAAAAATGTTAATTATTTACTGGGAGTTCGTGATATATTTTAATGGAACACTTGTTTTATTTTTAAAAAAATTTTTGTTTGTTGAATAATTTAAAATCTTTATAAAAATAAGTTGAGAAAAAATTAATAACTTACCGGAAAAAAAGAGTTTCTGGATCGGGTTCATTGTCATTGGATCCTCCAGCGGCGCCGTTTTGTAAATTTGAATTTTTTGCCGCTAGTTCATCATCAAATGGACCATCTTCGAGAGTCGGGGTAACGGCTAAGGAATTTACTTCGGACATTGCTGGTGTTAATTTTGGACCTGTAATTTTATTAATAAAAACCTCAAATTAATGATTACTCGAACTAATTGAAGTGTTTTCGCGCCATCAGAATTTGTTAGGATTAATATTTTATAAGCGTTTCAAATTAATCAGTGATTTCTTAATCAATTAAACGAATGTAAAAAAGTTCAATTTTTAATTATTCTTAAATTCATTGGAACTAAATTTTGAAAAAATTTTTTGGTCAGTAGTTAAAGATGTTTATTAACTCTTTTCGCCTATTAACTTTTAAGAAAATTAGCCACCTCATTCCTTGAAACTTTACATGATAGAATATTTTTTCTACTTTAGCACTAATTGTTTAATAAATATGTAATAGTTTTATTTATACAGTTTGTACAGTTGTGTATATGGAAGGGTAGGTGTGTGGATTAACACATTATAAAAGTAGAAAAAAAAAATTCTCTTCTCAGTTTGCCACGATCGTCATTCAAAGAGTTAAAAGTTGAATTTAATTTAATTATAAAATCAATCAAATCAGTAATTTACACTAAGAGAAAATAATGATTTTACTAAAAAATATTTCTTTATTAGAAGTTAATTTTTGATAATTATTAAGAATGTATATTCTTGTTTGTTTATCATTAACATTTATTATTGTTATAATTTTATTGTTATACTGTATACACGGAGAGAAATTTATGGTAACAATTACAATATATTATGGGAATGGTTCTCATAATGCATGATAACCGGTTTTTTTGAAATTTTGATTATAGGAACGGCACCCATATATATTATAGTTATCATTACTATAATATTATGGTAACTATTACCATAATATTATAGTAACGTTTACCATAGTATAATGGTAATGATTACCATAATATTATGGTAATCATTACCATAATTCTTTCACATGCGATATGGGAACTGTTACTATAATGATGGGAATTGGTCCCATACTTATAAGAACTTTTCCCAGAAAATATGGGATATATCCCATAATTCCAAGTAATCATTACCATAACGGTATGGGATGATATTTCATTAACGTACTAAAAACGGTTACCATAAATTTCTCTCCGTGTACTTTTAAAAAATGATCTTAATGATGGCCTTGAGAGAGCTTTGGCTCTAGGGTCAAATATATATGTTTCTCAATCTATCTATGTATCTATTCTTGTCTCCTCATCAACGTTACAAAAAATTATTGCACCATAACAAATCAGGAGTAAACTCGGAGTGATTACGGATTTAATTTAAATTTGAATTCAATCCGTCACTCGGAGTTGTGAAATCGGATAAAAATTCACTCCGCATATTTGCATTCACGCCAATTCGGAGTTTCAATATTAAAATAAATTTCCCTTCGGAGTGAATTTCATTCGCGTTCACTACGCAAATTTTTTACAGTGCGCTTAATTAATTTCTATTAATGTACAAAAGAAAAACAAGATTTTTTTTTTTTAATTTTATTGCTGGAATTAAAAATTTTTTTGAAAAATTCCTTTAAGAAATCCATCAATTAAAAAAGTATCATATGACTAGATATTGTTTACACACATCACGTACACTTTGATATAATTTTAAAAAAAGTCAAATTTAATTTCTCAGATCGAAATATCAACCAATTGAAAAAGTGTTTTTTAACAGTCGGATTGAAACCATATCAGCAACTTTATTTCCGGTAAAAAATTTATTATTTTCATATCGAGAAATAAAAAAAATGTTTTATAATTTAAATTAATGAAAACTAAAATACGATATTCTTTTTATTTCATTGATTTATTTTTTTTTTACACTAATGTTTTTATTAGCATCCCCGATCTCCATGGTTCTATTCAAGTTCACAAGACCGACTAAACTTCTATTGAACCAAATATAATTTCTGACACACTGACATTTATAGATAGTTATTGTTATATAATAATAACATATAGAAGTGGACATATAACTCTCAAATAAGTAATATCAGCTAAAGTTGGAAGTAATCGATTACTACAAAATCTATATTTATAAATTCCGAAAAAAGATGTAATTTTAAAAGTATCCTTTTTTTTTTATCAATTTTTTAATCAATAAATATTTAAAAAGTGTATAGTAGATGTATCTTTTAGTATTAAACCGTCGATTAAATTGAAATTGATTTATCTATTCATAAATAAAAAATAAAAGCAAGCAAAAGGTGAAAAAAAAAAAATAATTTAGGGAGGAAATAGTAGGAATAAAGTAAAAGATCGCGTGACAGTTATCCATTACTGGAATTATGTGCAAAAAATGATGTCACAATAATGATATACAGATAGAAAAGAATATTAATAATGTGTGTGTACTACACATAAATATACACAAAAAGATATAACTTTTTATTGTCACTAAATAAAAATGCTGACCGCTTGTTTTTATAACAGCACGTGGTTTAATGAAATTTTTCTGCTTAATCACGATTAGAAAAAAAAAATATCATTTTAAAATTTACAATTTCTTAAAAGTATTTTTACAGAATGTTAAAGATCTTTCGTACAATTAATGTGACAAAATATTTAAATAAATAAAAATTTTAGTCAAAAATGAAAAACTCACCAAAAGCATCACGAACAGTAAGATCAGAAGACATCGGATAGACAGCAGCTGCAGAGGCTTTTTTATTTCTCGGACTGGTAACTTTTATGTCAACATTTATTCTGTGATCTTCATTTTTCCCAGGCTTGTAAAAAATATTTCTTCCTCTGAAAGAACACTTTTCTCCATCACCATCGTCTGTTATGACTGTTGTGTCAGCTTCCGGCATCGTTATATTTTTCAAATGATTAAGAATACTTTCACTTATTGACGAGTGTCTTCGAAATACTGGTGAGTTTTGCGGCGTTGAGGTAAGAGATACGTCCGGAGTACCAATCGAACGAACAAGATCACTGAGCTGTGATTTCGACGGACTCGGTTCACCAATTTGGGCTGCCAATGAGTTGTTACGACTTGGTCTGCGACTATGAGTGTCCTGGAAAAAAATAAAATTACATTAATAATTTTATTTGACAGGTAAAAGATCCAGTACCCGATCAGGGAACTGGTACCCGATCACTTCATATATTTGGATATATTAAGTGATCGGGTATTAATTCCCTGATTGGGCATTGGGTCTCTTACTTTACTTGAAGGAAAAGAATAAAAAAGTAAATTTAAAATACCAGAGTTTCGTCTTGGAGGATGACGTTGTCAGCCATCGGATTGGCAACCTCCGGAAACGTAAAAGTAGTTGACGAGTTGCATGTGAGGTAGCTCGGACTGCACCCAGCAAGATCACTGAGTGGAGGAGGAAATGGTAGGAGAGCTTTACTTGCCACGACAAGTTGCATTTGTCGGACGTTGTCCTCCCTACTCACTACATCGTTCTCGTCATCCAAGCCCTCGTCCTCGTCGCGGGTATTAATCGACATCGATCAATGATATTTAAACAGAATAAAAAAAATAATAATAAACTAATGGTAAATGTCTGTACGGTTCTGTTTCCTCGATTAGATTATTAATACTGAGATCGATATGTATGACCGCTGGGAAAATTGTTTTCCACGGCCTTGGCACCACTGACTTTAATGCTATTACTGTTATTACACTTTACTATTTTTTCTAAAATATTTATTCTCAATTTAATCATTTTTTTTTATTCAATTTATAATAATTAATTTTCTTACTTAATCACTGGCAGTTTCTCACACCGGTAACAAAAAATAAAATGAGATCTAAAACAGTAAAGAAGAACAAATAATTATTTTATTGACACTAAATTATTACCTTGAACTCAGTGATAAAATTTTAAACATAATTTATTATTCGTATTTTAGTGTTATCATAAATCACTTGAAGTCTGTTTAATTTAAAGTAAAGAAGAAAAAATTTTTCAAATCAAATTTTATTTTTAAACTCACGAGATATTTTTGTATTTTATTTATAGTGATTAAAAATAACAAATCGATATTGAAGATAGTGGGTGGATAGATAAATTAACGAGTAAAGACATTTTTATAGCAAATGATATACCAATTGACGTTATGTAGAAACGGTATAAGCTAAATGGCAAGTAAACCGACGACTAACTATAAAGCACCGAGTAAACTATTAGCAAGAAGACAACAGTTAATGGGGGTTGTCCCGGTTGTTCATGCGTCCACGTGCGTTCTCGTCGATATTTAACGACTAGACTACTGGTTGGACTGGCTCTTGCAAACACTACTAGTGATTCGATTCATTACTTCCACATACGACCATATACTGCCTACAATAGAATAGACAATAACTTCAATATATATACAGCTCAGTACTTGTTAGCCGGGTAGACTGGGGACACTGGGACACGCGACTGATCGTGACCCGTCCATGGAATTCCGCATTACCCTGCTTTTAATTATTAAATAATTTCATTTTATTTATATTTTTTTTTACCCACACAGAAAAAAAGGATTTCTTGGCACAAAAAATTTTTTGCATTAGAATTAAAAAAAAATTTTCTTGGGCCGTACTCCAAAATTTTAAATACTTATACAGAAAAAAAAACTCTCGACTAAAGGTAAATTTTCTTGATTCAAGAAAATTTATTTTAAAACTTAAATTTTCTCAAAAAAAGTAGAAATCTCTGACCAAGACAAATTCTCTTAGTTTAAGAAAATCTTGACTTCTCTTAAAATGAATCAGTGGAATTTCACTGATTGAACCAGTGAAATTTCACTGATTCACTTTAAGAGAGTTGATTCCCGAAAACGCTTGTCTTCCAAAATATTTTCTTGACTCAAGACAACTTTTTTTTCTGTGATAAGAATAAAAGATATTTGATGTAATTGCTATGGTTACATTGATGGAAACATTGTAAAAATGTTTTTATTAGCTATCTTATTTTTAATATCAAGATTATTAATTTATTAATAAACTAGTTAATGTAATGAGTTTCAACGCGAATATGAATAATAAATAGTTTTTTTCTTTTTATTTTCTGTTCATTGATTCGCGTGATTCAACTGCAACAACACTGACAATGATAAATTGCAATTTTAAAGATAATTTAAGTACTAAGAGCTTGCAGTTTCATTAGACTCGATGTGTCTACAATTACATTCATGAATTTAAACTTGATGTCAGAGATGCTATTGATCTTAATAACTAATTAGTTATTAAGAATTGTTAAATGTAATTACGTTACTAACATTTGTTGTTCTCCGACAAAGAATAATATAATTACTCAGATTATAACTGCCAGATAGAGTAATGGTGGTGTAGATAAATATATTCATATGTTATGTACACTAATGAAATAGAAAATAAAGTCTTTCTATTATATAGATCCAACAATTTATTACTATATTTTTTTTCTGTGCATATTTATTTATTGCACAATAAATTAATGACCCCTTGACATGGCCAAAAAATGATTATTTATCTATCTCAGCCTTATCGTTTTTATTTAGCAATAATTAGCAGTATTATTAGTAATAATAATATTATATAATTATTATCAGTATTAAAAATGTAAATTTTACAGAAATTTGTGGCGTTAGCATAATTTAATATTTAAAATATTATAATTTTTTTCAGATAAACCAAAAGTTTTTCCCATTTAATACAGATATGATTATAGTTTTGTTAAATTTCTCGAAATTACTCTGAAAAATGTGTCTATCCCTGATTAAGAAAAATGATTTGCTTCATGTTAAGTATATTTATATATTAGTCAATTCAAATTGTTTTAAATCATTTCAAATTGTTTTGAATTATTCCAAATCATTTTTTTTATTAGGGATTTTATGATTACGCCAATCTTTTGCTATATGATTGAAAAACAAAAAATTTTTTTTATTATCAATTTTTGCCTTGAAGTTTTCAAAACTATAAGTAACTGAAAAATTTTTTTTCGATACTACCCTAATTAAGAAAAATATTTTGATCCATACTGTGTATATATATACCCAATTTAAATTGTTTTAAATCATTTCATATTGTTTTGAATCATTTCAAATCATTTTTCTTATTCAGGGTACTCCAGTTCCTACTTAAAGTTTAAAAAACTCAGTATTGTTCTTCTATAGAAGATTGTCAATACTAATATAGAGTTTTTTGGATTTTACATCATATATTCTGAATTTTTCAGAGAAAATAACATTTTTAAAGTCTTATTCTTAATTTTAAAAGAATATTTTCATTCCTATAACCCTGATTAAAAGAAACGATGCGAAACGATTTGCAATTTTAAATGTCCATAAGAAGCGCGATTCAAAAGTATTCAAAGTATTCAAAAGTATTTCAAATTTTTGTTTCTAATAGTTTTATATAAATCGTTTCATTTAATAAGTGAAGATAAATATTTTCACAAGGGCTGTATATTTGTATTTCATTTCAAATGAAATTTTTTCTCCAGTACTAGTTCTGCGTATTCAAATAATTAATATATTCCATCAGTTTGAAATAATAATAACATCAATAATCAACCGGTAATCGGATGCGCCACGACAAGCTAAAAGTAAATTTTAAATCAATATATTAAAGAACTTGAAAAACAATATGTAATAATAAAAAAAAAATACTTGGAGTTTTTTAGTCACTCATTTGACTTAACTGCTGCATGGTTTACAAAAGTATATGTGAGTATGCATAATATTGAGTGTGTGTTCAGGTTTAGGGTTTGATAGTAGTGGTGGTAACCGGTGGCGTCATAACTACTCCATGAGTCGCCATATTTGTTGTAAGCAAGCGATTACTCTTGGCCGCATCAACATAAATTGAAACTCTCACTCATATCACTGCTATATGTATACATTTATACATATACACTAACGAGTTGTAAGAGTGAGTAAGCGTGAGTACAACTGAGTTGTCGTCGGACACCTGTGAGTGCCTGTGAACAATTATTTAAACTGTATTTTTTTAAAATAACAAGGTAATAATAAAATTTAACTATTTAAATCAACCTAGCATTATAAGTTTTGGCTATATTGTGGTGATCAATACTTGAGTCTTGTTTACAAACTTAAATTTCTTAAAAAACAATTCGATTCTGTAATTTATATTAAAAAATTGTTATTATGTATACATGTAATTTAAAATTTACTCTTATAAATTTCCAGGGCGTGTCACGATGAAGTTTATAATATTAATTGCTGCTGTATTTATACAAACAAGTAAGTATTTAAATTATTATTTTATTTTATTTATTTAATATGTGGATATTTGATTTTATGAATAAGTTTAAGCTGACATTCAAAATACAAATAATTGTATATTAAAATTTTTTTAGTAACTTGTCAAAGGGCTCCGACGATATCTTATATATCACAGGAACAAATAAAAGATATTGGTGGTACTGCAGAATTACAATGTTCTGTCCAATATGGTCAAGATTATCCAGTTTTGTGGGTTAAAATTGACAAACAGTCGAACGACCAAACTCCACTTTCTTCTAAGACGTCACTTATCATTCGTGACAGTAGATTTGCTCTCAGATACGACACAGCAACTTCTACATATACTCTTCAAGTATGTAGTAAATTAAACAATTTAGTTATTTGTAAATAAATAAATATATAAATACATTTGTATTTTCAGGTGAAAGACATTCAAGAAACTGATGCTGGGCATTATGAGTGCCAAGTACTTATATCTCTAAACAATCGAATTCGTGCAGATGTCGAGCTTCAAGTTCGTCGTGCTCCATTTATCAGTGATAATTCAACACGTGCTGTAGTTGTCAGTGAGGGTGAACCTGTTCAACTTGAATGCTATGCCAATGGTTTTCCTACTCCTAAAATTTCTTGGCGTAGAGAAAATAATGCCATTTTACCTACAGGCGGTTCTATTTATCGGTATGGTTATCATATTTTTTTTCCTTGGTACTTGTCAATTTTATTAAAAAATATTTTTAACTGTAAGATAACTGCCTTGATAGCCAGATTTTCTGATCCGTAAATCCGTGTACATTAGTTGCGACCAACTTGACGATAACTTTCAGCTTTTGTAATTGTTGACTTCAAGTTGTCACCAACTTTCCCAGAAAGTTGGTGACATTCTACTGCCGCAAACTGTCAACAATTTTCTGAGAAAATTGAAGGCAACTGCGTCAACTAATGTAATGCCAACTTTTGCCACTAACTTTCTCAGAAAGTTGACATCAACTTATGGGAATGCCAACTTAGTGACAAGTTGCTGTAGTAAATTGTCGTCAGCTTGCTACCAACGTGACTATCAGGGTGCAAACTATTTTTTATTCAATTTAACTCACTGATGAAAGCTAAAATTATCGAATGGAGAATTTTTAGTTTTTGGGGAGCATAGCGATAGGCTGAAAATTTCGTTTTCTTAAAAAAATTTTCTCTTTCGCCCTCGAGTGAACAAACGGAACTGTCTTTGTTGCATTCGTACATTAAATGAAGGCTTTGTCCAATTTTTTCTCGCAATCAAATGAAAACTTTCGATAAATTAGACCCAGAATCGCTTGATTATACTATAGATATGTCTGGTAATAAGAGATTTAATTTAGAAGAAAAACGGAAAAATGATCGGAAACTCCTCTAAAGACAGTACAATTTTATAATACTTATTTCTTAAATCTATCAAGTATATAATTTATATTAATTAAATTGTAATTTATTTTAATGCATGAAAAATTTTGGTCAATTGATTTATCAGTCAGGACAGGTAGTCTAGTCTTACATTATGTAAATAGATGGTTGCCAGGGCAATACAACTGCCTAATTTCACAACTCAGCACGAGCTCAATCTTTAAATCATTTTTTATTTAGAATTTTTAAACTCTAACGTTTTACATATCATTCTATACTTTTTTTTTTTTTGTTTTTTTATTAAAATAACAAATTAACATATTTTTTAAATTAAAAAACTAGTTTTTTTCTAACAATATTTTCATGTTTTATATTTATGACGAATTAAAAATAAAGAAAGAATTGACTTTTACTGAGTTTTGAAAGTCAGACGAATACGTATTGATGCATCAACGTGATATTAATGTCAATACGAAAAAATCTGAATGACAAACTTCAATTTAAAAATAGTATCTTTTAATTCGGTAATTATTATTTTCGGCACAGAAAACTTGCCGGCTTACAAACAAATAAAAATTATTAACTTTTAATGTCGAGTTTTAATTTACATAATTATTAAAAAAGTTTATTTCCAATACAGAAAGATATATTTTTGTTTATAACTTTATTTTCTTCACTTATAAAAAAATTTACAGTCAACGGTAATAAAATTTAAAAATTAAGTGAAAAAAACTTCACTTCGAAAAATACGTTATGTATTTACAATATCCTAGATAGTTAGGATTGCTCAGCACAAATTTTCTTTCATTTCCCCGTAAAATATTAGTCGTAGATTTTAAGAAAAAATTTGCCGAACCGATTTCTTTTCAAATCGATATCAAATATACATCAACTTTTGTTGTTAAGTTTTATGACTACAATATGAGCGCAACATACACTGAAAATTGACAGAAAGTTTACTGCAAATTTAGCTCTTCAATTTTACTGGCAATTTGCCACCTAATCCCATCCACAGATTTTAGTCAGTTTGAACTTTCAAGTTGACGACAATTTGCTGTCAAAGTGGCTATTGGGGATACAGTCACTTAATTAAAAATCCTCTTTATCACACATGTAATTCTTCCCACAAACAAAGCCAAAAATTCAAACTTTCAGGTATAGATCTGGTGAAAAATCGTATATACCCCACGGAGGAAGGTAGGATGTCCCAATCCGCGAGTTGGAATCCCCTACTTTCCTCCCTTGATGTATGATATACTATAGTTTAAATAGAATTGAAATTTTATATTATTTCTTATAATATTGAATTGAACTATTTAACATTTAATTGGTTATTTTACAAATTATAAACAGATTCGAATAAATTATCATTATTAAGTATTCAGAATTAAACAAGACTAATAAATTAAAAATAATATTTAATTGTCTGGTGTACAGAGGAAATATATTAAAAATAGCATCAGTACGTAAAGAAGACCGTGGAACATATTATTGCGTTGCCGATAACTCAGTTGGACGTGGAACAAGACGAAACATCAATGTCGAAGTTGAATTTGCTCCAGTAATAACAGCACCTCGACCACGATTGGGTCAAGCATTGCAGTTTGACATAGATTTGGAGTGTCACGTTGAAGGATATCCAGTTCCTGCAATAAATTGGATATACAATGATGCAGAATTGTCAAATAATCAGCACTACACTATTTCCCATTTTGCTACTGCCGATGAGTATACCGATTCGACACTTCGTATAATTACTGTTGAGAAGAGACAGTATGGAGATTATATTTGTCGTGCTTCCAATAAACTTGGTACTGCTGAAAGTAAAATAAATCTTTATGGTAAGATTTTATAATTATTATTGTTATTTTACTATAAAGATATTCTATACTTCAAATTATACTTGCCTGTATTCGTTTATATATTATTCACAAGTATATTTTATCAATAATTGTAGTTTATATTGGTGCTGGCTTTGTGTAAATTTTTTAATATTCTTTTATTAATTTAGTAGTAAGCATGTTATTAGATTTTTGTTAATTTATCTCCACAGAAACAATTATTCCGGTATGTCCACCTGCTTGTGGCCAAGCCAAATACGGAGCTGGTGCTATTCCAGTTTCATCTGGACCTCTCATAGCTTTTGTGTTGATAATCGCTGCCTTGTACAAGTAAGTATTATTATTTATGTCTTTTTTTTGCTATCAAGCATCTTTACTATGAAGCGAAATTATTTTGGGCTGATTAATTTCCATAAATGTTTTTTGCATACTTCCAAAATTTAATTACATATTAATTTCTAGCTCAATAATTAATAAAATAACAATAATAATAAACAAATTTTATTTTATTCTGTTTCAGAAACATCAATGCCAAATATTAATTTTCCCGGTTTACTTTCGTCGACGGGACATAAAAATTTTTTATCCAAGTGGCTTCTAACAATTTTCGGAATAACAATTTTTAAAAAAGTTTAAAAGTTTAACGAGTTTTCTCGGCGTTTTTATATAAAAAAAAAAAAAATATTTTCCCTGACGATTTAGATATTTAAATACTCGACGACATCGAAAGTTTTTTTTTTCTAATTATTTTAATTTAAATAGATCTGAAGATTTTCTCTCTAATAATAATTATAATGAAAAGTAATTAAAATATGTAGGAAGTTGTGATCTGATCTCATGAATTATAAAATTTTGAGAGATCTATTTTATTTAGTGAAAACAATCATGTAACGTAAATATGTTTGCACTAGACAATTGATATTTTATTATTGTAAAACTAGTGATTTATCATGAGGAACAAAAAAAATACTTAGCTCAATAAGTAACAGTAGTCTTAAATTACCTAAGAAATAATGAGAAAAAGTAAATAAAAAAATAAGAAATGTTAATAATTATAAATGGCTCCGAAGACAGCGCAACAAATCTCTATAGATTTTTATATAAATTTTGTACTTTTAATACTGATGATAATATATAGTATCATTATTACTACTAATAATGATAAGAAATAATAAAAATGATAATAATAATAATAATCACTGCCACAAGTATGATAAATTGTTACTAAAACCTTTTTTTAAAACTATTCAGTATTCATTTTTTTAATATCTTATCCTTTTTAATAAATAAATAAAAACGATAAGACAGAGATTAATAAACAATCATTTATTTGTCGTGTCAAGGGGTCATTAATTTATCGTGCAGTAGAATGAACTTATGTACTATAATTAACGGAATCGATTACAGACGTTATTAAATATTTTATTTTAAATTTATATTAATTTATTACGTCTTTTATCGTTTGCCGTGCACAGATACCTGTACCACTCACAATGTAGTAATGATTTTTAAAAACATAATATTAGATTATTATTATTATTATTATTATTATTATTATTTACACGTGCTAATTACATCCATGCACGTTCGAAACATATCGGCTGCACAATTTTAATAATTAAATAGAAAAAAAAAAAATTAATGTCTATCATTAGATATTTATAATTTTACTACGATTTTACTTAACTTTTTTTTACAATTGTTGGGATTTTTAATATAAAAAACAGGAAGATAAAAAAAAATCACGACAATAAATTATTGACAAACTTTTATAGAAATATACTAGTAATTTTTTATTTTATTTTGTATAACATTTTTGTACCTTTAAAAATAAATTCTTTGATGTAATATTAATCAATATATAATTTCTTTCTAATTACTGACATTTAAATACAGCTTTACTGACTTCACCTTTACGAAGTGCGTCAAGAGCTTCTTTGTACTCAGATAATTTGTAAATCTTAATTCCTAGTTTATTGTAATCGAGATAATTACTGGCCATTGCTTGGACTAGTGCCAATCCTTTGGTAAAAGTAAATGGATTAATCAACACTCCTTTGATAGTTAACTCATTCATATAAACCTAGAGTGTAATTAAAATATTTATATATGTATATATTTATTAGGTATAAATTAAGCAAACAATAATTTTACTAACTTTAAATGGATTGATAGACATCGTTGCATCAGGATTCGCTACTCCGAAAACACAAAGACATCCACCGCGTCGCAGAAGTGGTACGGCAGCTTCCATAGCAGCTGCAGAGCCACTGCAGTCGATTGCCAGATCGAAATTTTCATTTTTCAAACCCTCCAAATCGTTAACATGGTAACCCAGATCTAAGTATTGACATATATGATATAATGTTAAGAAAGAATATAAATTTTTTTAATTTTTACTACTACTTACTAAGTTTTTCGAACATTTGTTGTCTTTTTATTTGCCGCTCAGCAACGGTAACAGTTTTCCTCAGACCATTTATATGCAAAACACAAGCCCATAGTAATCCGATGATTCCCGCTCCAATGACAATAACTTTTTTGCCAATATTTACAGGGCTTATTAAATCCCAGCCATGAGCTATACACGACAATGGCTCAGTAAGAGCAGCCTGAGGCATTTCTACTCCTTCTGGCACTAAGTATACCTTTATAAATAACAATAATTCATTATCACATTATTAATTTAATAATAGTAATTACGAGCAATCTACAGTCATTACGTGACTGTCCGAGTATTACTGTCAAATTTATTAAGTATGATTTGAATTAATTTTTTTATTAAAATCTTTACTGTAAAATTAACTCTAGAATCTTTTGATTATTTTTATTATCATTGAAATTTAATAAAAAAAAAAATCTCATCACTAACTCGCAAACTTATTGATTCGATGATAGTATAATCATGGGATTTTAAAAAAAAAAACTACACACGGTCAAATTTTTTTTATTAATCGTCTTATATATGTTTTTTCACTGATACCAAATTAAATTTTTTAAATTTTTGATATCATAGAAGACATGGCATAGATTAAATTTTTCTTATTCTCTCTTAATTATATACTTTTATAATAGTCATATATATTCAGTGACAGAATAATTTAAATATTAATTTATTTAAATAAAATAAATACAGTGATCTTTTTTTCTGCGTAATTTAAATGTAATTCAAATGATATCAATACTTGGCAATAAAATAGAATTTAAACCATGAAAAGGCTCAAATTCAACCCTTGTGAAAATTTTTCGGACTTTTCTCTGAAAAACTTAGTTCTAAAATTCTAAAGACTTTTTCAAAGTTCTAAAGACTTTTTCAGAGTTTTTCAGAGAAAAGTCCGGAAAATTTCCACCAGGGAAACTAAGAACTTTTTAACGATACCAAATTTAATAACATTAACTAATTCTATCATAAAGATATGGCTGAAACAAAATTTTTCTTTTTTTCTTAATAATATAGATAATGATGATATTGATAACTTACCTGGTTATCTGGTACAAGTACATGAGTTGCCCATCCACCGTCTCGAAAAATTCCAATTGTGTTATTAATTCCACCATTCTCACAAAAATGGTATCGCCCAATACGACAATTATTGCACTTATTGCAGCCACTGTTGGGGTCCACTGCTACTCGCTGACCAATTTTAAATCCCGTGACTTCCTTGCCTATGCTTTCAATAGTCCCGGAGAATTCATGCCCAAGAGTCAGTGGCCCATCATTTTTAGCGGGAAATGATCCCTGAAAAAATTAAATTTAAATAGATTATTAACTGGATCAATACTGATAATTTGACCTATTATATTATGAAAGTGACTAGATTTAATAATAATATG
The DNA here is from genome assembly GCA_964016945.1 of Microplitis deprimator. Lineage (NCBI taxonomy): Eukaryota > Metazoa > Arthropoda > Insecta > Hymenoptera > Braconidae > Microplitis > Microplitis deprimator. The sequence goes on along the minus strand of OZ024710.1, from coordinate 4,846,322 downwards.
AACCTACATCCAATATATGAAGATCAGTACCACATATTCCTGAGTAAGCGACTTTGATTAAAATTTCATTGCCCTTTGCTCTTGGAATAACACAAGTTTCTAGAGTTAATTGTTTTCTTTTTGGGTCGAAACTCAAATATTCCATTTCCATAATTATTGTCTTATATTTATATGCGTTTGTACTTGGTATTATCGCGCACTCCCGACTGCGACTGATGCACAAATGTTTGCAGCGAAGTTCATTTGCACATTTATATAGATATATATAAATATATAGATATATATAGAGCAGTCATAAATGACAGTAAAAATTTATCCCGATGCTGAGTGCATACATAAGTACATTGATGTTGATTGGCCAACTAATATAATGCTTTAGTAAATAGATAAACTCTGCATATTACATAATATGAAATAGAATAATAATAATAATAATAGACAACATATTTTTATTATTTTATAAATATGTAAATATGAACGTCACAGCACTTATTAAAGTATAAAATTATTATTAATATTATTTTTGTTGTTGTTGTTATTGTTGTGAAGTATGATTAAAATAAAAAAATAATTAGTTTTAATTATACAGGATAAGAATAATCGTATTGCATATATATACTGGTCAAAAAGTTTACCGAAGCTAATCAAATTTATTTCCTCTTATTTTCATAAATGGGTTCAATTAATAAAAAAAAAAATTATTTACTGATTTAAAATTAAAAGTCATTTGGTCGAATTTCAGACAATTATTCTATTTATGAAATCACTAAAATCTCTCTAAGTATCACGCGAATGATGAACCTGAGCCACTTAACCAATGGGACCTTTTTTGTAAAGAATAAAATTTCCTAAAAAATTTTCGTTTGCATTTTTATTGTAAATTTTGTTGTTTAGTTAATATCAACTAAAAACCAAATTATCATTAGAAAAATGACTTTTGGAACCAATACAGAAAAAATAATTAGTCTCAGTAAAATTACTACAGAAACTTTTGAAGAGCAATAAATTGCCTACAAAATGCCACAAATGGCGACCCGATAACTTGAAATGCGGCTGAGCATTAGAGAATTGAAAAAAAAAGTTAGATTCCCTATGCGTTTTAAATGGAAAAATTTCAAAATCAAAATAAAAGTACTTAGAAGTAACAAGGGCTAAAAATTTTAGGGAATTTTTTTCTTGATATATACATTAATATTTTGCCGTGGGAGCAAAAAAATGCTCGTTCAAAAAAAATTATCTTAATATATATAAGTATGTATTTATAAAAAATCGAGATTTATAAATATCAGCAATAATGATTAACTATATATGCATTAATAGATTATGTATGCAAAAGTACATTAATATCTTATCTTGTATGATAGCTTCACACACTGATAAAATGAAATTTAAATATAAATAAAAAGTATCTATATTCGTTTAAATAAACTTAGAATTCATGTAATTTAATCCATTATTTAAAAAAATGGTGAGTATTGAAAATTGTGGCCGTTTTTTGAAACTGTATTAATCTTAAAATTTTTATTTGTCAATATGACGGTATTGTTATTTATTAATTTTATTTTTTCCATTAGGTGTTCGAATTATAAATTGATGGAAAAATAATTGCAATATTAATTATTCTTCACAAAGTAATAGTTTGAACACAAAATATGAGTTTAATTTTTAACTAGATTTTTATTATTATAAAATACGTAATTTATTTTATTCATTTTTAAAAATCGTCCTGCTTGCGTACTGATGGAAATTTTCAGAATTACGTAAAACCTATTTTTAATTAATCCAATGAACTTTAATATATGGAAATATATTCAGATATTATAAAATCATCGTAATAAAAATTGTTTTTTAATTTTTGTAAACGCATGTAAAGAAATATTTATCCTTTGAAAAGTTTCAAATCGTAATGACTTGCGTGTTTTTTTTTTTTTTTTTAATATTTCAAATATTTCTATTATATTTTGCCGCCATTTTATTTTGATTTACGATTTTTAATTTTTCTCCCATTTCTAATAAGTTATTTTTCGAATATTTAAATTTACCGCGCAAGTAATAAAAATAATTAATAATTTATTGATGCAAATAAAAATTTATAGTATAGTTTTTAGTTTAATTAATATAATTATTGATACATACAAATTTTAGTGGTTATTAAATTTCAATTTTGAAATTTCGCGCCAAGATGGCGCTACTGCGCGTCTGCATTCAACGTTCAAATTTTTGCTAAATGGGGGGCGAGAGAATCGCAAAATCGATTGCTTTGTATCAACTGGCGGTCCAATAGCGTCAGTCAGTATCATCGACAACAGCAGTAGTAGTCTAGATCCTTCTTTGTTCTTTACGTTTGAATTGAAACACAGCATTGCAGTGGCGTCGTATAAAATTGTGCGGTGATTGTAAAATTTATCTTTTATTAATATTAATTGTGCAAAGTATCTGTAGTGTAGTTAAGTGTTGTGTTCAGTGCTAGTGAAAAGTGTTACGAATTGCTGATGCTGATATTTTCCTAGTTCCTGAGCAAAATCATCTGGCATCGTCTGGTGGGAAATAGCAGTTAAGTGACGTTTTTTTAGCTGCAATGCACTTGGAGCAATTTAAATTAAATCTCCAAGTGTATTAGGACACTTCTGCATATTATTTCCCTTCCAAGGTTTGTTCAAACACTCAAGTGTTTTTTTTTCTAATTTTTAAATATTTTTCTATCATATTTCGCCGCCATTTTATTTTGACGTCCGTTTTTTAATTTTTTCCAATTTCTAATAATTTATTTTTCAAATATTTAAATTTACCGCGCAAGTAATAAGAATAATTAATAAGGGGGAAGAACTATCTGAGAATAACTCTTTTGGATATTGCACTCTTTTCTTTTCAAATTAGCCGCCAATTTCCGCAACTACGTCACCAGGTGGTCAAATTATCGATCCGCAAATATGTCTGGCTCGGTAATAATGCAGCATGTAAACATAACCTCGTATTACTTCACAACACAACGTTTTCTTTATTTTATGTATATATATTTTTATTTACATTTTTTTTTCTTTTTCGTTAATTTGAAACTAAAGTATTTTACGAAATGAGTCACATAATAGTAATAAGAGAGTATAAACCAGGGGATGAATTAAATTGTCATGATATGATGAAAAAAAACATAATGTCATCATTAAACACAGCATTTCTCTCAAATGTTTTTAAAGAATTGACATTTCAATTGATGATATTGTCTGCCGCAATAATGTTTATATTTTTTGGACTGCCATTTACATTTTGTCTTCTAGTTATTCCGTTAATTATAATTATTACATATGCAACGACTTATTTTGGATTCACAATGATAACTGCTGAAATAAATCAAGAATTAACTAAAATATCAAGGTAACTATCAGCCGTTCATTAGCTTACCTCTAAAAAATACTTAAAAAAAAGTACAACTTATCATTTTGAAAATAATTTAAAAATTATTAGACGTTTAGGATCACAAAATCAATTCTATGGAAAAAATTTTATTTCAAATAAAGTATAATTATTTTTCGAACAATATTTAAGTAGGTACAGATAAGCAGACAATTTACTGACAACATTTTTTTTTTAATTTATTAAATAAAAATACTCATGATTTTCAAGTTAAAAGAGACAATTAACAATTTTCGGATTTTTTTTTTTCAATAAATCAATTAAAAAAAAAAAAAAGAAAAAAATGCATGTGTAGAAAATTAAATAAACTTTAGGTGCAATTGTTTTGAAATATTTTTTTTTTTTTAATTCATAGCTTTGAAAAAAATCCAAAAATTATTAGACTTCGGCTAACTTGAGTCTACTACATTACACTCATAAATATTCTAAACTTCATTTGATTTCCCACTAAAATATAAAAGTAATTCAAAAAGTATTTAAAATTTTTAATAAGATACATAAAGAAATATTTAAATTCAGATACCAAATACTTGGAAGAAACAAAAAGTATTTTAAATATTTTACGAGTCTGTTTATAAGTAAAATGTAATAATAATAATAATAATAAAAAATATTAATTAATAGGTTTTTTTTAAATTTATGTGTAGACTGTACATGTCAAATGCATTCTCGTGTTTTTGGGTAGCAGAAGCATTCCAGCCTTACACGATGACTCGTAACCCAGCTGATATTAATTACACAGTAATGACAGAGAAACAGTTTCGTGATTCAAATATTGATGTATCATCACAATGTAAAAAAATCGTAGGTACCATCGGGTTATTAAAAAGTCATAGGAGCGAAAAAGGTGCATGGATAAAAAGGTTGTGCGTTGATAAAAATTATCGGCGTAAAGGAGTAGGTTCTTATTTACTTACAACGGCGGTTAAATTTGCAATCGACCAAGGATACAGTTGTGTCGATCTTGTTTTTTCTGAATACACAGACGGTTGTCGAGAACTGTGTTTCAAAAAAGGTTTTGAATTGAAACAAATGTATCATAAATCAATTATTGGACCAATTGTTAATGTTCTTCAATATGAATTGACATATCAAATTAAACCACTTGATGATTATTATAATAATCGCTATAGTAGTTATAACAATTATAACTCAAAGCAACATTTTCTATAGACTGATTATTCATTAAGATATATAAGGATTTAAATTAATTATTCATATTTTTATACTGAATTTTTTTATACTCTGTGAATAATAATATTTAATTTATGTATTATTATTATTAATCACAATAACAAATTTGTGTTTAAATAAAAATAATTTTAAAATGTAAATGATTTTTTTATCGAGTCAAATAGATGTTGTTGACACAAAAACATTTAAAGCATGAGAAATGTAAATTGATACCCACAGTCCAAGTGTCTTTTGTTAATTTTTTTTTTTTTCTTCAAACTATCTATCAATTAAATTCATTAAATTTTTTGTTCCTTACGATAATTTGTATCAATATTTGTTTTTTAAAAATTATCAAGTGCTTTATTTTTTTGTTCAGTTTAAAGTTATTAATTTTTTTTTTTCAATCGTTTTATAATTGGCACTCATTTTAAATTTTTTAAATAACTTTTTTATTGAAAGTTATAATTTTAATTAAGTTGCTACGGCTTATCGTGTGAAATTTTTTTAAAATTAAATTCGGAAATCAGTTATAGAAATATCAGGCATATCAGCAATATTTTATTAAAATTCGCTCTTCAAGTAAATTATGGGTATAAAAATATTCCCATGTAAAAATAATTTTTTAAAAAAGTTTGAAAAAGCGTTGACTATTCTAAACTTCAAAACATGACACAACGATGAACTTTTTTTGAACGTTTTTTTAAATTTTTGAAAATTCTAGAAAAAATCAATATCCTAATATTTAAGATATGCTAAAAAAAACGTTTAAAATCAGCTTTTTCTGAACGTATTTTGCACTGAAAAAAAATCCGAAACCCAGCACTTTTAATGAAGAGTCAAAAAAAGTTTACAAAAGAGTCTAAAAACGTTAATTTATAATATGAAGTCCAATTATTTTTTTCTTTGTATTTTACGAAGATTAAAAATCGTTTAAAAAAAGTTTTTGTGTCACGTTTTGAAGTTTAAAATAGTCAAAAATTTTTTTACACCGGTATCTTAATAATTTATTTTTTAAAAATTTATTTAAATATACAAACTTAATAACATGATATTTTTCTTATTTTTAATCATTTTTTTTCAATTTATCCATAGCAATCTTGTAAGCTTTTATTTCTTTGCCTTCCCAATGTGATCCTTTGATCTTCGAAAAAAAACTAAAAATCAAAAAATTTTTTTATCAATATTTAAAAGCTTTAATACTAAAAAAATATAAGATTAGAGTCATTACATACTTGTCCTGTATATTTTCTAATAATTGTTTTTCTTTATCACTGATACCATTATTAGCGACGTCAATATTTGCTTTCAATTGTTTCATGTTTTGTATCCCGATAAGATTAGTCGTAATATCATTACACTGCATCGAATACCAAATGGCTAATCGCGCAAGATCTACATCGTTACTTTTACAATATTTAGCTGCTTCTGAGCATTGATTTTTAATTTCATCACTAGCTGGATGCCATTCTGGTGGTCCTTCATTAGTAAGAAGTCTCATGCCAACTGCAGCAGCATTAATTACTCCAATATTGTGTTCCTTTAATATATATATATTAACATAATTTATTTTGATTGATATTGTCTATTAATTTGCATTACTGATTCCAAAAAGGCGTATGATTTTTTTTTTTTTTTCACTAGTAATCGTTTGGTAGATTTACTTAAAAAAAAAAATTTTGAAAGCCATATAATTTAAGAAAGTGAAATAGTTGATTTTCAAATGAACCGTTTTCATAGAAGACCCAAATCATTAAATAAAATATTTCTTTTGATGCGTAAAGTTATTATTTATTGAATGAAATGCTTCTCATTCGGAAATTTAAGTTTTTATCTGAAAACGGCTCATTTTAAATTTCCATTTGCTAGTGTAAGTGCGACAAGGACCGTTTCGTTTGTTCACATGTGTGTGAGCGTGTAAAAGAAATTTTCGTTCATAGTGAATTTCGATTTGAATTTCATGACGAAACTCGGATCGTGACACAAATATGAATTTTATCATGAATTGACTCCAACTTTTCGTCCAGTAAATCCGTATCAATTCTAAATTAATTTATTCTGTCTTTGAATTGGATTTGGAATGACTTCGATATAAACTTGACTGAATTTTTACCTTTTGTCAAATTCATAGATTCAGAAATCGCCTATAAATTTCTCCTATCAATTATTTGATTTACGTAAATCAGTTTTGATTGTAAAATTAATTTAATGAGTGAACTTTGGATTACTTGGATGAAAATTTGACTGAGTCATAATTTTTTCGTGATTAAATTTGTTGGTACAAATTCATGATGAAAGTCATATTTGTGTTACGATCTGAGTTTCGGGATGAAATTTAGATCTAAATTAATTTGAATAAAATTTTTTTCGCGGGAGAAAGAGAATAGATGGCAAATCCTCTTAAGTCATACGTCCTTTAGGCTTTGAAATTTTTTTTTAAATTTTGAACATTTAAACGAGTCTTCAAAACGATTAGTAATGAAACAAAAGTCATACTTCCCGACTCTAAGAGGGTGTGCAGTTAACTGATCCCATCAATTTTATACCATGACAAGTGATCCCTACAAATTGATCCCACTGACATCTGACCCCTTAGACAATTACCAATATAAATGCAAAATATTTGTGAAAACAGTCATGTGATCATTTGTCGGGGATCAGTTATCATAGGACTCTCTAGGAGTTTCCCTAAAGCCAAAAGGGCATACAAAAATGTATGTCCTTTTGGAATTAGTAACGTAAATTACCTTGAAAAATGGAAGATACTCCAACAAAGTTTGATCAAAAAGTGTATATCTGGAATAAGTTAATACACAAGCAATATTAATATTACTTTTTAAAATACATTCTTTTAAAACGGAAATAGGATATCCTGTAACTCCTATGTGTCGAGCTTTTCCTAATGACACTTGTCTTGATAATTCAGGAAGTGTTTGCGTTATTATCATATCCATTGAAGGCGCAAATTCAATATCATGAACCTATTTGTTAAATAATTGATTACTAGAATATTGTAAAATTATTTAAATGATAACGTACTTGTATTACATCGATGTAATCGACTTGAAGACGTTCAAGACTATTTCTAATACTCTCCCGTGTTTTTTCAATTGAAAAATCAAACATATTTTCGTAATCCAATTCATATCTGCCTACTTTTGTTGCAATATAATAAGCTTGTCGTGGAATTCCTTGCAAAGCCTAGTAATTATAAATATTTATAATATCTATTGATGTAGGGTAGAAGTACCATTTGTGGCCACTGCTCCATTTTTGGACATTTAATACTTTATTTTAAATAATGAGAACTTATTAAAAAAAATTATCATTGTAATAATGTGACAAAAGTATCTTCAAACATATTTAAAAAATTAATCATGCCATCACGTACTTCACAAATTATATTATTTAAAATTTCTAAGTGGCCAAAACTGGCCCTAAAGTGGCCAAAATCGGTACTTATACCCTATAACATCATTTTTTTTTTATCATATACCCGGAAATGTTTGAAAATTTTCATAGCTGGTAGTATATTTTTTATTTTAAATTAGTAAATTTATACAATAATTTTGAACCGGGACTATAATTTTATATACATTTATATCAAAATTTTAAATCCATAAAAAAGGTAAATTTCTAATGTGATATTTAAATTAATAAGTGTCTTATTTTTATTGGTGTAAAAATTATAGGGAAGATCGAGATATGATTACAAAATAGAGTATTCGAAGTAAAATGAGACATTTAAAAAATAGCAAAAGAATTTTTTGGAAAATAATTCTTACACAGAAAAAAAGTATTTTTTGGCGTAAGAATTTTTTTTGTATTATAAATTGAAAACAAAAATTTTCTTGGGACAAGAAAAAACTTCTAGGCTCAAAAAATTTTTTCTTACTCTGAAAAAAATTATTCTTGCACTAAGAAATTTTTTTTTTCTGAATAGGAATAGGCCGTTGAGCCCTGGAAAAATTTTTTTTTATTGACATGACTATAAAATCTTCTTAAATTTATTGAAAAAAGATGAAAAAAATTTTACTTCCGGTGTTTACAAGTCAAAAATACATAATCACTCACTTAGTAGGTAAATAATTGTGGCCCGATCTTCCCTAATTTATTTTGCATTAATTAGTAAATAATATTTTCTTATTAATTATTTATAAATGTAACAAAATTAATGAATTAAGAATTTGAAATTTTTCTAAATCTTTAAAAAAAAATCAGTATTTGGGATCATAATTTTGAATTTCACTCTTATTTAATTGATCTACATTTTCGAGTAATGGAGTTTTGCTAATTAGTTATGAATTTATTTAAAACGGCTTTGCTTTAAATTTATAACAGCAAATATATAGCAGTAATTATGAATAATAAATTTCACTTTTTACTATTTTAAATTAATTTTCAATATTCGGTCTTTTCCGTGATGAGGCTTAATTACAAAGTAATTATTAAATTTTTCAATAATCGGAAACAGATATTGCAATAAAAAATCTTACTAATTAGTTAAAACTTTTTTTTCACCTTGCCAATAGTTATTTCCGAGCGACCTTGACCGTACCAGTATCCCGTATCAATATAATTAATTCCTTGGCGTATCGCCTGTCTGATTGTTTCAATAGCTTTGTCTTCATCATAAGTTCTACAGTGCAATTAATAACTTCCCTAGTATTTTTCATCACAACAAATAATTATTTAAAAAAAAAAAAGTTTACCCAAAATGACAACCAAGTGGGCCTCCACCAAAAGACAATTTACTAACAAGTAGACCAGTTTTACCTAGAATTGAATATTTCATCGATTTTACTGCCTCCAAATCATGAAAACCCTCGACATAAGTAGGCGGAAGATTTGCCCTAAAAATAACAATTATTTATTTTAATTATCATTAATACTAATTTATGTTTAAAAAATAAATCCTCAAAACAACTAAAATAAATATAATTTTAAAATCGATCCCATACATTTTATTGATCACTGATAATTTATAAACTAACGGATTTAATTTCGGTTTTAATTATTGATAGACTAATAATGTTGGGTTTAAGCCAAAGGCAACTGATTAATTTATCAGTGATAACGCTAGCTTTTGATATACAAAGATAATAATACAAATATATAGAAAAATATTATATTATCAATATTATCACGCAATATTCCCGTATTAATTCTTGTTTCCTGCTGATGCTAGACAATAAAATTAAGATAACGTTTATTTTTCTTTTTTTTTACCTCTTATTGATAAATTCTGTACCAGCCAATGATAACGCAAAGTACTAAACGTTCATCAAATGTCAAAATAATTTACTAAAGTTAATACATAAACATTTTTTAAATATTAATTATTTATATATATTTATTGTTTTATAATGTTATGTTACAATTTAAATCTCACGAGGCTTTGGTTTATAATTTGTAACAATTGATTTTCATATTACATAGTTTATGAATATATACATAGTATATACACATATATATATATAATATATATGTATATATAGTAGCAATTTCTACTGCCGCGTTAATTCCCAATGGATTAGATAGACGCAATGCCAACGCAAGCTGTTTCCTATCCTATGATTGAATATATGTCTGCTCGATTTATATATATCATATCTATGCCATTATTCAGCATGTACCCTTCACAAATCCTCTGCAGAGACTCGGTAAAAATTTTTGAAAATAAAAAAAAAATTTATCCACACTAAAATTCAAGTTATTTATGATCAATGAGACATATCTATTATGAACGTACTTGAGTTTCCGTTTTTTTCATATCAGTAAAAAAGTTATACAGATATTTGAGTACTTTCATGGATCAAAAATATAAAAATATATCCTTTGAACATTACATGTACATTTAGATAATAAAAAACAAAGTTAGTGTCGCAAGTAGTTTTATAAGATGTACATGCCTTTAAAGTTTAAACTGTTCCATCAGTTATGTTTGACTTGATCATAAATTTACATAAGTATTTTTATAGAGACAGAAATTACAGTGGCAGCGATAGTAAAGTATTTTAAAAACCAGTTAGTTTTTAGGAAAATCGCATAGTTGATGACGTAATTTAATTTACTTAGAGAAATGTGTCTGACTTTAGTGGCAGTATCTACTAATAACAGGGCATATAAAATTAAAATAATTCAATTAAGTAAAATAAATCGTGACTTGAATATTGTTGTACATAATTTTAATGAATAATGCAACGATTCAAATCGATATAATATTTTTTTTTACAAGATTAATTGAAATAATTTAAGGAAAAGTGTGCCAGGTATTTTTAAAAATGAAATTTTAAAAAAGTAAATACTTGAAAATATTTTAATAACATTTCTGTGCTTGAAAAAACTAATGGGCTCAAAATTCTTGGATTTGAATTGCAAATTTATTAACCGAGTCAAAGATTTCTTGCTACATTGTTACAGTAATGATGAGTTTGGTAATAAAATAAAAACATATCTTTGAATACTATTATTTTTACTGACAATGATTTTTTAAAATTCGGTATTTTATTGCGCTAAGAAAAATTATTAAATTTTTTGTGTGAAAATTTCTTGGCTGAACAATAAAAATTCGTGTACCTGAAGTTCCGAACGTTCGGGAAACGAAAAAAATTTTTTTTCTTTCACATAGTCATATACTTAGTACCCCGCTGGATTTTCTTGAAGGGTGTTTTTTGAGCCCCTGGAACAACCCAGAAAAAATTCATCTGGATTCATCCCCCGGAACACCTCTAGCAAACCACCCCCAGGTTAGAATATTTTTTTAAAAATAGTAATACGCTTAGTACCCCGCTGGATTTTTGTGAGGAGTATTTTTTTAGCCCCTAGAACAACCCAGAAAAAATTCATTCGGATTCATCCCCTAGCAAACCACCCCCAAGTTAAAATATTTGTTTAAAAATATCAGACATGAACAGACAGAACAGACGTGGACAGGTATGATCAAGCCTGAGCGTATTTTACACGGAGAAAAAAATTAAAGAATTTTTATTAAATTTGAAAAAAAAATTACGATCCGAGAAAGTAATCTCAAAATGTTAAAAAAAATCATAACTTTTACATAACTCAAAGTAAAATTACAACATATTATTTAGAATAATAATGTCTGTTGATTGTAAAAATTACGGCATTCAAGATAAAATTTACTAACGACGAAATGAAAACTAATAATGTACCAATAATTTTTACTATTGTACTTAGTAAATATTATTTAACGCGCTTTGTGAAAGATGCATTCTGACGAGTAATTTTTACAATCTCAAATAGTAATTTTATCTCCCGGAGTAGCAATTTGTTTTACCGACATTCTAAAATAATAATCAAGCGCGTCGGGAGATGCTAGGGGTGTTCCGGGGGATGAATCCAGATGAATTTTTCTGGGTTGTTCCAGGGGCTAAAAAAACACCCTTCAAGAAAATTCAGCGGGGTACTAAGTATATGACTATGTGAAAGAAAAAAAATTTTTTCGTTGCACGAACGTTTGGAACTTCAGGTACATAAAAATTCGGCAAATTTTTTTTAATACTAAAGTTAAAAAACTAAAAAAACTTTTAATATTGGAATTATTTTTTCATAATCGATAGCAAACTAAACTTGAAATTGTAACTTTAATTCAAAGTAAACTTTTTTATTATTAAACGATTTAATTTTTTTTTTTATGAACCCAGTCGTTGGTAATAAAAGTGCTGTTATTTACTGGGGATTTAATGATCAAGAAAATTCAATCCTTTATTTATTTTCTTTTCCATTTGATTCATTATTTTTAACTTAATTTTATCGTAATAAAAATCCTCAATTATTATTCAGAAGAAAACCTTCATAAATTTGTTAATTATTAATTATATTTGTATAGAATTTATTTGAATTCTACCGTTATCACGTTAATTATTAAATAACTTTAATCAAAAATTCTGCGAGTTTTACCATTGAAGCGTTTTATTAGTATAACACATCAACTATAATGATTCACTGCTCTAAGACACGCAACACTAGTTTTGCAATTGCATTTATACCAGTTAGCAATTAATCAGGGTTCTTCTGATCGTTAACCGGAACTTGAATCTACATTTACCAAGAGTTTCCGCTCTGTAATAGTCCACTAAAATAGCTTACCAATAAATTCTTAAACTATTACAATATATATAAATAATTATATCAATCTATACATTCAAAAATTAGTGGAGTGAACGTGGGGTAAATCCGGACTGGTTGGGAACCGGGTGACTGTTTACTTATTTATTCCCCTCGGTGTGAAATTTACTCCGAAGGGGAGTTTATTTTAATGTTAAAACTTCGAATGCGGATTTTAGTAAAATCCAAACCACTTTTTTGAAAAACTGAGTGACGGAGTGGATTCGGATTTAAATAAAATTCGTAATTACTCCGAATTTACTCTCGATTTAGAAAAAAAACTCCGGAACTCCGAGTGACGGATTGAATTAAAATCCGTAATCACTCTGAATTTACTCCCAATTTTTTACAGTACATATATTTTGTGACATTAAAATAATACTTGATAACTAATTCTCATCAACTTCTTAAAGATTATTTTATTTAAAATTTTTTTCTACAAACATTTATTATCACGAATGTAATACATTTTATTCTTCTCACGTATTTTACCCATTATTTTTTAGGACTTTAAAGCACTTACGGCGCATGTAGATCACAAACTCTTGCGCTTCACTCACAGTGCTCGTCTCTTCTCATTACAACGTATACTATTCCAAGTTCCAGGACGAGCTGCGTTAAAAAAAAAAAAAAACTACCTGGTAAAAAGTTATACTGATTAGTTGTATGAAATGAAATTCTCACCAAGGTTGCATTCGTTAATAAAACTAGTGACCTTTTAAACTCTTTCAATCAGTCTAAATACAGTTGTTGCTGTTGTTGTTGTAATAATTGATAAAGTTGTAGTTTCATAACTATAACATACGCAGATAAAAATTTTGTCTTAAGGGTATAATGACATATTTACCGCATAGTCACGAGGCTTTTACTGACAACCTCAACTACTTTCCCTCGTGTATCATTCAATTCCAATATTACCCTTGGGACGATATATATACATATATATAACACTTATAAGCTTATAACTTATTATTAACTTGACGATTAACGTTTACTTAAATATATACATACATATATATATATATATATATATATACTTTTTGCTCTTATTATTATTATGATCGATTGCATATAAATAAATAAAAATAACAATAATTTAACGTGATTTATGCACTTTTTTAGCTTTGCGGCCCTTGTAAAAGTACGAAAGTGCAACGTCACCGGAACATTTGAAAGTTATTTCCGGTGGGAATCAAAGTCGATGTTTGACACTCGAAGGATAGTCAAGGATAGAGCTTGCGGGGGTGATTGTGAATATGTCTGTATAGAAGCAACGTCACTGCTCTGACTGTATATAATACAAGTGGACGAAACTCCCGAGACCAGTGGTTGGAAATGAAAACACACAACAACCAAGGGTAAGTTAAATATATACATATATCGGACATACATATGTATACTTTACATAGATTGTCTATAGACACTTACAATAGAAATAGATATAGGGAGGTATAGTAAGGGAGGCTTTGGCGCGGTTGAGGGTTCAAGAGATTACTTGGTAGTGGGGGTAAAACGTTCCACCCCGTGTCAGGTACTCTGGCCACGCGGTCCTCCGCAGTAGTCAGTTCTATTGAAAACATCCGATCCCTAACGCGTACTTTCTCTGTTTACAAATTCTTTTTTATGATATCATTATATTTATTATTTATTTATTCATAAATATTTTTAAATTATTTAAGATTTATTTAAACTTGTGATTTAAAACAAATTCCGCGCCAAATAATTTATTACATGAGGTATGAAAAATTTTAATTAAATATTTTTATTAATTACTATAATTAGTTTTATATTTCTGATAAAAAAAAATGCATGAACAATAAATTTTTAATAATGAATTTATTCATATATTTATTAATTTTAAAAATAAATAAATATCTGAAATAATAATTTAATTGTTTGATAATAAATTGAGGTGATAATTAAACGAAATTTCGTATTAGTAATCAATACGCTTTATGTGATAATATTAATTAGCCGTCGAAGACTTCCGGCCAGAAGGAATTAATTGAGCCTCAAGAGTGAGATAATAGTTAGCTCGTTTAAATTTAATGAGAATTTCAATAAAATAGTATTTAATCTTTCACGGACTTATTTTAATAACTCTAGAGACTGAAAGTAAAAAATAAAAGAATAAGTCATCGAACTTTTTTAAAACTTTTTATATTATTTTTTTCTTATGGGTGATTTAAGTTCATTGATTGGAAATATATAACCATTTACTGTAAGAGTTAATCATTTTCTTCGTAACCATTTTTTACTACAGCAATAAGATGACTTCTTTATACTATTATCTTTTTATGTCTTATGAAAGAGGTGAGAAAAAGAGCGCGTGTATGAGATATAAAAAAAAAAAAAATAAATAACAGAAATAAAAGTCTTATAGAGAATAAAATGTGACGCGAAATAATGCGGTAGGGTGCGAAAGCTCCTACGAGTTGTTTCAGCAACGTCAAATTCTTTAACATCATCTCATTTATTTTATTGTATTTTTTCAAGTCCTCCGAAGTATATACAGTAAAAAATATCAGTATTGGTAATAGTATTGGAAATAAGATAGCGCAAAAACTACTTCACCATTTATTTTCGTTTATTCACCCTCTCAATAAGCCATCATACTGTTTTTAAAGAAATTTGTTTGCACGCCACTATATAGTTATTTATTAACTCAGCTTTATATTTTAATATAGAAAAAGATAAAAGTAAAAAAAAAATTCCTAGCTAATTTTATTTAAATAAAAATATATATTTAACAACAATAATAATAGTAATTATCGTTGACGAATTATCGTGACAATTTATCTAAATGTCGTGACCATCAGCTCTTGACCTTTGACCGTATCGTAAGTGCGCAAGTAGACGCAAATTTTTAAATTTGTGTTCTATTTTTAACGTTACCTCAACACTCCTATCATAATAATTCTCCAACATATTATTATGATTAACATTATTGATGTTACTATTTTTTTTTTGAATTTCAAATATAATGTCGTGGGCGTACATTGACTATTCACAATTTTTTTAGTAAGATATATATGGGTTTGTACGTCTTGACTAGACGTAGTTGTAAATTAAATACAAGTTATAAAATAAGGACAAACTGTAGATCTTAATTTGGCATAAGGCCAAATGTGGTCTTTAACTATATGTTTGTAGTGATATTATAATAATAATAACAATAATTATTATTATTATTGCTGTATAGTTTGTATACTTTGATATAGAATTTCCTGCAGCAACTTTCGCCAAGTATACAAGTATATATATAGTAAACTTTATCAGTTTAAGCCTCATCGCTTCCGCATAATCCTATCATTCAGCTAATTCCACTCTGCATCGTAAACAATTGACGATGCTTTTTTCTTATCACGTACTACTGCTGTTAGAGAAAAGTTTTATAGTATTTAAAGGTGTATAATGTATACTATTGATTTTTATTTTATACTAATGCATTTTTTTTAACTCTGCTGTGGAAATTGAAAATGTTCAAAAAAAAGGAAGTCATTGGTTTCGGTCCGATTTTTGAAAGTCGAGTTTTCATCAGGTGTAGATGTTTTGAGATCCTAGGAAGTTATTTTAAGTATTTTCGGATAGACGTCTGTGTGCGTGTGTATGTGTGTAAATTAATTTTTGTCGTAGGATATCTTTGGAACTAATTAATCGATTTGGACATAGTTGGCAACAATCAAAAGAGCTTATCAAGACAGATCTGATTAGAATTTGAAGTCGGTCGATGAGTAGTTTCTAAGTTATACGAAAAAACAATTGAAAAATTTGTTTTTTGAGATTTTGTTCGTGTAACGTAAGCCGCTTGACCGATTTGCTTTTAAATTTAATCAAAGCTAAGTCTCTAAAAGTACTTTCGACTGCTGCAATGCACATGGAAATCGATCGATTTGTTACAAAGATATCGTCGGATACACCGTAAAAAATTTGCCGAGTGGATGATTTTTTATTTATTTAATTCCCTCGGAGTGAATTTCACTCCGAAGGGGAGTTTCGGAAAGGATTAATTGTAAAAAAAACTTCTTATACATAGTGAGCTTAGGCCTTTGATATTTTGACATTTATATTGAGAATGGAAATAATTACGAGTTCCCTGTCCATATATTCACGCGAAATGTTTTTCAAAAATTATAAGCAGCTGATAATAAAATTTGAACAAATATAATTCCCCTGAGTCATAAACTGTCGTATGGCTTACATCAACCATACGCATGCGGAGTGATTTTTTTTTAAAACTCCGAAACTCCAAGTGAGGGAGTGAATTCGGATTGATGTAAAATCCGTATTCACTCCCAATTTTTCACAGTATAAAAGTTACTTTTTTTCAGCGTAATGAATTGTTTTTGGATCCGAAAGATTTTTTAATAAAGAACTCAAAAATTTATAAATAATAACGTTTTCGAACTCTCTGAGCTCGGAAACAGCAGGAAGATTCGAGGTTGGCCCGTAGGGTCAATGCCGTTCTTTAGATTTTTTTTAATTAAAAAAAATTGAAAATGAAAACAAAAATGTATAAAGTCATACTGAGACATGAGACTCAAACACTTTATTTTTTTTTATACAATATATACTATTGTACTGATATCTGACATATTGATGTCTTTTTATTTCATTTTTAATCGCATGAATATTTGAAGCACGTCTCAAAAATATTTAAAATGTTAACGTACATACAGATACCGGAACAAGAACAGAACATGGAAAAATATAAAACAAATGTATCATCTCCTGTAAGGCATTTGCTTTTCTCTTGAAACCTTATTCTTTTGAGTAAATATGTATATCAAATATAGTAAACTATACAAATATATATTTCAGATATTTTTATAATATAGAATATGTACATAGAAAAAAGAGGACAAGAATATTATTTACTCTAAAGTTAGTCAAGAAAAAAAATCAATTACAAAACCAAGTTCTGAAAAATGTAAATTTATAAAAAATACTCTTTTACGAAAAAATCAATTTCTATAAAGTTTTTGACTTTACTAAAATTTTATGTCGAACATTTAAAACTTTTACCATTATACGAGATAATGCTTATCGTTTATACAACTTTTTTTTTTTTTTGCATCAAATTGATTTTTCTTTTTTTTTCACATTAATTACTTATGTTTACTGTCACTGTCTTAGACGTCTAAAAGTTATCGTCAATTTAAAAAAACGCATTAAAAAAAGTAACAAATGATTGCTTCGGTATCGCAAAAAAATTTTAAACAGTTTTCGTACATTAATTAGAGTCTAATGTTTTGTGTTTCAAGACGTCTTCGCGTGACTTTAAAATCATTATAGCCGTCTGTTGCTATTTATAACTGTTTAATGACATCTTACCACGTAAAAATATAAAAAAAATACTGAGAAATAATAACAGTAACAATAATAATAATAGGTAAGAGTTTTTAAGACTAAAGTATACAATAAAATAAACTGATACGTAACATTTATTGAATTTTTTAGATTTTTTTTGACAGTAATTGCATATCTATCCGATAGAATAGTATAACAACATTGAACAATTAGCAGGATTATTACGATATAAAATTTTCTATTCCTCATAGTGTAATGATCTTATATATATATATATTTATATACCACTGACACTCATTGACTCATCATGAAATCTCTGAAACTATAGGTCCTATTGACTTTAAATTTGGTATACATATTCCTTTCTGAACTTTCAGACATTCTAAGAAGTCATTTTATAAAACTTCTATTCAAAATGGACTTTTGAGCATTTTACCTAACCCTCTCATTGGCTATCTACCAAACGCGCTGATCTTAATGGCTATTACCAGATGACGTAGCAACCGTTGCCATAGAAACCGTTACCATAGCAACCGAGATCTCCGGAACTATAGATCCTATTGACTTGAAATTTGGCATATAAATTTCTTTCGCGACGTAGACGCGCACTAGGAACAGATTTTACGGCTATTTAATCTTAAGTGGGTAAGAAAGCAATACTCGCTTATACAAAAAGTTTGTTTTTTTTAAACATTCCTAAATCACTTTGGTAAATATAATTCAGCATTATTTTGAATTTTTTTTATTAAAACTTTTTCAATAATCGAAAGTGTCAATCGAAAAATATTAATGAATTTTGTTTTGTGATAAAAACTAATAAGATTTTTTTTTCTTCCTTTACATCCAATAATTATATGAAATATAATTTTTCTTCATGTAAATTACTAATAAGAAAATTTAATTCCCAGAAACTTTTTTTTTTAACGTTTTTTAGAGAGTGCCCTATTTCGCCCGCGAAAAATGTAATTTTTTTTTTAACGGCAGCTGAAAATTTTTTCTATTCACTTTGAATATCAGTAAAAAAATATATATATATATATATTTAACGTATTTGAGTTCCCGAAAACTTACTATTTCCTTAAGTACCCCGTTTTGTTTCTCTCTCCCCTATATATATATATATATATATATATATATATATATATATATATATATATTACAAAACTAGGACTTATGATTAGAATTTCCATATTATATACTCCGCTAAAATTATATATATATATATATATATAAAGTGATATTAAAGTTATCTAGTCTATACCGACTCGGTAGTTTCATTTAAAAGTGGATTAATTTAAAATAAGTCTAATGAATGTATATGAATATAAATATAAGAATGCATAAATGCATTAATTTTTGTTCATTCCATTTAATATCATTATCTAGCGATATATATAAGACTTAATTTTTTTTGGAGACATCTACCCACCTAAATGCTTCCTACATATCCCAGTACTGCCGAAGAAAAGAAAGGAGAGAAAAGCATATAACAGAGAACAATAGGCGTGAGTCGGCTAAATAGAAGGGTCACGATTATTTATGAACAGCTCATGCGGAAGATCCGCCTTCGCTAATATCCTTCTTCCTGGCTTATTTATTTCTCTATTCACCTTATTTTTGTTCTCTTTAGATTAACAAAGAAAAAAAACATTGTACATCATTTGAATATGTATAAAATGTGCGTTGCTTATATGAGATTAAAAAACAATTTTTTTTTTTAAATGTATAAAAAAAGTCCCTCGCGTCGACAATTAATTTAAATGACTACTTTTAATTACGGCGGAATATTTTATTTCCATATGGTTATAATTTAAAAACAAAAAAAATTTATCTACAAAATTAACGGCTCTTACATGTTAGGTCGATGCACTAAATGCAATAACATAAAGCAGTTGTGTTCTACTTGCTTGTGGAAATCATTGATTTTCTTACGTATAGCAATAGTCAAGTATAATTATATTTAGGGTAGTTTTACTGAGGTAATAAAAGAAAAATAATTTTTTTAAATACCTTTTTAGTAATAACATTTTTTTTATTAAAATTTTTAATTAATTAATTATATAAGATATATATATATATATATATATACATTTAATGATGTACACATATTCCGTAAGATATATTTAAATTTACTATAATATAATTATACATACACACACACATATATATATATATATATATATATATATATATATCAATAACGTTAAATAAATGCACGCGTGCTTCTTATCGTTATCCGATTTAATGATGTTATAAAATAAGTGAGTGAGAAAGTATATATCATATATATATATATATATATATATAGACTATAAGCTGTGTATTAGTCGAATGAGATAAAGAATAAGAAATGGTAGTTGTATTTGAAAATATATATATGTATATATATGTATACTATAGTAATATTAATAGTGTTAGTGACGTTCCCTTACTCAAGTTAAATTTCGTCTCCTTCCATTGGATTATTTCATATCGCCATCAAGTGCTTATCCACGCGGTTACCTATCTTTGATTTCTTGCTTAGTCGAACTTTAATTGTGCACACAGACACTAGATTAACTTTTTAAATTTATTTATTTTTTTTTTTTTTTCAAACTATTATTTTGATTTTTATTTAATAGTTACTTGTGAATACTGATTGTGGATAAAATAAAAAAATTTTTAAGTGTTAAAATAATAATAATAGTAATAATTATAAAAACGATTATGTGATATTATTTAACGGATTTAAAATTCAAATCGTTAAAATAATTTTTTGCTAGACGATGACGATGATGACGACGACATTGCACCTGGAGTGATAAAAAATTAACCGATAACGCGCGCTATCTTGGCATTTTAACTCGTCCCTGAATTAAAGATATAGTTTTTTGTCTGTTGTTTATTCAAGTTACGAAATATTACGTTCAGTATTTTTATTAAAACTCTTAAATTATTTTATTAAATATTCAAATATATGACAAGGATAGTTAAATTGATTTATAATTAAGTATTTTTATCGTTTAAGTGAATAAATTAAACTAAAATCGTTTAATAAATACAAAAGTTGATTAATTATTTAAATAATCATGACAATACGTAATTAATTTAAAATTAAATTAACGAAACAATAATAATCCACATGATTTATTCATTACTCATAAAATATATATACATATATATCTATATACTATTCACAATAGGAAAGAAGTTATTGATACACCCATGCATATACATAATTAACAGTATTGCTTATATTTAAAATAGATATGACAAAAATTTGATATATTTATTTTTAAAAAATACTTCACTGATAATATTAATTCGTCTATTTGTGATACCAGATTATTTTACAAGTAAAGTAGGTAAACTCTTATACATAATAATAAATTCCAATGTAATTACGTGACGAAAATAAAAACTCTTAACACTTGGGTAAATATTTAGATAAATGTATTGTAAAAAAAAATTTTATTATTATAAATAATTCAAAGTTAAAAATTATATTATTCTTGTTGTTATTATTTTTATTCGAAATATTATTATATATTTTTTAAAATTTAATGAGTTTGATATAAATGAATGTAGTTGTTTTTGAATTGACAATCTAGATTCAATAGTGTGTCAGAGTTGAGTGCGTATGACTAATTAATAACGACAACAACAAGAACCATGTATTAATCCATTTTATATGCATAGAAGTATATATATAATATATATAATCCCACTTACATTTTACAAGTCTACTTATATATCTGTACATCAAGTGTAGTGGTGTATGATTGTGATATGGGTGTATATAAAAGTTTGATAACGATATTTTTGATTGTCATGCTGTCAATATACTAAAAGTGCAGTGAAGTGTTTTATGTATATATATATATAATAGTTCGTGACAATTATTTTAAAGATGACTTTAAAAAAAGATGGGGATAAAAAAAAAACTAATAAAAAAATAAATAAATCGAATAAAAAAAGTAAAGTGTACCCGACAATTAATGAAACAACGAAAGAACAAAATAAAAATTCAACTGGTGATAAAAGTGATGATCCTAATTCTGAAAATTTTAAAAATAAAATTGGTATGTCATCAAATATTATTTATATTTATATATGTAAAGACAAAAAGGATTTTTTGCTACAAAAAATTTTTGCATTATGAATTGAAAAAAAAAATTTTCTAGGAATGGAGAAAATTTTCTCCGAAAAAATATTTTCATACTCTATAGAAATATTTGTTTTAAATTCATAATGTCAAAAATTTTTTGCACCAAGACATTATTTTTTTCTGAGTATAAAGTAAAAGACCTAGTACCCGATCAGGAAACTAGTACTCAATCACTCCATGTATTTGTATATATATATTTAATAAAATTTAAGGAATATAGATATACAAATACATGAGTGATCGGGTACTAGTTTTACTGATCAGGTACTGGGTCCCTTAGACAAAAAATTAAAGTAAGAGACCCAATACCCGATCAAGAAACTAGTACCCGATTACTCATGTATTTGTATATTTATATTTAGTAAAATTTAGGGAATATAGATTTATAAATACATGAGTAATCGGGTACTAGTTCCTTGATCAGGTACTAGGTCTTTTATGTACCTGAAGACCGGAACGTTTTTCACGCAACGAAAAAAAAAGAACAATAAAATTTGAAAGTAAAAAATCTACTGGATCACTAGATTTCTTGATAGATGTTACTAGTTTCGTATATAGATGTTGATATGTCAGCCAAAAATCTTAGGTCACTCACAACCTCCAGGACTACCCCTTCAGTCAAATTACATAAATTTTTTTCATTTTCGTTGAATGGAAAACGCTTCAATCTTCACTCTTTAAAAATGAATGAGTGAAATTCACTTCGAATTAGTGAATATTCACTGGGAACCAGCTATAAATATACCACTGGTTGAATTAGTGGTATACTTATAGCTGTAGAAATAGTGACTATCCACTGATTCGCAGTGAATTTCTCTAATTCATTTTTAGAGAGCTGGTATATAGTATATAGTCTTTTACTTTATACATATATAACAATATCTGATGATTGATGATAATTTTGTAATATAAAAATGTTGGTTTTAGATGAGGGTGAAAGCGCTGGTAATAGCAAGCTTGACCGTAAACCGTCTTTGAGACGTAAATTAGGAGCTTTTATTCGTGGGAGCGCTGACTTACCATCTGTGATTAACCGTAGCTTTCAGCCGATACGTAGAAGTTTTAGTTTCAACAAGGACTTACATCGTGTTTATGAAAACCAACATCATCATGAGTATGGCAGGACACGTAATGCCCAGTGGTACAACAGTTTGTGTTCTTTGGCGGAAGTTGATTCGAAGGATGAAGGAGGACAATGTATGGCTAAAAAAACTATTTATAACGATGACTTTGCTGATTTTGAAAATTGTCAGGTTTCAAGGACTCATAGTTTTTTGGATAATTCTGTAAGAATAATAATTAACAAAAATCATTTTTTTATTTTTTAAATTAATGCTTTTTAAAATATATATACACAGAAAAAAATAGTTTATTTGCGCGAGAAATATTTTGCATTATAAATTGAAGACAAAAATTTTCATGATACTGAAATCAGCTGACGTCTAATAATTTTTGGATTTTTTCAAAAACGATAATTTAAAAAAAAATCATATTCTACAAAATTGCACCCATAGTTTTTTTAATTTTCTACATGTGCATATTTTTATTTTTATTTTTTTAAATTAAATTTTTGAAAAAAAATCCGGAAATTGTTAATTGTCTGCTAACTTCAGGATCATAAATTTTCTGAGGACTAGAAAAAATTTATCGATGCAAGAAATTTTTTTCCGCTCCAAAAAATTTCTTCTTGTCCCAAAAAAATTTTTTTAAGCCAAGAAATCTTTTTTTTCTGTATGTATATATAATTATTATCAAATAGATGAAAGATGAAAATTTTAAGGAAGAAACATATAAATATAAAAAAGGTTACAATCTCTTAGAATATATAAACGTGCACTCATGCATAGGTGGCTGCTGAATTATAAAAGCTTTTAGAAATTCTTTGAAATTTTCGTTACTCATGTACATTTATACAAATATATATGTATGTACAGATATATTATTGTGTAAGTGTACATCGTCGGTTTTTTTTTCAAGTTTTACCACAAGATTCACGGTTCTAGTGGCATTGTATGTATCCAGACCCCAAGCCCGGCTCGTTATTCAAGCCGCAGTTCCTTTTTCTTTTTATTTCTCACTACAATAAATTTACAGTCTACCCTGTTTAGTAAGGTGAAATAAAATATATACATACACAACACAACCCCGGGCTGTTAATTATCTAAAGAGCTGTTGAATTGTGATTGTTAAACCGCAGTAAAATGTATAAATTTTTTTTTCGGTATACCGGCGGCTAATCGCCAATAATTAAAAATGAATATTTAAATTTTTACTCACGATCAAGTGAGCTCACGAGCCTTTAATTAATTTAATAAGTTTACTTGCCAATGCTGGTTTACCACTCGTTTTCTACTATCCATTTTTTTTTTTTTTTTTTTTTTTTATTACGTTAAGTAGATTCGGGTTTTTAGCCAACAAAAAAAAAAAATAAAATTCTATAATTTGTGAATATATATTTAATATAGGTCAACGTTATTTGGTTTTTTATACTTATATAAATAATGAAACATATTCTATATATTTTAAAAATGATAACGAGGAGGAATTTTATTTATTTTTTTTTTTAAACTGTGTTATAATAAACTAAATTAATATTTTATATTGATTCTATAAAAAAATGATTAAAAAAAATATATATATATATATATATTAGTAAATATAAACCGCTATGTAGTTATGTCAATCATATTGATATTGATATCAAAAGATCTAAAAGGATATTTCGTAAAAGTTGTAGATGATATCAATAAGATTAATGATAAAATGGCTTTGACAGTAAATGTACGTATCAAATAATAAATTAATGCACTGCCCGTGATATATATTATTGATAATAATTTATTAAATAATAATATTTAAAGTTTACAAAAAAAGTAACTTCTTTTCGCATAATTGATAACATAGTCATACTATAACTGTAGAAAAAAAAAATAATAATAAAAATTTATGAAATAATGCTTTTGATAAAATTCTCTGTTTAATAATAACTATTACGATAAAAGTAAAGTTGTAAGTTGTTTTAATATATAAATTCTTAGATACTGAAAGTACTTAAGGGTTGTAAAAAGGTAGGAACGGATTTATTGGAAAACTTTGTATCGATACCCTCTGGGTTCCTGGAATGAGATGGTGGTATGGTGAGGTGCAGAATAGTTGTTGCTGTAAAAGCCGATAATAGTAACTACATACCTCTTTCATGTATTTACAATACAGAGGCATAGTAGTTAAATTGCGGTAACCAAGTTGCCAGGAAAAGCATCCTGTCTTCTGTCATGCTATCTCTCTAGTATTTAATATTTATGACTACTGTGTTATTATTTTCTGAGGGTTTAATTGTTTTACCAATTATTTATTACTCCAATAACGACATTTCTATAAGTCGATTCATTTATTTATTGTCATAGTATCTTTTTTTTTTATTTCAAATGATTAATAGACCTCTACTTAAAAAAATTTTCCAAGTGAACGTGGGTTTAATACGGAGTGAATGCAAAGTGGATGATTTTTTATTTGTTTACTTCCCTCGAAGTAGAATTAACTCCGAAGGGAAGTTTATTTTAACATGAAAACTCGGGATTGAATACACGGAAAAAAGGATTTCTTGGTGCAAAAAAATTTTTCATATTAGCATCGGAACTCAAAGTTTCAGTGTTTCTGCGCCAGTCGAAACAAGCGAATTTCAGTCAAATGCCGCGAATGAATAGTAGAAATATTTGGGTTTCGTCCCTTGGGAAGAAACAAATAATTTTTCTGCCCGCTGACTGAAGGCTTTCGAAATTTAAACTCTGATACTTGTCATTTGTTTAATAGTAATTTCAGACGATCAATTTTATTTGCGTAAATGACAGTTCTGACTGTGATTGAGTTTTATAAAAATTAGTGTGAATACTAAATGGTTTTTATAGTTTTTGCTTAATTATAAACTGCAAATTATAATTTACACTTATGCTAATAGTTGGTCTTAAATTAACTTGTTTCTGACTGGCTGCTGACAATTAATTGACTTAACCTCAAGGATGAAAAACGATTTCAGACTGCGGGTGATGGCAGCCTTCGCCTACGGCTCGTGCAGCCAACTTCACTCTGTATTGAAATCGTTTTGTTTTAGCCCTTGTTACACAATTTACTATTACTGACCCAAATGTTGACTTGCGCCAAGAATTTTTCTTTTCTGGGTATGGATTAAAATAAAATCCGCATCACTCTGGTGAAAAAAAGAACTCCCTATTTACGCCGTATGCGGAGTGATTTTTTTATTAATCTCGGGCTCTGAGTCCCGGAGTGATTTGAATTGAAATAAAATCCATATACACTCCCGATTTTTTACAGTGTATGCTTTATTGTTCTTTATTGAATTTTCTCTTGTGATATATAACAAAAGCTTAATATTAAAAAAAAAAAAAAAAAAAAAACGGAAACATTGATATCTACTAATAACGAAACCTTTGATGTAGTCGTCAATAAAAGTGAACTGTATACTGTATCAAATGTACATATGTAATATTTCATTGAACTAAAACTCAATGTGACAATCTAAAAGATGGCTTTCCAAAATAAAAGTTAACTTTGTTTTTTGGTTAAATTGTATTATATGAGTATGTATGTAATTTGGACAAATAAAATTACGAGTAGGTCGAAAATAAGATAAAAAATATCTTACTAGAGTAGTTGCAACGAAAAGATCGAAAAGTTTTTGACGCTAACACACTTTATGAATCTCCAGTGGTAACTTTTTACCATATAATTTATGTCTACTTTTATATTATTATTTTTTTAACATAAAATAAAGTTTGAGTTATAAAAATATATTATTGCATTAATAAACGAATAATGAAATTCTCGTTTTGTAAAATACTTATTAAAAAAACTTTTAAACTAGCTTTCATCTAATTATGAAATCCCATTTATACTGAAAAAAACAAATTCGAAAAAAAAATTTTTATTAAAAGTTTTCTTGTAACTTTAAAAATAGCAATCGTAAATAAACTTTTTTTTTTGTTTCCAGACTGTTACCAGAAGAAGACAAAAAACTAGCGAGCAATTTACTTACGGGCGACACAGTGATTACTATGATTCTGCTATTGGTAAATATATATTATGATAATTTATTTAGTCTAATTATTTTCATTTATGAAAATTTAAATAATAATTATTTTATATTTAAGTAAGACCAGAATAGCTCGTTAATTGTTCCTCGACAGGGGTGGTTTTTTTTTCTCTAGCATAAAAGCTTCAATGGCACCCTTCCCTGCTCTCTTATGTCAACGGCTATATTTTTAAGTATGATATAAAAGAGAATAATTAGCTGAGAACTTGATTAATATAAATCACGAATCCTAATCGGTGGTAAAATTCAAACAAATTTCAAGGAAAGCTTCTCATTAAAATATCTAAAATAAAAAAAAAAAATTCTTACATTCCCCCATGAAAAAAATTTATAAAAAAAATATATATATTTTTGTATAAAAAAATATATATATTTTTGTATAAAAAAAAAATATATTTTTAATAACTAACTTTTGGCCGATTTTCGTATTTATTTTATATATTTTAAATGTAATTTAAAATACATATATGAAAATATATTGAATATATAGATATTTTATTTTTTTTTATATATATATCAAATATATTTCTTTTTCATATTTTCATACATGTATTTTTTATATATTCTAAGATGTATTTTAAATTATATTTGAAATATATAAAATGTATACGAAAATCGGCCAAAAGTTAGCGGTTAAAAATATATTTTTTTCATATATTTTATATATATTTATATATTTTTCATATTTTAACATACGTTTTTTTTATAAATTTTTTTCATTGGGGTTTATCATACATTTAAAGAATGCTGTGTGTCCGTTTCAACCTTAAATTCTTTAAAGTATAGATTTTACAAGTATGCAAGTGACGCGAGGGTCGGTATAAGTAAATAGGGCAAACGAGATAGTTTTTTTTTTTATCCAAGCAGTTTTTATTTGGCCGCCAGCAAAATAAATTCGATTATTAACCGACTTTCGAAAACCTTCAACATTCAATTCCTTAATTGACTTGATGTCGTGCTGTGAATGATGACTCATTTTAACTAGATTTTTTGTGATATAAATAAATATATGAAAGGAAAAATTTCATTTTTATTTTATTTCTAAACTTCGGTTAAAAATAGCCCAAATTATTTGTCTTCATGCCGGTTCTCTATTACGATAATCACAGTCATATATTTTAATAACTTTTTTTTTATTAATAACATGAATTTTGGACGTTTATGTTTATGTAAAAATAACCATTAGAAGATTTTTGTCAATATGTAGGGTAGTTTTTTGACAAAAAACAAAAACAATACATATATTTTCGTAAATCATGTTTTTTTTCGGGTTTCAATAAGAGTTTCCCCTATAGTACAACCGACTCAATTATCCGCGAAGATAAACTAGTATTCAAAAGGTTGTCATATCATGAAAATAACAAATAACCTGCCCAAGCATCATAAATAATGAAAAATAACTTGCAAGTTTTATCACTGAAATGTGATTATAAAAGACCATGTAATCGATATTTTTAATTTAGAAAATGAATTGCTAAAAAATGATCGTAATGATAAGGAATTTATATTAAACCGAATAAGAAAAGTTTAAAAGTAAATATAAATAAATAAAAATAATAAATCGTCTCTTGTATCCAAAGAAGATTATCCTTATTAGGGGTTGAAGCTAATCTATCATATGGGGATATAGGCGTCGTTTGACAAGATTGTTGTTGAAAAAAATTAATTTTACATAAATACATTTTTTTGATTCTGGAATAAATAAATACCGTTAAAAATTGGGAATATTCGGAGTGATTATGGATTTTATTTAAATCCGAATTCACTCCGTCACTCAGAGTTTTTAAAAAAAAATTCAATCTGCATGTGGAGTAAATAGGGAATTTGTTTTTTTAGCTGAATAATTTCGGAGTGATCTGGATTTTATTTCAATCTGCATTCACTCCGATTAGGAGTTTGAACATTAAAATAAATTCCTTGTAGGAGTGAATTTCACTCCGAAGGGATTAAATAAACAGTTATCCGTTTCGCATTCACTCCGAATTTACTCCGCTAATTTTTTACAGTAAATAATTTATAATTAAATATCTATATGGAAAAAGTCATACTTATTTCGAATTATTTAGTAACAAGATTCAAATGGATTTGTTAAATTTTTTTTTTTTTAATATTAGGAGTTGGTAAAACCTAATGGGAATGATCGGACCATCAAAAGTTTAAAAAAAAAAAAAATTTTAATGATATCATTAACTCTCGAAATTTAATTTTTAATATTTTAATTGAAACTGATGTTTAAATAATTACTCAACATTAATTTCGCCCAAATATTCTCCGATTAATAAATTTACTTTTTAGAAAAAATAAGTAGAAAATACCGTAAAAAATTATTGAGCGGAATTTTTTCTTATACATCTTGTTTTGCCTCCTTTTCTCGTATTGACACTGCAATGATACTTTTTCAGTTGATTCATTACTCAAAGCACTCAACATCAAAAGATTTTTTTTTTTTCTTATTATTTTATTCAATTCGGTAAAGTAAATCAAATAATGTTAATAAATTACTTATTTCATTTATTCGCTAATAATTTGCAATTACTTTCAACTGTCATAACCGTATTAAAATTTAATTAATTAATTAATTAAGATAAAATTAAAACCTTAATTGAAAAAAGGACAACGTAGTGGTAATTTTGCCAAGATATAGAATTTAAAAAAAATTCCTCTCAGTTGTTATTAGTTAGGCGTAAAACGAAATTTGGTAAATTTTTGCCTGAAAAATTTGAAAATTCAAATTATAAAATTGACATGAAGGTTTTACTGAAATTTATTTTCTAAATTTCGTTTAACTCCCAATTGATGTCAACTGTAAGTTTTTTTTTTTTTAATCTATACCTCAGCAAAATTACTACTACGTCGTCCTTTTTTCAATTAAGGTTTCAATTTTTTTTAAATTAATTGATGGAATTTTGATACGCTTACGATAAATAAAATACATTGGAAATTTTTAAAAAGTGAGGGACTGTCAGAAAATGCACTTAATTTTTTCGCTTAAGAAATTTCATGTTAGTTTATAATTTACTGAATTTATCTTTTTTCTATTGGTTAAATGCTCTTAGAGTGCCATGTGCCAGTATCCGCTGTCAAACTATTAAGTTACAGAAACTACGAAATATCGATTTAAGTAATTAAATTATCGCCGCTAGGTGGTCAAGACTTAACTTCACAACTATCCGGAAATCAATATAAGAGAACATAAACACGATAAAATAAATTTTTTAAATTACTCATAAATATCTGCAATAAATAGATTGTTAAAAATAAAACCAATGAAAACCGGCACTTTACTAAAAAAAATGTAAATAATTATTTTTCAGATTTAAGTAAGCCGCCTTTTGAAGCGTATAGTTTACCAGTCTTAACGAATTTATCTAAAGAAAAAGATGAAGTGGAAGTGGAACCAATGCGAGTGTAAGTTTAACATTTTATATCTTATCAATAAATTACCGTTGCAAGGCCATTTAATGTAGTGTAATAAAATAAATCTTATCAATCTATATATCGGTTACTGTGCATGGAACATACACAAATAAACAGTTATACTTTTATTAAATAATCAGAAATCAATAAACTTTATCTTAATGAGCTGAAAAGAACCGATAAAAAATTTTTTATTTCATACAATATAAATTTTAAAAAACTTTTCACCGCTAATTTAAGCGCTCAATAATCAATTTAAATAATCTGAAGTCACTGTATAAAATTAAAAATTAATTAAATATTTTCCAATTAAAAAAAAAAATAACTAGGTTTAATTATATCGGAAAAAATTATTAAAAGTAAAAGAGAAAAATGTTGATTTGTAAAAATATTATTTATCAAAGTTATTACTGTATTTATTTTTCACAGGGGAGTGGGAATCGTCTTCGAATCGAATCGAATTGAATAGTTATATATATACATTCGAAATTTGAATCGAATAATTTAAATTTTTGAATAATCCGATAAAATCGTAATTTTCGAATTATCTGTAACTTTTCAAATAATTCAAAACTATTCGTAATCTTTCGAATTACTCGTTTCGAATTAAGAAAACTCTGATAAGCTTTCAAATATAAAATTTTTATTTATGGAGAGCTTAGTTTTTTAAAGTTACCAAAAATTATTATTTTGTAAATTTATATCTGAGCTCTATTTACTTCTGACAAAAATTTGAATTATTGGAAAAAATATTACAATTTTAAGTCCTTCAAAAGAAAACTGGAATTATTCGAAAATTTACGTATAATTCAAAAAATTCGATTTTAAGTCCGAATCGAATAGTTTGATTCGATCCGACACAAATATGTTCGAACTATTTCCACATCCCTAATTTTTTATTCACTTGAAGAAAAGTAAAACAAAAAAAAAATTCAGTAAAATTTGATTGACTTTCTACATGAAAAGTAATAAATTAAACTGATAGCCGCGAGAAATCTTTTTGTAAATGTGAAGTAAACCACAAATCACTCATCTATCTTTTAAAGTATGATATATATATATAGAGAGAACAAGTAGCATGGTGACATTCTTATTATTAAGTGCTGCTCGTGACACAACCCTTAAGCTTTTTGTGCATTATTATAACTTAGTCTCGTCAAACAACTTTTACATTCATTGTTCCGTTGTTTAACTTTTTAAACTCATCTCTTATTTAAAATTCATTTAAAATACATAGACGGTTAATTGTATAATTTTCATCTCTAAAAAATAGTTTTCCTAAAGATTTCTTGTTTGAGTGTCACATAATTTTTCATAATTATATTTCACGAGGGTAATTTGGTTGATGCTATGCATGTATTTTTATATTTTTAATTAAAGCTTTTTTTTATTCATTAACAGTAAAATAGTTATTGGCATTCAAATTCTAATATACTTTTCAATTACTG
This sequence comes from Microplitis deprimator, assembly GCA_964016945.1. Taxonomy (NCBI): domain Eukaryota; kingdom Metazoa; phylum Arthropoda; class Insecta; order Hymenoptera; family Braconidae; genus Microplitis; species Microplitis deprimator. The sequence continues at coordinate 4,814,179 of OZ024710.1, read as the reverse complement.
TTAATTTTATTAAAATAAATCGTTCTGTAAAAATTCTGTCCAAAAATTTTCAAATGAACTTCAAAATTTGAAAGAATTCTGAATTATGAGTTGATTATTTTTGGAACTTCAAAAAACAATTTAAGAGTAAAAAATTTTTCATCTGAGTACTTCTTAGGCACGTTTTTTGAATTTTTCAGCAAAAATAATTCAATTAGAAAATTTTCCAGATTTGAAGAACGTTAAAAAAAACTATGAACGGTATTTGATTTTTATTATAAATTTTCAAGAACGAGGTCAGGTTTAAAATTTTGTATACTTTTGAATTTTTTCAAATTTCCAAAAATGATTAAAAGTTCAGAATTGTTTCAAATTCGAAGTTCACTGACATAAACCTGCGTAAGATATTTTTAAAACGAAATTCGTCAAGATCATTTTTAAAATAAAATTATCGGTTTTTTAAAAATTAAAAATATTTATTTTTGAAACCTTCCAAATAAATTATTATAAAATTCGGTATAATTTTGAAGCTCATCTCTTTAAAAACTACCATAATTTTTGTCTGGGTTCACTTCACCTCAGTCGGTTCTATAATTATGATACTATTGTGCATCGTTAATAGGATATATGGTATTAAATATAGATACGCATGTAATTAGCAGTTGCAGGAGAGAAAGTAGTCGAGGCTGGAACGCATGGGGAATATTAAGATCGAGTGCGCGAAATTCGTTGCTGCGGCTCAACACCTCTAGCTCTACCCTCGGATTCAAGGAACCTCCAGATTACTCGGTAAGTTTATTTATTATTATTCATTTATGTTAATAATTTTCACGTTTATACAGAATGCACAATGTTTCATATTTATAACATTTTATACTCTATTCAATGAATAGAGTATCTGTTACTTTGGAAATTTATATATAAAACGAGCATTTTCTCTTCATATTACTATCTTTCTTTTAATATATATCTGCGTACAGACTATATATATTATATATATAGTTATATCAATGATTCAGTATTTCTGCGTATACTTTACTTCACTTTGTACATTTATACAGTAAAGCAAGTATACCCCCAAGATAAAATAAACTGAGGATATAAAATTATTAAAATGAATTCAAGTGAATACAGTTATATTATTTCCGAGATACTACGAATTATTATTTTCAAATAAACAATTTTCAAAATTTACTTTTATATTATGACAAATTCCATTGTTCTTTTATTAAATACTTGTCAGAGTAATAATTGCAGACTCAAGGATAACGTTTTTTTTAAGATGATGCATATTTTTATGTAAAATTATTTTATTTATTTATTAACGTCAACTTGATTTATTATTTTTTTTTTATTTACAAATAACGTATAATTTATCAAATATCTTGTAGTTATGAAAATTATTAATAATGATGATGTGATTGAGAAAAAAAAATATTTTATAAAATTTATGAAAGATTTATAACATGGAAAGTAGCGTATACGTCATTGATTTCTTCTGTGTAACCCCCACGTGCTAGGTCTATCTTCTCTCTATACAAACATTTCAAACCGATCGATCCGTCAAGCTATCAATTATCATGTCTACGGGTATTGATCAGGAAATCCATGAAAAGACTTAAATATTAGTGTGTGCTGTTTATATAAAGATATATATGATATACCACCAAAAAATATTTATGATAAAAAAACCGATTATGTCAATTTCATTGTGTTAAACACATATACATTTAATATTTATGTGCTATGAAAATGTTAACCGGTAATTTTAGTGACAAGACTATACCAGGAATAAAATTCATATAATTTTTTATTAACATAAAAAATGTTATTTAAAAATTTATTTATTGTCTACATAAATTTTTAACTTTCATAAATTTATAGCGAATATTTTTATCGCATTAACTCGACAGATATAGATACATGTATATCTAGGGATGTTTATAATACATCTATATATCATAAATATAATACCAAAGACGAATTATTTTAGAATCCAATTGGTAAATCTACTGAGCCGCAGCAAAGGAGCCGTTCATTCTCTAATTTCCGTTTTACCCCAGATTATTTCCTTCGTTTAATCTCCGTTGGGAAACGGTTACGATGGAAATATATATTTTTTATATTTTACCTCTCATTTTTCCTGTTGATGGAATTATAGTGATAAGCTTCTTTTTCATTTCATTTTTTAAAAAAACAATTACCAGAATGCAAAACATTTTTTCTACACCAGTTAAATTTTTTTTTTTTTTTTTTTTTAACATAAATTTTATTCATAATATCATAAATGATGTACCTTTTAATAAAATGACATAAATTAACAACATATTTATTACTTTGACATTAATATATTAAAAACTTGGTACACAAAAAAAAAAAGGATTTCTTGGCGCAAAAAATGTTTACTCGCCCCAAGAAATTTTTTTAATTATGAATTAAAACCAAAAATTTTCTTGGGGCGGGAAAAAATTTTTTGCGCCAAAAATTTTTTTTTTCTGTGTACGTTTAAACTGTACAAAATTTTCGAAGTGAATTTCACTCCGAAGGGGAGTTCGGAAAATATTTATAAAAAAAATTACTAATACATAGTGAGCTTAGGTCTTTGATATTTTGAAATTTATATTGAGTACGGAAATAATTAAGAGCACCCTGTCCATATATTCACGCGAAATTTTTTTAAAAAATTATAAGCAGCTGATAATAAAATTTGAACAAATATAATTCCACTGAGTCACAAACTGTCGTATGATTTACATCAATCATACCATGAGATAAAATTTCATATTGTACCGAAATATAAAATATTCCCATGAAAACTCTGTCACTATAGCTATTCATTAATTTAATATTTTCTCTATGTATTATATATATGAGGTTATAATTTAGTGAGTCGCTAAAACATTTTATAAATTAAAAACATAATATTTTGTTTAATTATTGATATATAAATGAATTATTTATTGAAATAATTATGTTTCTAATTAACAGCTGTTTCTATTAAATATAAATTTATTTAAATATTAAAACTCCGGACCGGAGTGAATGCGGATTGAAATAAAATCCGTATTCACTCCCGATTTTTTACAGTGTAAAAATGAAATGGAAATACATATTTATCAATTTTTTTTTTTAATTTTTCATATCTCATGCCCATTAATTGTATTTTCCGTTTGAGAAATATTAATTCTTCCATTCAGAAAAAAAAAAATAAGTAACAAACTCCATCTGTTACCGTAAAAATTAATAATTTAACATTTGGTGTATCATAAATTAACCTTACAGTAAAAATATTCAAAAATATTCATATTAAATAAATTATTAATTATACAAACATCTGACAAAATGTTTTAATAAAGTAAAAACATAATAATAACACATATATATTTGATCAGAGTAAAAAAATTTAACAAACAATATGAAGCTCAGTATTTATTAAAAATTAAATCAGCAGCCGGCTAATACATTGACTTACTCTACTTAATTTGAAATTTAATCAACATTCTCCTCATTGCTTTGGACGTAAACGTTTATTTATTACAAAACATTAAGTAAATAATTGTCATAGTACTCGTTTTGTTTTATCTTTTATTTATAAATGAGTTATGAAAATAAAGTAAAAACTTAAATAAAAGTATGGCAGGGAAAAGGGGTACATGCGCGCGCTTAACCCTCGCTGGTTATATCCTCTAGGGGTTGATGTCGGAATAAAATGAGACTTCGTCCAGTTCGTTGCGCGACGGTAAACTCGAAGGAACCGTATCGAAAATAAATTCAAAATAATAAAATAAAAACAAAAGTTTTAAATTTAAATTCAATTTATGTAATACGAAAATTAAATTAAGTGATTGAATGTAAAATTAGGTCGCGTTATTTTTTATTTTAATCGAGTGAATACAAAAATTATAGTAACGCAATGTTATACTATATGTTTTTCATTGGACTTGAAAGGATAGAAAACAAATCCAATTGACTTGCCGATATTTTTTTATTGTGTCAATAAATTTTATCTGAAAATTTTTTTCTCTATGATTTCCCTTTTTATTTTAGTCACTTATTCTTATTGTCAATAAAAATCATCACTTGGTAAGATATAAATTTATTCATAAATAAAATTTGATTTTTTCATTTAAATAGTTTGGTCATAAATTTAATAATTTTATGTAAACACTTAAAATGTATTGCAAACGGAATAAAATAAATATCGAGTCCAATTGCAATGTTGATTTAATATATTGAAAATAAATTCAAATAATCCAGAATATCAATGAAATATTTTAAATTAAATAATCAATGAAAAAAAAAAAAAAAATTGAATAATAGATTACAAGTTTATGAGTTAAAGTTCAAAGTACAGAATAAAAAAAGAATAGAACTAGCTTATAAATTAGTAGATATCCTACTTGAGTATATATACATTCTCATATTGGATCGAAATCGCCGCGTTTAGTTAGTAAGTTATAGCTATGAATATATATCACTGTATGTACATAGATATGACGTTTATATAATTCGCAAAGATAAACAAGATCTGCAAAAGCGTTAAAGGAGTGAATTTACAGTACTAGAGTTATATTTACTCGTTATTATATGAAAGTCAGCTGATTATTTACACAAAAATAGGTGGCAAAGTGAAATAGTACTTTGGGAGTTTCGACAGACGCGTATAACATTTATATTGATGTAGAAATTGCCACGATTGCGGATATACACAAACACAAACACGCTCGGCCGAGTTTAATATCGGTATATATATGTATATATATATGTATATAAGGTTAAGAGGCAAAGGGTATATCGTAACAATGCGCTCCAATGCACCTAATGCAAGCACGTTTTCCGGTTTGGCGGGAAGCTGACACCTAACTTCTGGCACCAACTGTTACGGACCGTTGCGTTTCCAACGTGATGCACGACATCTCGACAAGACATTAATTCAATACATGAACTCAACTGTAATTAAATAATCCGCGGATTAACATTTTTTTTAATTTTAAATAATACACGACAAGAAATATTTTCCGGGTATCACTATGCCAGTATGGGCGTGAACGCCATAGTGTATGGTATCGAAGATCTTTACACTCTAAAACCACGTGTGCTACAAGTGTATTATTGTAACACATATTAAATGTGTTCTATGTTTAAGGTCATAAACAAAACTATTTTTTTTTGTAGTCACTTAAAAGACGTCTCATGGTGTGTCAAAAATCTATAGATTGCTTATGGTGTTTCAATGTTATATTGGCAAGTGTGTTAATTTTGACTACACAGTTGGTTGTAGAGTGTAAAGATTGTAAAATTGTATGCATAGATAATTCGGCCATTTCGGGAATAGTAACATTGGCGATAGTTGTCGCGGACGCCACAATAGTATGGCCGTCAGGCCCATACTGCGTTGCCGTATCTACAATGCTTCTAGCCCTTATTTTTTTTAAATATATATATGTATATTGTAAGACCTTGGGTGAACCCAATCCAGCCAATCGATTCAAATTCATATATTCGAATCAAATTCACTCTTTAAACAAATCAAATTCACTTAAAACCAGATCAAATTCAAGGATCGGCGACTGGACGAATCTCAGGACCGAAAGACCTCATACTCTTTGTGTGAAAAATTCTTTCGGCAACCGCTGGGGTTCGAACCCATGCCTGGCCAATGATCAAGTTCGAAAGGCCTGGCCCTTCTGGCAGATGAACCTAGTCTAACGACATCTATATAGTTTTGGCGGGAAAAACTAGTAGCATCGTACCCTCGACATTGTAGTATGGTCTCAGGGCTATTCTGTTTCGCCATGCCTGCTATGCATACGTGTGAGCAATACGATAGCCCCAGTACTATACAGTATAGTAAATAACGCCATACTTCTGGGACTCGTTACAATACTGTCTTGGAATATTTCGCATACTATTTTAGTCTGTCTTGAGACCATAGCATGGTGTTGAACGCCATGCATTTCTTACCATGTATATTCAAACAAGCGAGATAAATTACATCTAATCAATTACACTGTTTTTTAAAAAATCGTTTCTCATCGTTAGTAGCGTAGGTGACGAAAAATTTATCTCCGGAGAAATGAAAAATGTGATGATTTCTCTCCTTTTTTTTTTGTTTATACTTTGTCGAGTGTGACACGTACATTCGTCTACAAGTCCTGTACTCGTTTTATCTTTTGCTTTTTTTTGTTTTAAAAAAAAAGCTTGCGTCATGGGAATTATATACTTTTAGATGAGAGTCATCTGACTTTTCCATTTGCTTTATTCATCGTAGCTTGCACATATTCCACACTATATGTACAGACTCGAATCAGCAATATTAAGGACAATTTTACATTTTGTGAAATAAAATTGAAATGCTTTAAAGCCATTTGAGAGAAAACGTTGTTAGTCATCGTAGTGTTCTTACTTGAATACAAATTGCATTTAAAGAAATGTTAAGAAAGTAGTAAAGAATAAGAACAACTGTAGTTCTCAGTTGCCAGCTTAGAAAAAATTTCTTTTATTTTTATTTAAAATTATTTACTCTTTGTAAAAGATAAAATATATATCGATATAGTTAATCAGCTAGCGAGTACCGCGTAAAATTAAATTGGATGTAAATTGGGAAATGAAATAGCGTAGAAAGAATAATCGAATGTTCAATTGTCGAGTTTTACGTGCAATGTAATCTAGAAAAGAGGAGCGAAACAATCGATACCGAGCGAGCGTCGCTACCCTTAAGTCAAGGCCAACAAAAGCTATACTTGTCGATAATAATACACTAAAAATCTCAGTACGATCTTGTGTGATGACGGCATTTATTTATTGTTGTTTCATGTAACTCTAACTGTGTTTAGTTTCACGAGGTTACTATATAGTAATATGTTTGTTACTGTTGTTGTTATTATTACTATTATTATTATTATTATACGCCTGAGTTGTGATAGGTGGACACGGTAATTCTCTTAACTCATGTCAGATGACTATTGTCGTCGTCAGTCCACCCGAGCACATCTAACTGGAACTGCCGGGTCCTTGATTGCACTCGACTAATCCGACAACTGCATCTGTCTCTCAACTCACTAATTTCATCTCTAATTTACAACTAAATATTTTCTCATTAAAACTCAGTGCAATCACAAGTTTACATCATTTTTTATATTCATTTTATATACCTTTGTAATTTATTTTATTATAACTTGATTCTGTCTGCTTAAATTAATGACCAAATTATTTTTAATGGAAAAAAAATTTATATTTTAAACATTTATATTGCTTTTGCAAGATGAAATGAATAAACGAAAAATATAATAAAGTCGGTGGCTACTACGTTTTTCTGACTTATCCTGCATAAGCTTTAGGAAGTTAACTTCTTGAGTAGGATACCGATTAACCAACAAGACCGATAGTGGAGGGTTTGAGGCTGATCGATCTTCCTTGACAACAGTACGGTTGGCATAACAAATTCAATGCCCTTAAAACATCGACTGGTCTTCTGATCTTAAAACAAAAAAAGAAGAAGTATTTTTACAAATAAAAGTACAGAAGAAATCTGGAAATATCATAATGTCGTTGTCCTGAGTCCAATTTAATTATTTCAATTCGACTGTCTGGTCACAAAAAATGACAGTCAGTTTATTCAACTCGTTTTTTTATCGCTACACTGTAATACTTGAGTTTCGTCGACTAATGAATAATAAAAACACATCAATCGTTAAAGAATAAATGACAGACCATCATCGCTGAACTTAAAAAAAGAAAGATTCTAAATAAGATAGAAGTTGAATTCAAATCAGCAAAAAATCAAAGAATGTATTCAAGTGTAATCGATTACTGAATACATAATAGTACTTGGTTTGATAAAAATTTCAATAACCAGATACAAAATATACAAAAATACAGAAGCCGGATAGTGGAAACGCCAGAGAAATCGTTATGCAAAAACGGGCCCAGACTACGGCGCAGCGTATTGCGCAGTCTTATACGGAGATTAAGTAGTGGTAGTGGGGGTAGTGACAAAGTCAGTCGTGCTGAAGACTCCAGATCATACAGTTCCACAGTGTCCGTCTCCGGGAGTAGCGGTAGTTCAGGAGGCCGCGGTAATCATAGCCGTCGTGCCAGTAGAGACGCTAGCCCTACCAGCAATTTAGCAACGGTTATTAGCAGTGATGTTAATGCAGCTGTTGCTGTTAATACTACACTCGGACATCCTGTCACCCCTCCTTATGCCTGCCAAGATTGGCGAAGGCTAGTCGGCAGTATAAGACGTAAAGTCCGACGTAAAACACCATCCAGCAGTCCAAGTATCATTGACTCTCATGCTCACCATAATGATACCAAAAATCAAGATGATTTTCTCAAAGCAACCATGAGGATTTTTTTAGTTGTGTCACCGCCTATGGCACGTGTCCAGGTGAGATATTTCCGAGTATAAATAAATTGTTATTGAATAATACTTTTTAATTGTATCCTTGAAAAATTTAATAGTATGCTCGTTCTACCCGTGTTTTACAGTTTTTACTTGATCTTTAGCTTATTACATTCTTGACCTACCTTTTTTATCCAATCATGCGGCTGAGGTTGCCTTACTATACGTTGCTGCATTTGCGTGACGATCGGAGTGGCTCAATTGCTGTTAGCACTTTTTTACTCGTACTCACCTCCCACTTTAGTGTACAATTTCCACTAGAGTACGTCGAATATATGTTTTCAATTGTTACATAGTTTTTTGAAGAGAGAATTTTTTTATTTTTAATAATTTTATTTCACTGTTAAAAAATGAAGTTTTCATTATAAAATGAAATGAGATTATAGTTATACTTAAATAGAATTCGGGTTATCCCTTTAAGTCTGTTGAGAATAGTATTATTTATTACTTCGAGGTTTATAATTACTTTAGATAATTTATCTTCATAGTCACTTATTTTCTTGAGTACGAATGTACATAAAGGAACAGTCGGAAGACAGATGATTTTACCAAAGACGCCCATCTTGGCGCCAGGCAAACGAACAATTATCTCTTTCTCTTTTGCGTTAGAGATTTCGAGATAACTATTCTAATTAAATAACTCGTCAGTTTTCTCACGAACTTAAACAATTAAGGTAATTACGTAATCAATAATAATTATTGAAAAGAGATTTACCTTTTTTATTGGCGATAATAAAAGCGATTATAAAAAAAAAATACATTGAGTATATTCAAACGCGACCTAAATGACAGGTTATTAATTGATAATTGGAACCTATATGGAGTTATCGAGCCATTAATTATTCATTTCAAGTGATAAATAATAAGTTTTGGAATTAACCGCGATATATTGCGATGATATTTGTATGCATATTTTATCAAAATCCTTGATCACAGATGTTTCATAATGAGAGGTTTAAATCAACCTGCAGTCAGACGATTTATTTATTAAAGACAACTTTGCATTATCATAAACTTTTTTCGTTTTTTTTTTACTTTTGAAATTTTGCCATGAGTTTGTTCTTTAAATTTAATAACACGTAAATAATTGACAATTTGTCAATTTTAAAAAGGCCAAAATAAATAGCAACGAGTAGTTACAAAGTTACAAAGACACTTATTGACAAGTTGATGTTTTCAAGTTTACGATATTTTCTTCTTTCCCTCCGTAATAACATTCTTTTAGTGTAAGGGAAAACTTTATGATCCACATCTTTTATTGGTATTTTCAATAAGTATATCTTTCTATCCCTCTTTAGTTAACTTTCATTATTAAAATATAAATTCATCAAAAAAACTTTTTACTCTGATCATATCTCAAAAAATTAATAATTTTTAACTCTAGATATACAACTATAGTGATTATTATTATTATTATTATTATTATTATTATTATTATTATTGTTACTATTAGGTGGTTTAATAAAATTAAAAGCAAACATTTTAACGTAGTAATGTAATGTAGAGTTGAGAGAAGGGTGTAGTTTCATAAGTCACCACTAGGCCGCGCATGAGCGCACAGATTGTTTCTTCTCAGACACATCGGCCCGTTTCTGGGTAAATCTCGTAACTGCAAAATTATAATTTGTTCAGAAATAAGTCAAAACATCTATTTTGTTACAAGTGCGTTAATGGAAATATTGAAATTCAAGTCTCTCGAACATTCTGTTATAATTATTAAAAATTGTAAGCATTTTTTACGCAATAGCAGTACTAAAGAATGTTTTTCACTCATAATTTTAATTATGAAAAAAATTTAATTACCAGGTTTACCCAGAAAGGGGACGTCATTTCATCCACCTTTGAACAGCCGTTAAAATTTACAGTGAATCCGTAATAAATCTAATTAGGTTTTCTTCTTAAAATTTTTCCTAAACCAAATTGAAATAAATCTACATGTTAATTTTTCACAAATTTATAAAATAATATTTGTAAAAGTTAATGCGAGTTAAGTCTTACGGACAGGAAACGCAAATAAATAATTATAAGCAATGTAAATATACAATTGATAACAACAAATAAATCAATAAAAATATTATGAAAGACAAAAAACAGTGAATCCGTTGCGATTTGGTCACTTTTTTGATTGCAGCTTTCGCTGTTTTGTAGAATCATGATTAACTTTAACAACAGTAGCTTTGCGATCTCACAAATCTTCAAAGCAATTGTTGACCGTGATTAAAATAGCCCTTGTCTCTGTCCCTTGAATGGCGGCCTTTTGGGGCAAAACACAATAGGCGTGATGGTACTGACCGCAACCGGAAGTGCGGACTCATGTAGTCTTACTGCATCTAGGTATACTGTAGGATACGTGAATCTGTTCTTCATGGTCGAGTGATTAGTGTGCATTCCCTCGAATATGGGTCAGCAGTCAAGCGTGGGTTCGAACCCCATTGGTTGTCAAAAGAATTTTTCACATTTATGAGGTCTTAAGGTTCTCTAAGATTCGGTGACAACTAATTACTTATCTACCCACAGACATCTATGTTCTTATGTTAAATGTTGAGATTTTTATATGTCAATAATTTCCCCTGATGATATTTTTATTTTATTCGCTCTTACCCTCTTCTTTATCACTTTTTTCTCTCGACCCCGTAAACAATTTAACTTTTGACCTCTTTATAATCCTTTGATCGACGTAAGAAAAATTTCTTTATTCTAGACTTATTATTATTCTTCTGATGTCGTTAATCATAAGCCGTGCATCTAGTTCGTTGATTTTTGCTTCATTAATGCACAGCGGAAACCAAATATAATCTACGATAAAAAAAAGCAGAATAAATTTCTTTCAAGATAAAATATAAGATTCTTCATAAAAAAAAATGCGTTTTACATTTTTTTTATTTAAATTATAAATACGTTTATCGTAGTGTTAAAAATTAAATTTATTTTTCTCTGAAAATATATTCAAATTTATTTTGTGATAAATTAAATATTTTGACTCCGAATTCAGAGTAAAAATAAAAAAAAAAACTTTTTCAAGACTCTACAATAAAATGCTTATAACGATAAGTTTTTTTCATGTTTTGCTTTTCTCCTCATATATATTTGTGCAGAGTTTGTCAATACACTATATGTTCTTACATATGCAGAATACGAAATTTTCTATAAATGTATAAATAAAAAAATGTCTTATCAGAGAGTAGAATTTTAATATTTTGACATTAGTAAATTTTTTTTTACTTAACTAAAAAATACATGTAACTTTTTTTTGCCGTTATCGATGATGTTAATATGAAGATATTGAAATATTTTCAATTAATAAAAAAGAATATATGTTCATACTCAGATAGATATACTTTAATAAAAATCTATAATTAAAAGTGTGATGAAAAAACGAAACGATTTAATATCATATTGAGCTGCAGATTCTCATTTAAATTTTGCTAGAATCACAATTTTAAACCAAAGTACTATTTTATATGCAGTAAATCTTCTTAACGTCAACTTTTCTAGTATACTCTTTCTTTTAATATTAGAAGCGCGACCTCGTCAATTGACTCATCAAATTCCATCCGAGATTATATTGGATTATTAAACTATTATAGCACAGAAAAAAAAAATATTAACGTTTTTCTTTTTTTTTCTGTTTCCACCAACAGTCAGTTGAAAAATATTAAAAAAATGATGAGCATATAAAAAATATTGAAAGTTATCATTTATCACATATCTTAAAATTAAAAAGTTCTCTTTACTATCACGTTTTTATGTCGATGAGTGTAATACCTTCTACGTTCACTGAAAGTTGTCTTATTTTTTAATCATTTTCTTTCATCCCTATTTTTTATTTTTATCTCAACATACCTTCCTCTCTAGTAGTTTCCAATAGTAGTGTGACCTGGTAAAGTGTCTTTAGAAGTTGGTTTTAAAGTGTAAAAAAATAAAAAGTCAAATAAATGTAGGATTCACTTGTCTGACAGTGACAATGTAATACGAGGAAATATTTCCTCGTAAATTCACATTGTTGTAGTTTTTTTATTTCGTTGATGGTTATACAAGAGTGTATCGTATGGTATATATAGTTCTTTTTTTAGTTGACGAGTGATAAAGTATACAGCTTGAGATAAAAAAAAAATTAAATTGGTCATTATCTCGACCTAGTTTTACTCCATTGATTATACTTGTGAATTTTCTTTTGGATTTTTTTTTATCATTTTTGACATCTGTACTTGTGCCATAATATACATCTCATTTAATGCCATTATTTTTATTTATTTTTTTTTTTCCATCGAGAATGTCTATCGTTCGTGATGACACGAGAGTTTTGCAATAACTTTGACTCTATCTCAGAGATATTACTTTCATATGTCTCATATGCGGAAGTTTGTAACGAGCACTTCCACGAGCCTTATGTTCTTTTTTTTTTTTTTTTATACCCATATCATGATGTTGAAAACCTTCAAAAGATAGCTTAGAAATTGCTCACGTGGTTTGAGAGCGTGAGATTTTATGAAAAGTATAATAGGAAGAAGGGAATCTCACTAATAAATGTCCCATTAACTCAAGAAAAAACACATATTATGTACTTAATGATTATGACAGTTTAATATAAGGGTTCCCGGGGGAAAATAAGACACCATCTTTGGGACAAAAAAAATTTTTTTTGTTTGAAACTGCTTAGTTATGATTCGTTTTTAATAAGGGTGGGGCACAATGAATAATAACTAAAGCAATTTAGCCTCTCACAACTTTTTAGAAAAAAAATGTTTTTTTTTTTGTTTGTTAGCTGCATTGTTTCATGCAGAACTGGAATTAACTGACTTTGAATTAAAATGGGCTACGATTGTAAAAAAATTTTTCTTTTGCTTGAAATTTTTAATTGGCCGCCTTCGTTAGATTGATTAATTGTTTCATATTTTTTTACAAACCAAAGCTAATGATTTTCAAACAGAACAAAAAATTTTTTTACTCATGCGGGATAAATCCCTTGTAAAGTTGCTACGGAACTTTCCTGTTGCAGTAACAATTGTTTATTTTCCGTGTACTAATAATTTTTTTTCGATCATTTATTCATTTGAGTCCTTGAACCTTTTTTTTATTTAAGCCTTTATATTTACAACAAATTATCAATAATAATAAATATCTATATTGTTTAAAAAAAGACATAACAATAAAAAAATTTATTGTTTTGCATGGGGGGATTTGCCTCTGGAACCCATATTACCTAATATTGTAGCACTCACTCATTTACTCCATTGTCATATCATCGCATTCGTGAAAAAAAATAGTATCTACAACTCATGCGGTATTTTCGATTGTCCACAAGAGCAGATAAGCGCACTCAACCGCTTTCATACGCAATTACCAACTTACCGCATTACGTGGAGAGAAATTTACGGTAATAATAACAATATATTATGGGAATAATTCCAATATCGTATGGTTACATATGAACACAACAATTTGGTAACCATTACCATAATGTATGATAACCATAACCATAATGGATGGTAACCATAACCATAATCTTATAATCATAATTCCTATAAGTTGTGGGAATGATTACCACCATATATGGTAACGTTTACCATAATATTATGGGAATATTTTAAATATATAATGGGAATGGTTACCATAATATATGATAGGGTTTATTCCCATATGCTCTTAGGAACCGTTACAATGTGGTTATAATAGGATTTATTCCTACACTTAGAAAATTAAATAATAGGAGTTACTATCTAGTTATGGTAAAAATTTCTACCACCAGTTAGATAGTAGTAAATATTATCTAGATGATTGTATAAATAATCTAGATTGTAATATTTACCATATTTATGATAATTGTTACAATCCTGTATGTGAACTAGAATTAATTATTATTAATCATTCTAGATGATTGGAATTAAAAATTTAGCATAATAAACACAATTACTTGATTTTCTGAGTGTATTTGCTTTTCCCAGAAAGTATGGACCTACACTGGAGGAAGGTTTCTTAACATTTAAAAAGATTTCTGAGTATTTAAGAAATAATTTCTTAAATAGTAAGAAATATTTGTTAAATACAAAAAAACGATGTTTAAGAAATGATTTCTTAACCCTTAACGGCCACACCTCACCCAGGCCACATAACGGCCACACGGGGTAACTCCCTTTTTTTTAAAGTTTTTTGACGAATTTATTTGAAAGGTATAAGACCTCTAATTCCACTTTTTTTAAGCCTGGGGTGACTAGTCACCCCATGTGGCCGTTAAGGGCTAAGTACTAAGAAATCTTTTTAAATGCTAAGAAACCCTTCTATCAGTGTACATCTCATAATTCCAAGTAATTATTGTCATAACGGTACTCTCTTAAAATGAATCAGTGAAAAGTACTCCAATCAGTGAATATTCACTGCACAAATAGTCCCAAGTATATCACTAATTGAATCAGTGATATACTTGGGACTGATTCGCAGTGAATATTCACTGATTTGTAGGTTTTTTCACTGATTCATTTTAAGAGAGTATGGGATGTTATTTTATAAGCGTATTATTAGAAACGGTTACTATAAATTTCTCTCCGTGTAGTTGCACAATATACTATTATTTCGAAAATGATGTCTCACTTTACTCTTGATATCTACCGAACATATAGTGTCTCATTTTGCCCCGGATTCCTTTATATATCTATTATATGTCATAATGTATCCACTTCTTATCACCAGTTATGATACGATGTAAAAAACCCTTTTTTTATGTCTAGCTAGCAGCATTTCACGTAAGCATAATCGGCGTTCAATATCTCTCGGCTTTAATTCGTACGGAACCCAATTTCCTTTTTTATGAATCATTCCTAATGATTTTAAACGATGTGAGACTGCTTGCTGAGTGACTTCTAATGTTAGAGCAAGTTCTTTTTGTGTTTGAGATGAATCTTCCTCCAATAATTCCTCCAATTCTGCATCCTCGTAAATTTTTGGCCTTCCACTGCGATCTTTGTCTTCTACGTCGAAATCACCGTTTTTAAACTTTTGAAACCACTCTCGACACGTTCTCTCACTCAAAGCACCCTCACCATATGCTTCTACGAGCAATTGATGCGCCTCAGCAGCAGATTTCTTTAAATTAAAGAAGTAAACTAATATTTCCCGCAAATGACGCTTACTTGGCTCAAATTTTGACATTTTCAACTTATAAAAATTATATTTTACCAATATAAAATCAATGATATTAATAAGTTATGTTGTTCTTGAATGTCCAAACTATTTTTTAAGCCGGTTATCATCTGCGAAAGCTAACCGAAACTCCGTGCCGCGCCATCTACAATAAAACGGCGGAAACTTATTTGTACTCCTAATATAACTAAATTGTCAAACACAGATTCAAACTATCATTAAAAAGTTATAAATTTTTTTGCTTTCCACAATGTTTTTGTTCATTGAAAAAACAAAAAACTTACGTAGGGTAGAGGTACCGTTTTCGGCCATGTTAGGGCTGGTTTTGAATACTTAAAAAAATTTTAATAAAATAATTTGTAAAAGACCCAATGAGAATTAATTTAAAAAATGTGTAAGATACATTTATAGCACTGATATAATGAAATTTTGTTTTATACTTTTTCATTTATTAAAATAAATTTAAATGTCCAAAAATGGAACAGTGACCAAAAATAGTACTTCTACCCTATCTGCTGAAAATTATAAATTGTAACTAATAATAAAATAATAAAAAATGAATGAGATAATTGATTCCCTTCAGAGAAAGTCATACACATTCTCGTGGTCTTTGAACTTAAAGAAATTATTTTTAAATTTAAACAAGCTCTTGAACCTCAGAAGTATTTTTTATTTTTAATCCTACTGAAAAATCAACAGACGACTGCCACTTAAGAAAAATATTTTTATAACATATTTTGTTTGAATTTATCGCGTAAATAAACTGACTAATTAAATGATACTCATGGCAATTAATTGATGGAATTGAAAACCTTATTAACCTGAAGAAAATTTTAAATAAATTGTTCAGTTAATTTTAAAATTACTGTAGAAAATTATAAGATGTAGAGAAAAAATATTATTCTGAACTTTTATTATTTACGTAACTCACCGCCTACCAAGTTGATCGGGCTTAAAATTTAATCAAACCTAAGTCTTGATGAACCCTTTCGTGAAGTTCATCAAGATTTAGATCTTATTAAATCTTAAGGCTGATCTAACTAGTAATTGCTAAGTTTTTAAACTGATAAAATTGTAGATAAAGATTTTTTATTAATTTTATAACTAATTAACTAATTTATCTAAAGTTATAATGATCCTGAAGTTAACCGACAATTTAAAATTTTCGGATTTTTTTTTTTCAACAATTCAATTTGAAGAAAAAAACAAAACTAAAAATATACACAGGTAGAAAATATAAAAAACTATAGGTGCAATTTTTTTATATTTTTTTTTTTTTACAATTTATTGTTTTTAAAAAAATCCAAAAATTATTAAACGTCAGCTAATTTCAGTATCATCAAGATATAATCATATAAACGTTAATGACATTCTTTTATTCAAAGATTTTTAATTTCCTGATCATCATTTCATAAAAATTTATGTTTAAAAATAATTTATTTTCAATGGCAATTAAAATATAATTTTTAATTAAAATTATAAGTGCTAACAGGACTGTTAATTTCGTGTACACTGGAAATAAATCACGTATAAAAAATGTTCATACATTTTTTTAGTGAAGTACACTATCGATAAGTGATAATTAAAATTTTAATTAATAAAAAATGGTAATTCTGATAAAGTGGAAAATTCAAAAAAAAAAACGTAAATAAATTTTTTTTTATTTTTTATTTTAAAAAAAAGAGTCAGTCCTGAAATTCCTCGCTTACTCACTCAAAAAAAAAAATATTAGATTATTGAGCATATTTTCTTTCATAATTATTTTTTTTACTAAAAAAAAATAAATTTGTTATCATAAGAGATTTCATAAACGAATTATTTGATTTGAATATGTCCCGCTGCAATTAAAAGAGCTTATCACGGCGGACCTCATTAAATTCTAAAAAAAAAAAATATGCAAAAAAAAAACATGATTTATATTTCTTTGAGTTTTTATTTCTATAATATCACAGAAACTATTAAATCGATAAATTAAAATCAGTCAATTTGTTTTCACGATATCGTATAATAAAATATTTAGTTTACAACCCACTCACCAATCCATTGAATTCTTGGAGAAAATTTTAAATCTTTTTAGCAGGAAAATTCGGAATGATTACGGATTTTATTTCGATCCAAATTTACTTCGTCACTCGGAGTTCCGGAGTTTATAAAAAATCACTCCGAATACGGGGTAAATAAGTAATTTGTTTTTCCAGCGAAGTGACTTCGGAATAATTTGAATTTTTTTAAAATCCGCATCCACTCCGAATCGGTGTTTTAATATCAAAATTACCTCTTTTTAGCAGTGAATTTCACTCTGACCCAGAGTTTTAATATTAAAACAAAATCCTCTTCGGAGTGAATTTTACTTCAAGGGGATTAAATAAATACACAGTCACGCACTCCGGATTTAATCCGCGTTCACTCCGCCAATTTTTTACAGTATATTTAGTAACAAAGGATGAATGCAGGCCAGGGTGAAGTTTTCTGTCTGAGCTCAAGGCGAGGACTGACATCATCCGTGCCTACATGTTTCATCCTATCACGCATTATTTTTCCATAACATCTGCTACAAACTTTAAGTTTCAATGTTTGAGGCCAGTTTAAACAAGTTAATTTAAGGTCAATGGTAGGGGAACTATTGACGTATATTTAAATCACGAATTACAATTAAAACCTTTTTTTTTACTTATAAATAACAGCTATCAATTATTTGACATTTGAAATATAATTTAAAAGTCTGCAATTTGTACCGAACACTTTACATGCCGATAAGATTGAAATAAATATGCGTTTAACTTCATCGTGCTGAAATCAAAATTGCTTTCATCATGAAACCATACGTCAGTTTGTTACAGCCAGCCCAGAAAATAAAATTTTTCATGGCCACTAAAAATTCAGTTTAATTGCTTCCAATAGAAGTTAATAAAAAGAACACCCAGCATATTTTAATCCAATAAAATCCATTATTTTCTTGGCACCCCGTTTTCGCCCTATATTATTCTGCAATCAAAATTTATATATTATTTATATAATAATAAGTAAACAAGTATTTATAATTTGAAATTTATTATATAATTACACTTGCTCACATGATGCTAAACAATTTGTAATTATACTACCCACCTTGTATCGTACAACATCTATATTTACCCTGTTAGCCTCAACACGCTTCGACAAGGAAAGATGTATGATAGACATGACTGGTAGCGAGGTTGTACCCGCAATTCTATTCTATGCGTATACTAGATAAATTTTCTTTTATACATAAACATAACACACACCCACAAACATATTTTATGTATATATATATATATACATATATATAAGCCAAAGTAAAAGCGGTATATGAAATTGAGTGGAGGCGCAAGGCCGTACGATAAATAAGAACCTGACCACAAAATTCAGTTTCAATTCAATACACGATCAAACATACTCGATCAAATAAAGAGATACAATCCAAAAGTTTAATTCTACTAACCCACAAATATTGACTTATTCCCTTATGGGAATAAAAAGATAAAACTTTTGTTTTTTTCTTCCACGACCCTTATTATTTCCAATCTTATTATTGCTTTTATTTTTTGTTTTTTTTGTTTTTTTATTTAGTTAAAAACATTTTTGTTTGGAAAAAAAAATTTATTGTATTATACTCTACTATATACTCTACTATATTAATAACTGTTATGTGAAATTACAGTAATTTTATAAAATAATTAATAAAGTGTCGGTAATATTTCGCACCTGCAAAAGCTAAATAGTTGAGTAATTGACAAAAATGAGTGCTGACCATGCACAGTTTGAATGCTGCTGATGTACGCGTGGTTTTAGTTGACACTAATCGATCGTCCATGGATAAGGATCGTAGGAGTGCTCTGGTAACGATCGATCTTATGCCCACATGCGGCTCTCTGACCCACTTCTCTTTGGCTTACCCTTACTATTATTATTATCATATATATATGCATACTGTATATTAACATAGCAGCATACTGATATAAGGAAGGCAATAAATTTAAGCCTTTCCGAGCTAAAAAATAGCTATTGCATACACGAGATTCGAGATGATCCATAAAATAAATACACATTTAAATCTTAAAGACTATAAAGATCAATATCTGTCAGATCAACAGTAGGATTTATTATGATTTAATAAATTTTATATTTTTATAAATAGGTACGCTCAAGATCTTTGAGCCAACTTGACATGCTGGATACTGGAGAACACAGTAATATGTCAGGTGGGACGACAACTCAGCATCAGTCACATCAACTGACAACATCACATCACCATCGCTATCAAAATCCACCTGTGCCACCGCTACTTTTTTCACCAAATCCCACTACAGACAGTAATCCAAGATTTTTGGTGCCGAGTTTAACATCGACAGACACTTCCACGTCCAATCGCGCTCGTCATAAACTATCACGTTCCCAGGTACTCTAAATTTTATTTATTTATACTGTTGAAAATATTTACTTAAAATTTTTTAAAAATTTCTTCAAGTTATCGACAAGTCAAAATCACTCAGAAATATGTCGTATGAATATGATAATAAATTTACTTATTTATATGCTTCATTTTTACATTACTTTAAATTTACGTGCGTCATGAATGAAATATAATTTAAATCACTATCTATTTTATTTTTTTTCAATTACTTTTTTTTTTTTTTAATTGTCTATAAATTAATTGATTTTCATTAATATAAAGTTTACATGCAACCGAACTTCCAAAAATCATAAATATTCATAAAAAATTATTTTTCGTCGATTATTTTTTAAATACTCGAAATTTCACGTCAACGTTTTAATAAAATAACGAGTATCAAAAACTAGTTCAAATTTTAAGAAAAATATTATTTTATTTTTAAAAATTTTCGAATTTTATTTTAACACATCTTGATTATATTTTCATTCGAGGTGACGATTTAATTATTGTAATTACACGGAGAAAAGAAAACAAACAAAAAACTGAAAACATTTAAAAAAATTCTTTGAGAATTATAGTTTCAAATAACAGCTTCAGAATGTTGTTGAATATTTAGTTAAAAGTACATCTGAAATTGTAAAACTTACAACGCGGAATCCCGTTTAAAAATTACAATTTCAAATAATAATTTTATTAAAGAATTTTTTTAAATGTTACCAGTTTTCTATTCCCCGTCATGATGTGAAATTGTAATTTTTCTGGTTTTTTTTTTTTTTCCACGTACGTGAGAAATTACTGTGTATATATATAATTAATAAATTTCAACGACAATTATCCTCGATAAAAAAAAAAGGATTTTTCGGCCCAAAAGATTTTAGTCACTCCAAGAAAATTTTCACTTACCCCAAGAAATTTTTTGCATTACGAATAAAACACGAAAATTTTCTTGGGGCGAGAAAATTTTCGTTTTCATTTCACTATGAAAAATTTTACTCGTGTGAAAAAATTCTTTTTTTACGTCAATAGTTAATGGGAAGTATTTACAGCCGGTTAAAAATATATTTTATTATCTACGCTTCTGATTTATTATAGTTATTATTATTATTATTATTTGTATTACACTGGTAGTCGGGTATTGGTTTTGAAATAAAAGTCACTGTAGTACGTATTACACAGAGTGAACGCAGATAAAACTATCGAGTTGTTAAATATGTCAGTGTTGAAAATAATGTATAAAGCTCAATAATAGCATTAGTATTATATCTATATCTATATCTATATCTATATCTGCATAAATATCCATGTGTGTAGAATATAACAGTAGCAAGAACGCAATAAATGCAGAATGTCGTTTCGAGCTAACATGCGGAATCTACACCAACGCCAGGATATACAGCGTGCAAGTTTAGCATACCAGAATACCATCAACGAGTTTCATTCTCACGAATATCGAATTTAATTTATTTTTTATTCACATTTTATCCGCTATTGTAAAATTACACAATTGAGTTACTGATGGAAAGCAATTAACTGGAATTTATACAGCAGTATGCCTATTGGAAATGTATCAACTATCAATTTCACAATGGCATTGATAATAAAGGATTTAAATACTTTTTATTAGTTTATCTTATCTCTTAATGTACTATTTGTTTGTATTTAAAAACGTAATGTCATATTAAGTAATAGTTAAACTTTAAATTTTATTAGATACTTAAGTGATTTTAGTGCAAAATTTACGTCACGAATGAGAATGCAATTAAGGCCTGAAATTGGCTGTAATAGAGATTTAGGTTTCACTAAACGTAGGCTCCTTCACCGAGTAATTAATGAAAAAGTTCAGTTTAACGTCACCGTAGTTTAAATTATACGATGAAAACTTTGTTCCAAAGACCGCATACGAGACAATAATAGTTATAATGATAATAATAATTATTATTATTATAATAATAATAATAATAATAACAGTAATATCAAAAGCTTTATGAAAGTATGAATTTAATTTAAACGAATGTTTAATTATTTGATCTAGGTTTCTAGCAGTGAGTACTTTAGTGTAAGCTTTGAAGTAACTGACGACACCAGTTCTCTTGAGCGTGAAGAATTTTTACCTGCTTCAAAAGGAACATATTTAGCGTAAGTAAGCTTTGTTAACTTAAGTGATAAGTTGACTCCGTTCGACTTTTTTTTCTTACTAGTTTATAAATATAATAAATTTTTCAACTTTCAAAAGTAAAATGAGTTTATTAAAAAAATTTTATTAAAAATAAAAGTGGTTTAGTATTTTTATATAGTCGACTAATTGATTATTTTTTTCTATTTATAACACAGAGCCGGAAAATTGGTTTTTATGAATTTTCAATTAATCCGTGATTATTTTTCAATAATTTTAATTTTCCGGATTTCGACGAGATATCCCGAAATAATTTTTATACTGATTTAACCTTCCGTCCGTGGCGCTATGAGGGAATCCCCGCTTTTTTTTTAATGATAAATTTAGAAAAATTAATCATTACTTTCCTAAATCGGTTGAGCAATTCGTGTATTAATGTCTTACTAATCGATATAAAAAGTTTATATAATTTTAGTTGCTTTGTTTATTTTTTTTTTAAATTTGATATGGAACGTTGTCATATTTATAAAAAACGTTCTCAGCTGATTCAATCAGTGAAAAAATATGGAGCCTAGTCGTATAAATAATAAATAAATTTCATAGAAAATATTTATTTTTAAAAAATGTTAATAAAAAGTTAATAATCTGATATAAATTTGTGAAATTTCGAAATCGTCATGGCAACATTGCACTGAAATTTACATTGCGACGATTTCCTTACCGATGGACGAAAGGTTATATAAATTACTATTTATATAATTATGATCCTGAAGTTAGCAGACAATTAACAATTTTCGGATTTATTTTTTTTTCAAAAATTTAATTTAAAAAAAAAACTAAAAATATGCACATGTAGAAAATTAAAAGAACTATAGGTGCAATTTTCTGAAATATTATCCCTTTTTAAATTTAACGTTTTTACAAAAATCCAAAAATTATTGGACGTCGGCTAATTTCAGTATCATACATAATTTCATTTTACTTATGTTAGACAAATCTGTAATAAATTAAAAATTTTTTAATTCAAAAATTTTTCTCAGGCAATAAGGAGTACCATGATACATTTTTTTTTAAATATTAAAATTTATAGCCCCGATTCAGACGTTTTGTTTTGCTCCAAATTCCATAATAAACTTGAAATATATACAAAATTATTGGATTTTTTTTTCTTTTCAATAAATTTTCGAGTTACTCTGTCGTGCATCGAGTACCCTATAGTTTCTCTATACATATTTAAATATACAACAATAAATATCATATACTAAATCATTTCGCAGTGATCCATTTTTAGTTATTTGCTTTTTTTTCACCATTGTAAATCAATTTTATAATGTATGAAAAAAATTTTATCGATTTTTTTTATCTCTCTATTTTTATTTTCACTCTGAGTAAATCTCTGTTAGAGGCTTAAATAGTAACGAATGTAACTAGACTCCATGATTGATGTTATCCTGATTCCCGTGGGAATGAACACCGTCCATTTGTGTCTGACGTAAAGAGTGATACGTTGGTTTTGAACCGTTGAATTTATCATAATTATTACATGTCAGGGTTTCAAAAATATATCGACCATTAAATATAAAATGTTGTTGTCACCATTTACCATGTAGAACATCTATTTATATCTTGATTTATTTATAAATTTATCCATTCATTTACACTTAATTTATTTAACATTACCGTAAAAGAATTATTATCTCAGTCATGACATCTCAATTATATTTTTAATATACATTTGTTATAATTTATTCAACAGTTAACATGTCATGACTTAATGTATTTGTTAATTTTACAATAGCTAACAACACGCTGGTACAAATATCTATATATAAATATATATACAGGCTGATTAGTGCATGAACAAAGGAGACGTAGTACAATAAATTGCAAGTCACATCATTCCGAATGAATAACGCGCGGTGGTCTTTCAACTTCCGTCATACGTTCATATCCAATTTATAATTATATATAGAGCCACTTTATTCATTATTTTTAAATATTATCTTCATTTTCATTATATATTGCTTTTATAGTATTTACTGTAGCTATTTTCTACATAAATGTCTTGATATTTTGCAAAACAAGCGCGAATGAGCTGTGCCTTAAGATCGAAATTATTTATAATTTCCCGCTAAGAAAATTTGAAATTTTCAAACAAAGAAATTTATTGCTTTCGGTCCGATTTTCGAAAATTGAGTTTCAAACAGATTTCGATGTTTTAAGGTCCTAGGAAGCTATCATGGCTAATTTCAAGAAGATGTTCGAGTGTATGTATGTGTGTATGTACGTACGTATGTATGTATATGTAAATATTCTATAACTTTTGATCGGATGAACCGATTTAGATCTTTGCTGCCATTCGAAGCGGCTTATTAATTCCTAGGTATTCATTTTTAACTTCCCGCTATGAAAATTTAAAATTTTCGAAAAAAAGGGGAAGTTCTTGGTTTCGGTCCGCTTTTCGAAAATCGAATTTCTAACAGATCTTGACGTTTTGAGGTTCTAGGAAACTATTCTGACTAATTTAAAGATGACGTCCGAGTGTATGGACGTATGTATGTAAATATTCTGTAACTTTTGAACGGATGAACCGATTTGGCTCTTTAAGGTCGAGTTTGAAGCGGCTCGTTAATTCCATCGTTGAGAAATTGAGCATAATCGGTATGGAACTTTCGGAGATATTTCAAAAATAAAACTATTTCAAATTTTTTTTTTATTAGCTTTGTATCTTTTTTCGTAAAAACCCTTTTTAAAATCACTATCTAAATCCTTTTTGTTTAATTATAGTTAATAAAAAATTTTAAATCCGTAATTCATGGAATATTTAGCTGTCATTTTTTCTTTTTTTTTCTCCACCAACTTCTGGTAGCAGCACTAGTGTGGCAGTAGGATTTAAAAATAAAAATCGATATCTAAGAAAAAAAGGCGGAATATTTAAAAAAAATTTTAAATAACAAAAATTAAATTGAAAGAAAAAACTAAAAATAAAATATTAGTAATTACCATGAGCGATTGAGTTGTGCACTTTTGGATTTTCCAACATTTTTTTGAATGTTATCTTCATTTTCATTGTATATCAATTTTATAGTATTTACTTTAGCTACTTTCTATACAAATATCTTTATATTTTTTAAAATTTGTTATCGTGATTTTTAGATTCCATTGAAATTTATTTCAATAAGTTCAATGTCGCATAATGAAAAGATATCTACTGTAATTTATATGCATTCAAGTATATACTATAAATAAAAATAATCGATTTTTATTCTCCACAATATACTAATAATGATAAATAAAAGAACCTAATACGTAATAACCTATGCCCTCATCATTAATTCTTTGTCGCTCTTAACTTTTTAGTCTCTGTGTCCCTTTTAACGACGGGACAAAATTAAAAAATTTTTTTTTATTTTCACTTAATAGTCTCGCGTACAACTTTGCACAGTAAATAATTACTATGCTCATATTTTTACTGTAATAAGCCTAAAATAAATTTAATAAATCAAATTTTACTAAAAAGAAAATTAATAAATATTTAAGAAAAAATTTTCATATCATTGACCGAAAAAAATTTATTGCCATTTTATAATGCTATAAAAATAAAAAGAAAAGTTATATTCGTTTCTATTGGATTATTTTTATCTTGAACACTTTCTGCAATATGATTACTTCTACGTATATACACGAATATATATGGATATGGAGGGTCGTGCTATGAGGGTGAACGTACTCTCCCACGTGTGTGTTGTGTCTCGTAGGATTTATTATCTTATCCCCTTAAGATTGTCCATAACTCCTCGTCTAATTGCTCTCACCGTATTCCACATAATAATATTGTCTCATAAAACAAAAACTATAATTAAAAATTTATTTTTCTAATGTAAAAAAAAAAAATTAATTATTAAAATAAATCTTCAATATCAAAATTTACTTAAAGTGTCTACATAGTTGTATAATTTTTTTTTTTTTTTTTTTTATTTCAGAGAAATTCTTGGCGCAGCTTGCGATCGTCGTGGCATTGATCTGGCCCGTGTGGACGTATTTCTTGATGCTTTTTCTACACCTCTGCCAATTCAAACAACCGAAACATCGTGCTTAGGTGGTAGACACTTACGAGTCACTGGTAAATATTATTATTATTATTATTTTAAAAAATGTATATGATATGTAATATTAATAACTATAATCGTACTGAGTAAACACAGCAGTAAAAGCTTCGCTTATGTTTTGTAATGGTGCCGCATTACATTATATACTTGTACTACTTGTTTTTCTATACACTTAATCACCAATCAATATAAGTACAATTATATCATATATATATAATAAATTTATTCTAGATTGTCTATTCTCATAAATATTTATTGTATTGTCTTTACACTTTATGTATGCAGTATGGTATTAATTAATTACATATATGTGTGGGATATATTACATATAGATTTATTATTCGCTGGCGTAGCAATATATCAGAATATTTTTAGTGAAAAATATTTAAAAACGTGACAAGTGAGAATTGTCCTGTCAGCATACAACAAAAGAGAATAAAGTAGAGGGCAACAGAGAAGGGTAAGCTCTATCTGTATCGTGAGAGGCTTGAACAGGACTCACGTTGAATATTCTAAGAGGGTGAAAGGACTTTTGGGTATAGTGAGTGAAACATCGGTATGCTTTCGTGCTTTAGTTCTATCTTTCTCTTGCTCCTCTTCTCTATTATCTATGTTTGTTTCCCTTACCCTTTACTGACACTTTACTTTAGCTTTCAATGACGCACGATACCGAATATACATTGCGCAATAAATATATATATATATATATATACGTATTCATCAGAATACGGGCATGATAAATGGTAATCTATTTGTATACATGGTAGTACCGTATTTATGATAAATCAAAACCCAACAACTGATGATGATGATGATGGCAATGATGCACTGAGAAAAGTTTTTTTGATTTTCAAAAGTGATTGTCATGAAACCACTTAAAAAAAAGTCTATGCTGTAGGAAGGATAACTCATGATTGCTTCATTTGAAATCAAAAAACCAAAAAGATTTTTTTAGTACATAAGTTCATCTTGGATTTGAACGAAGGAATAAACAAAATATTATTTTTTAATTTTTGGTAAAGGTGCAATCAAAGAACTCTGATTTTTACCCAAAATTGCTCCTTTTGTTTAATTAAAAAATAAGGAGTTTTTGAAAAAAGAATCCTTCGTTCAAATCCAAGGTAAACTTATGTACTAAAGAAATCTTTTTGGTTTTTTGATTTCAGATAAAGCCATGAGTTATCCTGACTACCTTATGGAGGCTTTTTTTTTGAGGTGACTCGTCTCTCCCCACTACCACCGGCACATTTTTCAATATTTTTTTATAAAAATTTAGCAGAATATTCTTGGAATATTACTTAATAATGTCCCAAATTTTAAGAATGTTAATAAAGAAGGTATTCCAAAAAAAAAAATGACAAAAATATGCTCTTTTTTTGTATCTCGGAACCCTTTTCCTCCTTAATCAAAATATTGGATTGGGTTTTAATTCAAAAAATGTTTAAAACAGTACTAACTTTTTTATTCAAAACCTTAATTGTTCTTGGATAATTGCAAATTTATTGAAGTCTTGCTATGAAATTTCTCGTATTTAAAAACCAATTACACTTGAAAAAAAACGAATTTTCAATTAAAATTATGGTTTTTTAAATAATTAGCTTTAAAATTAATATTATTTGAAAGTAATTGACTTATTGACAATAAAAAAACAATTATTGAAACGAAATAAAATAAAATACATCATGATTTTAATTTTCATAATTTTTATCATTAGGAAATTTAAAGTTATTTAAAATTAATCATATTCATATTATATATTTTTGACTATATTTCGTTATATTTTTATCTAAATTGTTTTTATTTTACAGCTAAAGACGAGAAAACAGCATTGTCACGTACAGGGAACCAAAAAAGTAATCAAAATGTTTCGTTACGTAAAACTGGAGTAAGTTTGTTATTAAATTCATATATATATATATAAATATAATATAATATAAACAAATAAAAATAAATACGCTGAGGTAAATTGTTAATTTTCATACGTTCATAAGGGTATACACTGAGGTATAAATCAGGTGTTGAGCTTTTAAGAGACTTAGTGATGTATTGAATGAGAAATCTCATGAAAGGTTCATTTTAATGAATTAATTTACATATGAGAAGAATTTAAACAAAAGCCGTGTTGTTTAATCTGATTTAATTAAATTTATCTTAATTGTTCATACAATATTTATACATTGTTTTATTTAATTATTTCGGCGTATATGAATAATCTTATAGATATAAATATATATTAGGGTGATTCGTTTTGAATATAGTTTTTCTTTCACTCAGTTTTAAAGTTTTTTCATTTAAAACGTATATGGAATCTAACTATTTTCAACTTCCTGCTGAGAAAATTGAAAATTTTCAAATAAGGAAAGTTATTGGTTTCACCCCGATTTTTTTTTTTCGATTCTCTAATGTTCAGTCGCATTTCAAGACATCGGATCACCATTTGCGAAATTTTTTAGGTAATTTAACGCTCTTTTAAAGTTTCTATAATAGTTTTACTATGACTCTAATTGTTTTTTTCTGTATTTATTCCGAAAGTCATTTTTCTAATGATAATTTGGTTTTTAGTTGAAAATTGACTAAACAACGAAATTTACAATAAAAATACAAGCAACAATTTTGTAAGAAATTTTATTCTCCACAAAAAAGGTCTTTTTAGTCAAGTGGCTCAAGTTCTTCGTTCGCGTGATAGAGGGATTTTATTAATTTCATAAATAAAATATTTGCCAAAAATTCAACTGAATGCCTTTTAATTTTAATTTTGAATGAGTAATTCATTTTTTTTTCATTAATTCGATCCATTTATGAAAAAAGTCCTCGGAAAAATTTTTCATTAATATTTCAATTATGAAATTTAAAAAATTCCTCTATTACACGAAAACTTTGAGCAACTTAACTAAAAGGATCTTTTTTGTAAAGAACAAAATTCCATACAAAATTTTTACTGTAAATTTCGTTGTTTAGTCAATATCAACTAAAAACTCAAACTATCATTAGAAATATGACTTTCAGAACCAATACAAAAAAAACAATTACAGTTACAGTAAAAATAGAGAAAAAGAATTGAAAAAAAAGAAATAGTTAAATTCCCTATGAATTTTAAATGAAAAAATTTCAAAATCAAAATAAAAGAACTTAGAATTCAGATTAAAGGCCAAAAATTTTAAGTAATTTTTTTCTTGACATATAAATATTTTGCTGTGGGAGTGAAAAAAAAATATTAATTCAAAACAAATCATCCTAATATATATAAAATGTAAAAAAATTTTACTTATTTTATTTCAGAGCTATCGTGGTCGTGGCGGTCGTTTTTTTAGTATATCAACGGAAGACTCGAGTATGGATTCAGAGATGATACCTGGAGGTATGCTGACAACTGGGAAAACTACATCTAGTAGTAGTTCTATATCTAGTGGTGCGGCGGGTCTTAAAGCCAGTAAGCAACGTTGGAGCGGTTTCTTTACAAATACAAAAGGAACGAAAATGGAATTGCTTGTGGAGCAGCTTAATAGTTATACGAAATTCGGTGTACCGCGTTTACCAGAAATTCAGCTACCTTACGATCTCATTGCAAATGAACAAGGTCTGAGAAAACTAAATTTTACGTATATATTTATACCCTTT
Organism: Microplitis deprimator; assembly: GCA_964016945.1. Lineage (NCBI taxonomy): Eukaryota > Metazoa > Arthropoda > Insecta > Hymenoptera > Braconidae > Microplitis > Microplitis deprimator. The sequence continues at coordinate 4,784,402 of OZ024710.1, read as the reverse complement.
TTTTATTTTTATTCAACGCTTCATTCCACTACACAAAGTTAAGTCCAATAGTAGGACTTCTCAGTCAAAAGTGAATCGATCCGTGTCTCCCGAGTATTTCTTATATATATACACCGGCAATATAACTTTTTTTTCTTCCTTTTTGTTTTATATAAAACATATTCTCCTATTCGACTCTAAATAATACCCAAGTTCTACGACAAATTTATTTACCGTTTGATTAAAAAATTTTAATAATCCTAGAAAATAATATAATGCATTTTATATCCTTGTTTTTTCTTTTATTGTTTGTAATTTAATTTAATTATTTTACAAACAGAACTTCTTTATTCACTGGAGGAAGATTGGCGTGATATTGTCGAGAGTTGGGATTGCTTGACTGAGAAACAGCAGCAGCAACAAACGGCACTCTGGGAGTTGGCTCAAACAGAATTGGCTTATATAAAGACTCTTAAAGTTGTCACGGATGTAAGTTACATAATTTATTTATAGTAAAATATACAATATTAATACTTGATAAATATTTCCACTAGTTTTTTATATTTTTCATGTTCACAGCTTTTTATGGCTTGTCTTTGTAGTCTTCAAGCTTCAAATATTCTAATTGAAGTAGACCGTACCAAGCTATTTAGTAATATTCCAGATATTTATACGGCAAATCGTTACTTTTGGAGTGAACATGTATTGAGAATGATAAATGCTACACGGACGACTGGTAATCCACTTGACCCGGGTCATCTTCTTCAAGGTTTTGAAATGTTTCAGCAAACTTTTGCACCGTATACAAGATACTGCTCAGAACAAAGTAAATGTCAGCAGTACTGTCGCGATCGGCTTAATGACAACGAATTATTTACGGCCTATTTAGTTGTAAGTATTTTTATTTTTTTCAGTAATCTCATAATAATTATAATTTTTGACAATAATTAGTACATTGTAAAAAATCAGGAGTGAATTCGGATTTTATTTCAATCTGAATTCACTTGGAGTTCCGGAGGTTTAAAAAAATCACTCCGCATATGGAGTAAATTGAGAATTCGTCTTTCCAACGGAGTAATTTCAGGGTCATCTGGATTTTATTTCCGTCCGTATATGGAAAAAATGTTGGCTCGAAACCTAACAATTTTTATTATGCTGCCACCAAACTTGAAGCAGGAATTGAAGCATACAAAAAATTATTATGCTGTATCACAATACTTACTACGTGCGAGAAACTTATCGATAAGCTTTGGTACCAATTACTTTCATACATTATAATAATCGTGATGTGGTATAATAATTTTTTATAAGAACATAATTTTTTAGATGCTTTACTTCCTGTTGCAAATTTGGTCGACAGTATAATAAAAAAAAAAAATTTGTAGGTTTCGAGCCAACATTTTTCTCAGTGTATTCACTCCGGATTTAATCCGCGTTCACTCCGCAAATTTTTTACAGTTTATGATTTTTTTTTTTTTTTTTTTTTTTTTTTTTTTTTCAAGCAGAAAAAATATTTTTTTCTACACTTTACTACATTTTTTACTATAACACAAATATTTTTTTTTTTTTTTTTTCAAATCAATAAAATTGTATTTGAATTGAAAAAGACTGATATAAAATAATACTAATTGTTATTATTGTTACATAAATGTAAATAATAATTTATAAAAATAATTTTAGTGGTGTGAAACTCAAAAAGACTGCAATCGTTTGAGACTCTTAGATATTTTGGTAAAACCAATGCAGCGATTAACTAAATACTCATTACTTCTTAAAGCCGTACAGAAAAATACTGAAGATGAGGAACAACGCTCTGAATTAACTTTAATGGTAAAATTTATTTAATTGTATTACTGATTAGAATCGCGCCTTAATTTATTTTCGACTAAATTTATTGAAATTTGATTTTTTTCATTGATCAAAAAAAAATTTCAAATTAACATTTTTTTTTACGTAGTTTAATAAAAAAAAAATTTAACAGTAGTTTTCAAAAAATCGAATCTTATAAATTTTTAACTAAAAGATTAAAAATTCAAATTTTTCGAGCTTCAAAATAAAATTATCTTATAAAAATATTCATATATTTTCAAAAAAACAATGGGTGCGCAATCTCGATTGCGCCGAAAAATAGAATAGATTGAAAAAAAAAATTTATGAAAACTCGTTTATGGTTTTTACCGTAAAAAATAAATGGCGCCGCGATTCTAAGCCATTGCCTATTTTATTTATAATAAAAATTTACAATTAATGATATAATTATATGCAGATTAAATACGTTGATAATTTTGTTGCTTCGGTAAATGCCGCGCTGCGGAGATCCGAAGAAACAGCTCGATTAGCAAGTGCATCAACTCGTCTAGATTGTTATGACGTAGTGGAAACTCGAGACGAAGAGCTTGAAAAATTAGTTAAATTGTACAGTAATCTTGATATTACATCTGCGCTAATGCCCGGCTGTCCAAAAGATTCACTGAGGACACTATTACGCGAAGGCGACTTTAAATTACGAGACTCAGCAACGAGTAAAGTAAGACAACTTTAATTTAATTGTATATAAACCTTATTTTCAGCAATTTAATTATTTTTAATTATTATTATTTCCATTTAAAAACTTTATCGTTTAATTAATTTACTAAAACTCTTTTTTATTTTATCTTATTTTATATTAGACAGAAATTCACGCTTTCCTTATGACTGATATGCTACTACTGTGTAAATCTTCAACCAAAAAAACATCCAGTAGCGGTAGTTCTGGAGGTGCTGCTGGAAATTTAAAAATAATAAGACAACCTTACGTTGTTGATCGTTTACGTATTCATGAACTAAAGGAATCTTCTAGTTTTGGTCTAGTCTATTTAAATGAATACGGAGTTGCTACTGCAGCATTTATTTTATCAGCAAGTGAACCGAAACTTGCTAAGGTAAATTATTTATTTTTTCATTTTATTTTACAATGATAATCATATATAGAAATAAAATATAATTTATTTAATTAAACGAATTATAATTAACAATACACTTGATAACGAACTGTTTATATTACATGAAATGGAATAGTCGTGGATAGAATCTCTGCGTAAATCTCAACAGCAGTTTGCAATAATGAAGATTCCACCACTCGGTGAAATTCCGCCCACGGCAACAGTGAGCAGACAAGCAAGCACGTATTTGGGAGACGGTGATTTTGAATTGGAAGACAATGATATTCTACCAAGAACACCTCGGGGTAGCAGTCGGGCTTCTCGTGTCAGCAGTTTAGCACACAGTCATAGGTAAAATAAAAAAATATATAAATCATCTTCCATTTCTATACATCTCTTTTCATATATATTTTTTTTTCTTTTTTTTTTGCACACCTAAAGCGCGAATGCGCTGTTGCCTTACGATCGAAATTATTTTTTCTACTGATTCACTGGCGTGAAATCATCTCTACACTTTTTTTGTTACACTAAAATGGGGTAAATTGTATACTAGTACAAAGATAATTTATTAAGGAATAATTTCGACCCGATATTAAGTCGATTCATGATACTAAAGTTACCCGACGTCTAATAATTTTTGAATTTTTTTCAAAACGATAAATTACAAAAAAAAATAAGTGGGTTGAATCGTAGGTATGTGGACTAAAGAAAACAGTTAGATGTTAGATGTTAGATTATACCAGTGGATGACGTTTCGTTTTTATTTAGACCTTATCAAGTACTGTAACAATAATTATAATTAATATCACAAAAATAGCTAATTAAATACTATATGATGCGCTTTTATCGTCTAATTCCTTAGAAACTAACTTTAGTATTTAACATCACACGTCAACTTTTCTTATTTTATTTATAAAAAAAAATATTTATATTATTTGCACCTATAGTTGTTTTAATTTTCTACGCGTACATATTTTTAGATTTCTTTTTTTTTTGTAATTAATTAGATGAAAATAAATTCAAAAATTGTTAATTGTCTGCTAACTTCAGGACCATGTCGATTTAGTATTCCATTGATTAGAAATGAATTATTGTCATCCAAAAAACCAATGCTGTCAATTCTTACGTATGAATCTTCGGAATCACGATAACTTTCGAAAAATATAAAAAATTGGCCTAACTTTTTTTTTTTATTAGATTTTGAAAATCAGTATCTTAATTCTTTTTTGTTTAATTGTAATTAATAAAAAAAACTCAAAACCGATAATTTATGAAAAATTTAGCTGCCATTTTTTAATTTTATTATTATTATTATTTTTTGTCCCTCCACCAACTACTGGTAGCAGCATTAGTGTGACAGTAGGATTAAAAAATAAAAAATGACATCTAAGAAAAAAAGGCGGAATATTTAAAAAAAATTTTGAATAATAAAAATTAAATGAAGAGAAAAAAATAAAACAAAATTTTAAAAAATAAAATATTAATAATTATCATGAGTGATTGAGGTGTGCACTTTTGGATTTTCCAACATTTGTTTTTTTTTTACACATCTCGAACACGAAGCTGAGAGATAGTGCTATATTATTGTTAAATGTTTGGTTAAATTTACAGCGGAAGTATAGAGATGGAAGGTGTCTCTCCGGGTGGAAGTAGTTTCCTACCGAGTTACAATCAAAGTAGAAATGTCAGCGTTGATACCAATGAACCACCACACGGGTCGAGTATTTCATCAGAAGAAGGTACTGAACTTGGTCTTAGTCTCAATCATAGGCCTCTTCAAATCAGGTAAATATCTAAATAACAATTTTAACAATATTCAAATATTTGAAATAAATATAAATAATTGTAGACGATCATTGTTGAGTAAATCACCAACTCCTAATACCTTAAGCGTTCAAGTACCTGCATACTCATGCCTTGGTCAATCTTTACCTAATTTAACGCTTGCAACATCACCACAAACTTCAACAGTTTCACCAACACCACCTAATTCACTTTTAATAGTTCCGCAAATTACCAAGAGCAAGGATACACTACTATCTCCAGGACATAGAGGTTCAGTTTTATTATTATTCTTTTTTATTTTTATATGATACAACAATTAACATAAAAAATTTGTTTTCTTTTTATAAATTTATAAATAAAAATAATTTATTTTGTGCCATAGGTATTTCATATCCACCTCCATCACCACCACGTGGAGCACTAAGACGAGCATTTGCAATTCCTCAATCACGAAATCCTCCTTTAATAAAAACGAGGCACGTAAATGCGTCAGTAGCCTCGGCGTCTGTACAATCGACCGTAAGTTTTGATACCGAGGCGATTGAAGAAAGACGTAGAAGGCTGGAATCAGCTCAACGTACTCCCTCATTTACTGGTGGCTCTGTTAAAGAAGAAAAAAGGTTCATTTAATTTATTATTATAACTTAATGACAGTATACGTTTTTTTTTTCTTTTTTTATATACGTTTATAAATATAACTCATGTTTATTTATTTTATTTTATTGTAGAAGTGAAGAAAATCGATGAAGTGTCTTTATCCTTTGAGAGGATATTGCTATTTTATAGTCGAGCGTGTTTGAAAGGGCAAAAAGCTCATTCATCAGACGTCTTGACGGTTTTCGAATACTGCATTCTACATGTAAAAGCTATTGTTTACATTGTAACAGCGGTATTTTTTTTTCCACCCTTGATTAAATTGTTTTTGTACACACATGTAAGTATATGACATTTGCAATTATATTTTTTCATGATTCCAGTATCGAAACTTAGTTTCAGTGTCTCTACAACCAGTCGAAACCAGCTCATTCTAGTCCAATGTCGCTATAGTGTATTTTCATGATACCGGCATCGAAACTTAAAGTTTCAGTGTCTCTACAGCCAATCGAAACAAGCTAATGTCAAGTCGATGCTGCAAACAGCTGCTAGCGAATTCGTAATTCACAAATACCTGCATACAGCGGGCAGAAACATGCGTGTTTCTTCCCTTGGGAAGAAATACAATTGTTTCTGCCCGGTGTTAGTTATCTTTAATGTTCATTTGCAGCTTTATTACTCTCATTTGTTTGCTTGTCACTTCAGTTTACTCATTACATTTTTTAACTGACAGTTTTAATTAACCAAATAAAATTACTGAAAATGAGTGGAAATAATATTTTTGTCTTATTTACTATCTAATAAGTGACTGTAAATCACAGATTTCTCATTCTCTATCAGTTCTCCTTATCATCGGCTTGAAATTAACTTGTTTCTTACTGGCTGCTGACACTGAAACTTTAAGTTCCGATGCAGGTAATCATGAAAAATAGTGTGTGACTCAGGATGAAACACGATTTCAGACTGCGGGTGATGTCAGCCAACTTCACCCTAGTCTGAAATCGTCTTGTTTCATCTCTTGTCACACAATATACTATTACACACCCAGGAAGGAAAGTAGGGCATTCCAACTTTGATACTTGTCATTTGTTTAATAGTAATTTCGGACCATTAATTTTATTTACACTATATAAATTAGCGGAGTAAATTCGAGCGGATGACTGGTTATTTATTCAATTCCCTCGGAGTGAAATTTACTCCGAAGGGGAGTTTAATTTAATATTGAAGCTCCGAATCGGAGTGAGTGCAGATTTAAATAAAATCCAGATCACTCCGAAATCACTCATCTAAAAAAAGAAACTTTCTATTTACTCCGTATGCAGAATGATATTTTTTAAAACTCCGTAACTCCGAGTGAAGGAGTGAATTCCGATTGAAGTAAAATCCGAGTTCACTCTCAATTTTTTACAGTGTACGTAAATGATAGTTCTGACTGTGATTAAGTTTTATAAAAGTTAGTGTGAATAATAAATAGTATTCATAGTTTCTGCTTAATTGTAAATTGCAAATGACAATTTACGCTTACGCTAATAGTTGATCACACCATTGGTTTTAAATTAACTTGTTTTTGACTGGCTGCTGACACTGAAACTTTAAGTTCCAATGCAAGTAATCATGAAAAATCTAGTGTGTAACTCAGAATGAAACACGATTTCAGACTGCGGGTGCTCAGCCCTAGGGCAGTCAACTTCACCCTGGTCTGAAATCGTTTTGTTTAATCCCTTGTCATTAAACACGTGATGTAATTTTAAAAAAAAAATGATGGTTTTAAAATAATTTTTTATTTTCAGATAGGGGCCACTTGAAATCAACGTAAATTATGAAGTTTATAATGATGACCATACAGATTATTATTATTAATTGTTAATATAAAAATATATACATTTATATATGTTAAGCATTTAAATTTACATATTCATCAAAAAAAAATTTTTTGTTTTGTTTAATGTTGCAGTGCAACTTACGCGCATGCGCGCTTGTCTGTGAATGTAAATTGTGATTAATATCATAAATTATTATTTTTTTTTTCTAGATATCTAAGCAAAAAAACGGGCCTACTAGATTGTAATTAATAGTTAAAAAAAAATAATAAATAAATAAATAAATGCTTTAAGAAAGTCTGTAGACTAACTAAAATATATAATTAAATAAATATGAAAATTGTATAATTAGGAGTGATATTTTGACTTTTAGAAAAATGTAAAATACAGTTGTTTCGTAAATTTTATAAAAATACGAGCAATGTATTGTATTAATTAGACAAAGAAAAATACAAAACAAATGATTCTCAAAACTGTACATATTTAGTAGTAATATTTTGATTATTAGTATCTACTAATTAATCTACAAAATCGGATCAAAAATACTTATTGTTTGTTTATTTTATTTTTTTTTTTTTTTGTGGAATACTTAAATTATCGACGAACATATTTAATATATTACCAATAATTATTTGTGATTAATAGACTGAAAAAAAAAAAACAAAAAAAAAAAAATATTATTTAAATTAATATGTCAATACAAATTAGGGATGACGCTTTATTTTGTAGCGCATTTTATGCTCCAATTATTATTTTCTTTTCTTTTTGCATTATTCAGATAAGATTATTTCTATTGTATTATTATTATTATTATTATTATTATTATTATTATTATTATTATTATTATTATTATTATTATTATTATTATTATTATTATTATTATTATTATTGTTGTTATTATACACAAGAAATGTTATTATTTTGATTGCTATTGTTACGTTGCTTGCATCAAGCTACAATTTATAATAATATTAAAAATAAATATCAATAAAACACAATAAGGCCTAATTATACCATTAAGAATAATTATAATTAATAAAAAAAATATTAATAAATAATTCATTATTTATAAATGATTTTTTTTTCTTTGCTCGACAACCTTACACGTGTACGTTCTCTACTCAACAAATTTATCAGTGAGCTTTAAATTACTTCCCGATGAAAAAGATTTTATATAACTCTATACAGATATATATGAATTATATACAATTGGATAGAGGTAATGTCTAATTATATAAAAATTTTATATAATTATATACAATCGTATATAATTCTATATAAAAATGCAAAAAAGAATAATAAAATTATATACAAATGTATATATTTGTATACAATTATATAGAATTGTATATAATTATATATAATCTATACGAAAACATTATGTGATTATATACAAATTATATACAAATAAGATATAATTATGTACGATTGTATACAAACGGATCGGGCCATTTTTTCTATCCAATTTATATATAATTTTATACAATTGTATAAAATCTTTTTTCATCATGTTCTATTATTATTTTAGTTTTAGTGTAATCAGTAAATATAGTAATAAGATTCGTAATATCTTTTTTTAAATCCCAGATAATTCGAATTTAATACTGATAAAAAAGTTTGTCGCATCATGCTTCAGTGATATAAAAAATAAATATCAAACAATTAATCGACAAGGATTCGATAAACAATTATATTTAAAACATATAGTATATTACACACCAAGGGAGGAAAGTAGAATATTCCAACTAGACCGACATCTGTACCAGTCTCCGACTGATCGTACGTCTGTCTCAATATCGAGACTCAACCAACAGATCATTCCGATACTAGCCCGATATCTGTACCAATCTCCGACCTTTTGTATAGTCAATGCCATAATAACTTTAATGAATTTCGTAACGACTACGTAAATTTAATTGATTTAGATAATGAATGTTATTATTAAGTTGTTCATAAGTCTGTCAAAAATAAAGTGTTCATAGTTTGATAATACTGTTTGAGTTGTTGATACTTATTTTTAGGGACTATGCTACTACTTTCCGGAGTGTACTACTGTCCTTTCTGGAAGTTTCTGATAAAAATGAATAATAAAAAAAAATCCTTATATACGGATAGCAATAAATAAACATGTTTTACATTGTTTAAATATCTAATGTTGTTAATTTATTATTAAAGAGTACAATTATTTATTATATTTATACTTACATGGAAGAAATATCGTATAATTTTCAGCATTTATCCGTAACTTAATAATTATCACAGCCTGTCAACAATCACTAGTCATATCTTGACAGGAAGATTCAGTTCCTTCATCTGCTAGAGCATCGAAAATGTCAAGAAGTAATTCGCGGCTTATTTGTCGAACTCTCGGCAATCGTGCGACCTAAAAAAAACATAAAATAGTAGTAACAATAATAAAATTCTGAATTAATAATAATAATTAATATCATTACCTTACTAAAATTATGAACTATAATATTAAGCGCATATTTTTTCATATCACTAGCTTGCATTCTATCCGCAGCTTCCAAAATAGGTATGACATTGTCAACAGTGACATTCATTTCTAAATTTTGTTTACAAAATGCTTGCAATCGATTGTTTGTAAATCCATAAAATACTGGAGCAGTAAAAAGATAGAGTGAGTCTTCTGGAGGCATTGAAACATCAGCGTAATAAATGTATCTCATTAACGACACAAAAGATTCTGTTGAAGGAATCATTTCACCGATTTGTATATTAACAGTATTATTTTTAGGCATAAAGGAACGAAACATTCCTTCAAAATAACTGCAACGTGCTGCTAAAATGGCTTTGTGAGCTGGATAAGGATCTCCACGCAGCATCAAAGTGATGTCACAAAATTCTTTACCACTGTCTTTTAAAAATTTTTCCATATCCTGTTCGAGTGTCGTACCAGTGCCCAGTTCATACTGCTTCGAATACACTCGTGTTGTTTGTGGTACCTGTCTGCGTCGTATAATTTCTACCATCAACGGCTGGTCCAATGTCTCAAACTCGTGGCTCATGACAATTTGATTGTAATTACTGTCTTTGACAACAAAACTCAAACAAAACTCTTTGATAAAATATAATTTAAGATGAGCCGCATTATGCAATGCCTCTAAAACATTTGTGTGATTAATTGTCGCTTCAAGATAATGAACACACAGCTGCTCCAACCGCTTCATATTAAATTGAAACGCAAGTCGGTATACATCCATCATAAGTAAAACAATTCTATTACTTGTTTGCTGTTGCTGCTGGTCAGACTGTTGTTGCTCTCTTATACTTTTTGTCGGATCAATACGATCTGTATAAATGTAATTTAAAACCATTTCAAAAGCCTCTGGTACTGCGTCTTCAAGTTTAACTTCCAATAATGATACTACTGATGACGACGACGATGGTGATGATGATTCTTTTGCTGCAGTATTTTTATCATCTTTATCTTTTACTTGTTCCGTAGTTTTTGCTGCAGCTACAGTTTTTTTTCTTGCCTCGCGAATTTTTGCGCTCAAAAATTGTGAACGTGCCGCTACCATAGCAATATGAGCTGGTATTTTTTTTTCCATACTGTCTTTACCGACAATGAATTCAACGTCACAAAATTGCCTTAAGCTTAGTAGTCTACCAAAGTCATCATGTAAAGTACATTTTGGATAAGATGAAAATTGGAAGCGATAAGTTTCACCAGAACGTACATTATTGTCAACAGTACCGCCAAATATGAACATGGCTTCACCAATAACAGCAGCAGCATGAAATAATCTGCCAGATGGTATTTCACTGTCACTTGATGGAATGACAATACTCCAAGCTTGTGTATCTAAATCATAACAATGAAGATCATTTGGAAGAGTTTGATCAGCAGCACCACCAAATACATACAAGTGACGATCAAAACTGACCATTGTATGACCGTAGCGTCTTGCTGGTGGTGGTGGTGTACCACGTAATATATGTTCTGTAGATATACGTGTCCATTGTTTTTCTCCAAAGTGAAATTTAAATAGACTATTTGTTATTTTAGCACCACTTTGACCACTGAATACAAACATCGATTCGCGTGCAACTGCAACTGGAAAATTACAGCATGTTGGTGGACAATCACCGGACTGTACAACTTGTTCCCAAGTTCTTAATTCACCGGGTAGTAGTGATATTGTCCACATATCATTCAAACGCGCATTTCCATCGTAGCCAGCAAATATCCATAATTTGTTGTCATAAACAGCAGCACCGTGAGCGGATCTTGCTACTGGAGTTTTACCAATAAATTTCCACTCAGTCCATTGTCCGGTTTGGAATTTGTATTCGAACAAATCATTTTTATTTGTTAAGTTTGAATTCGAGTGAATGTCACCGGTGTAACCACCGAATACGAACATTGATGAGTCGTGAACTACTGCCGAGTGATGATATCTGGGTGCTGGAGGATTTCCAGTTACGACAGCACGCCCCCAAGATTTTTCCTTCACATCAAAACGTAATAAATCATTTAACATTCTTTTGCCATTGTCACCACCAAATACGTAAATTGCATCCTTGTATGCAGCTACTGTATGTTTACTGCGCCTATAAAAAATAATTAAATTGTGAGTGTGAGTGTAACTGACTAATAGGAATTTTTTAAATTCAAGAATAAATAAATAAAATTTAAGTAAAATAAAAATAAAAAAATGCGTATTTAGATAAATGAAAAATCAGTACGCGCATTTTTTTAAATTTAATTATTTTTATTTATTTAAAATTTATAAATTGTTTTATATCTGATATATTTAATGATGAAATTAGCCGACGTCTAATAGTTTTTGGATTTTTTAAAAAATGATAAATTATATAAAAAAAAAATATTCGAAAAAAATTGCACTTGTAGTTTTTTTAATTTTCTGCATGTGCATATTTTCCGTTCTTTTTTTTTTTGTATTTCATTTGTTGAAAAAAAATCCAAAAATTGTTAATTGTCTGCTAACTTCAGGATCATTACATTCGCTCTGATTAATATTGATGTTAATTAATAAAAAAATATAATTATTGATGATCCTAAAGTTAACAGACGATTAACAATTTAAAGAATTTCTTTTCAACAAATTAATTACCAAAAAAAATTAAAAATATGCACTTGTAAAAAATTTAAAAAACTATAGGTGCAATTTTTAAAAATATTTTTTTTATGAGTGTGAATGAAGTAGACAGCAGACAAATTTAAAATTATAAATAGATAGAGTAAATAATTTTAAAAAATATATTTATAAAAAATGCACTTATTAATTTTAAAATTTTTCAAATGCGCATTTTTTCAAAATTTAATTTTATTAATTATTTACTCTCTTATTAATAATTTTAAATTTGTCTGATGTCTGCTACATTTACATGAGTTTGAATGTAGCAGACATTTGTCAATTTTTAAATTTTAGAATAAATGAGTAAATCGTCAGTAGAGTAAAAATTCAAAAATACATATTTAGATAAATGCAAAATCTATAGGCGCATTTTTTTAAATTTCATTATTTTAATTAATCAATTTATTTATTTCAAATTTACAAATTGTCTCATGTCTGCTACACTGACACTCATTTTTTTTATTGTTTATCATTTAAAAAAAAAAATCAAAAAATTGTTAGCAGTCTGCTAACTTTAGGTGTCATAATTATTGTACCTTGCTCCAACAAATTCATCACATTCAGGCATACGTTGCCAACGATGAACAGTTTCAAAAGGTCCAAAATCTAGTGTCAAACATTCAGCAGTCATAGTGTTATCCATATTATTAATTATCACTTAATTAATTAACCCAACAACTAATTACTCTAATACTCATATATTTATAATTATTTATTTATTTATTTATTTACGAGTAATAATTGCTTGTAAAAATGTGCACATGTTTATAAATTCATCTGTCACTTTAATTAATAATAATAAAATATAAAAACGAGTAATTAAAAATTTTAATAGCAGCTAAAAAATAATTTGCTCCATTGTCAAACGAAAACACCAACACCCACAACATCAACAATAGAATCGATAAGGTAGGAAATATATGAGTGTGAATGTAGCAGACAGAGAAATTTGAAATTATTATTAAAAAAAGTAAATAATTAATTAAATTAAATTTTTAAAAAATGCAGATTTAAAAATTTTGAAATTAATAATTGCATTTTTTATAAATTTTATTTTTTTAATTATTTAAAAATTTGAAATTGTCTGATCTCTGCTACATTCAAACTCGTTTTAATTATTTTTAGAAATAGACAAGTAACGCTATCAGTTGAGATAAAATATAAATAAATAATTATCAGCATCCAGATCCAGATTATCATTCATATCTCAATATATTTTTACAATCAATGGTTTTAGTTGACCATTTCTCTTATTCTCAATCTGTCGTTTAGTTGAGTTTGAGTGAAATTTTTTAGCAGCATTTTCATTGCCGCTTGTACATACAGAATTAAATAAATTATTTTTAAATTTATAGTTAAACAATTGATTATTTAAATTTTTAAAAAATGTTTAATCAGTGGCGCGGATTTTATTGTAAAACTAAATAATTAAATATTTTATCTGCAATTAAATTAAATTTTAAATTTATAATAATTATTATAGATTTATACATATACATATATATATATATATATATATATATATATATATATATAAAGCAAAAAATCTCTGATGAGATATTACAAATTATTGATTGCCAGGTGGTCGTAATTATAATCACGACATGGCATCTCGCAGGTGAGAAAAGTTTATCTTCTTTTTAAAAAAAAAAAAAATTGTAATACTGCTAAATTATTACTATTAATAAATAAGTCGATTAATAAACTAATAATAATAATAATAAATAAATAAATGTATGATAATTATTATTATCATAAATAATATCATCACAGACAGCGAATAATTAGTCAAGGTGCTGATAATCATCGCTGAGATTAGTCATTAACGGTAAGTTATGCGCTCTTATGTGAACAAAATCATTTCATCGCACTCATTAATTTATCATATAATAGTTACTATATATATATATAAATATATGTTTTAAAAAAAATTGTTTATTTGCATAAAAAGATCTAATTATTTTGAGAGCTTAAGTGCGACAATAACATACTTGTTAATTATAATTTTTTGATAGTCTTTTTTATTATTATTATTATTGTTTTATGTTTAGTAGGTGAGGCTTAAAAAAGTACATATACATATATATGAATATCTAGTCTGATTTATAGAATATCAATAGCATCGAATGAATATCACTTGTCAATATGTACAGTAAAATTCACATGTCCCACATGAGAATAAGAGTACAGGGCGCGGCAGACAGCGAGATTTTGTCGTTTATTTTAAATGTGATAGTTATTTAATAATTACATTGCTTTGAGTTTAATATTATTATTATTATTATTTGTTTTTATTATTATTTAAACTACTTAATTTATCTTATTATTTACTGGCAGTTTATTTAGAGTTAATATTTTTAATTTTGCAGATGGTTTCATCCCAACATATCAGGATTAGAGGCCGAACGTTTATTGATGGAACGAGGCTATGACAGTTCATTTCTTGCACGTCCAAGTTCTTCCAATCCTGGTGACTTTACTCTTTCAGTAAGGTAGTTTACATATAAATTAATATATATTTATATATTTGTAGTATTGAGGGCATTTTGACAGTGGCCCCTACTTTTTAAAAATATGCAATAATTTTCAACTGTCATAATTTGTATTTAAATTTCATGAGTTTAAATGCAGCAGACATAAGGCAATTTTTAGTGACATATAAAAAAATTAAATAATTAAATTTTAAAAAATACATGTACTGAATTTTGAATTCTGTAAACATGCATTTTTTTATTTTTACTTTATAAACATTTTAATTTATTATTTCAAACTTTTTTAAATTGTCAGATGTCCGCGAACTTTATTATCATTTAAATTTCATTAATTAATTTTTAAAAAATTGAAGCATTAATTATAACAAGACAACTTACACTGTAAAAAGAGCGGTGTTAAAATACCGGTGTTAAACTGGTGTAAAAAAAAATTCACGTATAGAAATTATAAAAAAAATGTATTGCATATAAAAATATATAAAAATTTAATAAATATTATCAATTTTGCGCCCAACATTTCAATCACCAATAATTTAATTAATTAATAAAAACTTACAGTTGTCATCAATTAGGAGTTAAACAAAAGTTGTTGAATAAATTGAAGTCTAAAAAATTTGAAAATTCGAATAATAACATTGACATGAAGATTTTACTGAAATTGATTTTCCAAATTTCGTTTAACTCCCAATTGATGTCAACTGTAAGTAATTTTTTAAAAATTATATATCTCAGGGAAATTGTCCTTTTTTTAATTAATGCTTTAATTTCTCTTTAATCAATTAATAAAATTTTGATGCAATCATGACAGTTGAAAGTCATTGAAAATCTTAAAAAAGTAGGGTAGGGACACTGTCTGCGAATGGCCTTAACTATTAATTTACTTTATTACATTTATTGTTGATAGCGATAACTTATAACAATATTATTTTATTTAAAATAGAAGGAATAGCGAAGTAACTCACATTAAAATTCAAAATACTGGTGACTTTTACGATTTGTATGGTGGTGAAAAATTTGCAACCCTGTCAGAACTCGTGCAGTATTATATGGAAAATGGGGGACAGTTGCGTGAAAAAAATGGTGAAGTTATTGAATTAAAGTATCCACTGAATTGTGCTGATCCTACGACAGAGAGGTGGTTTCACGGTCACTTGTCAGCTAAAGAAGCTGAGAGGTTGATGCTTGAACGGGGTAAAAATGGATCTTTTTTGGTGCGAGAGTCTCAAAGTAAACCTGGCGACTTTGTATTGTCTGTACGTACAGACGATCGCGTTACACACGTTATGATCCGTTATCAGGTAATTTTAAATATAACCAAAAATATTTATTGGTAAAATATAATTTTTTTTATTCCTTTACAGGATAATAAATATGATGTTGGTGGTGGTGAAAAATTTGATAGTTTAAGCGACCTTATTGAACATTATAAACGCAATCCAATGGTTGAAACAAGTGGCAGTGTCGTACATTTACGGTATTATTATAAATTATTATTAAATTTGAAATAAAGAAGATTAAATGAAACAATAAATAATTTTAGACAACCATTTAACGCAACTCGTATTAATGCCAGTGGCATTGAAAGCCGAGTAAGGCAATTACACAAAGAAAATGGTTCGTCAAACGGTTGGACGAGCTGGAATGGTGCACCAGGAAGTGATGAATCTGGATCGGGACGTGGTAAAGGTAAAGCTGGTTTCTGGGAAGAATTTGAATCTCTTCAGCAACTTGAATGCCGCCATTTATTCTCACGCAAGGAAGGATTGAGGCCGGAGAATCGTGCAAAAAATCGTTATAAAAATATTTTACCTTGTAAGATATTTTATTTTATTATCTAATTTTTTTTTATATATTATAGTTACAATAATCTTTTTTTTTAGTCGATCATACGAGAGTGAAACTTAAAGATGTAGATCCCAATGTTCCTGGGGCAGATTATATTAACGCTAATTACATTAAGGTAAATAATTTATTTATATTGTATGCCAATCGGCTATATACAACTGGTTACATATTATAGTTACAAATATAAGGAAGACTATGATTTGAAAATAGAATCATATTCAATGATAATTAAATTTAGACGTTTCTGACTGAGGAAAGAAAAAAACTTGATTACTTAGAAGATTTTTAATATTTGAATGAAAAACCGGAAGAGATCCGCCAAAAAAATCGATATCCAAATTGAGCTCGTTGACTTGGTTAGCTACTCTATTGTACGGTCCATTAACTACATAGTTTTTATTAGATCTTAGCGTGTTAATTATTCGATTGTTCCTGAGACAGTTTATTACAGACTATACCAAAGCCGCCTAGTATATCAGGCGAATCAATCAATCTATTAATGATTTTATAGAAGGAGGTCATAAGATTATTATTTTATTTATTTAAACGGCTCAAATATAATTTATTTATACATATTAAACTTTTAAAATTTTTTCTTTTAATTAAATAACTGCAATTTTTGAATGTTTTTTTTTTTTTTAATTTATGACATTCTAATTAATTGCATACTTTCCCACTTGGACACAAAACATCTTTAGATCTCCTTCTTTTCGTGTACTTCCATTTGATTTCCTGCTGGCGCTCCTTTAACTTTTCTCCTCACGATTGACTAGTCGCTCAAACTTTTTTATATAGGAGCAGATTTCGTTAATTGTCTCTCCCCTCAGTGTCTGCGTTATTTTATGTGGCATAAATATATTTGTAATAAAAATAAATTTAAGTGAATAAATTTATTGCAGAATGAAGAAAGAGAGGGTTCGGGGACCGGTACTGTGGCCAGTAATGACTCTTTAGCATTTAATAAATGTTATATTGCAACTCAAGGTTGTCTTCCCAATACAATTCAAGACTTTTGGCATATGGTTTATCAAGAGAATACTCAAGTTATTGTAATGACCACGAAAGAAATGGAACGGGGAAAGGTATCGCGTTAAATAATTTAATAAATAAAATATTTATCACATCATTATGTTTTATTTATTTGTATATTTTTTATTTATAGAACAAGTGTGCTAGATACTGGCCGGAAGAAGGTGAAGCTGCTGAATACGGTAATGAATGGAAAGTTCGGGCGCTAGCACGTACATCAACAGCCGATTATACGCTTCGTGAATTTCTTTTACAAGGAAACAAACCTAATTTCTCAGAGCCTAGGAGAATTTATCATTATCATTTTCAGGTGAAAAATAATTAAATATTTTTCAGTAATTTAATTATAAATAAATTTAAATCAAATTATTATTGTTAGTAGATTTCATAGAAAAAATCGACTTTTGTTGACTTTAAGTCTAAAAAATTTTATACTTCAAAAGATAATCGATTTCGAGTGATTGCATCATTTAATTAATTTTAATTATGCCGCGGCACTTATTTTTTAAAAAAATTTTTCTAATACTTTGATAAGTTTCAAAATTTTTTAAAAAATAGAAAAAATTTATTTTCACTTTAGCTTATAATAACTTTAAGTTATACATAATAGTTGAATCTCGTTAATTGCATGTTGCAGATTATATAACGAGCTTCAATTTTCAGTATTATACTTTTATCATAGGATTTTCTTGAACATTAATTACCTATTTATTCATTGAAATTCAAATGTTGCATTTGTTCTCCTATTTTTCACTAAATTTGTGGGACTGCTTTAATTAAGTTTATTTTAAAATGTCGAAAAAAAAATCTTTTGAATTCAATCTCATCTTAAAACTTGAAAATGGTCTTTTTATTATTATAATTAATTATTTTATTTATAGGCATGGCCTGATCACGGTGTACCTTCGGACCCAGGTTGTGTATTAAATTTTCTTCATGATGTTAACGCACGACAAGATTCAATTGCAGCCTCGCTTAACTCAAATGGCCAAACACCAGCACATGTTGGTCCTATTCTCGTTCACTGTAGCGCGGGAATCGGACGAACTGGTACATTTATCGTCATTGACATGATTTTAGATCAAATTAAACAACATGGTATGGTTAATGAATAGTAGTACCCATTATATTAATGCAGTAATTATATTAATAACAATGAATTAAATTTTTTTTCGTAGGCTTGGACTGTGAAATAGATATTCAGCGTACAATTCAGCGAGTTAGATCTCAACGATCTGGAATGGTACAAACAGAAGCGCAGTATAAATTTGTTTATCTCGCTGTACTGCATTATATTGAGACTGCAACACAAAGGAGACAAGCAGAACAGGTTTATTATTCTTTTATATTTGCATTTTTAGTAGGATGATCCTTAATAAAGAACCGTTTTTCGGAACGTTGCTTTTTTTTTGTAGTCAGATTCATGTGAAAATGACATTTTTTTTATTAGTCTTGATAATGAGAGTGTTCATAAGATCGATTTTATATATTTTTTAATATATAAAAAAATTAAATTTCAAAATTTAATAATTTTTGTTAAAGTAAAAAATAATCACTTATTTTACTAAAACAAATTAATTATATTATTTGATAAATTATTAAACAGAAATAAGAGAAAATATTTAAAAATTCATTCATTTTTAATATAATTGCAGTAAAATAATTAAAGATTATTTTTTTAATTATTTACAATTTTTTAGAGATTGCAAATCGGGTTCAAATTAAAATAAATCGAATTATTCGTAACTTTTCGAATAATAAAAAAAAATAAATTGTTCGTAGATTCGTGTCTGAGCTCTACTTATCTCTGACTAAAATTTGAATTAGTGGAAAAAATATTACAATTTTAAGTCGTTTCAAAGAAAATTTTTGAATTATTCGTAAACTTTCGAATACTTCGTGAATTTTCGAATAATTCGGAGTTTCAAATTATTCAAAAAATTACGAATAATTAGGGTATTTTCAAAACTTATAAATAGTTTGAAAATTCGAACTATTTGCACACCCTTACATTTTTTTTTTATTAATTTTACCTTTGAGAATAAAAAAAATTCAAAATGTAAAATATAAGTTTCGAAAAACTAAAGAAAAAAATTTTAAATACTTAAATTTTGAAATAAAAATTTTTTTACTATTAAAAAAAATCTGCTTAGGTGACACCCCTCGATGTAAACATTTAGAAAAAAATTTTCTATTACAATGAATTTAAAAATTTTTTACCAATTCTCAAATAACTTCACTGCGGATCATTCTACTATAATATTATACATATTTATTAACATTTAAATATTTATTTATTATAGAAATCTCTTCAATTTGGCCGTGAGTACACGAATATACGTTATAAAAGTGAAACAAATTCCTTAAGCACAAGTTTAAATGAAAATTCAGCGTTTGTTCAAACACCGACCTTAGCAACGACAAATAATTTCACACTTCCATCTCCTGTCACCAGTCTAAGACCTAAGTAGTTGTTAGTTAATATATTTGCAATTTATTTATATAAATATTAATACACGAAAAAAACAACAGGATCTGATGATTATGGTAATGGTAATAATTGTACATCCACGTTCAAATTATTTAGTTTTTTTTCTCTATAATGCAATCTTAAGCCTAGAATTATTAGTCATTAGATAAATATAGATTTGAATTTGTTCAAAAGAAAATAATAAACAAATAAAATATTTATTTTTATTTTTTTTAATAAAATATATTAATGCATCAATTTACAACAATTGATTTGCATTAATTTAATAAAATATATTACTATATAATATTCGGGTTATTTAAAAGTTTATCATTGTTATTACAATGTTGCATAGCTTTCTACATATTGTAAAATTTATTTAAATATTTGCAGAAGCCTGTTATCAATTAAATGCGACACAATAATTATTAATATTAATATTAATATATAATAGTATGCACCAGAGTGCAATTTAAAAAAAATTATTTTAGTGATTCGAATTTTATTAAAAAAAAAAATGCTAATTATAATTAAATTGTGATTTAAAATATAATTAAATAATATTTCGGTCCATGGATATGTGCAAATGCTGATGGGAATTGTAAAAGTGATGAGAATGTTTTAATTTTTTTCTTATTTTTATTAATATTATTTTTTTTGTCATAATAATTAAGATTAAAATAAAACACATGACAATTTATTAAATAACTGAAAGACTTATGTGCTATGAAAACACAAATCACGCTTCGTATATATATTTATATATATTTTTAGTTATAAGATTTCGTTAAAGCGTACGCTATAGAAACAATAGCAATATTAATAATTATTAAGTTAGAGTCTGATTTAATATTAAAAATGCATTGTCTTTTTCACATTTTTTTTTAACTTATAATCAAGATTCGTTAACTAAAAAAAGTAAATTATTTTTAAACATTTTCTGTGATAATTATTAATCAATTAATTATTCCAAAAACAATTTGAAAATAAATGTTTTTTTTAATACCCATTAAGCCTGGGGTTATTTTTGAAATTTATTGTCAGTATTTAACTAATTGATTTATAAATATCTTGGAAAAAAAAATAAATAAATAAATAAATAATAATAACGAGCCTTAAAGGTATTGCCCGATAGTGTCTCACTTTTTAAAAATATACAATGACTTCTAACTGTCATAACCGAATTCAAATTTTATTAATTAAAGGTATTCTCAGACAGTTCCCCCCACTTTTTAAAAATTTTTAATGACTCAACTGTCATGAGCGTATCAAAATTTGATTAATTAATTAAAAAAAAATTAAAGCATTCATTGAAAAAATGGCAACGCAGTCGCAATTTTGACGAGATATAGAATTTTAAAAAAATTACTTACAATTGGGAGTTGAATGAAATTTGGAAAATAAATTTCAGTAAATTCTTCATGTCAATTTTAAAATTTTTTAGACTAAAATTTATTTTCAAAATTTCGTTTAACTCCTAATTGATAACAACTGTAAGTAATTTTTTAAAAATTCTACATCTGGGCGAAATTACTTCTACGTTGTCTTTTTTTCGATTAAAGTTTTAATTTTTTTTAAAATTAATTAATTAAATTTTGATACGCTTATGACAGTTGAAAATTTTTAAATAGTGGGAGACAGTCTGAAAATGGCCCTAATTAAGAAAAAATTAAAACCTTGATTGAAAAGAGGACAATTTTGCCGAGATATAGAATTTAAAAAAAATTACTTACAGTTATTATCAATTAGGAGTTAAACAAAATCTGGAAAATAAATTTCAGCTTAAAAAATTTGAAAATTCGAATTATAAAATAGACATGAAGATTTTACTGAAATTTATTTTTCTAATTTCGTTTAACTCCCAATTTATATCAATTGTAAGTAATTTTTTTTTAATCTATATCAGCGAAATTATCCTTTTGTCAATTAATGCTGTAATTTTTTTAATCAATTGATAAAATTTTGATATGCTCAGACAATTAAGTCATTGAAAATTTTCAAAAAGTGGGGAGACTGTCGGAGAATGCCCTTAAAAAAAAAAAATTTTGTTATTCGATTTAAAATAAAATGAATTTATATAAATATTTTTATTGATTGTAATATTTTTAACGTTACAGTTTATTTTAAAACAATACGACATTATTATATTTTATTTTTTAACAATAATTTCGGCACAAATGTGAAAAAATATTTAAAATTCCCATACGACACCTAAAGTTCAAATGTATCTTTCGGTGAAAATAAATTGTAAATTTTTTCAAACTGCCTCTATATTATATTATATTAAATTTATATTAACGTGAGATAATAATTAAAAAGAAAAATGAAATGAAGAAAAAAAAGAGGGAAAAGAAAAAGTTTCTGTGTTATTTTTTTTTAGTAGAAAGAAAAAAAAAGAAAATTTTTTGTATCCTATTTCAAGACAAGCGAAATTGTGATAATGTCTTGAATTAGATTTTTTATAATATAAAGCTTTAAGTTAAATAATAACAAATTATGTCAACAATTATAATTATTATTAATTAATTAAAAAAAATTTTGCTTTTTATTTTTATGGCAATTTATTTTTTAAATTTGACCAATTGCTACTTGTTTTTATTAATTATTATTAAATATATAATATTTGTCGTTTTGTATTTTTTTTTTTTTTAACAATTCATTTTTATTTATTTTGATTTTTAAAATACTTATTAATTTGTTTCATACATTGTAATTAGAGATCTTAAAATCAAATGAGACATTTTTATAAATGGGTAAAAAAAAAAAATGAAAATGTCACCATTTGATTTAAGCTCTTCGATTATATGTAATCCTGATCATATCTAGATCAATAAAAAAAAAAAACCTGTCATTATTGTAATGAGTTATATTATTTTGAATCCTTTTATAAAAATTTTTACAAAAAAAAATTGTAGTCATTTAATTTTGCAATAATAAATTCATTAGAGTTAAATTTAACAAATTAAATAAACTCAGGCTGCTTTTCAGTTCGTTCAACTTTAATAGCGAATACTATTTAATAAAAAAAAAAATAATAAAATAAAATTAATGAAACATCCAAGGCTAAATAAGAATTTTAAATAATAGGTTTTGATAAAGGCATATACAATAAATGATATCATTTAACATATTTAACTCTATTAACAAAAGTTGGTTTTTTAAGTGGTAGTGGTTGAACTTCTCCGAATCTTGCTTTGCGTTTTTCTATTTTTTCCAACAATTCAACCTAAAAATAAAAGTATTATTTTTTATTCATTAGTTTAATTTGTCTATCAAATGATACCGGACATCCAAAATTTTTTTAAAATAAATTACGTAACAAAAAAAAAATTTTCTAAATTATGCATCAGGTAAAAGACCTAGTACGCGATTAGGGAACTATTACTCGATCACTCCATGTATTTTTATACATATATTTAGTAAATATAGATATAAAAATACATGAGTGATCAGATATTAGTTCCTCGATCGGGTACTGGATCTCTTATCTTACAAAAATTTTAAAAAAACTTTTGCATACATTTTTAAAACTTTTTGTCTATTAGAATTTAATTTTTATTCAAGGGCATTCTCAGATAGTGTCCCCTATTTTTTAAAAATATTCAATGATAAGCTGTCATAAGAGTATTAAAATTTTATTAACTAATTTCAAAAAAATTGAAACATTAATTGATAAAAGGAAAACGCAGTTGCTATTTCGCCGACATAGAATTTAAAAAAAATTACTCACAGTTGTTTTCAATTAGGAGTTAAACGAAATTTGGAAAATAAATTTTACCCTACAAAATTTGGCATTTCAAATTATAAAATTGACATAAAGATTTTACTGAAATTTATTTTCCAAATTTTGTTTATCTTTTTTTCAATGAATTATCAAAATTTTAATACGGTCATTTACAATTGAAAGTCATTGAATATTTTAAAAAGTGGGGCACTGTCTGAGAATGGCCTTAATAATAAAAAAATTGTCAGTTATCTGATAATTATGCTGTCATTTTATCAAGAAATAATAAATTACCTTTTCTACAACGTTTGAAACGTTGGTACCAAATCTTTCAGCGCGTTTTTTCAACGTTTCAACTGACGTTTCCTATAAAATAACAAGAATTTAATATAATTAATTGCATTAATAAATTAAATTATAATAGAATAGATTCAAATATCGTAATACTTACCACAGGTATTTTAATAGACGCCGCAGATTTATTATTTTGATTATTAATGCTATTGAATCTTGCAGATCTAGCTTCTTTTTTTGCTGATTCTGATAGTGGGACACCAAATTTCTTAGCTCTCATTTCCAATCGCTAAAATATAATAAAAATTATTGTACTGCCAGCTCTATTGTTTTGGAACACGTAATCATGAAATGAATAATAATAATCTGTATTTATAAATACTGTAGATAAGCTCCAGTTACGATAATATCAATGGAAAATATTTGCCTTACACTATTACGTATCCATGCACAATTAAAATGTCATCGTTATGATGATGTATTGAAAAAATTAGCCAATTACTTGCACGAATAGTAATTAATAAAAATATAATTATTATTTTACCTCTTTTATTCCAACTTCCGATAATTTAATTACACGTTTCTGAGGTTCAATTGTTTCAGCGGGTTTCGGTGTTTCTTCAGTACTCGGTTTATCAACTTTTATTTCTTCAATAACTGAATTACGATTGAGAACTATTTTTTTAGCAGACACTGGGTTATTATCTGTGGATAATTTTCGTTTTTCACCAACTTCTTGAGAATCTGGTTTCTCTGGTGACAATTCTTCTATTTCTTCATCCTTTAATAAATAAATAAATTACATGAATAAACAATTATCATGGTAACCACAGATTTTTGAAACTGAAATTCCCTGACTTTTCCATGTATTCCAGTCAAATAATTAAAAAATTCCCTGACCGTATGTAGTAATATTAAACTATTGGAAATATTTATTTAATTCAAAATAAAACGGTATAAGTCAGTTTAATAAATAATCAATCGTTGTCGTTAAATGAAACTTTACTTAATTATTTGTCAATGATCATAGGTTTTTTTTTATTTATTAAATGAATAACTTTTTATTTTTTATTTTAAATCGATATTTTTATAAAACTTCCTCTATAATAAAATATAAATAAATTTTTCATTTTCACTAGAATAAATTTCATAAATAAGAACGTTTTATAGAATATTAATAAAATATTAATAAAGTACGCAAATAATAAATATAGTGAAACTTATTAGTTCAATACTTATGTATACTTTTAATGTTTTTGGTTTTTTAACTTGTCAATATGCATGTCAATAGTTTGAAAATCCTGACGATTGGTTTCTACTAAGACTTTTTTTTTCTACCAGCCTTTTTAATTCTGACTGCTTCATTTTTTCGCTATTGGAATCAATTTCTGCTAATTTTTTTTTCAAGATTATATTCAAATTGCATTCGCGCCGCGCCACTTTTTGAACAATTTTGACAGAAAAAAAAATTCATCAGATTTTTTCAGTCAAAAAAAAGAAAGTAAAAATTTTCCCAGCTTTGTGACGAAATTTCCTGACTTCCCTGATTTTTCCAGTATATTTATAATTCCTTGACATTTCCAGGTTATCCAGAAATGTTGCCACCATGATTATAATATTTATTTACTTATTTTATTATTACATACCCCAAGTACAGCATCTTCATCTAAAATTTCTTCCGTCGTCTCGTCCAGTGATAGTGCGCTATCTTAAATGATAAATAATTTATTAATCAATTACTTTATCTCTTACAATAGCCACGTGTTTAAATTAGCAAAAAAAATAGTCAACATACCGCCATGAATAGCAAGTTGAAGCCTCTCAACAAGTTCATTTTTATTTCCCGTTGTAGGTAACCCTCTTTGCTTCAATTCTACTTTTAAATCTGCGACCTTAATTAACAATAATTATTATTTTAAATAAAATAAATAATTCAACTTAACATAAACTTATAATGTATTGCAAATATTTAAATTTAAAAATTCTTACTTTCATTTTTGAAAGTTCGCTCAGTCCTTTCTCATACGACGAATCAGCCATTATATTTTTTTAAAATATATCTTTGATAATCTTCTGTGAATATTTATATAATTATAGTAGTAATGTTACTAGGTTTAAATAATTAATTTGAACAATTAACTGTATTTAAATAGTCGTGTATAATAAAAATAATAATGCAATCTGCAATGCGAGGTCTAACTTTGTTTCCAATAACGACGCAAACCAAATAACTAACCACACGATCGATTCCTTAAAACTTTGATCATAAAAATATTTTAGAGGAAATTATAAAATCATTATTATTGTTGTAATTATTATTTTAACACCCTAGCGACACGTGTACTTGGTATTTTAAATTATAATTAGTTGTGAGTTCTGTCGGGAATTTATCTATCGAGTGAGTAAAAAAAAAAATTTATTATCCTGAAGTTAACCCCTAAAAAGTTAGTTAGTGGAACTGAAATAACCGTAAGTAATGAATAACTGCTCCTATATTCGGTGGTCGTTTTATTTTGACATGCGATTTTTAGTTTTCTCCAATTTCTAATAATTTATTTTTCAAATATTTAAATTTACCGCGTAAGTAATGAAAATAATCAATAAACTATTGATGAAAATACAAACTTTCGATTATATTCTATAGTCTAATTAATAAAATTATTGATGCATATAAATTTTAATAAAATTATTAAAGTTCAATTTTGAAATTTCGCGCCAAGATGGCGCTACTGCGCGTCTGTATTCAACATTAAAATTTTTGCTAAAGGGGGGCAAGTGAATCGCAAAATCGAGAGTCGATTGCTTTGTATCAACTGGCGGTCCAATAGCGACAGTCAGTATCATCTCGACAACGGCAGTAGTAGTCCAGATCCTTCTTTACGTTTAAATTGAAGCACAGTATTGCAGTTAATTCGTGGAATTATCCAGAAAATTTATTGCTCATAGTCATTGCTTAATTAAAATGTCCAGTGTTTGTAAAATTTAAATTGTGCAAAGTGTCTGTGGTGTCGTTAAGTGTTGAGTGTTCAGTGCTAGTGTAAAGTGTTGCGAATTGCTGATGCTGATAACTTTCAAGTTCCTGAGCAAAATCATCTGGCATCGTCTGGTGGGAAATAGCAGTTAAGTGACGTTTTTTTAGCTGCAATACACTTGGAGCAATTTAAATTAAATCTCCAAGTGTATTAGGACACCCTTCTGCATATTATTTCCCCACCAAGGTTTGTTCAAACACTTGCGTGTTTTTTTTTAAATTTTTTAAATATTTGTCTGTCATATTCTGCCGCCATTTTATTTTGACGTACGACTTTTAATTTTCTCCAATTTCTAATAATTTATTTTTTAAATATTTAAATTTACCGCGAAAGTAATGAGAATAATTAATAAGGGTGCATTCCTACTCTG
The DNA here is from genome assembly GCA_964016945.1 of Microplitis deprimator. Taxonomy (NCBI): domain Eukaryota; kingdom Metazoa; phylum Arthropoda; class Insecta; order Hymenoptera; family Braconidae; genus Microplitis; species Microplitis deprimator. The sequence goes on along the minus strand of OZ024710.1, from coordinate 4,756,921 downwards.
CAGCTCCTCACAGCGCATTTTGTAATGCACCCTATGATCCTGAAGTTAGCTGACAATCAGCAATTTTTGAATTTTTTTTAAACAAAAAAAAAACTAAAAATATGCACATGTAGAAAATCTAAGAACCTATAGGTGCAATTTTTCGAAATATTTTTTTGTTTCAATTTGTCATTAAAAAAAAAAATTTATTAGACGTCAGCTAACTTCAGTATCATAAATATTTTATAATTAAAAAAAATTTTTTTATTAAATAAAAAAAAAAAAAAACTTATATTCAATAAACTTTTTTTAATAATAAAAATATTTATTTAACATAATTTTTACAATAAATACATCGACAATTAATTAGTTAAATAATTACATAACAGAGGGCAGAACGTGTTTGTCAAAACGATTTCATCGTCATATGTTTTGTGTGTCGCACGAATACGTTCTGTCAAATATATGATATTTCACCAATTAATTGCTATTTGATATTATTATCATATTATTAACAAATATTATAAAAATAAATTACTATTCATACTTTATGTAAGTATATATTTAAATATTTATATTAACAATACAATAATATTTATTAGTTCGTGCTGTTAATTTATAATTTATATTTTTCATTTACTCAATTTATATTTTATTTCATATATTTATTATTATTACTATTTAAAGTTTATTACCTATTTATTTTATTTTTTTTTTTTGTTATTATTCAAATTATTAATTGTCATGTAGAAGGAAAATTATCAGTGATTGATATTGACATTGACATTTGCCCATAATAATAATAATAGTAGCGGAATGAAATAAAATTTATCAATTGAGATGATGATTAATGAAATATTGTTGTTAAATTTAAATGAACGTAATGTAGTGACTTGTGATTTATTTTTAAGGTCTTCAATAGATAATCATAATGGCGAGAAAGACAAATAGTGCAACCGCTAGATTAAAACAAGATTATTTGCGATTAAAAAAAGATCCAGTACCTTATGTTGTTGCAGAACCAGTTCCATCAAATATTCTCGAATGGTAAATGAAAAATTGTTTATTACTTATTTTTTATGAGTGTTAATGTAGCATGCGTGAGACAATTTATAAATTTTAAATAAATAAATAAATTAATTAATTAAACATGGTGGCCACATTTCTGGAAAACCTGGAAATGTCAGGGAATTATAAATATACTGGAAAAATCAGGGAAGTCAGGAAATTTTGTTACAAAGCTGTGAAAATTTTTACTTTCTTTTTTTTGACTGAAAAAATCTGATGAATTTTTTTTTCTGTCAAAATTGTTCAAAAAGTGGCGCGGCGCGAATGCGATTTGAATATAATCTTGAAAAAAAAAGCAGAAATTGATTCCAATAGCGAAAAAATGAAGCAGTCAGAATTAAAAAGGCTGGTAGAAAAAAAAAGTCTTAGTAGAAACCAATCGTCAGGATCTTCAAACTATTAACATGCATATTGACAAGTTAGAAAACTAAAAACATTAAAAGTATACATAAGTATTGAACTAATAAGTTTCACTATATTTATTATTCGCGTATGTGATTAATATTTTATTAATATTCTATAAAATGTTTTTATTTATGAAATTTATTCTAGTGAAAATGAAAAATTTGTTTATATTTTATTATAGAGGAAGTTTTATAAAAATATCGATTTAAAATAAAAAATAAAAAGTTATTCATTTAATAAATAAAAGAAAACCTATGCTAATTGACAAATAATTAAGTAAAGTTTCATTTATTGACAACGATTGATTATTTATTGAACTGACTTATACGGTTTTATTTTTAATTAAATAAATATTCCCAATAGTTTAAAATTACTACATACGGTCAGGGAATTTTTTAATTATTTGACTGGAATACATGGAAAAGTCAGGGAATTTCAGTTTCAAAAATCTGTAGTCACCATGTTAAAGTAATGGAATTTACAAAAAATGCGCCGTCTGATTTTTCATTTATCTAAATACGCGTTTCTAAAATTTTATTCTACTAATTTTATTTATTTATTCTTAAATTTAAAAAATTGACAATTGTCAGCCACATTCACACTCATATTTATTTATGATCCTGAAGTTAGAACACAATAAAAAATTTCCGGATTTTTTTATTAAATCAATAACAATAACAAAAAAAAATAAAAAATAAAAATATGCACTTGTAGAAAATTAAAATAACCACAAGTGCAATTTTTTTAAAATTTATCGCTTTGAAAAAAATCCAAGAATTATTAGACGTCGACCAACTTCAGTATAATTTTTTTTTAATGTGTTGATAGTTAATGTAATTATTATTTTAGGCACTATGTCGTAAAAGGACCCGAAAATACACCATATGAAGGTGGTTATTATCATGGTAAATTGGTATTTCCCGGTGAATTTCCATTTCAACCACCAAGTATATATATGACAACACCAAACGGTAGATTTAAAGTCAATACACGATTGTGCTTATCAATATCTGACTTTCATCCTGATACGTGGAATCCTGCTTGGAGTGTGTCAACTATTCTTACGGGTCTTTTAAGTTTTATGGTACATTTATTTTAAATCTAAACATTTATTTATTTTTAATTCTCATTATTCAGTATAGGGTAGAAGTACCAGTTGTAGCGACTGCTCCATTTTTGGACATTTAATACTTTATTTTGATTAATGAAAAAGTATTTGAAAAAAATTCTATTGTAAAAGTTTTATAAGAATGAAAAAAATTTTTATAATTTAAATGTCGAGAAAATATTTTGATAGAAATAATACCACAGACCTGGTAATAGTTTTGATCATAAAAATCGAAACGTTATTGTGTAAATTTTTACTTAACAGGTCAATAAATTGTAATCGCGAATGATTTAAATTATAATATTATTAAGAAACGAATTTTTCATATAAAATTATACAAATTATTTATAGACAAACAATTTATTGTTATAGATTGAAAAAAGTCCTACTCTTGGTAGTATAAATACATCCGACTGGGAAAAAAAACAATGGGCATATCAGAGTTTAGAGTTTAATCTAAAAGACAAAACGTTTTGTGAATTATTTCCGGACACAGTTACGGTAACTATAAATATTTTATTTAATTTAATTTATTACACTAGATAATATTTATATTTATTTTAAGTTTTTTTTTAACTTCCCGCTATAAAAATTTAAAATTTTCAAATAAAGGGAAGTTATTGGTTTCGACCCGATTTTAAAAAATCGAGTTTTCATCAGATTTTTACGTTTTGAAGTCCTAGGAAGATTCTGACTATTTCCGGATGGACATCCGGCTGTGTGTGTAAACTTTTTTTGTCCGACGATATCTTTAGAAGGAATTAACCAATTTTTAAGTTTTTGTTGCATGATTCTGAATCGCTCGACCGATTCGTTTTAAAGTTTGATCAAATCTAAATCTCAATGAACTCTTTCGATTGCCACAAAGCTTGAGCAAATCGGTCCAATCGTTTTTTGACCTCACAGACTTCAAAAGTTTATCAATAATAACGTTTTCGAGATCTCGAACTGAATGAAATACGAGTGTGAATGTAGCAGACATCAGACAAATTTAAAATTCTAAATAAATAGAGTAAATAATTAAAAAAATGAAATTTATAAAAAATGCACTTAGAAATTTCAAAATTTTTTAAATGCGCATTTTTTTAAATTTAATTTTATTAATTATTTACTCTATTTATTAATAATTTTAAATTTGTCTGATGTCTCCTACATTCACACTCGTAATGAAATTTTTAATTTTTCATTAATCTGTATTTATAATTTATAATTAATAGTAGGTACGCCTGTTTGAAAATAGTCATGAGATTTCATAAATAATTTGAGACTCTTATTTACTATATGTTTTATATATTATATATATTTAGTTGAATATTAATGAATAAGTAAATAAATTTTGTTTAGGAGATTAACAGCGAACTGGAAAGCCGAAAAGAACGAGAAATGCAAACAAGACATCAATCTACAACATCTGAAGTATCTTCATTAATTCGTAATCAATTAAATAGAGAACAAAGTCCTATTCATAGTGCATTAACAAATTTAGCAGTTATTGTAGGATTTGCTGCATTTGCTTATACTGTCAAATATGTACTAAGAAGTATTGCGATGGAATGAGTGATATAAAAAAAAATAAATAAAATTATTAAGGTAATAAAGTATCTTAGAAAAAAGAAAAAAAAAGTTTTTAAAAAGAAACAAAATTTCGTGATTAATATATCATACATCATAAATAAATAACCTTAAGTCGATTGATTGGTGCAAGATAATTCATTTAAATGTTACAAAAATGTTTAAGAAGGTTACTTAAAGTTGCTGCAGTTATAAATTTAATGAAATTGATATTTACGCGTTGTGAAGTAGATAACGATGCATTAATTTACTAACATTTATGAAGTTTTAATTTTATTGTGAATATATATATATACATATATTAGATTGATTCAAAAAAATCGACTATTTTTTTTTGTAAAAATTATACGGAAAACATTGTTCGAGATGACGAAAAATAATACTGTCAAATTTTGAGCTGTTAATATAAAAATTAACATCCGGGTCATCGCAATTTGCTATTTCCCATTTAAATAACAGGAAAAATTTTTTTGAAAGTTTGGAACCTTATCACTAATCAGCGAATCGGTGTATCGAAAAAATTGATAGACATTTTTGTTGGAAATTGAACGCTGTACAAAAAAGGTCTCTTATTATTTTTCGATAAATTCAATTTTTCAAAAGTTATGCGAAGTCAAAGTTGAATTCATAGTAAATTTTAGTATTATTTGACTTTTTCGGCGAAACTACTAGACTTATATTAAAATGTTATAGGACATTTTTTGTAGATAATTTTATTTCCTACAAATTATCTCCCGTCAAGTTTCCGAAATTTTTGAAAGTTCTTTAGTTATTTGCTTTTAAAAGTGAGAAAATAAAATCGGCCAGAATATGATTTCTTGGAACAATTTGAAATTTAAATGCAAATAACTAAAGAGCTTTCAGGAATTTAGAAAACTGTATAAAATAAGTTGTAGGAAATGATATAATCTACAAAAAAGATATCGTAACATTTCAAGATAAGTCTGAGTTTCGCCGAAAAAGTCAAATAATACTAAAATTTACTATGAATGAAACTTTGACCTCGAATAACTTTTTAAAAATTAAATTTATCGAAAAATCGTAAGACCTTTTTTGTAGAGCGTTCAATTTTCAACAAAATTATCTATTGGTTTTTCTGATCTACTGGTTCCCTGGTGAGTGATAAAATTTCAAACTTTCAAAAAAGTTTTCCCATGTTATTTAAATGGAAAATCGTAAATTGCGATGACGCGGTTAATTTTAATATTAATGAAGAGCTCGAACTTTAAATGTATTTTTTTTTTCGTCATCTTGAATAAAATTTCCGTATAATTTTTGAAAAAAAAAAAAATAGTCGATTTTTCTTTAATCAGTCTAATATATATATATATAAATATATACATATAAATTATTAAGAATAAAGTTTATTCAATGGTGGCCCATTAAATACCATAAATTTTTCTTTGCTTATTTAATTAATAAAAACTAAAATCAGTTTGCAATGAAATAATTTTTACTAAAAACTAGAAAAATTAAAATTAAAATTAACTGAAATAAAAATTTTATAAAATTAGGTAGGAGACAGTGGGGCAAAATGTACCCCTTAACAAAAGGGCTTATATTCAATATAAATATAAGCCCATTTTGCCCACTCTCTCTTATTAATAACAGAGAAAAAAAACTAACATTAATTAATATTTATTAAAAAAATATATATTTTTTCTAATGATTTATATTATTAAAAATTTTATTTAAAAAATAATACATTTAATATGAAAAAAATATTATTTGCCAGTTTTTTGTCATTGTTAGTTTTTAAACTGAGAAATAACTTGATAAGATATTTTATTGCTTCATATGTATTTTTAAGTTTTACTGTCATAATCACTTTGTTGTCAATATGAATTAAATAAAATCTGTACCAATGTTCAACGGAGTATAGATATAAAATTTTAACTTAATAAATATAAATGAGGCCATCGGTAGAAATATTTGTAAATAAATAATATTAACATTAAGATGCAATTTACATATTTACAAATTTAAACAATCAATTATTTCAGTACAAAAGTTTATAAAAAATATACATACATAAATGTTTTTTTTTTTTTTTTCGTTCACATTAATGTTATAGTTACTTGTCAATATACTTCCAACACTATTCAGGTTTATAAAGTTTGTCTACCAAAGAATTTTTTGAATTTTTCTGCATTATTGAACAACAAAAAATATTTGCGTACAATTTATTATTAATGTAAATTTCATTTGGACATTATTTATTTTAAAAAAATAAAATATTAATAAAAATAATGATAATAATGTAATATGTTAACAAGTACTCTTATTTCTTGCGATCAAGATTTTTTTTTTTTTAATAATAACAATTATAGATCGAAAGTATCTTTCATACCGTAAAAAATCGGGAGTAAATTCAGAGTTATTATGGATTTATTTAAATTCAAATTCACTCCGTCAGTTGGGGTTTCATGTCAACTGATACCACAGATAATTTCATAAAATAATTAATTATTAATTAATTACTATGACGAGTAATTAAAATTCACTCTTATAAATATAAAAAGTTAAATTAATTGTTGATAAAAATTAATTGCCTATTAATTGTTGATGGAATCAGATGTCGGTGGGATAAATTTGTTGGGATCAGTTGACCACTCCGTTATTCAGAGTCTTGTTGCTAAAAAAATCACTCCGCATAGAGAGTGGATAGAGAGTTTGTCTTTTCATCGGAATGATCTGGATTTTATTTAAATCCGCATTGACTCCGATTCGGGGTTTTAATATTAAAATACTACCCTTCGGAGTTAATTTCACTCAGAGGGGATTAAATAAAAACAAAGTCATCCGCTCCGTATTTACTCCGGATTTAATCCGCGTTCACTGAAATTTTTTTACAGTCTGAATTATATGAAAATTCGTAAAATTCGAAACTAGAAAATATTATTTATTTTATAAATAATTAATAAATTTAATTCGAAATAAAATAAATTTAGTTATTAATTTATTTTTATAGAGAATAAAAATTTTTTTCAGATAATGATATTAATTAATTGAATTAATGGAATTTAATAGACATAATGCATTATATTTTAAATGCTAAGAGCTTGGAGAATTACCGTTTTAGAGGCAATTAATTTTTTTCTTATACAACTATAGGTTTTCAATACTTTTAAACTAATATATGTACACATATTTATATAGAAATATAACATTTGACTTATTTTTTTTACAGTTAAAAGCATTTTGATGATCCAATTTTAGCTACGATACTTGAATGTAATAAAAAAAAATATCAATTACTAGTAAAAAGATAAACTAAGTCAAGGTATTAATTAATTTTATGGATCTTAATGTAAAAAAATCCCAGCGTTAATGGAATCGAAATGTTATCGGTAATTTAGTGGTAATCATAGCAATGTATATAAAAAGATATTAATAAAAAATCCACGTAGTCCACTTTAGTGCAGTGGAAGAATATAACATATTTAATAAAATACATTATTGTTAAAATGATTTTAAGGCGGATAGATACAAATTTATTAGTGCTATTTAGTACTTTATTGATTCTTAGTATTAATCAAAGTAAGTAGAAATAAAATTTGTTATTCGATAAAGTATAAAAAAATATTGTATGTCTTGATGTGAAGTTTAAAATGTGTTTTATACCCACCTAAAAATATTCCGTAGACTACTACGGCTGCCCAATTTCAAAACAGTAAGGGACAAATTTTTCAAAATTGATTTTTAATATTTTTAGTTCCGGTGGAGTCTTGTGAGCATGATTCAATTCATATTTCAAAAATTTTATTTTTGTCAGTTACTGTGTTTTGAAATCGGGCAGCCGACTATTACTTAAGATTTATTCATCATTACAAATTCAGGCTTTAATTAGTGGTATATACAAGTATATAAATCAGGTGTTACACAGAAAAAAAGGATTTTTTGAGACAAAAAATTTTTACTCGCCCCAAGAAATTTTTTTCATTATAAATTGAAAACAGAAATTTTTTTGAGAAAAAAAATTCTTGCGTCAAGAAAACCTTTTTTTTCTGTATATAGATCAAAATTGCGTGTTATTAATTCATTTATTCAGTGACATTTAAATGGGCATCTAACTAGTAACTAAATTTTGACTGATGTAAGTAGAAATTGTACTTCATTTACATGCTATCGAGTAGTGTATTTTACAATGTGCATGGGAAAAATTTATACATAGTTAATAGATCAACGTTCAAAGTATTTAATATTTTCTAAGCCAAATTATCGTAACGAATTAAAAAAAAAATACATTTATTTTCCAGGGGTATTTGCAGAACCAATGTGTGTGGTATTCAACGATAAAGGGGTGTGCATACTTCAAGCAGAAATTGGTAAAAGTGAAGACACATCAGGGAAATGTAAACTATTCAGTGTGCCACAGGCTGACGGAAAAAAATTGTGTTTAGATCCTGCGGTAGAATCGCAAGCAAGTGCTGCGACTCAAGAACCTGGAACCAACTCCAAGATCCCACCAAATACATCAAAAGCTGCGACTCAAGAACCTGGAACCAACTCCAAGATTCCACCAAATACATCAAAAGCTGCGACTCAAGAACCTGGAACAAACTCCAAGATTCCACCAAATACATCAAAAGCTGCGACTCAAGAACCTGGAACAAACTCCAAGATTCCACCAAATACATCAAAAGCTGCGACTCAAGCTCCTGGAACCAACTCCAAGATTCCACCAAATACATCAAAAGCTGCGACTCAAGAACCTGGAACAAACTCCAAGATTCCACCAAATAATTTAAAATCTGCGACTCAAGCACCTGAAACGAACCCCACGATTCCACCAAATAAACCAAAAGCTACGACTCAAGCACCTGAAACCAACCCCACGATTCCACCAAATAAACCAAAAGCTACGACTCAAGCACCTGAAACCAACCCCACGATTCCACCAAATAAATCAAAAGATAAAAATGAGAAGAAACTCATCATCAAAGAAGAACTACTTGGAACTCGTGACTCTAACGATACCAATGCTCAAAGGATTTCGTTTGCTGGAATAATGGATCCGCAATATGATCATTACAATAGTGCATCAAGTCATAGCTCCCAGTTTCTTACCATTTTGCTGATATCTGCTGTTACTACATATTTTGTATTATTATAATTTTCTAATTTATATAGGGGAGGGAGGGGCAAAATGGGGCCTTTAATAAAAAGGGGCTTATATACTCAGTTGTTCTTATTTGTTTTACTTCTTTCCAGCCTCTTACCATCTATTTGGTCTCAATACGCCGCGTCTATTGAAAATTAAAAATCTTTAAATTTGGGGCGAAATGGGCCTGCCAGAAAAAAGTTTTAATATATGAATTTTTTTCACCTCTCTTACTTTTTCTAGTCTTCTGCCATGTATTCGTAATCAATATGCTCTAAAAATAAAAAATTAAAATTTCGGGCAAAATGGGCCCTCGAAGAAATCTAAAAAAATTTGGTTATTATTTTATTTCATCTTAAAAGCTAATAAATAAATTTTTCAGAGAAATTATTTTTAACGCTTAATTATTTTATTGTTTTGCAAACAGATAAATTAAACGGAATATGGCATAGGCTCGGATATCTCAACTGGAAGAGCACTTGGCGCGTAGTCGACTGGTCTCTGTTCAACTCCCAGTTCGTATACTATCCATATTTTTCTCAATTTATTTATAAACTTTTCGTTGAGAAGGTTCCTTCCTGATCCTGCTCAATCCCTTACTATCCTAATTCTCCTTTCCCATATAATAATACGAAAGTGTGGAACGCTTCATGTATATGTTCCCGTATGTGTGTGCATGAACACATACTTTCCTGCTTAACAGCATAATTTAAGTAATTTATATTAATATTAACTTAGTTATTTATGAATGATTAACTTAGATTATTTTCAAGCTTTTAGAAAAAAAAATTAATTTCAAATTTGAGTTCAGAAAATTTTTTTATCTACTGATTAATTTAATCGTGTATAAAAATCTTAAAGTTGCATCGACATGTGATTATTAGTGACATTGTAACAGGCGATGGTCAATCGTTTTTCAAATTTTGATGTTTACAAAAAAATAGTTATTTATAACTGTCCATTCGGTTGATGTTAAGCAAAAGAAGCTCATCAATATTTAAAAATGGTTTCAAGGAATCCCTTTACGACACATGTGTTTAAGTGTCACATTATCCTTCTCAATCCCTGATTTGGTATGGCAGCCCAAGATAATTAGTCTATACGACAAGCTTATTACCGGCTTTAATAAGTTTTCATTAATACTTTTGTCTAGACATTTTAGAAAATGAAAAAAAAAAAAGGGTTTTTCCAACTTCCGATTCAAATAACCGTAAAAATTTTATCGCTTAAATTCTATCATAAAATGTTTTATAAAAAAACGTCTTGGAGACAATAAAAAACGAAATTTATATAAATATTTAAAACAATATAAAAAATTTTATAATTTTACATAAATAACCGGTGCATTGGCTTTTAAACTTAAGTAAAATCTATGTTTAGTTTTAGTGTTGATTCTCTAAAATATTTTAATGCGTTAAAGTAGAGACGTATAGGCAAACGAAACAAGTCTCTTTAGCTACCAAAAAGCTACTATGAAACTGTTTTACGATCTAAATGTAAGGGGTGGTGACGAAAGAGGAGGTCTGCAAGTTCGTATTTTGTGCTTTACTTCAAGTATATGATGATTTAAAATCCATATAGTCACAATTTACGTTACTTTTAGATCTTTATACATAACATACAGTGCAGTGAAACCAGAAAATTGGTAACAAAGCATGCAGTAAGTCATCATTATAACGTCCATGTTCTGGCATTCATTTGTTTATTCTGAAATTTATTAAAAAAATCACGTAGCTTTGAAATTTAATTGAATACACAGTGAAAAATTTTTTGGCAAAATTGACACAAATCGCTTGTAAAGAAACGATTTGCACTTGTATATTATTCCAACATACATCGATGTGTGAAAAAGGTACACACATAAATTTTAAAAGCAATAACATTTTTGGGTGTTAGAAAATAAATTTATTAAAACTGATCGAACCAAATAATGACAGAGTAGTAAATTTATATGCGAAAATATTAATACTTAACATGCACTTTATTTATCGATTAATAATACACTGGAAAACATGGGAGTGAATTTGGAGTGATTACGGATTTTATTAATTCAAATTTGAATTCGAATTCTCTCCGTCACTTGAAGTTCCGGAGTTTAAAAAAAATTTACTTTGGATACGGAGCTTGAATCGGAGTAAATGCGGATTTAAATAAAATCTAGATCTCTCCGAAATCTCTCCGCTAAAAAACAGAGTTTTAATATTAAAATAATTTCCTTTCAGGAGTGAATTTCACTCTAAAGAGATCAAATAAATAAACAGTCATGACTACATAGGATGCATTCGCTTCACGTTCACTCCGAATTTAATCTACATTCACTCCGCAAATTTTTTACAGTGTTTATTTCTTACTACACTGTGAAAAATTCCCAACAAATTTTACTACACTGATAAAAAAGTTGACTTGATTCAAGAGAAAAAATCTTGAACCAAGAATTCCATTTTGAAGAAGATGATTTTCTTGAGTCAAGAGAAAAAATTCTTGAGCCAAGAAATTATTCTTGGGCCAAGTAAATTTCTCTTGGTTCAAGAATTTTTTCTCTTGACTCAAAAAAATCATTTTCTTCAAAATGGAATTCTTGGTACAAAATTTTCGCTCTTGGATCAAGTCAACTTTTTTATCAGTGTATGAGTGCATAGTAACACCGAACTATAAGAAAACTGGTACAAAATTTACAAGTGTCCCATAGTAAACGTATGCGCATAGTCCACAATCGTGTAACTTCTAGGGAATAAAATTGTCTACAAAAAAGGTCCCACGATATTTTGTAATAGGTCTGATAGTTTCGCCGGAAAAGTAAAAAGATCTCGAAATTTAATATGAATTCGACTTCAACCTCAAATAACTTTTGAACAAATACATTTATCAAAAAATGATAAGAAACTTTATTTGTAGAGCATTCAATTACCTACAAAAATATGCCTGCCAATTATTCCTATGACGCATCGTTAGCTACTTATAAAAATCAAAAGACGCAGAAAACATTTTTTCCATGTTCTTATAGAAAATAGAAAAGTGCAATGCGGAATCTCTTAATGTTAATATTAAGAGCTCTAATTTGCACAGGCGTCTTTTTTTATCTAAATGAAACTTTTTAACCTGTTTGCGAGGAAAAAAAAATTTTTTATTTTTTGAATCACCCTAATAGATATACTTACAATTTTTATTTTCGTTATCGTATAAATTCTAAAAATATCTAAATACAATCTAAAGTATATAAATCTATTAAACAACAGTTATTGTTTCTACGTCATAGTACATGATTCATATAGACACATTTTAAGGTCATTGTTATCTTAAAATGCTCGAAAAACAATTAAAATAATTGATTTCCGTATATATATATATATATATATATATATATATATATATGTATATGATATATTTTTGTTATTTCCTCTAAATTTAATCAGCAACATCGCATTAACGTCATTATTAATTATCATTTAATTTTTATTTCTTATCGCTTACTTTACTTTTAACACAAAAATTTATATTATTTCATCACTTTGATCTTTGATAAAATAATTTAATTAATTTAAACTCAAAATTTATTTTTTATCTGATCAAATATTATTTTGTGATAATTATTGCACTTTTTTAAGACGGTGTTGTATGTAATATTGTGTCTTAGTCATAGAGAAGATGATAAAAAAAAATACAATAAAAACGTACCGCCTTGAAACAAATGGAAGCTTAACTATTGGATGCAGTCTTTATGCAGTTGACATCTTTTAAGCCAACTGCATCGCTAACTGGGCGGGGATTTAAGATGTTTATTAAAGCTATATATTAAAACACATATTAGAAGTATAGTGTCTCATAAATTATTTATCTTCTTCTTAATAATCATCCTTGATAAAATAATTAAAATCTAGTATTAAATTATACTCTTGTAAAAAGTTGGGAGTGAATACGGATTTTATTTGAATCCGAATTCACTCCATTACTCGCAGTTCTAGAGTTTAAAAAAAAACTCTTCGCATACGGAGTAAATAAGGAGGTTTCTTTTCAGCGGAGTGATTTCGGAGTGACGCAGATTTTTTTTCAATTCGAATTCGCGCCGGTCAGGATTTTTAACACTTGAATTCATATATATTTGATATAAATAACTTTTTCATGAGAAGTATAATTATTTTAATTAATAATTGATTAGTTTTTATTACGATTTCATTCTGCGGAGTTTTATTATAATTTATATTTTCTAAAACTCATTAAATTTATTACTAAAACATATTAAATTTATTAAAAGATTATTTATTAAAATTTATTATTTCTATAAGTTACAAAAATACTGGGCATTACATTATAAATATAGTGGAGTATCGACTGCTGATATAGCATACGAATTTAGGAATGGCATTTTTATTTTACACTTAAATGTAATAATTAAAAAAAAATATATATTATGTAAAATATTTACAATTATTATTAATAGTACGTATAAAATGTTTATTTACAATTAATATATATATATAAATATATATTAATAGACATATCTTAGTGATTGTATCATTTGCAGTAACAGCAAGTATATAAATATATTAATTAATAAATTATTGCATCAACCGGCTGCGTAATAATTTTACTAATGTAAAATTATGTTATTTAAAATAGCGACGGTTTATCATGATGATAATAAATATATATACATTATTTTTTATTACACTGTAGATAACTATATAAGTGTAGCTTATTTGAAATAATTTTTAATAATAGTTACAGTATAAATTTAAAAATGTTTGACACCAATTAGAGTCAAGACTAAATTAATTACTTATATACATTACATTTTAAGTTGAAATAATCGTTTGATTTTTTATTCATTTATAATATTGAATCTTTGGTGATTGATAACTGCATGATCGCAGCAGTGTTAGTGCGCACGATATATTTTTTTCACTATAGATTTATAATTAATTATTTAACTATATATTTATCAGAGTGAATTAAACGTTACATTGTTTGTTTGCAATTTTATTTTTATAAATTATTTACCTAAATTACGTCAACTAAATCTTAAGTGGAGAAAAATTTGAATGATTAAAAAAAGTGTTAGATAATAAATGAAATAAAAATAAATGTAGGAAATAAAAATTAAATCTGGTAGCTTTAGTTGTCATACCAGTTTATAAAATGTGGCGTAAAAAAAAAAATCTGTATTTATTAAGTTTGTTTTTATAGCATAGCTTCACTCCCCAAAAACGTCACTGGTAGTCTGCAGGAGACTTTCTGTCTCACTAGAGTTGTCTTTTTTAATTGAATTCAACGAGATTTATGGTCAGCAAACTCACTATTTGCTGAGAAAAAACTCATGTATGCTTTTTTTTTCAACTACGTATATAAAAATTTACTGGGTAATTATTAAATTTACATATTAATGATCTAATTTTAAAACGTCTTATTTTAGAGTTTAAATTAAAAAAAAAATAATAATAATCATAATTATAATTTTTAAAAATTGCTAAAATAATTGATAAGAATGTTCGTATGATTTGAATAAAAATTAAAAAATAAATTATGACGTTTGATGAATAAAAGTAATAAATGTTTGTAATTATAATAAAAACAACGTAAATCGTAGATCTGTTAATACTCATACCGCAAAACTGTAAAACGCGTTTAGTTGTGAGTTTTGGTTTGGCCGTGGTTTTAAAATAACCACGAAAGCTATCCAAAATATTCACACGATACGGGGTCGGTCTCGTGGGCCCCCCGAGAGAGAAATTGACGCGACTGCCGTATGAATATAAAGAAAGAAGTTAAGAGTTGACTTTGCTGCTGCTACTGTGTGTTATATTATATGTTGTGTATTAGTGGCTTAGCCACCTAACCGAGCATACAAGCAAAATAAGATAAAGAAGATTTAGAACAAGAGCAAGAAGAAGTTTAAGAACAAGAACAAGAAGAAGTTAATACATATATATAAACTATACGCATGTCTAGCCGGCTGCATACTCAGCAAGGCTCCACCATCCATCCATCTATCCATCTATCCATCCATCCATCCATCCAGTACAGAGTCATCTTAAGAAAAAATAATATTTTTCCGGGCCACTAGCGGCCAACGACGACAGCTACCACATATATCTCCCCTCATAATTATTTTTTTCTTTCATTTTTTTTCCTCTGTTTATATTAAAACTTTTTAAAACAAAAGTTGTCGGGGAATATCCCCAATGCAATATACACTATACACTAATTTGCCTTTTCCCACGAAAATTTTTAAGACCCTAATCTAAACATAATAAATTTTAAAACCAAATAAAACCAATCTTCAGTTTTTAAAGTTACTCTAAAGTTGTATACAATATTATAAGAAAGGTACTTTGGAAGATCCAATAGTAATAATCCGCCATTGTTGCCAATGGTATTATACCGGGTAACCTTGTTAGGGAACAATGAAAATTTCAGTCCATTGACCATTTATACGCAAATAAATCTTTTGGCATTTCACAGTATTTTCGGTCCAGCGAAAATAGGAAATAAGCCGATGTACGCAGTAGAAAAACAGAAAAAAAAAAGAATGTACTTAAAATAACTATTTTTACCACAAGTTTTAAAAAATTAATTTGGATGCCAATCACTTTCCATTCGCCAAAATCTGAATGCATCCGATAATTTCTGGTGTGCCATATATGTGCACGGAGTAGACGCTGCTATTTCTCGAGCTTCCAAAATAGGATTTCTCGGACTCACGTGACCTAAAGAAATAAATAAAGGTCATAGTAAAATACATAAGTATAACAATCCCGAGAAAAAAAATTTATATAAAATTTTATATAAATGCTTAGATAAAATTAGATATGAGTTTTGGTTTGATCTAATTTTATATAGTTATATATAATTTTATATAATTATATATAACTTTATAAAGTAATATATACAATAATTGTCATGAAAAAAAAAAAAAAAAAAAAAAAAAAAAAAAAAAAAATCCTGTCGGTTCATGGACTCGGGTCCTTCTGTTTCAAAATCTCAGTTGCTATCCTCAGTGCTGTATCTCACACTTGACATTGCGAGTTAATTGTATTTATTTGAATTCAAATAAACTTAAGAAAATTAAAGACATAAATAAATGATTGATATTGTTATTAGCATTGTAAGAAATTATATTATCGTTCATAGAGTAAAGAAACAATTAGCGATATACCCACTAATAGCGGGACAATAATGAGTTCTTTTGGTAAATTAAAAAAAAAATCAGAAGTTAAAATTTTTTAAATTTTATATCTCAGTTTTTTATAACTTAATTCATTGTTAAAACTTCAAAATTTTTTTGGTTTCATACTGTTTTTGGTTTTGTTAATGTATTTCTAAGAAATTTGAAAAAAGTTTGTATACTTTATAACATTTATGAATGCGGTAAATTAAAACAATTTTATAGACTTTATAAAATGTTATAAATCATTGTTAAATCAGTTCTTCCGAATAATCTTACATTACTTGATCATATCTAAATTATTTCAAAAAATTTTATGATTCTACCCGGACATCTTAATATTATTCACTCAGAAATTCCCATTAGATAGAATTTCTTAGACCTCAATTATATAAAATTTTATATAATTATATAAAATTATATAAAAAATTTCCGACCCAATGTATAAATATATGTATGATTATATATAAAATAATATAATTATATATATTTATATAAAATTATATTTAAAATTATATGATTATACATATTTTTATATAATTAAATTAGAAAGATTTATATAATTATATATAAATATATATAGTTATATAAGACTATATATGAATTTATATATTTACATATTTTTATATACAATTAAACATAAAAATTTAAAAAAAATTAGATATAATTATATAAAATTATACAAAATTATATAGAATTTTATATAATTATATATGATTATATCTAATTATATAGATATTTTTTTTCCAGGAATATAATATGGCATCAAGTAATAACATATCATTTATACAATTCTACATAATAGCAATTATTTAACATAATTTAAATTATACATATATTTTGTTTATACAATATTTTCATATAATTTTTATTCTATTCATTATTATTATAAAATTGTTTTTTTTTTTTCCTTTATTTATATGTTTTGATATATATTTCAATGTCCATAGAGATTTTCATAAATCAGGGGACTCATAATTTAACTACTACCGCAACTTTGATATTAAAACTAGTATTAAGAAATTGCGATTTTAAAATATCATATATACGTTTATTATCAGTCACATAAAGTTATGAAGACGTTTGTTGAGGATTGGCGCCTGTCTTGGTTGCATTTTACACGCGTCAACCGCCGTACTCATCTGACTCACTGAGCCATGATTTAATAACCCGGTAAAGTAAATTCTTTGTTATATACAAGGTAAACATTTATCAATCAAGTCTTTTATGTTCTAGTTATTTATTCCTATTTTTTTTTGCATGCTTGTTATTACACAGAAAAAAAAGTTGTCTTTTTCTGAGTCAAGAAAATATTTTTCAAGACGCAAGTTTTTGGGAACCCAGTCAAGAATTTCTTGAACCGAGAGAATTTGTCTTAGTCAGAGGATATGTTTTTAAAAAAAAATTTCTTGAATCAAGAATATTTACTTTCATTAAAAATTTTTTTTTCTGCGTACTATTATTGTAATTAAAAAATATGTAAAAGCTTACATTTTGAATCTTACCATCACTGTCATCAGGACAATTGCTATTATCCGAATTATCTACGCCGTGCAATACATGATATAAAAAATCAATGTATCTTGTTGCAAGTTTTAATGTTTGAATTTTGCTTAATTTATCACTTGGTAAAGTTGGAATTATTTTTCTTAAAGAAGTAAATGCCTCATTTAGACTCTGTGTCCTTTGTCTTTCACGCACATTTGCCATAACTCGTTGATTTTGAATTTCTTCATAGCTAGCGCCACTTTTACGTCGAATTTTTCTTTTTGACCCTGATGAAGAGGCGATACTTTCATTTTCAGATTCATCATTGACACTTACTTTTCTTTTTCTTTTTAAACCACCCGCGTTTTTAACTTCACTTATACGATCATAATTTTTCGAAGACGATGAAGCTTCTTCCATTACTATTTTACGTTTTGTTACGTTTATAATATCTACTGGTACTTTTTTATTACCTATCACTGGCTTATATTCGACAATATCATTTTGTGAATTATTAAAATCCTGAAGCTGAGGTGATCCTGAAGAAATTTCATCACCGGCTCCACTGCTACCAGCACCGTCGGGTGAATTATACATTTGCAAAGGAGATGATGAATTTGGTACATACATTTGATCATGTTCTGGACTGTGATCTGAAATAAATTCTGGTGAATCGTGTCGATCGTAATCAAGCTGAGATTGTGATAAATCCTGTGATCTTTTTTCATCTTCATAAGAATCATAGTAATTATAATAATTAGGCGTCGCAGATTGATATACTTGATGAAGGTGATGATGATGATGCTGTTGCTGCTGTTGTTGCAGTTGATGCTGATGATGAGGATTATGAAGATGATGATGGTGATGATGATGAGGATGATGAAATTCTGGTTGCATTCGATGCTCCTGAGGACTACTCAAGTCAACCAAATGATTTGGCGGGGAAAATCGTTCAAATTGAACCGGTGAGTTGCTTGCAGAACTTCCCGCGCTGTGTGGAATTCCTGCGCTTTGTAAAACTCCTCCATTATGAGGAATACCAGAGGAATCTACGAGATAGTAAAGATTTGGAACAGGCTTTGGAGTTTGTAAAGCCACCAGTTGCTGTGCTTGCATCATTGGTACTGGTTAAATATTTATCTAAATTGTAACACTTGAATTAAATTTATGTTATAGAAGCACTTGATCACCACTTGCTACTACACCTGCTGATACACTTAAGCTTTTACTTGTTCAAACTATAAAACGTGTTGGTTGGAGTTGTAAAAAGAACAAGTGTAAGTACTTGACGTCATAAAACACAAATGAACAATAAGCTCGATGAGATCTTTGTGTCTCGTCTCGACTCGTGTCTTGATTCGTCTGGCGGTCTAGCAAACTGACGCCAGAATCTTCAGTTCAAGAGATGTCAGTTAGCCGAAGAAGCCCGCCTCCATCTTCTCTCTCACTCATATTTTAGCCCCACCCCGAACATTTTCTTTTATCCCGATCCCAACTTGCTGTCAGTTGTCCCCACCCACACACGCCAGTTTGGAACCTCGGGGTCCAGAGCTAAGTCTGCAGCATCGAGACCAGCTAATGTAGAATAAGATCTGTGATGATGATGCTCCCGTCATGCCAATGGTATTGGAAGAAGGGAGTCTGAATATTTATATCATAGTTGAAGAATCCAATTGGTTGGGCTTCAACATATTTATTATTATTTATTTTTTTTTTTAATTTAATTTTTATAATTTTTAAATTATTTGTTTATTTATTTATATGTTGATATATTTTTTTTTTTTTTAGATATTTTTTGTGCCAGTTGATTTTAATAAATGACGAAGATTTTCTTTGATCACGGTAATAATAATGATGATTATTTATCTCCTGGATGATTAAAGATTAAATATTGGATTAAAGCCAAGACTAGCGTGGATTTCGTCTCATTTGCCCATCATCATCATCACCGCATCATCATATCATCTCATCCGTACAGTAACTATAATATACTATAGAGATATTTATAAAATTTACCAGCCATGTCACTTTGATATCATAATAATGATTACTGTCATCTACTTTGATATCCTGCTAATTTTATATTTTCAGTGATAATAAAAAATTTATTTTTCACCTCATTGCGAATCGCGCTTCAGAAATTTTCATTAAAATTTATCTGGGATCTCCATTCATCAATCAGGTCTAATTCTAAATTGTCAGAAAATAAAAGACCTCTTAATATATGCAGAAAAACTTTGAGTGGCCACCAGTAAAGTTATTATGTTCTTATTTAGGTACCTGGTGTAGCTCAAGGTTCCAGGTGAATGGTCAAGGTGCTGAGCGTCAAAGAAAGCAACTACATTATATTTACTTTTACTACTACTGGTGACAATCCGGGCTGGGTTTATTGCCTGGAAAACCCCATTGATCTTTTCGGCTTAAGTCTAGAGCCTACAGGATCTGGAAACTCCTAGTAATTAAATAGATTTAAATATATTTACCTGAGTACATAAACTTTTATCTCACTGCTTAGTATTTCATCTCTAGAAAAAAAAAAAAATTGAGTTAAAAAATACTCATATTAAATAATTTAAAGCTTAAAAAAAAGTAGAAATTTATAGAAAAAGAGAATTTAATAGACTATATTAGTATTTGATTGAAGTATATTTATATATATTTAATAAATGTAAAATCAATGTAATTTAACGAATCCTATTTCAAAGCTACCAGGCTGAAATATAATAAATAAATAAAAAAAAAAATAAATAATTGCAATATAAATATAAGTTTACAATTATTTTTATAATCTAATACTTGATGTTTATTGCAAAATAAAAAAAATATATATAATAGTGTGTTTTGTTTACCAAAGCATGATTTATGATTCAGGACTCAAAGACATTTTGCGCCAATGTTTCCTATACCTTTACGGTACCAGCATGTGTTGAACATACGGAGCAATGCAACCGTGGGACTCTGTGTACATACTTCATTTATATTACTTTACTGTATACATATATATTCAACTTATATGATGTGAATAAGCAAGCTACAGACTCTGAATATTAGACACTCATCTTAAATATTATTTAGCGTACGGCAGCGCTGCAACAACGTGTCTGCCACTTGCAAAGCTTTGCTACTTTCCAAACATATGTTTTTGCCATTATATACTACCTTCACACCAAAATTTGATTGCTTAAACTTTTATTAACAGTAACAATTTTAACTTTTTCAGCTCTGCACAGAAAAAAAGGATTTCTTGGCGCAAGAAAATTTTACTCGCCCCCAGTAAATTTTTACTTGTCCTAAGAAATTTTATGAATCGAAAACGAAATTTTCTTGGGGCGAGAAAAAATTTTCTTGAGCTAAGAAAAAAATTTTTGCAGCGAGAAAAAATTTTCTTGAGCTAAGAAAAAAATTTTTGCAGCGAAAAATAATTTCTTGCGCCAACAGATTTTTTCTAGTCCTCAGAAAATTTTTGTTTTCATTTCATAATGAAAAATTTTTTTTGCACCAAGAAACCCTTTTTTTCTGTGTATGCAGTCATTTTTAAAAAACTCCGGAACTCCGAGTGACGGAGTAAATTCGGATTTAAATAAAACTTGTAGTCACTTCAAATTTACTCCCAATTTTTACAGTATTTATGGCCCGCCCGATAGCTAGAAGTTTCAAAATAAGTTTTTATCAACACACTGAGAGAACAATTTATTTGAGCCAACTAAATAGATTTATTTGACTGAACAAAATCATTTATTTCATTCAAATATATATTTGTTTATAGTTAACAAATCTTGGTTGAAAAAAATTCCACTACGGCTGGTGGCGCTATTAAATACAGATTTGTTAACTATAAACAAATCATTATTTCATTCAAATGAACCATATCTTTGTCTCAAATAGATACTGATTGGGTCCATTCAAATATGGGATTTATTTGCCTGAAACAAATCTCATTTGGCTCAAATAAATTATTCTTTCAGTGCAGTATTTTTAAATCAATGTCATTATGTTGTACACAGAAAAAATTAAGTTTTTTGGCGTAAGAAATTTTTACTTACTCCAAGAAAATTTTTGTCGACCTCAAGAAATTTTTTGCATTATGAATTGAAAAAAAAAAATTTTATTTGGCGCAGAATATTTTTTCTCGTGCTAAGAAAATTTTCATTCAATTCATAATGCAAAAAATTTTCTGCGCCAAAAAATCTTTTTTTTTTGTGTCGTTTAAAAATTAATATTTAAATAATAATAGTGCAAATATTTGTTATTATAATAAATACCTGACGTGGATTTGACATTTACTTGTTTGGAAAAGTTTTTCTAGTAGCTTTTCTCATATGTTTGTCATATGTATTTAACAAAGGATCACTTGACAGAGTACAGAGTCAACCTTTAAGATAAACTTCAAAATCAAATATCGAATATATTTAAAAAAATTGATCATTATATATTCAAATAATTGTTTTATGAGCAAAACAATAAAAAAATTAATGAATAATTAATATTAAAATAAAAAAAATGATATCTATTTCAAAATTAGTGATAAGAGCAAAAGTCAGTGTTTTAAGAGATGAACAAATATATGTGTATAGATATATTTTGGTTCGCACGACTTTGACTCCAACACATGTGTACCATACCTGCGTCCTTCAGTAAATGGCCTACCGTGGAAAAATTTAGCAAACATGTGTTACAAACATGTGGCAAAATAATATATCCAGGTCTACATTTAATGAGATTCCATCCATATTGTCACCAATTTAAAATATTTGTTTATTATAATTCTGTGTTATAAAATTTAAGTTAAAAAATATATATATATAAATATAAAGGAATACATTTTACGATACTTGAAGTACTTTTCTACTAAAAATTTTCTACATACATAACAATTAAAAATGGACAAAAGGATAATTTGGTAATTTGGAAAAAAAATTGCGGCAGTGGGTACTTTTGTTGGCTCGTGCTCAAACCATAAATGAATACCTGGCCACCAGTTGAAAATCCCCAAGACTTTTGAAGCAGGGATTATGGAAATTTTATTGGCTACTTGTAATCCTGAGACGAGGACAAATGCGGGCGTAGTATTTTCACAATTGTGGCAAAAACCATCGATTTCTATCACTTTATAATTTTAGTATATTATTATTCATATATTAGTTATAATTTAATACATAGTGCATTTTTTTTAAACAAATTTTTTGTTTAAGAAACTCAAGAACTTGAAAAAATTTTTGAGTAAATATAAATTTTATTTTATTTTATAATTTTAATGACAACAGTTTATTATATAAAGTATATTTTTGAAAAAAAATTTATTGGATTAAAGGAATGAAGTGTAAATATTTAAAAATATGTTTATAAATAAAATATAGGTGAGAAAATTTTTAGCAATAAAAGAAGGGAATTCCCCGAGGGAAAATCCCAATGAGTCGGTCGTATATCCCAATGTCATTTTATTTATTATTCTTACTTTACAAAGGTACAACTACCAGTACGATTGTCACCTTTCAAAAATATTTAAATTCAGTTGTTGTCCCCTTTATTGTATTTTACTGGTGGCCTGTACCCAAACACTATAGAACCTAAGGTACATCACCAATTATTATCATTACTCCTTACAATATGTAAAATTTACGATCATGTAAACGTCTAAATTAAAAATAAAAATTTTAATTTTTCATGAAATTAATCAAACAGAAAAAAGGATTTCTTGGCGCGAAAATTTTTTTCTCATCATAAATTGAAAACAAAAAATTTATTGGCGCATGAATTGTTTTTTTCACCCCAGGAAAATTTTTGTTTTCAAGTTATATATAATGCCGAAAAATTCTTAGGGCAAATAAAAACTTCTTGCGCCAAGAAATTTTTTTTTCTGTGAAGTCAATAATAGAATTTTAAGTAGAATCCTCGTGTTGATGAAATGCACCAGAAAAAAGGAGGGAATCAAAACCAGGTCCGTATAAAAAATCCTGATTTATGTGCTTTTATAGGTCTATATAATTTTTACACTGTAAAAAATTTCACTGTGTGGTATGAATGATTTTGTGTGAAAATTTCAGGAAGCGCGGTGTCAAATTTTTGGCCGTGTGAATTAGAACGATCACAACACCAACGATGTAAATGTTACTTTGATAGGCACACGATGAAAAACAAAATAATAAAAATAAGTTCTCATTTGGGCGAGATAATAATAAAAAATGCTGTTATAGAAATTTATATTCTAGGTTTTAATTCTGAATTAATATCATATCAAATAAAAATACTCATGTTAATGAATCGTTAATTCATCAACTGCGGACCATAAAATATTTTATAAACTTCATGCAAATATCAATGGCAAAGGTTAATTTACTATTATTAGTTAGTAATTAATTGAAATTTGATTAATGAATACAATGTTACTTGTAATGAGTAAATTTTTTTCCCGGGACAATTGATCAAACTTTTACGAAATAATTAAAGGAACAAGTTTTGTAATGTGTAATGACCATCAAAATGAAAAAACATTTTTTTTCGACTTTTCTTACTTTTTTTCTTGCGGTAGTTACTTAGTAAATGTAAAGTTAGAGGAAAAAAAAAATTTTGACTTTTTTTTTGATAAATTTTATAAAAAGGGCTCGTGGACCCTTTGAAAGAAAAAAAAATTTTTGAAATTTTTTTTCTCGCGCTATTTCTCATGATTGCGAGATAACCGTTAATTTAAACAAATTTTAATCAAAAGATCGGGAAATTAGAGATTTCAAGTTTGAAAATCTTTGTTTGAGATCTCGATACATTATTTTTCACAAAGTTACAGTTTTTCAAAAATTTCTCTGTTCCAATAATTTTTTTGCATTAGTGCACATGTACATTGATTTGAAAAATTTTCATATTATTGAATTTATTCTATTGTTACACTGGCTTGCATAAAAAATTTTCATAAAATCATTTAATTTTATAAAATTTTGGATATATACTAAAATATTGCGGGAAAAAGTTAAATAAAAAATCATAAAAAATGTAATTGACTTGACCTTTATAATGATGTTGATAATTTATTAATTTCATTTAAATAATTAAATTAATCGTATTTCCATTTACAGTTACAAATAATATATATATGTATATGAAGATACGATCAGGGTGGTCTAGATCTTCAATCTTTTTTTTCCTTTTTTTATTTTTTTTTCAATAAGAAAAAGATAAAGTGAAATAAGAGAAGACATGAAGTGAAACAAACATAGTCGGGAAGCTTTTCAGTAGAGCTTTCACCGACGACTTCCTCTGTCATTCATGGATTTGTATATTGTTTCAATACTATATGTGTGCTCACTTGTGCACATTATAAATCGACCACTTTCTCAGTATGTGAATAATTCATTTTAAACAGTAGAAAAAAAAAAAAAAATTACTGAATTTTATTCTAAGTATATTGTAATTTATACACTAAAAAATTTGCAAAGTTAACGTGGATTAAATCCGGAGTGATTGCGAAGCGGATGATTGTTTATTTATTGAACCCCCTCGAAATGAAATTTACTCCAAAGGGATGTTTATTTAAATACTAAAACGAATCGGAGTGAATTTGGATTTCAATAAAATCCAAATTACTCTACTGAAAAGACAAACTCTCTATTTACTTCTTATGCGGAGTAATTTTTTAAAAAATTCCGGAACTCCGAGTGAAGTCAGATTGAAATAAAATCCGTATCTTTCGAATTCGCTCCCGGTTTTTCAGTGTAAAGTAAAAAGGATCATGAAATGGAAAAACTTTTTTTTTTGTCTGTTCGAAAATATATAATTTAAAAGTACATAGATCACGTATAGATATTTGTAAATATTTGAACCAAATAAAATATCATAACAAATCTTGTTACTTTATTTCGTATCTCAGAAAAATAACATAAAAGTTAAGTTTTAAAGTAAATGGAAAGCAAAACAAAGCTAACATCCAAACACATGGTAGCGTAAAAACCGTGGAAAAATGTACGTGACAAGCACCGAAGGATACACCTATACCATAAACTGATGTTTAAAGTAAAAATAGTAAAATAACTGAGCGTTATTCCATCCATGCATACCTAGCTGGTTGTAGCTATAGTTGGCAGTGTTGTTGTTGCGTTTATTGCTCAACATGTGGACATACCTCTATTGACAAGACGAAGTTTATCAGACGACACGTGTTGGCCACCGGTTTCGTCAATGGTTCCTCAGCAAACACATTTTCTCTCATGTAGTTAAATCTACCGTACCATTTATTACCTGACGTACTTGTAGTTATTCTATGTCAGTCAACACGTGATTTTTATTACACTCTCGAACATCCCAGGCTTGCTGGATTGGATGAGAAAAAACGAATTTCAACGGCTGGACCTTAAAGAGAATCGCAAAAAAAAATTCAGTAGAAAAAAAATTATATATTGGGGACCGGAAGACTCCAAGTGTGTCTGTCAAGAAAAAAACAATTGATTTGAACTTGGGAAACTTGGACCAACTTACAGAGATAATAAAACATCGAACACATGTGTTTTTATATACCTACTCAAAAATTTCTTGGAATTGACCTGATCTACGCAAGGTTATTGTTGGTATTTCATCTTATATATTTTAGCTCATCACACCCACCAACTTCCATTTATCTTACAATAATAACAAAATAAATATATCAAATACTGCGGGTAACAAGATAAAAAAGTATGTGACGTACGATTTTAAAAAAATTATACAAAGTTAAACATAAAAAAAGGGAAATAAGAAAAAAAATTAAGAAGCAAAAGAGATGCTGCAGAATAAAAACAAGAGCTGGTGGCCCCCGCTGAGAAAAGGCACGATGGGGCCTCAACGGCGATCCGTGAGGCCCTTTTTTCTATATCTCTTCTTCTCGACATTTGTTACGTACGTCACTCAGTACACCCTAGTATGTAGCAGTGGAGAACATCATCAGGAATATGGAGCCTTGTCCAACAGCTTTGCGTGGATGTCCCTCTGAGTGTCGGAACAGTCGAGCTTCAAGGATCTATTCCCCATAACATCACACTCGGCATTCCTATACATTAGTCTCACACTCTACGGCTCAAAATACTCCTCATGTAGTTGCAACATGGGAATTAAGATAAAATATAAATTTATTACTTGTCATTTGCAAAAAAAAAAAAGTATTTTGATGACTTTTTTTTTGCAATTTTATTTATTTATTTTGAAGGAATTCTCCCTCACTTTTTTAAAAATATTCGATGATTTTGAACTGTCATAAGTTTATTCAAATTTTATTAATTATTAAAAAAAATTAAAGCATTAATTAAAAAAAAAAAAAACATCGGAGATGTCATTCCATTGAAAAATCGATTAAAAAAAAAATTACTACAATTGTTGTCAATTGGGAGCTAAACGAAATTTGGTAAATAAATTTTACATTCAAAATTTGACATTTCGAATTATAATAATGACATAAAGATTCTGAGGACATTCTTAGTCAATATTCTCCTCTTCCATTTAAGAAAAAAATTCGACGACCTTGAACTGTCATAACCATATCAAAATTTTATTAAAGCATTAATTAAAAAAAAGACAACGGAGTTGCAATGTCGCTGAGAAATCGATTAAAAAAAAATACTTACAGTTATCATCAATTAGGAGTTACACGAAATTTGTTAAATAAATTTTAGCCTATAAAGTTTGAAAATTCGAATTATAAAACTGTCATGAAGATTTTACTGAAATTTATTTTCCAAATTTAGTTTGACTCCTAATTGATAACAATTTTAAGTAATTTTTTTTAAAATGGATTTTTCAGCGACATTGCAACTCCGTTGACCATTTTTCCACACTGAAAAATCAAGAGTGAATTTGGAGTGATTACGGATTTTATTTAAATCCGCATTTACCCCGATCCGGAGTTTCCATATTAAAATAAACTTCCCTGTGAATTTCATTCAGAGAGAATTGATTACCACAAAATACTCCGGTTCGCATTCACTAAGGATTTAATCCGCGTTCACTCCTCAAATTTTTTACAGTGCATTAATGCTCCAATTTTTTTAAAAATAATTAATGAAATTTCAATACGATTATGACAGCAGAGTCATTGAATATTTTAAAAAAGTGGGAGGGGGGGGCTGTTGTCTATGAATGCTTTTAATAAATGATATTATATTTCTTGATGTTCAAATTTAAAGGTAACCGCCATTTAAAAAAATTAAAAAATGAAGACCAGTCCAACAAACAAGTATCTGTCGACGAATCAGAGAAACACCTGTTGCTATTGGTAGATTTAAAATCAACGACGCACAGGTAAAAGACAGGTATGGCTGCTGGTAACCGGCAAACATAAAATACTGCATCCTCCGACTTTATGGACCACTACACGTGCTATCTATAGTTATGATTGGTACACACACATATATAGACATACACAACTCAGTAAAGAAGTCTCACTTGAGTCTAATCAGTTAAGGGCGTTTTTTTGAGTCATTATTCTTGCGTAGATTCAAGAAGACCCGAGACTTAAATAAGAAAAAGGCGGTACGAAAAACTCGGTCTATATAACTTTGACCTTAGTCTTTTTACGTTGCCCGACTTTGTAGCGTACTTCCGGCTCGATTCTATCCGTATCTTGTACACGTACTTATGTCCCAGTAATTTTTACATTTTTTTTTGTCTTCTTTAACGTTACGTTGATTTAAAGCGTTACAAATCCCATATATTATATTAATTATCCGACACTTCTCACACCGCATCTTCAATGATCTCAACATATTTTAATTATTTATTATTACGCTAATATACTGTAAAAATAGCGGTGTTAAATCTGTGTAATTTAGTAACACTGGTGTAATTTAGCGGTGTTAAAATATCAGTGTTGAATCGGTGTAAAAAAATCGGTCTGTCAGTTGACCCTGCAGGCCAGCCTCAAAACTTTCCGCCGTTTTTGAGCTCCTTGAGCTCGAAAAATTGTTGTGGATACATTTTCGAGCTCGAAAATACTTTTGTATGCCTTTGTTTTCGAAAAAAAACGTATTTACCATTTTTTCTCAAACGATATTTCTCGAACTAATAAAGCCATTGAGATGGTTAAGGTGGCAATCGACGCGTTTTATTGAGTTCTACAACTGATCAGACTTTGAAATTTATTTATCGAATCGTTTTTGAGAAATTTCAAAAATACTAAAAAAAATTTTTTTTTTTAATTCTTTCGACAACGGTATCTCTTGAAAGAATTAACCGATTTTGATGGTTGAGGTGGCATTCGACGCGGTTTATGAAGCTTCAGAGCCCAGTTGATTTTGGAATCAATCCATCGAGCCCGTAAAAAGTTATCCGAAAAAAAAATTTTTGAAAAAAGTTTATTTTTGGAATATCTCCGAACGAGCCCTACCGATTAAGCTCAATTTTTTTTTCAGCTTCGAGATATTGACAAACCGCGTCGAATGACACCTTGACGATAAAAATCGGTTCATATGTTCAAAAGTTATAGACATTTACACACGTACGTACGTACGTACATACATACATACATACATACACTCGGACATCATCTTGAATTTAGTCAAAATAGTTTCCCAGAACCTCAAAACGTCGACATCTATTGGAATTTCGATTTTCACAAATCGGGGTGAAACCAATAACTTCCCGAATTTTTGAAAATTTGCAATTTTCTTAGCGGGAAGTTAAAAAATCCCACGATAGAAATTAAAAAAAACAAAAATGTATTGCATATAAAAAAATATAAAAATTTAATGAATATTATCTGGAAGAAATTTCAAATTTGCTATGTACTTATTCAAATAATTATTTATGTTATACGTAATTTATTTAAAAATTATACAATTTTATGCCCACACAGAAAAAAAGGATTTCTTGGCGCAAAAAATTTTTTCTTGACCCAAGAAATTTTTTGTATTATACAGTGAAAACACAAATTTTCTTGGGGTAAGAAAAAATTTTTTTGGAACAAGAAAACAATTTTTTAGGCGATAAAAAATTCTTAAGCCAAGAAAAATTTTTGTTTTCAATTCATAATACAAAATATTTCTTGCGCCAATAAATTCTTTTTTTCTGTGCACCATTTCAATCACCAATAATTGAATTAATTAATAAAAACACTGATTAACTCTAGTAATCGAGTAAGTCAAAATATTCACAAAGTAAAACATTTTAACACCGGGAAATTTTTTTAACACCGATAAAAAATATTTACACCAGTAGCGATGTTATTTTAACACCGCTTTTGATGTTGAAATTTAACACCTACGACTCTGGACTTACCCCGGTTTTTTTACAGTGTAATTAAGATCTTCAAATTGAGTTATTTAAATAAAATATGATCGGTGTAAAGACGTTAAAAGACGTGGAAATGGTTAATGATGCTGTGTATTGATGGTGAAACCTTAGTTAAAAGGATAACCATTAAAGTATGTTTTAAAAAAACTAATAAAAAATTTTTAAAAAATAATATATAAGGATAGGTATATAAAGAAGTGTGTTCTCTTCCGTTCTTCATAAATCTCTCTTTACGTAGTATGTACTAACGGTTATAATATAAGACGCGACTCATGTTAATGTATTGAGCAGTATAGCGAGCGTCAAAAATAGATTTTTTTCCATCTCGTATACATGTATATAAAATATATATATTTATATTATGTGTATGCACAGCCATCAGAATGCAGAGTGGTCATCATTTTTTATCAGCTATTGAAATATAAATCGAGAGTACCAAGCTGTTAAATTTTTTTTTTTAAATTTTAAATTTTTAACATTCATATTCTTCTTGTATTGAAAGACGCACTTTAAATCTAGTGTATACCAATATTATCTTGGTCGTAAAAGATGTGTGAGATAAAATTTGTTAAATGTTACACCAAAGATATGTCATAAGGATTTTAACGATTATTGTAGAGAGCAGTATAAGCAGAAGAGACGCACACGCCGCCGATAATAGTTAGTGCTTTGGGTGAATAGAAGCTCGTTCGAGCTTTTAAAATAAGGCACGTTCTGGCACATCCTAAAACGTTGCGTTAATGGAATTATGAACTCCACCTTCTTGAAGCTCATGTTCTGTACTCTTATTTTTAATTTAACGTCTAGCAATCACGAGTCTACAGAGATCACACCAATAAACATTTAATACTCAAGCATACATTGGACAGCTGGCCTATGATTGATGACGAGTAGGCGTTGTCAACAGAGTATACTTTTTATTTTAAAAAAAAAACTAAACCTTGGTCCATCTTTTTATGAGAAATCTTTTTAGGGGGTCATGCTACTCGAATGTGAAGAGAAAAATTAATATTACCGAAGTAAGGCTGGACAGAAAGGAACGGAAATTGACTGCCAACAGGCGCCTATATATTTTTTTAATTAACCAGAGAAGGAAGTACGAATCATTTCATTTGCAACAACTTCCTCTGGTATTTTTATATTTTTCGTATATATAAAAGAAAGGATATTGCTTAAAGGAGTAGAACAATTAAAAAAAAAAAAAATTGAAAAATTCCTAATACAAGTATTTTTATGTAATAACCCGTGTAAAAAAAATTCGTTCCAAAAAGATTCCAAGAAAGTTCTGCATGTGGAACTTCTAAACATAAGACAGATTAGAACTTTGAATGGAACTTTTTTGAAACATTAGTAATTTTAATGTTAAAAAAAAAAAGTTTTTATGAGCAAATTTAAAATAAAAAAAGAACGTTCTTGGAACTTTTTTGAAATTTTTTATGGACGTTTTCTTTAGTTCTATAAAAAAATTCAAAAATAGTGATTTTTGAACTATTTTAGCATGTTTTTAGAACGTCTTTATCTTACAAAAGATACAAAAGTAGTGATTTTGGAATGTTTTTGGAACGTCTTTTTTAGCTCCAGAAAAAGGTCAAAAGTGGTGATTATGGAACTTTTTTGGAATGTTTTTGGAACGTATTTTTTAGTGTATAAACAAGTAAAAAGTGTTGGTTTTAGAACTTTTTTGGAATGTCCATAAAAAATTCCAAAAAAGTTCCAAAAACGTCCTTTTTTGACTCTAAATTTGCTCATGAAAACTTTTTTATTACTAACGATCCATAAAAGTTCCATTCGAAGTTCTAATCTGTCTTATGTTTAGAAGTTCCACATGCAGAACTTTTTTGGAATCTTTTTGGAACGAATTTTTTTTACACGGGAAATGTCAATAACGTTTTTACTTTTATACTACATTATTTATATCAATTATATATAAAACTAAATTAAAAAAAAAATATATTTATATTAATGAGTTTGTAATTTATTATTATTAAAAATTCAGAGCTGGTTTGATGAATGTGATGCATAATTATCTAATAATAATAATTAAAAAATTGTTTATAAAGTAAAAAAAAATTACTGATAAATTTTTAATCTTTAAATTTTATTTATAAATTACTCTGAATAAGATATTTGATCATTAAAATTATTTGTACAAGTATTTCTATTTTGTATTATTTTAATTAGGGGAGGGAAGGACAAAACGGGATACTTAAGGAAATACCAAGTTTTCGAGGACCCGAATACACTAAATCTTTTTTTTTTTCTTAATGATATTCAAATTAAATAGAAAAAATTTTCAGTTACCGTTAAAAAAAAAAAAAAAAAAAAAATTTGGATTTTTGCGGGCAAGATGGGGACCCCCTAAAAAAGATAAAAAAAATTCTGTATTTTAAATGAATTTGATTAAGTTAAACTTTTTTGCAAGTAATTTACTTGAAGGAAAATTATATTTTTTATGATTATTGGATACAAAAGAAGAAAAACAAATTTTTAATAGTTTTTATCATAAAACAAAAGTCATTAATATTTTTCAACTGACAATTGATTTTTGAAAAAATAAAACAAAAAAAATTCAAAATAATGTTCAATTATATTTACAAAAGTGATTTTGGAATATTTAAAAACCATTTAAAATATAAAATTTTGGGTGTACCCCGTTTTGCCTACCCTACCCCCTTTTGTCCCCCTTCCCCTATAATTTTTTAACATCATATTTAAATCTTAAAATTAAGTGTTTATTGCCAGAATTAAATAAAAAAAATTTTAATAAAAAAAAAATGTATCGTCCCCTGGAGATACGGTCCAAGTATCTCTCGGTGGTCTTCCAAACCGTTAAATTGTCGATGACATTTCCCTTCCGGCGTCCCTGATTCGTAGAACCATCTTTTGGTTTTGTTTCTCTTTCTCAATTCAAATGTATTTGTCTATATATATATGAGCTTTTTAAAACAATTTATAATAAATGTATTTACGTATATACACATAAAATAAAAACGAAGACGGTGATGAACGTCGACGTTTGGTAAACCCGAGAAATGAATGATTATTATGACTGAGATGTCTTTAAGGGTGTGCAGTGTGTGTTGCAACAAGTATACGATCTATTGCCGAGTGTTGTCAAGTTCTGCAGCTGCTTAGTACAAGTACGAGGTAGAATCCGGTTCACATAACATGCCTTAGACCGTACAAGTCTCATCAGTTTATTTTATGTACATATATATATTATAGATGTAGTTAAAGTTTGAATTGTGTCTTGAATCTTCTTCCAACACACAGAAATCTTCACGCCTTCAAAGTATAACTACATACTACATTACACTATCTGTTTTTTGTCCTCATCTTACGGACCATCTACAAATCCCACTTCCCACAATCTTATTCATAATACTCATGATATGTTTATACCCATGATAATTAATGTACGCCCCAGTTAAATAATCCACTGGCTCAGCAATTATAATTTTAAAATTAGGTATAGGCTACTTTCTGTACATAAGATTAACATTTATATAAAAAAAAAATACTTAAAAATTAACAAAGATAACATTAGCAAACGTAGTGTTGTAAGAAAAACACTGGCTTCATTCATTCATTACTATACTCAACTGACCCACATTCGCGGAATTGATCCTCCCTGTAAGTTGTCTGCTATATACTACTACTATATATACCATGTATTTGGTATTATTTTTTATACCCAAAAACTCCTGGGGCTCTCAAGTTGCCGAAAGATCGCAGACTCTACTGGATCCAGGTTTGAAGTTGCCGACAAAAAGATCGCCAGGCGTCAAGTGTCCGGATCGGTTTGTGGTATTTGTCAAGCTTTTAACGCTTATTTAATATTATCTGCAATCGATTCTTATTAATAATTAATAATTATTTTTAAAAATTACTGAACATTTATAAAATAAAAAATTAAACAAAAAAAAAAAGTCACTAAGACATAAATTTTTTTTTTCCCACTGCAGTTTTGTTTTATTATTTTTTAAAAAAATATAAAAAGTCCCCTTGAAGACTATGACGATTTTTAATTCTCATGGGAACATCAGACGGAATTTTTTTGCAGTTATAATATCTTGAGACAAAAATAGTCACAGAGAGAATTTAGATAGAGAGGGAGAAAGAGTTAGGAGGTACATAAGAGTATGGCAGTAAAGAAGAGAAAGGAAGTTTAAGAAGTTAAAGAAGAAATAGCGTGACGACGTGACGGAACGACAAACCACTATACCCCGTCATGCGTTCTGCTGATGCTGACTTTTCTCATCTTGTATTCTTCTGTGTACTCTTCTTCATTCTCTGCCGACGACATACAAGCAATACAAGTAGGATTACTGTTGATGCTACTGATTTTGTTTGTTTCTTTTTTTTTTTATTCATAGCTTTGCGTATACACATCGCGATGTGATACTGACAGGCTTCTTGACAGCCATGCACCGATGTATGCAAACGTATGTGGATATTTTATACTTTGTACTGAACTAAACCGCTAGGTACATCTTTACGCAAAGTAACAAATGACAAGGAACTTCCACAAGTATTTAAATATATATTTTACAGTATAAATATATTTTGCAGTATAAAAACTGAGATATCTGGTGATAGTTAGTGATTATAGTGATTTTTATATTTCCTTTTTTTTCTCTCTCTATCGAAAATGGATTATCAATCGTTATTAAGGGGTTTGAGATACAAAAGAAAGATATTTTTTTTTTCAGAGTACCTTCTTTATTAAAATTTTTAAAATTTGTGACATTATTATGCATCATTCCAAAAATATTCTGATAAATTTTCGTAAAAAAATATTGAAAAATAAGCCAGTGGTAGTGGGGAGAGACGTGTCACTTTAAAAAAAAGTCTCCATGCCGTAGGCAGGATAACTCATGATTGCTTCATTTGAAATCAAAAAACCAAAAAGATTTATTTAGTACATAAGCTTATGTTGGTTTTGAACGAAGGAATAAACAAAATATTCATTTTTTAATTTTTGATGAAGGTGCAATCAAAAAACTCGGATTTTTACTAAAAATTGCTCCTTTTGTTTAATTAAAAAATAAGGAGTTATTGAAAAAAAATCATTCGTTCAAATCTAAGGTAAACTTATGTACTAAAGAAATCTTTTTGGTTTTTTGTTTTCAGATGAAGCAGTCATGAGTTATCCTCACTACGGCATGGAGACTTTTTTCGGAAATGACTTGTCTCTCCCCACTACCACTGGCTTATTTTTCAATGTTTTTTAATGAAAATCTAGCAGAATAATCTTGGAACGTTGCTTAATAATGTCACAAATTTTAAGAATTTTAATTAAGAAGGTACTCTGAAAAAAAAATCACAAAAATACGCTCCTTTTTTTTTTTGTATCTAAGACCTTTTTTCCCCCTTGATGTTTGATTTTCTATCTTTGATTATTTTTTAATAGTCTTTTAGTTATTTTTGTTTTCGAACTCCGATACACTGTAAAAAATTCGCGGATTAAATCCGGAGTGAATGCTGTGTATTTATTTAATCCTCTTGGAGTAAAATTTACTCCGAAAGGGAGTTTATTTCAATATTAAAACTACGAATCGGAGTGAATACGAACTCAAATAAAATCCAGATCACTCTGAAATTATTCTGCTGGAAAAACGAACTCCTTATTTACTCCATATACAGAGTGATTTTTTCTAAAACTCCGGAACTCCGAATAAATTCAAATTTAAATAAAATCCGTAATTACTCTGAATTTACTCCCGATTTCTTACACTGTAGATTGAGTTATTAAGTTAGAAAATACATTACACTAAATATTACATATAAAATTTCTTTTGTAAAATTGCTGAGGACGTGAAATAAATAAATGAATAAATAAAAAGTTTATCTACATTTTATTTAAATTCATAAATTACAAAATTATTTTTAAGTATCATAATGTCATGGTTAATTTGATTAAGTAAAAAAAAAATAATAAATATCATTTTAAAAAATTATTTTACAACTGCTTAATAAATAAAATTCATTACATAGGCCATCAATGTTTGTTAGAAAAAAAAAGTTTCTTACTTTTTTTTAAAAAATATAAATATTACTTAATTACATTAACGTTAAAAACGCCACCCGTAATTACGCGTGATAATTTTAATCTCCTAAGATAGACGAACCTTGACTGTGTCGACTACAAAAATATCGACCTTGCTGAGCGCGACAGCGACATTTAGCGCCGGTTTTAGTGAACGCTGAGCATAAAATTTTTGGTGATGACACTAAATTTGGTGAAACACTAAAAAATATTTGCAATTAGTTTAGAAAATTTGTATTTAAAAAATTATTAAATTTAGTAAATTACCTTCGCGATGGCGATGACTGATCAGAGTAAGTACTGGCAGGTGTAAGACGTTCATTATTATTCCATCGGTATCTCAATTCAGAAGCATCAATTATATTTTCATTATTAAAAGAACGATCAAAGTCACTGTCATCTTCTGATACTGATAGATGCTCGCGCGTGTAATCTTCGATAACATCTTCGCGGCTTTTTTTTGAGGGCAAGTATGAACATGAGAGCTCTTCCATTGGCAAATTATGCTGTCCATACCACACTGTCATATATCGCCACATATTTATGACACTGCCTATAATAATTAT
Organism: Microplitis deprimator; assembly: GCA_964016945.1. Taxonomy (NCBI): domain Eukaryota; kingdom Metazoa; phylum Arthropoda; class Insecta; order Hymenoptera; family Braconidae; genus Microplitis; species Microplitis deprimator. The sequence goes on along the minus strand of OZ024710.1, from coordinate 4,720,177 downwards.
TATTATTACTGTATAGTAAAATTATTTAAAAATAATAAAATTCTTGAGATTTATTTGATAATATTCAGTTGTACCTTTGCAGCGCAATAATTGTTTTGCAATGAATTTATAAGTATCTTGTAAAGTATTGGACAGACGAGTAACAAAAAAATTGGTTTTAAAATATTTTCGCGCTATAGGAGTCGGAGGCGGGGACGGCTGTGATGATAAATGACCATTACTTTTATTATTAAATTCTCCAGATAATTTTTCTGTTCTTGTTTTTCTATCTCGAGCAACACCAAAGATTGCATGAATACCAACCATAATAAAATGCACTGAAAGAAATAAATAATTAAATTATTAACTTTAATTTATTCATTTTAGTTTTAAATTATTAACACAATATTAGTTTGTTACATAAATATTTTATAAACGTAATAATCAGTACAATAAAATAACATTACGCTTCCGGTAATTTCAGCTCTTTAATTTACAAAATTATCTTTTATTTATCGACATATTTTCCCGCTATGAAAGTTTTCATAAAAAGGGAAGTTATTAGTTTCGGTCCGATTTTTGAAAATCGAATTTTCATCAGATCTCGATGTTTTCAAGTCCTAGAAAACTATTCTATTTCCGGGTGGACGCGCGTGCGTGCGTGTGAAGTAATTTTTGTCGGATATCTTTGGAACAAATTAACCGATTTGAATTTACTTGGCGACAATCAAAAGAGTTTATCAAGATTTAGATCTGATTAGATTTTAAAGTCGGTCGGTCGAGTAGTTTACGAGTTATACGAAAAAACAAAAATTAAAAAATTTGTTTTTTGAGGATTTGTTCGTATAATTCGTAAATCGCTTGACCGATTTGCTTCAAAATTAAACAAAGCTAAGTCTCAAAAAGTACTTTCATTCATACAAGCGTTTTTTTAACCCGAAGAGCTCAAAAATTTACAAATAGTAACATTTTCGAATTCTTTGAGCTCAGAAACAGCAGGAAATTTTGGAGTTGATCCACAGGATCAACCGTTTTTCAAATTTTTGAGTTGTATTTTAAATATTTGAATTATATATTAAAAACCTTTGATGTATTGGTGACAATTTACAAGATATGAATACTTACTTCCGGTTATTAAAAATATTAACATGGTAAGTGAAGTAAAATCCAAGCATGCATTCATTCCATGTTTTAAAAATGACACTAGATTCATCGGAATCAATCCCATTATTGATGCTCTCGTTAAAAATGGTGCATTTAAAAATGCCGCGATAATCATTGCTCCAAGTAAATAAACGATGTGCAGAGATATTTGATAAACTTTTTGCAACTGTTCACCTGCATCAAATTATATATGAATTAATTAAATATTTAAAATTATACATTAAGTAAAAATATAAATATACCGGTATTTCCAATGTAATCAGTGATCCAACTCAATTTTTCTTCAACTTCCGTCCGCATTGACTCAGTTAAATTCCAAATAAAATGAATAGTATCATTAATCTTTTCCAATTTCTCAAGAGTTTGTTCAAAATGTGCAGCTGCTTCGGCATTCTGTTGGACGATGCGATTTGTACTTGATTCTATTTTATCCCAAATTAATTGGGCTTGTTGCTGAATATTTTCCAAATCTTCCAACAATTCCTTGTGATTTTCTTGACGTTCTGATGCTTGAGACAGCAGCTGTTCACTTGCTTTCTCTGTTTAAAAAAAGATGATGATCATTAATAATACATGAGAATTAAATAATTAAATTTCATTTTATTTTTTTACCTAATTTTTTTTTTATATCTTCAGTCATGGTTGCTAATTGTAGGTGACCAGTTCGTATCAAAGCCTTTTCGTTGTTTAATTCACGAATATTATTGGCAACGAATTTATGAGCCAAAGACTGAGCGTTCTTGAGATACTGCTGTTGCTCTAATAAAATTTTATTTCCTTGCGACAGTGAAGACAAAGCTTCAAGTGTTTTATCTTCCAACTGTTCGTGACTTTCCTAATTAAAATATCTATCAATAATATTTTTTACTCAACGTTTATAAATAATTATAAAGTATAAAACACTCGTTTTTCTAAAGACGTTCTCGTGGCATAAGTGTTTTTTTTTTTTTACTCAGTAATTAGTCAGTACTTTAAATTTGTCACTCTCGATGCTTAGTGGGGGGTGAGCCTTTTGCCAGGCTGGAGGTAAAGTCTGACGACACTGTATCTTAAGATCGCTGATAATTTATAGATCAACACTCAAGATAAATAAGTAAAAAGTTTCTAACATTAGTAATAAGGGCCCATTAAAATTACTAACACAACTTTTTTTTTTAATCTGGGTATAAAAATCAAATCTGAAAATTTTGTGAAAAAACCCGAACTAAAAATTTTAAATATCGCGATAAAATAAATACTTTTTTTATATAAACAAAATTTATATTTATATAATTATTATAAGCTTTTTGTTAGTAATTATTATTTTATTCGACACAAATTTTATACTTATATTTTTATATACACTGTAAAAAAAAACCGGGGTAAGTCTAAGGGTGTAGGTGTTAATATGGGTACAATGGTAGGGGTAAAATTGTGTAATTTTTAAATAAATTACCTATAACATAAATAAATATTTAAATGAGTGCATATCAAAATTGAAATTTTCTCCAGATAATATTTATTAAATTTTTATATTTTTTTATATGTAATACATTTTTTTTTTTTAAATTTCTATACGTGGAATTTTTTTTTACACCGCGCGTCGTTAAATTGAGTCCATTTTTAACACCGTTATTTTACAGTGTAGATACAAATAATAAATTATAAAAAATAAAAATATAATTTGCAATAATAAAGTAAAAGAAATTAAATTTTGGATCAAGTAAAACTGTTTTATTATTAAACATTTAAAAACTTAACGTTAAAAAAATTCTAAAAAAAAAAGTCTACTGCCTCGGATACCGCGAAAACCAGGACATGTTCGGGGGACCAGGACGAATGGCAGCGATTTATAAGAAGTAAATAAAAAAAAATTGTAATTTACCTTCAAATGCGCCAACGCATCTACTTGTGAACGAGCACTCTGCATTAATTTATTTACAGTCAGTTCAGTAAGTGCACGAAATTGTGTACTACGTGCTGTATAGCATACAGCTCTTGCACGATTGCTCATCAAGTGATAAGCATTCCACATATCTGCGTCCATATCTGTAGTACATTGTTTCAATGACTGAAATAATCCACATTATTAATAACGATCGATTTTAAAAAATTATTTTATATAATAAACTAATTAAATTCAGTAGTTTACAAATTGTAAGTTTGAAATGACATTTTTAAAAAATAAAAAATGAGCTTGGACCCAAATCCTTTGAGGGGGTCTTATTTCTACCAATCACATTGAGTATATATATACAAGTTCAGACTTGCGTGAGTCACCCCTCTCCTTTAAAATTCACTAGTGGATACTCCTTTTTTACTTACATTTAAATATACAACCCCGAGCTTGCTTATACCATATACTCAATATTTGTCATATATCTTTTCATTATATCAGTTACCCAACAAAGAATTATTTTAATTATTCCGAGGATTAAAAGTAAAATATAGTCAGTGAATTTAAATTTTGTCAATAAATTAAATTATTTGATGTATTGCTCGGTTTCGCCAGGTGTTTATTAATAACAAGATCACAGGTAATTAAAATTTTCTACATTTTGCTTAAAATAATAGAAATAAACAGCGGTCTGTAATTACTATGTGACTGCCCAGTATCACTACCATGTTTAATTAAGTACAATTTAAATTTAATTGTTTATTGAAGCTTTATCAATTTACTTTCAGAAATTTTGTTTATTTTTATTATCATTGAAATTTAAAAATGCAAATCTTGCTATTAATTCGCAAAGTTATTGATTTTTATAATTTTATACTCATGGAATTGTTAGAAAAAATCAACACGTGGTCCAATGTTTTTTATTAATTGTCTAATATATATATTTTTTAAATATCTTATCTACGATAAGACTTTAAGAAGAAAAAAACTTTTTAGATTTAGAGGATTTACCAAAGAGCTGTTGTCTTTAATTGATACAAAAAAATTCGGTGTCTAATCTCAAAATATTTGAAAATTTTTACATCAGTAATTTTATAAAATCATATCAACATCTTTTAGCGCGAAATGTATATACATTCATATTCACTGACAGAATAATTAAGATATCAGTTTACTTAAAGAAAATAAATACGATCGACGTTTTTTCCCGCGTAATTTAAATGTATTGTGAATGATACAAATAAATTTGTGTTTATCTCGATATCTTTTAACTAAAAAGAGTTAAAACCATGGAAAGGCACAGAAATAAATTCAAGACTTTTCAAACGGTACCAAACTTGATACCATTACCTAATTTTATCATAGAGATCTAACTAGAACAAAATTTTCCTTATTCTCATTATAATATCAATAATAATAATAATTTTTTTGATTTGATGAATTTTCTCACGTTTTGTTATTTAATTTATCCGATATTTTGACATAAAGATTTATTCATTTAAGTAATTTATTATTAATTGAAAAGTTTATATTTATATAATACTGATTCAGTACTTTGTTATATTGTCGAATTTTTTTTTACAGTTTTGCTGATGAAGTCAAAATATAATTGACAAAACATTAAAATAAATAATTATTATAAATCATAGACACGATTTAACAAAAATAAAAATTATAGGTTCATTATCTATTATATTTTTTTTAAATGTTCTTATAACTGTACCCTAATTACACGATTAATTAAATTAAATTAATAAAGTTGGTAATTTTCATCTAATTACCAGTGATTATTTTTACCGCTAAATAAAATAAAATTTATTACATTTATTTCTTACCATTTCTTCAGTACATGGAAAAATTTTACGTCCTTCAACACTCGACTGACAGTTAAGTAAATTAACACTTAGTTTAGCCAACTCTTCTTCAGTCATTCCACTACAAGAAGTTCTTATTTTCATAACAACTTTGTGCTGACAAGTTTCTAATGGCGATGACAATTGAATATCAGTTATTTTAGCAGCTTCTTGAAGAAATTTTTCATCCTCAGTCATGGCTTCATAAGGTATCGCTACCAAAGGAATGCCATCAGTTACAAGTACGTTGGTATTATCTGATGGTTTGTCCCAAAACCAACTCAGCAGTGATGATCCACTGACGCAGGACAGTATCAGGGGCATTACAATTATCAGGTGCTTCATTTTTTAAATTATATCAGCACCCAAACCATAAAAATATTTCTGAAATAAAATTGTGACAAATTATGCATTTTAATTTTTATTAAGAATTTTTTTTTTTTGACAGATCAATTAATTGAGAAATAATTTTTACTTAATACGTAATAATTTATGGATTAAAAATAGATATTTATAAATATGTTTATGTAAAATTACTTAACCAACGTAATTTGACGTTTACTTACACAAAATTTTTTTAAATTACTCGTATTGATGTTTTGTTTCTATGCTAGCGTATTACAATGATGTGTTTCTATTTTTTCCAGATATATTGTTATGATTAGAGTATGTATTAATTTTAATTAATTCATAAAATTGATTTTGGAGTATGAATTCAAAGCGACAAGTTCATTCCTGTTTACAAACGTTTAACGGCTTGATTTTTGAAGGTCTCGGTTAAGAATTTAATGACACAATCAACCAATCAGAAGCATTGAAGGTTAGGTTTGATTTCAAGTTATTGACCAATTGGAGAAATTCAAATTTTATATATTGCGCATGCGCAAGTTTACCCGCGAAAAAAATGAAATTATTTAAAATATTCTAAAGTACACAAGTAGGACACTTGACTTTGTGACATCTATAAGATAGAAATTTTGAGGCTGTTTTTTGACATCAATAAGGCGCCAAAATGTCGACAAAACGATCAGATATTCATGTCATCGAAAAAATATCTGCGTGAAAGAATTGCCGTCTTATAGATGTCGCAAAATCAAGTGTACTATTAGATACCTGACTGCCAGTTCCCTACCAGCCCCCGTATATTTAATTAATAAATTAATTTTAAGACCGATAATTATTCATTTTTTTATTATTATAAATTGAACTAAAAAACAAAGAAAAAACTTTGGGGGCTGTATGGATACGCAGGGATATGTATTTATTGTTATTTTTTACGGAATTATATATGTTATATATATTAACACAATGATTAAATTAATGAAAAAAAATTTATTACTACCTATATTATACATTAAGTTTTTTTTCTGGAATAACTTCACTGATTCCATACATTCCAGCAAGTAATCTTCCATGAGAAATTGAAACTGGTTCTTTTGGTACAAGATAAGGTCCTTTTTCCCCCATATAAACATATCTAAACTTCAGCTAAGGAATTAAATTATTTAAAAAATATTATTACATTATTTAAAAAATAAATGAATTAATAAAAAGGATACGGCAATCGTAAAACCCAATAAGCGCTTTGTGATAATTTGATTGGTTCTTCAGCACCAGTTACAAAAATAGGACAAGGTGGTGGTCCTGGTTGTACTCTAGGATTAAGTGTAACATGAACTGGAGCTTTGGGTGTTACGACATGAATTCTCATTAATTGAGCGATCAATGGTTTTGGTTGCCTAAAATATAAGTATCAAAATTTTAGTATAATAAATATAACCCAAGTAATACTAAGTTAACTTTAAGATGTCATTAAGATATCTCTTAAAAGGACGAGACAAATTTTATTTTGTCTTAAAAGCCAAGTTTTCTTAAATAAATAAGACGTACAGATGACGGTCCTAAGACTGAAGGAGAACACTTGGCTTTGTGACATCAATCAGGTATCAATTTTGAGGCTTTTTTATACCTATCAATGTCATCAAAATGTTGACAAAACAATCAGAAATTTATTTTATCGAAAAAGTATTTGCTTAAAAGACTTGACCCAAGTGATGACAAAAAATAAATTACAAATAAGTCATCTAAATAATTTTTTAATTAAAATGGGTTTTTTAAAACGGGAAAGAGAACATAAATTTTCTACGACTGCTAGGATCGACATCTGTACGTTATATTAATATGGACTGGTTAGAAGTGACTTTAGGGGTAATTGGGGGTGGCTGAAATTTTCGGCTGACATACTAGCACCTATGCGAAACATTTTTGAAATGTAGATCCAGTAGATTTTTTACTTTTGATTTTTTTTTTTTGTTCCGCGAAAAACGTTCCGATCTTCAGGTACATTTATTTATTTAAAAAAATTTGGCTTTAAGACAAAATACGATTTTGTCATGTCCTTGTAAAAGACATCTTAAAGTTGTCTGTACTAAAGGAGTTCCAGAAAATTCGTATTCTTTTTTCCATTTTAAAAAAGTCATATCAAATGACAAGTTCAAATGACTTATTAGATAATTATTTGTAATAAACTTTTTGCCGTCATTTGCGTCAAGTCTTATAAGCTGATATTTTGATGACATTAATGTTTGATTGTTTTTTCAACACTTTGATGTCAAAAAAAGCCTCAAAATTGATATCTTATAGATGTCACAAAACCAAGTGTCCTACTTGGTAAATATAAATAATAACAAACCTGCAGGGACAAGGAAAATAAAGTGGCATATCGGCAGTATTTGAAGTTACTTTATTTCCACTGTCTTTAACAATTCCACTTCCAGTTGCTTTGAGAACTTTATCAGGAGCAGAAGCCATAAATCGATGACCACGTGGACACTCGTACTCTACACCCACAAATATTTTAACAACAAATTCTTTCCCGCCTTTAGATTTTCTACACTTGAGTGCATTTGAATTTTGATAATTTTTTCCTCGACTATTGTAATTGTAAGAGGAATGATTATCACCAATCATAGGCCAGAACGATCCTTTCTCTTTCTGATGCTCAAGTCTGACTGTTACATCCCAAGGCAGTAAAAATGCTGATGTAGACAGAATACCAGTTTGATGTTGAAGACCAAGATTGTGCGAGTACAAGCTACTGGGACCTAGACAAACGAGAGACCAGCTTGAAAATTGAGGTAAAAGACCAGCTGGTGACTCAGTATGCAGCATTCCTGGTAGATATTCAGTTGTTGATGGTTGTCTCACTAACGATTTTTCTATAAAACAAAAATTTGTATTCAAATAATTTAATTAATAACATTATAGATATAAAATTTTTATTCTCTACCTTTGGTATTCTCTGAGTCAGTATCAGTTACTTGTATAACAATTTTATGAGCTTCACTTTGTGTAAGATTAATTTTATTATCAAGTTCTCGAGTCTCTTCACCTTCAGAATCACTTCCCAATTGCGATTGTCCACCACTTTCATATCCTTCAATATTATCTATTAATTAATAATTTAATTATTTAAAAATTAATTACAATTCCAAAAAAGTAACTCCTGTAAATTAAATAAATAAAAGTAACTATTAATACCACGTAAAGGACTGTCCGTAGATCCACACGCAAGTGTTTGATTTTGTGACGTTGAAATATCGACTCGACTACAGGAATCTTTTCTAGGGACACCTGGAATAAGTTGTGCTGGCCTGCAATGCAAATAAAATAAATTATCATAATTATTACTTACAATAAATAAAGCTGGGTGGCCACAAAGAAATGATTTCAAAATTCCCTGATATTTCCCGGTTTCACAGTAAAGTTTTTAAAATTTTTCATTGATTCAGAACTTTTATTCGTATCATTAAGATATTCAAAATTTTTAATATATTTTTATTGTCAATAATTTAATTTGATAATTAAATTATGCGAGAAACAAAAAAAAATCAATAAAATAAATTAATAAGGCCTACTTTTGATTATTTGATGTTAAAAATATGCAAGTTAAAATATTTAATAAGAAATTTTGATTAAAATGAATTCGATTCAAATTACACTAGTCACAAAAATTAAGGGATATTAAAAAAATTCTAAACTAAAACAGAAAAGACAAATTGTAGCTTCAAGTGTCTACTTTTCTGATCTAGTGTTAATTTTTTTATTATGCACGGTTCCGGAGTGACAAAAAATCAATCATAATTATCGAAAAAAAATTATTGAAGCCCGAAGACCGTTTTTAAACCGAGCAAAATTTTGAAAATTTTTTTTTCGATGTTTTCTTAGGATTACTCGGACATCGCGCATAATAAAAATATTTAAAGACCAGATCAGAAAACTATACACTTGAAGCTACAATTTGTCTTTTTTGTTTTTGTTGTATGACCATTTTCCTTTGAGTTACAACCTATAGAAAATCACTTAAAAATTTTAATTATTTAATATCCCTTAATTTTTGTATCTAGTCTATTATTGACAAATTTAAAAATTTTTAACTGTCGCAATAAAATTCCCAGATACTTTTAGAAAATTCCTGACATTTCCCGGTTGCATTAAATCCTGATAATTCCCAATTTTCCCGGTTTGTGGCCACCTTGTAAAGTAAATAAAATAAAAAAAATAATCCACCTAAAATTATGAGTACTGGGTTGAAAAACAGGGAACTCAATTTTTTCTAACTTCGAACAGCCACACTGTTTAGCCATCAATTGAAACCAATCATAATTAGCGTGTCGTAAATTAAAAGGATCTTCTCTTGGTCCTTGACATTGCCCACAATTACAAGCGCAAACATATCTCACTCCACTGCAATGCTCCATAATTGGTAATTCATTGTCATCCTCACGTTTATCAACAAGTTCACCGCCACCTGCACCTTCACTGCCACCTTTATGCAGCGGATTGGTGCATGGATTACCAGTCAATGACAAAACTTCACACATTTGTTTACCAGTTCGCCAATGTTTGTCGCACTCCATCTGTAATTTTTCATTGAATTCATCATAAAGCGGCCCACGTGCGTGCATTTCAAATACCGCCATCGCATGAGCCAGCTTACTTTCATGATAAGCGCGGCCATAATGTTGCGGTAAATTATCTTGATAAGTTTGTAATGCACGTGGTAATATTTTGCTACATCTACTTTTACTAAATTTTACGTCTGTGTTTAGCAGACCGTGTAAAGCTGACAGCTCTTTGTCAGTACTGTGCATAAAAAATTCATAAACTACATTGGCAACTTTTGTAAATAATGAGACTGATGGTATTTCAAAATATGAAGGAACTGGATGACGTCCAACTTTACTGTTATCATCAAAACCTTTACTAAATGCTAGATTAACGTGCTGATGTAAAAACGTTTTGAATGATCGTAGCTCGTTGCTTAGTCCAAAATTAAAAATTTCTTCACTCTTATCACTCTTATTATTATTATTGCTGTTGTTATTATTATTATTTTTTGACCCATTTGAACTGATTTTACAGCTTTCTATTAATTTTTTCATCATGTAGCCGTACATGTCACGAGACTCAGTGGATCCAGTGTGAATATAAACAAATTCTTGATTTGCTGGAATAGCAAAGAGACAATAGGAACTGATATTATGTACGACATGACTTTCTTTGAGGATATCATAAATTTGATCTTCCATCGAGTGCTCCAGTTGTTTAATATTTGGTAAATTTTCTGGTGTTTGCTTCAATTCAACTGGACCAGTTTCAAAATAAAATAAGACGCGGGGAGGACAAGGTCTGCAATTAGTTACCCAGTTTTTTGGTAATCCTGATATAGTACCAAGTAAACTAGACAATTGTGTTGATACTTTTTGTCTAAAAAAAAAAGTATTTTAATTTTTTAATACAAATATTGTTAATTTAAATTAATAATAATTTTCGGATTTTTTTTTTTCAAGTAAATTAGAAAAAAAAAAAAAACTAAAAATATGCACATGTAGAAAATTAAAAAAACTATAAGTGCAATTATTTTAAATATTTTTTTCTTTATAATTTATCGTTTTTAAAAAAATCCAAAACTTATTAGACCTCAGCTACATTATGACGGTAAAGTTAGCAGGCATCTGACAATTTTTAAAACTTTGAAATATTAAATTAAAATGTTTATAAAATAAAAATAAAAAAATACATATTTAGACAATTCAAAACTCAATACATGCATTTTTTTTAAATTTTATTATTTCAACTCCTTAATTTTTTTATATGTAATTAAATAATTGTCGTATGTTTGCTACACTTACACTTATGGCTAAATTCAGTATCATTATTAATTACCTAATTTTATCAAGAGCCCGAAATAGATGCAAATAACTGTAATCAAAGGTATGAGTTGGATGACTGACAATAACTATATGAGATATATGAAACAGAACTAGCAGAGCTTTGGCATATTTTTCTCTCATAAGTGCCCACGCACTCAAAAAATCTTTGCATCCTGATTTTTCTATAAAACTGTCATATTGTGACACCAAAGTTTGACTGTCCAGCAACCCTCGCAAGTGTAAATAAATAACTCGTTCTTTTTCATCATGATAACCTTCAATTTCCGACTGTAAAAATTAAACTTAGTAAATATATTATTCAAATAAAATTTATTATTTATTTTTATTTATGTAAATACCATCGTGTCATCATTAACAGTGGGGTGATCAAGAAGATCTACCATAAGATTGGTACCAATCATCTCTGATTTACATCCTTTTGCACGGTATTGTGATTTTCCAATTATAGAAACAATTATCACTTTTCCTGATGCTGGCGATTCCTCCTGATTCCATGGTATTGAAAATTTTTTTGGACGCATTATTGATAATAAATATTTACATAAAATACTTTATATATATTTGGTGTTTTAGGTTATAATTTATAACTTGGAATTCCACATATCACAACAAATTATTTTAAAGGTTAGGCCTTTTTACGAAAACCAGCGCAAGCGCATCCGCCATGTTTTAAAGGCGGCAATTTAAAAGTTTCAGACACTTCCCAAGTAGCAGAGAGACAACTTTAAGATGTTTTTTAAAAGGACAAATTTTTTTTTGTCCCAAAGTCAAGTTTTTTTAATATAAATAAGACATTACGACATTAAGATGTTAGTCTTAGGAGACATAGAATATTTGTGTTATTTTTATGAATATAAAGGTAACTGACAAATGGCAATTTTTTCAAATTTTTGAATAAATAAATATAACGAGTATGAATGTAGCAGACATCGACAAATTTAAAATTATAAATAGAGTAAATAATTAAAAAAAAAAATATTTATAAAAAATGCACTTATTAATTTAAAAATTTTTTAAATGCGCATTTTTTTAAAATTCAATTTCATTAATTATTTACTCATTTATTAATAATTTTAAATTTGTCTGATGTCTGCTACATTCACACTCATAAAAATAAAACTTAAATAGAATAAAAATTAAAATATGCGTATTTTGATCAATGAAAAATCAATACGCGCGTTTTTTCAAATTTATTTATTTACTTATTTAAAATTTATAAATTGTCTCATGTCTGCTACATTTATACTCATGTTATTTTTCCTATCTTAAAAAGGGTATTTCAATTTAAAAAATCGTTTAGATGACATTTGACCTCTATTTGTAATTTACTTTTTGTTGTCGCTCTTGTTAAGTCTTTTCAGTAGACATTTTTTCGGTGACATAAATTTCTGATCGTTATGTCAACATTTTAGTGCCTTAATGATATATAAAAAAACAGCCTCAAAACTGATATTTTATAGAGCCAAGTATACTTGAGTTCATACAAATTGCTGATATAAAACATAAAACATGGCGGATATTGAGACATGCGCACTGAAAATGACAGGGCCGATTATTTATTAAAAAATATAATTTTAAAATAAATAATTGGTTTAGTTACAGAATATCTTCAATATTGACATCAATAATTTAAAAATAGAGTATATTCGTGCTCATGTACACGACCCCCCCTCCCCCCACCTGTGATGTCGCAGTTTAATTAAAATTTGCATTGCAATTATAATTTCAATTTATTAGCATTAAATCCAAATATTTCGCTAAATAAATAATTGATATCGATAGGAAAAAAGGAGAGCAATTAAATGACAGCGATGAATATTAAAAATAAAATTTACTTATTGAGTTATTTACAAAAATTAGTTTTGTATATTAAATTGAAAATAATTAATTAAATATTAATTTTATGACTGGAGCAATAATGGATTCTGAAAGAGCATTTAAAGAGCAATTTTTTGGTATATCAATTATTAAAAAATATCAAAATTACCCGCTAACTTAATAGTGGTAGAAAAACACCGGTTTTGGACACCACATAATTTGTGGACAGCTTATACTTATATTTATTACAATATATGGAGTATATAAAAAATATTTTTGCTATAAAAAGTGAAATCAAAGTATCTTTGGATACGTCGGAAAATTCAGTGGTTATTTTGCGCGGCAAATAAATAAATTATCTTATAAACTATCAATTTTCGGACCGTTAGTTCTACTTTACATGGAATGATTAAATAGTTTTATTTGGTTGACAGAAAAAAATCGATTGTATTTGAATTTAAAATTGTAATGTTTAAATGTTTGGCTGGTGGTATGCGTAATTAAATTTTTGAAATAATGGAGTATGAACTAGCGAGCGTAGTAGAAGAATCAAACTCACTTAATTGAGTTTTCTTACCACAGCCTCCGTGGCGCAATGGGCTAGCGCGTTCGGCTGTTAACCGAAAGGTTGGTGGTTCGAGCCCACCCGGGGGCGGTATTATTTTTTCTAATTTTAAAAAAATTTTTCGATATTCAAATTATGAAACTGTGATATGGTTAATTATCAATTCAGTTCATAACTCCTTTCATTTTAATTTATTAAGCCCGTTCTCAGACAGCGCCTCCCACTTTTTAATGACTTTCAGCTGTCATGTATCAAAATTTTATCAATTAATTAAAAAAAAGTTACAGCATTAATTGAAAAAAGGCAACTTATTTGCAATTATGTTGAGATATTGATTTTAAAAAAAATTACTTACAGTTGATATCAATTGGGAGTTGAACGAAATTCATTCAGCAAATTTTGCTTAACGCCTAATTTATAACAGCTGTAAGTAATTTTTTTAAAATTCTATATCTCGGTAAAATTACGACTACGCTGTCCTTTTTTCGATTGAGGTTTTAATTTTTTTTTAATTAATTAAAATAATTTGAATACGGTTATGACATTTGAAAGTCATTGCATATTTTAAAAAAGTGGAGGGACACCTGAGAATATCCTTAAGTATTTAAACTCACCATTGTATAAGAAACTGAATTTGCAGATGAAATAACTCTACTCTATTTAATTATAAATTTAATTACACGTCTAATAAAAGTAAACATTTTATTTATTGAAATTTTACAGTATAAAAAGTATTCATAAATATAATTAAGATATTTTTTCCATGATACATCTAGAAGTATTTAAATGTCAATTAACAGTATCAATCTCTTTTGTAAATGATAAACTACCGAATTCGTTTGAGAAATTTTTTAAGCTTTTAGTAATAAGAGATTGTCAGAATTAAAATCTTAGACTTTAATCTACGGTTGAAATATCATTACTCTAGTTTAAAAAAATTGTTTTACTTGATCGTATATTCATTTACCTTGTTCTGAATCGCAATTTAAATATTTGCTTTTTGTTTTTATTTATTAGAATAATTGATTTTAAAAAATTGACAATTTTTTTTAGTGAAAAGTTAGAAAAATATCCAGTATAAAAAAATCATTGAGTTTCATCTTCAATCTTTATACATTACTCGTGATAAAGCAATATAAGAAATTTTTGTAGCAATATCATGATATCCAACAGGACCTAATTCACAGTCAGCACACGCTAAATATTTTATTTGGTCAACTGTTTGTGTGACACTTATGTTTTCAAATTGAAACATATCATCAACTTGCCAATAATCATTCAGATTTTCAACTTCAATAGATGATGACTCTGTTACATTTTCAGGTTGATCATCAGTATTTTTATCATTGATATACTTTTTCTTATGCATAAGTGGCAATGAAAACTACAAAAAATATTATTATTATTATTATTATTATTATTATTATTATTATTATTATTATTATTATTATTATTTATGATATGGAAGTTAGTCGACGTCTAATAATTTTTGGATTTATTTTAAAACGATAAATTATTAAAAAAAAATTGTTTAAAAAAATGAGTGTGAATGTAGTTGACAGTAAGCAATTTAGAAATTTTGAAATAAACAAATAAAATGTAACTACAATAAAAATTAAAAAAATACGTATTGAGATAATTGAAAACTTAGGTTACGCATTTTTATGAGTGTAAGCGTGGCAGACATACGAAAATTTTTCAGTTCCATATAAGAAAATTAAATAATTGAAATAATAAAATTTAAAAAAAAGACATGTATTGAATTTTGAATTGTCTCAATATGAATTTTTTTATTTGTATTTTATAAATATTTTAATTTATTATTTCAAAATTTTTAAAATTGCCAGATGACCGCTAACTTTACTATTATGCACTTTTTTCAATGTCATTTTTAATTTATTTATTTAAAATTTATAAATTGTCATATGTCTGCTACATTCACACTCATTTGAAAAAAAATACACTTATAGCTTTTTTGAATTTCTACATGCGCATATTTTTAGGTTCTTTTTTTTTCTCATAAATGAAAAATTGACAAAAAATCTAAAAACTGTTAATTGTCTTCTAACTTCATGATCATTATTATTTAAATAAATTAATACTATGATACTGAAAGTAGCAGTCATTAAAAAAATTTATTTATTGGAAATAAGTAAAGTAAATACTGGCAGGCAATAATTTTTAAAAACGCATGTGAAAAATTTTCAAAATTTTCCTTGTAGAAATTTTTTAAAAATTTTTCTGATGGCAATTAAAAATTCTAATTTTTTAATGCCGGTTACTTTCCGGATCATTTAATACTTCACTTAAAATTAAATAAACAAAAAAAAATTATTTTTACCTCACGAGAAACAAAAGTGCCGACTCTTGAATTTAAAATAATTGATGGACAAAATGTGCAATACATTTTAGATTTATTTTTTCCCTTGTCATCGCTCTTGGACTCATGATTTATTTCATTTGTTGATGACATTTTTATTTTATTATAATAATATTTAAAAAATTGTTTGCTTTTTTGGTTGATATAACCTCAAAAAATTCAGTAATTTAAATTAACATGAACATGTAAAATAACTGTTACGATGTATAATTTATTAATAATTATATTTTTTCTGATTTTCAAAAAAGCGGACAACTTATTTATTTAATTATTAATGTTTAATTATATTTATTACTTAGAAAAATACATAAAATGATGGGCGGAATAAGAAAGCGCGCGTTTATGAACTCCACATGGACAAGCAATGAACTGTTTTGAATAATGGCGACTTGTATTATAAAGGAGGTTTCCAATAAAAAAGAAAAAAAAAATTAATAAATAGATGAAGTAAAATTATATATCTTAAATTCATAAAATTATGTCGTGTTTCTCCATTAATTAATAGATTTAGTCACGTCACTTAAAATTGTTTATAAAATTATGTTCAGGTAAGTTGATAATTTCAAAACCTGATACAATAAAAAAAAATTATGTGACAAAAATATATACAACTGCAATTTATATTAATAATTAAGTCGCTCGTTTGAAAATTAAAAATCATTTTATTTGTAACAAAACATTTTTTTAGTTTAAAATAATTGTAAGCAATTAGATGATAAGTGGCCCAGTTTTTGACTTTTTAAAGAATACGGGTGATACTTTACAAAAAATATATATATAACTTAATAATGTTAATTATATAACTAAAATCTAGTGTTTCAGTATACAATTAAATGTTTTACGATAAATTTTTAATGACTTTCATTATCGCTGAATATAAATAAATAATTTTCATTTATTTTTAAAAAAGGGTCAGTTTGTGGAAAAATCAGTTTTTAGTGCAAAAACATTGCCCTGGTATAAAAAACTGAAAGTATCATAATTTGCACTGTAATAGTTGAGACTATTTCTTACAATAAAATAATTACAATTATAAATACCTAATTTTAAGTTTCTAATGTATTTTTAGTTGAATGAAACTTAAAAGTTAAGGTAAGAGACCTAGTACCTGATCAGAGAACTAGTACCAAATCACTCATGTATTTGTATATCTATATATCGACGTTCTAATTAGCAAATGGTCTAACTCCATTTCAGAAAATTCTTCATTTATGCGAAAAAAAGTAATTTAAAAATTTTTTTTCATCTAAAAATCAATTCTATATCTAGTATATGTATAGTATTTTTGTCAAGGTTACTCAAATGATTTTTTCTCTGACTAATAGTATCTGAAAATTGCACACAATCACCTACGAAAAATAATCAGTTAGGCACTTTGCTAATTAGAACGTCGATATACTAAATTTGACTAACTATATATATATATATATATATATATATATATATATATATATATATATATATATATATATATATATATATATATATATACGAATACATGAAGTGATCGAGTACTAGGTCTTTTACCTTACTTATGATTTTTCAACTGTTCTTAATTGAAAAATTCATCGTTGACAAAAGAAACTGTAAAAATTGCCATTTCCTTAGTAGCTATTTTAGTCAAGATCTTGAAATCACAGTATATATAGATACATATTTCACTGTAATTATTATTATTACTGTAATCTCCTTGACTTGCTCAAAATTTGCTGCAGAATTGACCAATATTGCCTCTAGGATTATTGATAGTGCATTTTCGTTATATGAGAATAACTGTAATCTTTTATTAGTTGATAAAATTTATAGTATGAGCTACTAATTCTCGAGAATGATAAATATTTTGTCAATTATTGCATCTCAAACTGTAATTTTTAAACCCTGTTGCTTGAGTTTATTTAAAATGCTACTAACTATTATGAAATAGTAACTTCAACTATTAAGAATGTAAGCAGAGTTAAAATGAATTTATAGAAAAAATTACAATGTGAGATATTAATTTTTACCATGAAATTTGAAGGTTGAAAACCTGTTTGCTATTAAGGACTAAAAAAATTCTAATATGAAACTGTAATAATTGCTACGTCTCAGAAATCAGAAGTAAAGTAATTTTTACAGTTTGTTGTAGAGGGACTTTGCTTATATTTGAAACTGTAATAAATCTTGGATGTACATTAAACTTTTCCACTCTTTTTTTCCGTATAAACACTTAGTTATGTACTGATCCTTAAATTTAATCAAACGCTGGTAAATAATACAGTTTTTAGTGATTATTGCTACAACAAAAATGATTAAACTAAAAACTAAGACAGTTTGCCAATTTTTTTTAGATACATTTTATTAATGATAATATTTACAATTTAGTTGTTAATGTAAAATTTATATTTAAAAAATTTTTTTAAAAATCGTGAAAAGGTCAGAAACCGGGTCACGTTTAATTACAAGAATATTTATCTGGTAAAAAAGTTACATAATTTTTGTTTATATCTTATCAGTCTCTTCTTGATGATTGAATTCTTCTTTTAACTCAATCACTTTTAGTTACTTACACCCTGTCATCTCATTGATTTCGTTTGTAAAAAATTTCTTCTCCAGTGAATATTTTAAGAATCATTTTTTTTTTCTTTTTGTGAGTAACCATCTATTTTCAAATAATTAGTGAATTGTTCGTCAAGTAGCTCATTGAGTAGTACCACTGCGGGGCGTATCATTATCTAATGAAAATTTAAAAAAACAAACAATAATTAAATTTATGATTTTTAAGTCAATTTCTTATTTAAAAATCCGATTTCCTTTTACATGGAAATTCTATTTAGATATAGGATTATTTCGCACATTAATTGTTTTTTTTTATCGAATTTTTTAAACACAGTTTTTAAAATTTATAAATAATATTCTTACATCTATCCAGCAAGACGTTTGTTCAATAGTTTTTCGTGTACTCTTTGGTCCCCATTCATCAGCAAAACTCAGGCGTAGACTATAAAATTCTTTAAAATCACTAGTACCAATCGTTTTTCCTTCTTTAGATCTAGCAGCGATCTGTTGCTTTATTTCTTCATAATATGATCTCAAACGAAATACTTTAAAATGAGTGTATAAATCAATTTGGTGAACAAAACTAACATTTTTTTCAAATTCTTGGCTATCAAGATATTTTGATTGTACAAAAATATCATTACTACAGGCTTTTCTCAACCAAACATCACCATTAGTTTGCAAAGTCAGAACGACACCAGAACCTAAATCATCGCAAAAAATAAAAATCCACTGGATTAATAGAAAAAGACACAATCGAGATTGAGATCAAGATTATTACAAATAATATTAAATTTAACGTACCTATTTTCTTTCGTATTTGAGTAGAATGTGGACTATTAGTTAAATCACCCAAACAAAACATATGACCATCACTTAAACCTTTGCAAGCATTAACACCAGCTATGGGAGAATCAGTTTTTGATTCAAATACTTGACCTAATCGAGTATCGAATTCATAATAAGTCATAGAGCACCAATGTCTGAATGCTTCTCGATTGCCCAACAATCGAGTTACATGATCTTCAATAATATCACCTAAAATATAGATTTAATAATTTATCCTAAATACTAAATCATATGAAGGGCATTCTCAGACAGTGACTTCCCCTTTTTGAAAATATTCAATGACCTTGAATTGTCATAACCGTATTCAAATTTATTCACTTAATTAAAAAAAAGTTAAGGAGGGTCTATAGTAATTTTTGTCCAAGTTTTTCTCTCAAACAAAACCTCTGAACACGAAATTAAGAACGAAGCTCGATGCATTTCTCTTTCATGTAAGTGCCTTTCTCTACGTATGTGTCTTGCTGCAGATACTTGTGACCAGATTTAAATTGCAAGCCTAGTGCAAGACTTACACAAGAAATTTGTGTCAGATTATAACTCGATTCTAGAGGAAGACTATAGTTGAAAATAGTTGCGCATGACTTGCTCAAGATTTGCTCAAGGATCTAAATTGACCTTGAGTCTTGAGCAGATCTTGAGAAAGCCATGCGTACGTACCTACTGTAAGTTACTGGGGCAAGAAATGCATCAGACACTTTTTCATTGCACCGTATTCAAGATATTTTAATATTCTTACCAATTAGGAGATGAACGGAATTTGGTAAATAAATTTCAGTTAAATCTTCATGTTGATTTTATAATTCGAAATTCAAAATTTTGCAGACTAAAATATATTGACCTAATCTCGCTTAACTTCTAATTGATGATAACTGTAAATACTTTTTTTTTAAAATCTTTATTTTGGAGAAATTGCAACTGCGTCGTCTTTGTTTCAATTAATGTTTTAATGAGGGTCAACTCTTTCTTCTCTATAAAAAAATTTAATTTTAATACAGTTATGACTGTTGAAAGTTTCTGAATACTTTTAAAAAGTAGGGCGGGGATGAGGGAGCTATCTGAGAATGCCTTCAATTATAATCTACATATTATTCAAATTTTAAGAACAGCGAAATCAGCAGACGACCGAAAATTAATTTTTTATATTATCTACACTGATACTGTGAATTTCAATACGTTTAGCCGGACGAACCAAGCCCATTTCAGACCAATGCGATTTAGCAGACAGAAACTGATCAGTCTCTTCCTGACGGAAGCAACTCATTATTTTCTGTCCGCTAAATTAATTTCTAACTTTATTTCATCCCTTTATGTCATTCTAATATCCAACCAAACTGATAGTTATGTTTGAAAAAATTAAAAAAATAGTATGAGTTTAAATTAAAAAAATTATTAAGTTAATAAAATTTCACTGTTCTCGTAGTTAGTTGTTTAAATTGGCATATTACCCTGTTTTGATTGGCTACGGACAATAAAATTTCCTAGTGTCAATGAAGATAATATGAAAAATAAAGTGCGTGGCATGAGGTAAAAACACGACTTCAGACTTGGGATGGTCAACCGAATCAAGTTCACCCTCGTCTGAAATAGTCTTGTTATTCATCTCTTGCCACGTGCATTGCAAAATACTATTTATTTTTAAATAAACGAATTCAGTATCAAAATTTAGAAAAACTTTTTTTTTAAATATTCAACGGACTTTTTAAAATCTTCATGAGGAAATTTTTAAATAATTTTATCTGATAGTATATACTGTGTTGATAAATACAAAAAAATTTCGGACGTCTACTATTTTCGGTATCGATAAATTTTAATGTATAAAGTAAGTTTTATTGATTATAGATTACCTGAAGGCTGCACAGTTTCGACTATACGATATGTTGCCTTATGGGAATCAACGGTTTTAAGAGATTTTTTAGATCTTTCTACAATTTAAAATATTACAAATAATTAATAAATTATTAATTACTAATTATAAGTGTATTATGAAACTTACTTATTACTGTTGTTGGAAATTTAACTACTGAATTTAGTTGATTGAGTAAATGATACGTTGCTGAATGAGTGGGGCTAAATTGGCGCGATGAATTTCCTGGCTTTGAATTTTTCGCTGAACACCCGTTGGAATTATAGATATCTGTAGATTGTGATTGTGACGGTGGTTGTTTTAATTGTGGCCTTTTTTCTTCCAATTTATCTTTCGGCTCATGTAACTTTTCTTGCTTTACTTCCGTCTCCATTTTTTGTCGTGGGCCTTTTTTGTGCTGAGTCACGTTTTTTCGGCGTGGGTCTTTTTTTCCTCGTGGTATGTTTTCTCGTCGTGGGTCTTTTCCTTTATGAGGTACATTTTCTTCTCGTAGGTCATTTTCTCGTCGTGGGTCTTTTTCTAGTTCTAATAGTTTTTCTTGTGGTGGTACGTTTTCTTGTCTTGGGCATTTTCCTCTATGTAGTACATTTTCTTTTCGTAGGTCATTTTCTCGTCGTGGGACTTCTTCCAGTTCTAATAGTTTTTCTTGTGGTGGTACTTCTTCTTTTCGTGGGTCATTTTCTCGGCGTGGGTCTTTTCCTAGTTTTAGTACCAATTCTTGGCGTGGATCATTTCCTCGTCGTGTTTCTTTTTCTTTTCGTGGGTCATTTTCTCGTCGTGGTTCTTTTTCTTGTTGTGTTATTATTTCTGGTTGTGGGTCTTTTTCTATTTCTAGTACTAACTCTCGTCGTGGTACTTTTTCTCGTTGTGATTCTTTTTCTCGCCCTGTTACTTTTTCTCGATGTGATTTTTTTCCTCGTCCTGGTACTTTTTTTCGTTGTGATTCTTTTTCTCGTCCTGGTACTTTTTCGGGTTGTGATTCTTTTTCTCGCCCTGGTACTTTTTCTCGTCCTGGTACTTTTTCTCGCCCTGGTACTTTTTCTCGCCGTGGATCATTTTCTGGTCGTGGTTCTTTTTCTTGTTGTGTTATTATTTCTGGTTGTGGGTCTTTTTCTATTTCTAGTACTAACTCTCGTCGTGGTTCTTTTTCTCGTCCTGGTACTTTTTCTCGTTGTGATTCTTTTTCTCGCCCTGGTAATTTTTCTCGTCGTTCTTGTGGTATTTTTTCACGCCGTGGATCATTTTCTGGTCGTGGTTCTTTTTCTTGTTGTGTTATTATTTCTAGTTGTGGGTCTTTTTCTCTTTCTAGTACTAACTCTCGTCGTGGTTCTTTTTCTCGTTGTGGTTCTTTTTCTCGTCCTGGTACTCTTTCTCGTTGTGATTCTTTTTCTCGTCCTGGTACTTTTTCTCGTTGTGATTCTTTTTCTCGCCCTGTTACTTTTTCTCGTTCTGATTTTTTTCCTCGTCCTGGTACTTTTTTTCGTTGTGATTCTTTTTCTCGTCCTGGTACTTTTTCTCGCCCTGGTACTTTTTCTCGTTCTGATTCTTTTTCTCGCCCTGTTACTTTTTCTTGTTGTGATTCTTTTTCTCGTTGTGATTCTTTTTCTCGCCCTGGTAATTTTTCTCGTCGTTCTTGTGGTATTTTTTCTCGCCGTGGATCATTTTCTGGTCGTGATTCTTTTTCTTGTGGTGTTATTATTTCTGGTTGTGGGTCTTTTTCTATTTCTAGTACTAACTCTCGTCGTGGTTCTTTTTCTCGTTGTGATTCTTTTTCTCGTCCTGGTACTTTTTCTCGTTGTGTTTTTTTTTCTCGTCCTGGTACTTTTTCTCGCCCTGGTAATTTTTCTCGTTGTGATTCTTTTTCTCGTCCTGGTACTTTTTCTCGTTGTGATTCTTTTTCTCGCCCCGTTACTTTTTCTTGTTGTGATTCTTTTTCTCGTCCTGGTACTTTTTCTCGTTGTGATTCTTTTTTTCGTCCTGATACTTTTTCTCGTTGTGATTCTTTTTCTCGCCCTGTTACTTTTTCTTGTTGTGATTCTTTTTCTCGTCCTGGTACTTTTTCTCGTTGTGATTCTTTTCCTCGTCCTGGTACTTTTTCTCGTTGTGATTCTTTTTCTCGTCCTGGTACTTTTTCTCGTTGTGATTCTTTTTCTCGCCCTGGTACTTTTTCTCGTTTTGATTCTTTTTCTCGTCCTGGTACTTTTTCTCGTTGTGATTCTTTTTCTCGCCCTGGTACTTTTTCTCGTTGTGATTCTTTTTCTCGTCGTTCTTGTTTCTGTACCATTTCTCCTCGTGGTTCCATTTCTCTCTGTTCTTTTTCTAATTTCCTATCTTCTATTACCTCACCTAGTATTTCATCATTTATCATACAAGTAATTAAATTAAGCATAAATTTAAAGTATTTATTCAAAAATAAAAAACATACCTTCGCTATCAGGTAGCAGAAAACGATTATAATGATAAGGATTGATACAAAATAATTGTCTATTGTATGTTCTCAATTGAAACCTACAGGTCTCAATGGGTTCCAATTCACAATGAGGTTTATATTTAAATTCGTCAATTAATTTAGAGTCAATAAAGGATCTTCTTACTACTAAACATTTATTTCGAATTCTTCCTTCAGTTTTAATGTTACTATACAAATCTTTCAAGCATTATATGTACTAAAAATTTAATTAATAATATAATTGTAATTATATATATTTAAATAATAAATTTCAACAATAATTATTAATAAATAATAATTTTTATTGTTAAAATTTATAAAAATTTTAAAAACTATAAATTCATACCTTCACTCTTGTAACTAATGATTCAATAGCAATTTTATTGAATACCTCATTTACAGTATCGAGACTAATACGTGTCAATAAATTTAAAATTTGTTCTTGTTCTTCTTATTTTTTTGTTTTTATTTTTCGTATTTCATTTTCCATTTTTTTTTTCTCACTTAAAAACTTTATTACAATTTAACTTTAAAAATTGATTGCCATAAAAACCAAGTTACAAATAATACCGAGATCACAATTGAAGAAATATTACATTTATTACTTGCTATCCAGATATATACGCGTGCGATGCTAGATATAAACTGTTTAAAACTATAAGTATAATCGAATTCAGTCACTAATATTAATAATTTCCCAAAATCTTCCCTAATACTTGTTTGGTAATAATTTAACTTGAGCTTAGCTCAAAAACAAACAAACAATAATTTGTCTTCGTTCGTAAAATAACAATGCGATTAAGACGTGAGTACGGTATATGATAATAATGATGACTAATGATTAAACTGAAAAAAAAATTGAAGCAATATTTACTATTTAGTAAGTAAATATTCAAATGCGTTTAGGGAAAATTCGTTAATTTTTAATTTTAATATTAATAAAAATTACTATAAGTTTTCTTCCGTGTAATGACAGTTATAAAGAACTGAAAAATAAGTACTATATTTATAAATTTTATATAAAGTTAATTATTTATTATTTTCCTAAAAAAATCTATAATAAATTAATGTAATGAATTTTTCTATTTTCTTTACTGATTTCTAAATCCAATCGTGATAGGGCATGCCCGTAATTTATTCACCAATCATAAAATGCCCTGAATAATTTAAATATTTCTATCATATTCTGCCGCCATTGTATTTTGACTTACGATTTTTAATTTTTCTCCCATTTCTAATAATTTATTTTTCAAATATTTAAATTTACCGCGCAAGTAATAAGAATAATTAATAAATTATTGAAGAAAATAAAAAATTTGATTATACTTCTTAGTCTAATTAATATAATTATTGACACAAATAAATTTTAATAAAATTATTAAAGTTCAATTTTCAAATTTCGCGCCAAGATAGCGCTACTGCGCGGCAGTATTCAACATTCAAATTTTGCTAAAGTGAGGGTGGTCGAATGATCGCAAAATCGATTGCTTTGCATCAACTGACGGTTTGATAGCGGCAGCCAGTATCATCTCACGACGGCAGTAGTAGTCCAGATCCTTTATTAAAATGTGCAGTGTTTGTAAAATTCAAATTGTGCAAAGTGTCTGTGGTGTCGTTAAGTGTTGAGTGTTCAGTGCTAGTATGAAGTGTTGCGAATTGCTGATGCTGATAACTTCCAAGTTCCTGAGCAAAATCATCTGGCATCGTCTGGTGGGAAATAGCAGTCAAGTGACATTTTTTTAGCTGAAATACACTTGGAGCAATTTAAATTAAATCTCCAGGTGTATTAGGACACCCTTCTGCATATTATTTCCCCACCAAGGTTTGTTCAAACACTCAAGTGTTTTTTTTTTATTTTTTAAATATTCTTCTATCATATTCTATTAGGGATTATAGTTATTATGAAACAATTAGCATCTAAAGTACCTGATCTGATCGCCAGCCCTGTTATTTTTTTTATAAATAAAATTTTTTTAAAATAAGGTAAGTGGGATAAATTATCCAGTTTCCTCCCCCCTTAGAAATATGATACTGAAAGTAACAGACATTGGAAAGAAAAATTTACTGTTAATTTTTCCTCAATTTAGAGGTAATTTTTTTTACTAGAAAAAAACTCTAACAAAAGTTTCCTTCAATTTTTCGTTAAATGTCCGTCAACTTCGGGCTTTTCCGGTTTTTAACAACAATTTGTATACAACTTTTGAAGTGAATTTGCATTCTAATTCCGGTAGTGTAAATTGACGTCAAATTGTATAGCAAGTATACAAATTGTCGTCAAAAACGGAAAAGCCCGAAGTTGACGGACATTTGACGGAAAATTCAAGGAAACTTTTGCTAAGCAATTAGGGATAGTAAAAAAAAAAAAAATAACACAACGCCACCTGATGTCGAAAATGACAAAATAATCAGTAAATAAAATTTTCTTTCTGTCCATGTGATATTTTTTTATAATTAAGTATTCTAAAAATATATTTAGTGAATAAAAATATATAATGTCACGTTTTTTTCGTCGAATACGAATCGAAAGATTAGCTTTTGTTGGTTTATTTACACAAGGAGAAACAAACTATGATGTAGTAACAACATCATCAGGTTATGATCCAGATGATACTGATGAACCGAAAAAAGGAATGGAAGGACTGCGTCGTGTCTTTTGGCCATCGTAATTATTACAATTTCAATAATTAAAAATAATTAAATGATTTAGTAAATAAAATTGATGGTTGTATGATTGTAATTATTTTTATTTTAACAGAAAATATGGAGAATTATCACCAGAATTAGTAACATTGATAAGCATGACAACTGGTAGCACTCTCATAGGAGCAATGTACGGAGCAACAGTGAACGCACGTACTGCTTTCCTTAGATTTATTGAAACCCATGATGCGACTAAGTTCGCTAATCATCTAGAAGCTAAACGGATGCTACAACATAATGTTACACTAAGTCTCGGTAAAGGAGCATGGAAATGGGGCTTCCGAGTTGGAATGTTTTCAACTATTTTTTTGTAAGACATCAAAAATTACCACAAATATTAACGATACTGAAATTAGCCGACGTCTAATAATTTTTGGATTTTTTTAAAAACGATAAATTAAAAAAAAAATATTTCAGAAAATTGCACCTGCATTCTTTTTAATTTTCTGCATAAGCATATTTTTAGTTTTCTTTTAAATTAAATCGTTGAAAAAAAAAACCGAAAATTATTGTCTGCTAACTTTAGGATCATAAGTATTGAAATTTATCCGATATTGTTAATTGTTTTTAATAATTTTATTTATTTATTGAAGAACAACAAGTACAGTAGTAGCTGCTTGGAGAGGAGAAAATGGTATACTAGAATACGTAATTGCTGGTATAACTGCCGGTGGAGTATTCAAAATGAACATGGGATTGAAAGGATTTATAGCTGGTTCAGTAGTTGGTGCTTTTGTTGGTTCATTAACTGGATTATTTTTTGATAGTATTTTTTGGATAACTGGTTCATCCATGCAATCTTTACAAGAAACACAGAAGAAAATTTATGAACTTCGTGAAGAGTATGCTATTTCAATTGATAATTGTCTTTTTATTTATTAATGAAAGTTGTCATTTTTTATTTTCCGCATTCAAGGACGAACAAGAGTATAGACAGAAACGTTGCTCATAACCAGACTGTACTGTAATTTACTTTGACATGTTGAATAATGAATTTGGATCTTTCAAAAATTTTAAGCTAAGAACGAAGCGTTAAGCACAGAAGTGGTAACTTGTACAGAAATACCACAGTAAATTACCACTTCTGTGTTTAGCACGACCGTATATTAAGAAATTTTTTCACAGCTAATAATTTCATTGTCTTTTAACATCCGTCATTACAATTTAGTATTGTTAGATGTCTACTCACAACATCTCTACTCAAGGGAAATGATTATAACTTTACTCATTTACTTCTTTACTCAGCTTCGACTCTACTCAGTTATATCTGTACTCATCTTCAACTAGACTCAGCAACAACTTTACTCAGCTACAATTCTACTCACGTATTTTAGGCATTCTGACAACTCGCTTCAAAACCTCTATGCACAGACAATTCGATAACATTTCTCTACCTAAAATATGTCTATCGTAAAATAAAAATATTCTTCAACTGATTACTTCAAAACATCTCTCCTCAAGCTCCAGCTTTACTTCGAAACTTCTATTCAATGCCAAGATATCCGAAATAATACTATTAGTTATCGATTTAACTTGAAAATCATCGGTACCCGAGAAAACATGTTAGTTGACATGGAAATTCAAGTGTTTTTTCAGTTACGGATGACTTTTTAGCTGAGTTAATAATGAATAGTTATTTCGGATAGTCTTGACATTAAATAGAAAAGTTTCTGAGTAAAGCATGAGATTGAGGAGAGTTATTCTGGATAGAGGTTTTGGAGTAATCAGTTCAAGGATCGTTTTATTTTACGATAAAGTTTTAGGTAGAAAAATGGGGCAGATTGCCATGTCTACTCAGATCTTCATTACCTCGTACCAACTTTATTCAAAAATTGTTAGCCCTAATAGTTTAGCTGAAAAATTTCTTGATTCCAAGATTTCTTTACTCCATTACATCATCATTCCAAGACAACTTTACCCAAACTTTTGAGAAAAAGTAAGCATTTTCCTGCTTACCGAGTAGATTTGCAGCTTAGTAAAGTTTTCACTGAGTCCAGTTGAAGTTGAGTAAAGATATAATTGAGTAGAGTCGAAGCTGAGTTAAAAAACATTTAAGTACACTTAAGACTGAGTAAAGAAGTAAGTGAGTAGAGTTATAATCATTTCCCTCAAGTAGATATGCTGTGAGTAGACATGCAACTCTGTCTAAAATTTAATAATAAAATATTTTTTTAAATTAATTAATTTAATATATATATGTATATATTTTTTTTCTAGAGCAATACAAAAAAAAAGGGACGAACAAATGAATAAAGAGTATTCTAAACTGCAACATCAATTTATGGAAGAACCACTGGCAGTTAATCAGGAAAAAAAAAAAGAAGACAATAAATAATAAAATTAATGCAGTTTTTTTGTACATATTAGTTATTTGTTTTTTATCAATAGATTACTTTAATTATTAAAAGAAAAAAAAAATGAGACGACAAAACTATACTGGTATACTTTTTTATTTCTACTAATTAGCCATAAAATTATTTATAATTTACAAAAAAAAAATTTCCTCTTGTAACGGCATTTGATAATTTCATTTATTGCTACGCTATTTAAAAACTACAAGTAGGCCATGAAAATATGATTTGACTCAGATAATTGTCAATAAATTTATAAGATAACATTACCTACCTTATTGTATGTAATAATACATTGACATTTACATAATTATATATTTTTTCAATTATTAAAAATAATAATAATAATAATATTTGCAATAGCAAACAATCCTGCTTTTAGAATAGGCCTGATTAAATACTCAGTAAGTGAATATAAATTTAATACTATAGTCAAAATAGTAAGTATTCAAATTGATTAAATAAATAATAAATTTATAAGTAAAAATAAAATGCACTATAATCTCATATAGTCATAAGACTGCAGTCCCTACCACCCTGTTTGATATTACGACAAACAAAAAATAAATAAAAGAAAAAAAACACACGGACAAAAAAAAATCAAATTACTAGTCTTCTTGTTTATCTAAATCCTGGACCTTGGTAATGCGTTTAGCGCCTCTGCCAGGAGGTCCTTTTGGTTTAGCAAATTTTGGCCGATGTAAATTGACTTTTGGATGCAGTTCCTCTTGTAAAAATCCTTCGGTTAATTCCTTTGCATCATCTATCTCTAGCTACACATTCAAGAAATTCCAAATAAATTATTCTACGATATTAATTAAATAATATTTTTATTTATTTAAATTACGTAAATTATATAAAATACCATGGTGGCCACATTTCTGGAAAACCTGGAAATGTCAGGGAATTATAAATATACTGGAAAAATCAGGGAAGTCAGGAAATTTCGTCACAAAGCTGAGAAAATTTTTATTTTCTTTTTTTTGACTGAAAAAATCCGATGAATTTTTTTTTCTGTCAAAACTGTTCAAAAAGTGGCGCGGCGCGAATGCGATTTGAATACCGTCTTGAAAAAAAATTAGTAGAAATTGATTCCAATAGCGAAAAAATGAAGCAGTCAGAATTAAAAAGGCTGTTAGAAAAAAAAATTCTTAGTAGAAACCAATCGTCAGGACCTTCAAACTATTAACGCGCATATTGACAAGTTAAAAAACCAAAAACATTAAAAGTATACATAAATATTGAACTAATGTTTCACTATATTTATTATTCGCGTACTTGATTAATATTTTATCAATATTCTATAAAACATTCTTATTTATGAAATTTATTGTAGTGAAAATGAAAAGTTTATTTATATTTTGTTATAGAGTAAGTTATATAAAAACATAGATTTAAAATAAAAAATAAAAAATTATTCATTTAATAAATAAAAAAATCTATGATCATTGACAAATAATTAAGTAAAGTTTCATTTAACGACAACGATTGATTATTTATTGAACTGACTCATACCATTTTATTTTGAATTAAATAAATATTTCCAATGATTTAATATAAACACATATGGTCAGGGAATTTTTCAATTATTTGACTGGGATACCTGGAAAAGTCAGAGAATTTAAATTTCAAAAATCTGTGGTCACCATGAGTAGACTAAAAAAAAAAAATAAATAAATAACAATAATAATTATAATAAAACGAAAAAAAGGATTTAAAACTATGAGTTTGTTTCAGGCCTATTCTGTAAGCAATTATTATATTAATACCACTAATTACATACCAATTTGATGATTAACCATTGCCATGTGCGCTCGGAACCTAATAAATAAACATCTAATTTTATCTATTATATTAATTAAATTAATAAATATAATGACAATCGTTTTAATTAACGGTGGATTATTTATAATAATTGTTAGACACTTGATAAATTTAAATTGCATAGTATTTTATTATACATATAGCATCATTAATAATAATATTGGCAAGGTATACAATTATTTTTTAATTATTTTCAATATTTTAAACTGATTTAAATAAATTTATAATTAGATAAAGATAACTAATTTGATTATGATTAAAATAAAAACTTACAGAATAGGCCGATGATTAATACAAAATTTTAAAGAACGTTAATTTAAAAACTCATGCATTAATTATATTAATGAACAATATTATAATTAAGAACACAATTTGATATATGTATATATTTTTTTGAGCATTGCTGATTAATAATCAATTAATAGTAATTATAATTTATAATTAATTGGCCTTTTATCATAATTTTATACTTTTAAAATTAATATGTAAATTAAAAAAAAATCAGACTGTTTTTTATATATTAGTTACAAAAAATTATAATTTTATTAATAACTATTAGGCCAAAAAGTTTGTTAATATGTTAGTTGTGATGTTTTATTATTTAATTTTTTTTTTTTGTCAAAGGGAAGATTTTAAATTTTTATAAAAATCTACGTGATTTAAAAAAATACATCACGAAAAATATAATGCCTTCTGTTTTTTAATTTTAATTTTTTTTGTTCTTGTATTTTGCTCTTTCCAGGACAACTATTTTATTATTACTAATTTTTATTTATTGTATACTGAAGAAAATATATTTTTGTCGAAATAATCTAGATTATTTTTTTAATTTATTCATAAACAAAAAAAAAAGATTTCTTAGCGCAAAAAATTTTTACTCGCCCCAAGAAATTTTTTTTCATTACCCGTGTAAAAAAAATCGTTCTAAAAACTTCATGAATGTGAACTTCCAAAATTGAGACAATTCTGAATTTTAAGATGAACATTTTTGGAACTTTGAAAAAATTCTAAAGGGAAAAATTTTCAACTGTTAGACTTTTCCTGCGCCTTTTTTTTTTTTTTTTGATTTGACAATTTTTTGGGAACAAAACAAAAATAAATAAATAACGGCTTAATTAGAAATTATGAAAATTTACGATTCTTACCAGAATTATTCAGATATGAGGTGAAAAAAATAAAAGTGATTTGAAAATATTTATGAAAATTTTTTTATTTTTATTAGAACTTTTTTTGGGAAGTTCAGTTTTTTTCACTTCGTGACTTGTTCCAAAACAGTCCAAAAAAAATGAGTGATTGGAACTAATTATGAACTCACAGAATTGTCAATTCAAATCAATTTTGTTTAAAAAGTTTCAAAATAAAAATATAAGCCCGCAAGAAAAGTCCACACGTTAAAAATTTTTCACACTTCTAATTATTTTACAGTTCCAAAAATGTTCTAATCGAAGTTCAGAATTTTAGAACGAATTTTTTTTACACTTATATGAATTGAAATTGGAAATTTCCTTGGGGTGAAAAAAAAGTTTTTGTTTTCATTTCATACTGAAAAATTTTTCTTGCGCCAAGAAATCGTTTTTTTCGTGTACTAATTTGAGATTCATATTTTGAAATTATTGAAACGGAATTTTATCAAATTTTTAGTTTATGATACTTATTTATCAGTCTTAAAACACATAATAATATGAATTAATTTTGTTTTACGTATTAGTTATTTTTTTTAGCGCAAAATTAGATTTTTCACATCATACTAAGCTTTAATAATTTTATTATATCGCAATTTGATTTATAAATTATAAAAGCAGTTAAATTTATTTTTTTTCTGATTGTTTTTAAAACAAAGTGTCAGACAAAATAAAAATAATGAGTAATAATTTAAAAACAGGCTCACATCGTTGTTGCTATATTTAATTTTAATATATATTTATATATTCAACTATTTAATTAATATGTTATAATAATGAAATACGTAGTAGAGAAGTTAGGCGAGTGGCATTTAAATTAATATGAGATAAAGCCTATGGAATTTACCCAACTCTCTAATAATCACAAATGGCCAAACAGCCAAATATACTGCAGTTAAAATTTATCATTTTTTATGTAACGATAAATTATATCATTTTAATATAACGCCTGATTTGAATTTCAAAGCCACGTCTACTGTTTATTTTGTACGTTACAGTAATTAATAATTGATATGAACAAACTTATAGGAATAAATTCCCATATTAATCTCTTGTTAATTATACAATAAAAATCCATTTATTTTATAAAGATCATTTTGTTGCTTTTAAATAAAATTTTTGTATTATTTTATAAAAATTTATTTTTTATTAGTCTAGATTATTTTTTTAAAACTTTTTTACGTAAATTAAATAAAAAATATTTGTGCTGCCGTTGAGTTTTTTTTTGCAACAAAACAATCAGATGTTAAATAAACAATTAAATTTCAATTACTTGTGAGTAATTGGATTTTAAATCTCAAATGAGTTATGAGTAGAAAAAACATTTTAAAATTATGATAATGAAAAATAATTATCAGAGACGTGACTTGAAATTCATTTCCGACTAGACGAAATTACGTCTCTCTAATATTAATCTCAGAATAAAATGCATCAACTCGTAATATACTATTGAAAAAACAAAAATTATAATTTTGACTATTATTAAGAAAACGAAAAATTTCAAAATAAAATTAATAGATATTTATATATAATAATAATAATGATAATAATAAAAATTATTATTATGGAATAATTTGATTACCACAGAAACGTCAAACTTTAACTTTTTAAGCTGCTGTTTTAAAGCGAAAAATTGTGTTTACAATTTCGTTAAATTTTCTTTTTGTAAGATAATTTAGAAAAATACACGATTGATCCTATTTTTGCTAAACAAATATACATATCACGTTGGACAATCAGTGATCCGTTAGATATTTTTTATAAATTACTTTAAATTTCTCATTCTTTTCCTTTTAATTAAACTTTTGTTTATATCATGAGTAAAATTTTTAAGTCTATAACAAAAGGAAAATTTGCTAAATATTATATATATAAAGAAAAATCGGTCTATCGGTTGACCCTGCGGGCCAGCCCCAAAACTTCTCGCTGTTTTCGAGCTCAAGGAGCTCAAGTTTACATCCACACACATAAACACACACAGTTACATACAGATAATCGGAAATCATCCTGAAAATAGTCAGAATAGCTTCCTAGGACCTCAAAACGTTGACATTGTAAATTTTCAAAAATTCGGGAAGTTATTGTTTTTACCCCGATTTTCGAAAATTGAATTTTCATCATGTCAACATTTTTAGATCCTAGGAAGCTATTCAGACTATTTTCAGGGTGATTTCCGATTATCTGTATGTAACTGTGTGTGCGTGTGATGTAAACGCGAGCTCCTTGAGCTCGAAAACTGCGAGAAGTTTTGGGGCTGGCCCGCAGGGCTAACCGTTGCCCAGATTTTTTTGAAAATAATTACTGCATGTTAGACGTTACAAATCACAAAAATCTATGTGCGTCATAGCTTGTAAAATTAAATTTAAAATATATGTATATATATATATATATATTTCATAAACTCAAAAGAAAATCGCATTTCAAATCTTTTAAATACCAAGTAAAGTATGGAATGTGATAACAGTTAATTGAACCTGTTAACTTAAAACACATGAGCGTTTTTGTTTAGATTTTTTCTCAGTTAAAACTTGCGGGATATTGGTCGTCGGGGTTACGGGGGTCGAGACGATGCTTTTTTCATTTATCGTAGGAGGATCTTCCAGCATGTCTGCTAACTCTTCTCCACTATTTACCTCCAACTGCATTTATAATCCGTTTGTCGTTATAATTCATTGATATATTTATTATTTAATTAAAACGCCTATGTACCAATTACATGATACATACATATGATATTGTTATCATTAGTATTGTATGTTACGTGATATATTAATTAATAATTTCACATGCAACCATTATCATAATTGCTTTACTTATTGTTTTATATAATTTAATTAAAATATTAATTACTAAAGCATTATATACAATATCTCAAAGTGCTACCGTCATATTTAACGTCACATCTATATTTATATAAAAAAAAAGAAAAATCAACCAGTGTTAGAGATTACTAATAGGGGTGTGCGAATAATTCGAACTTACGAATTCTTCGTATCGAATCGAGTCGAACTTTTGCTATATTTGTAAATTTTCAAAAGATTCGTCATTTTCCGAATTATTCGTACATTTTCAAATAATTTGAAACATTTCAAATTATTTGAAAATTTACGAATAATTACTAAATTTTTTTTGAACGACTTAAAAATTTAATCCCTAATAGACACTTTAGCTTGAAATTGACAATTGAAATTATCGAAATTTGCTGCCCGAATTTGCTGACAATTTGACAGCAAGAGTTGTAAAGAAAAATTTGCGGTTAATTTTTCTTCAATTTAGAGGTAACTTTTTTTACTAGAAAAACGCCCTAGTAAAAGTTTCCTTAAATCTTTCGTCAAATGTCCGTCAACTTCGGGCTTTTCCGTTTTTGACGACAATTTGTATACAACTTTTGAAGTAAATTTGAATTCCGATTCGGGTGGTGTAAATTTACGTCAAATTGTATAGCAAGTTTTATACAAATTGTCGTCAAAAATGGAAAAGCCCGAAGTTGACGGACATTTGACGGAAAATTCAAGGAAACTTTTTGCTAAGCAAACTGTGCTATTAGGGATATTTATTCCAATAATTCAAATTTTGGTAATTGTTTACAATCACGGCTCCACCTATTCTTGGTCATAAGAAATCGAAAAATGCATATTTTTAAACTTTCTTTTTTTTTAAACATATTTTACTCTACGAGTAAATTCAACTTATAAATTGAAAAAATTCATATTTTTGATGTTTTTGTTGAAAATTTCGTAAAAAAAAATTTTTTTTTTCAGTTATCATTCATTTTTTTCGTAAAATTTATTCAAAAACTAAGCACTCCTATAAATAAAAATTGAATATTTAAAATCTAATCAGAATTTTCTCTATTCGAATCAAGTATTTTGAAGTTGTAAATAATTCGAAAATTTACGAACAATTCAAAACTTTTATTTTGCACGGCTTAAAATTGTAATATTTTTTTCAATAATTCAAATTTTTATCGCTCCATTACATAAAATTGAATATTTAAAAGCTGACCAGAATTCTCTTGATTCGAATCAAGTAATTTGAAAAGTTGCATGTAATTCGAATATTTTCAAATTATTCGACTTCATCGATTCGAATTTCGAACCGTACAATTATATACGATTCGATTCAAACACGATTCACACACCCCTACTTACTAGTAATTTTTTACCATAACAAAACTATAGTAATAAAACCCTACCATTTTATTTTAAATTACTACAAAACCAAACTCTTTGAGTCTCGTCAATAAAAATTGTCTACACATTTAATTTCGTCGACTTTTAGGCTAGTAAAATTTTTTTTTTATACGAATACTATTGTGTTATATTAAATAAAATAAAATAATTACTATTATTAACCAATTAAACCCAAAAATATAAGAAATATTTAAATACTGACCTTTTTGGCGATTGTAACACCTAATGATTGAATGAGATCGAGCAATGGTGCTTTGCATGATGAATAAAGCATTCGTTCTTTGATGCTGCAACTGTACCCCGGCATACTGTAGATAAAAACTGCAACAATAATAGATATTAATTAAAACAAAATATTACGTTGCCTTTTATTTAATAGAATATTAATTTAAAAAAAAATACCTATTGCTTCAGTGTAATCGCCCTCATGTGTATGTTTAAAATTATATAAATGATATCTAGCAGAATCAGCAGGTACCTTAGTAGGCAATTTGTCCAATGAAACATCACCAGTCATAACTAAATGAATTTTTTCTTCATCTAAATCAATTTTCAATTGAACATATTCGTGTATTCCCTTTCCCATATCAGTTATAGCTTGTTTAGCTTCATCGGTAACGGGAAATGCGACACCACTGAGTGTCTGATGTCTTGTTTCAACATTGTAGTCAGTATGTATTGCTGTTTTTTTTAATTCGACTAATTCTTCTTCAGCGGAAGTCAATGGGGCTGGCGCGGCGTCATTTTTTTTATGTCTATTGTAACCTTCCAGAGTAACATCTTCCAGTACCGTACCGTGCAATTCATCTTTTATTGATGCAGTACCAAATTCTTGTTTCAAGGTGGCTTTTGTTGATGCGTACAACATTTTTTGACGTACTGGGGCATTATCAGGCGACCATGAAATAAAAAGCCAGTCGTACCCAGAGTCTGGTGATTTTGTATCCAGTCTAAATAATATATATGCTGGTTGATTTTCAGCAATAAGTGGTTTTACTAATTTATTATAGTCATCTTGCCATTTACCAACGGGTTTTGATGATGTCGATGGTGCTAATTCCTCTGAAAAAATTTATTTATCAATAATTATTCAATTATTAATGAGTGTGAATGTAGCAGACATCAAATTTAAAATTATTAATAAGGAGAGTAAATAATTAATAAAATTAAATTTTAAAAAATGCACTTTTAGACAATTTTTAAATTAATAAGTGCATTTTTATGAATTTTATTTTTTTAATTATTTATAATTTTAAATTTGTCTGATGTCTGCATTCACACTCATTAATTATTATATGTTCCTGAAATTAGCAGTTTTAAATTTTTTTAGTTTTTTTTCAACGATTCAATTTAAAATAAAAAAAAAAAAAATAAAAATATGCACATGTATAAATTAAAAAAACTATAGGTGCAATTTTTAAAATATTGTTTTTTTTTTTTATAATTTATCGTCTTTCAAAAATCCAAAAATTGTAAACTCTGTTAACTTCAGGATCATGGCTAAATTCAATATCATAATTATTATTTAGTAAAAAAAAAACACATTTTCATACCATTTTCTATAGATACTTTTAACACACGTATTTTTCCATCACGACACTTGGCAAATAATTTTTTTAAAGCGTCATTAGCTGTAATCATTAATTTTATTTTATTTAATTATTAATTAATGAATTAATTGTTCATACCAGATAAAGTAAATTTTTATGGGCGTATTCGAGGTTAAGTAAGTTTATTGAGTACGTAGCAATGTCAATAAACGTATAATTAAAGATACAATAATTACCTTTTATTCCTGTTTGATGAGACATTGTTATTATTATTAATTTTTTTTAATTATAATTTTTTTTTTTTTTTTTTTTTTTTGTGGCTTAAAAAATAAGAAAATTTCACAACCAAAGACTAAAAATCACCGATGTACAGTACAAGTAAACCACTAAAACTAAAACTTGAAATGGGTGGTTGGTGGCAGCTTGTCACTGATACCAATACAGACCAAACTACCCAACTAAAATTACGTATGTGTTTGTTCTTTCACTACTATATGGCTGTAATTATTATTATTATTATTTGAACACTAGTACAAGTACTGGTTAGAATGAAAATCGGTTATTGGTGTGAATGTAGCCAATAGTAAGCCATTAATCCAATGGTTGAATATTGTTTACTTTATATATGTTGCATGTATGCATGCGTGATACGTAAAATAATATGACCTTGATAATTACAATCCATTATGTGATAATCCGGAGTCAAATGAAATAATTAAGGGAATTAATTATCAAGTTATGTAATAAGTAAATTGAAATTAATTGTTAATTAATATGTATTAGAGGTAAATATGCATCATTTTTTTTTTAAATCTTTGTTTGGAGAAAGTGCTCTCTAAACATGAATTAGTGGAATAAGTGAATATTCACTAATTTAAAGTGTCAATCGTACCACTTAGTGGAATTAGTGGTACGATTTGCACTTTGAATTAGTGAATATTCACTTATTTCACTAATTAATTTTTAGAGTGGCGGCAAAATTTGGAATTTCGTCAATACTAGTAGAGTAAAAAAAATTTTTGACCTGTTGTTGACTTCAAAAGAATAATTATCGTGTATTTATTTAAATTTAAGGGAAAATCTTATTTTTTTTTATATTTTTAGTGATGCCGCGTTGGGTTGTTTGCTTTTGGTTGATTGGAGCAGATCCAATTAACCCCGAAAGAATCCGATTGTCAATTTAAAAATTAAATAGTAAATTACACATCTCGGGAAGAAAGTAGGATATTCTAACCCGGGTGTATAATTGCCTAGGGTATACCCGATTCGAAGGCGAGGATGGAAAACACGCGAATTGGGACTCCCTACTCTTCTCTGTGGTGTGTATGCTATTTTTCACCAGATTTGTAACTGAGAGTTTAAATTCCTGCTCTGTTTAGAGGGAAGAAAGTCGTTCTTTTCTTTTATGAGAAAACAAATGATAAACATAAGCGCATGCGCCATTCTTCTCATAAACAGGAGCAAAAATTTAAACTCAGCTGCAAATCTGGTGAAAAATTGTATACACACCACGGAGGAAGGCAGGACGTCCCAATCCACATGTTTGCAATCCTCCTTTTTTCCTCCATAGGTGTGTAATATACTATTATTCTGGAAATTTATTGACCGGAAGGTTTTTTTTATTATCTTTATGTTCGCGTCTATACCAAAAAGATTAAGAAATCGGTCTCCTGTAAAAAGGAGGCAGACTCGGTCTCGTTACATTCATTAATTATAATTACATGTTATGGTCGAAAATATCGTTATTTGTCACATGGACCAAGTCGTCGCCCGAGTCACGGTTTTAATTTTCTTTTGGTTCTCTGAAGTTTTCAAAATTATGCTTTTGATTCTCCTACATTCTCCTTGCATTTCTTTTGATACTCTTATATTCTCTTCACGTTTTTTTCTTGCTTTTTATAGTTCTCTATTATAAGCCGTTCTGAGTTTTCTATCCGAAGTTTTTAATTCTCGGAATATAAAATTATGTACGATGAATCGCTTTTGATACTCTTTTGTTCCCAAAAAATGAATTTAAAAATTTTCATTAATCAAAAATGAATTTATTAAAAATCTGCCAATCGTTTTCAAGAGCATTCGCCGATGACACGAACTCAAAAAAAAGTATTAGTGTTTGTGTTTGCAGACTACATACTTTACTTGGTTTCAATAAAGCATCATTACATCAGTACCTACCCTAGCGAATTCGTTTATACATAAAAAAAATATTTAAAACATATGCTTGGTAAAATCAATTATTTAAATTTTCGAATTGGCCAATACCGGCCCTAACGTGGCAAAAAACAGTACCTCTACCCTATGAGAACATACTTATGTTCCTATAGAAAGAGTTGGATTTTTATTTTTTTTTTTATTAAATTTGAAGCTTAATTCCGATATAAATTTATTTATCAGAATCTATGGAATTGTTATATACTATATATTAAGTTAATAGGAGTATCATTTGTAATGTGCATGTGACATTGAAAAAGTTATTATTTAGTTGTGTATCTAATAACTAGTCAGTTGGTTATTATTTATGTGAGTACAAAACTTTTGATTGTTTTCTAAAAGCTCGGGATATTAATAAAGTTTTGATTGTATACATATATGTATTCGAATAATATAGATAGTGTAATATTTAATGAAGCTGAAAATAGCAGACGTCTGATTATTTTTTCAATTTTCATAATAGTTACAAACTTTTGATAAAATTATTCGAAAATACACACGTCGAGATTTTTAAAAGGTTCTTTTCCCCGTCAAAATTGAAATTTTTTATTTAAAAATAATAATTCGCAGTTGCCTGCTGCATTCCCTAGCATGATATTTAGTTTTTTTTTATCATAATATTAATGAATTGTAGATATATTCATTTATTGAAGTTTAATAACAATTATTATGCATGAATGGAAATAATTAAAATATATAACAATATAAAAATTGACGGAATTTAATGAATAAAACTCAAATAATAATTTTGATCAATTCATTCTATGAATACTGTTTGCATGGTATACATATAGATTATAAATGTCAATTTATTTTTTAATAAACATTTTATTGTCTGAACATTTACAAATGAACTTTTAATTTAATTAAATATTCAAATTGTAATTTTCAATGTAATATTTATTGTGTCGAAAAAATTAATAGCTTATTGACTTATCATGAGCTCATTACTTTTTTAATATTCTATTGAAAAGACGGAATGGGGTGATGAAATTATTAATTTGCCAATTATTGCTCTAGAGGGCTGAAAATTGGTTTGGAAGTAGATATTGATCCCCTGCATCTAAATCAGGCGGAGTATGAACTAAGAATCCATAAAAAAGCCATGCAGAGGGTCTCAAGGTGTCAAAAATGGGTGAAAATCGCGCTTCCGGCCACTTAAATCGACGTAGAAAATCTAATTATTGGTCTAGAAGGCTGAAAATTGGTTTGGAAGTAGATATCGATCCCCTGCATCGAAATCAGGCGGAGTATGACCCAAGAATATATACGAAAGCCATGCATTTTGTTTTCAAAAAAATTTTCATCAATTAAATCCCAATTTATTAAAAATCTGCCAATCGTTTTTAAGATCATTCGCCGATGACACGTACTCAAAAAAAGTATTAATGTTTGTGTTTGCAGACTACTTACTTAACTTGGCTTCAATAGAGCATCATTATATGAGTACCCTAGAGAATTCGTTTATACAGAAAAGATATCTAAAACTTACTTGGTATTAAATATGATTCCAGTATATTTTTGGTATAATTCTAATAATATATCCAAGTTATACTCAAACAGTAATCTTATAATTTGGTTATATTTTTAGTATTTGATAATTATTCAAAATTTGATATTTAATTAAAAAAAAAAAAAAAATTAATTTTTAATAAAAGAGAAAGAATGAGGGTCAAAAGAGAATCTAGGAAATCTTTTACTTGATTTTCTTTTGATATTCTTGACGTGTAAAACGGGAAATATTATCAGCAGAGTACCAAAAGACAATCAAAATTACATGACGTTAAATGAGGACGTCGTATCCCATATAACTTTTCTTTGGTTCTCTTCAATTGTGAAAAATAGGAGTATCAAAAAAATTAACAGAGATTCAATTCTTCGACTTTGGGACATATTATAATTACACACAAGTTATTTTTTATTAAAAACTACTTAAAATTTTTGATCCAATGGTGCTATCTGCGAACCACCTGAAAAATTATCATTCAATCATATCTAAAGAAAAAAATAATTTTTAGGCGCAAAAAATTTTTACTCACCTCAAGCAAATTTTTACTTGCTCTTAGAAATTTTTTAGATTATGAATTGAAAACTAAATTTTCTCGGGGCGAGAAAAAGTTTTCTCAGCATAAGAAATAAGAAAATTTTTGTTTTTATTCCATAAAAAAAATTTTTCTTGCGCCAAGAAATCCTTTCTTTCTGTGTAAAAATATGAAATTTCTGATTGTATTTCATTCAATTGCCTTTTAAAATTAATCGTAATTTCGATGTTGTTATTAGATTAAATGAGAATTTCCAACAAGCATTTAAATTGCAACAAAGAAAATTCGATTTGTTCATTAGTAATGAATTATTACAAGCAAAAAAAGAATAGATGTTTTTTTTTTTAAACAACCAATGAAACTTAATTGATAATAATACACTATTGTTAAAATAAATTAATCGTTAAGAACTCATAATAAATATTTTTTCATTGGTTAAACTACGAATTACGTAACTGATGCTTTGCCACGTGAATTATGTGTTTCTTTTCCAGTTTACGTAATACTGCAAATATTATTATCGTGTCCCATAATCACTGTGAATCTGACAGTATTATCAATTATAATTAATAACAAACGAATTGATAGCTCAATATTTACAATAATTGAACACTGTCAAACACACATTATTGGGTAATTATTCGTATTATTTAATAAGATCATTAGTTTTGATCAATATTTTAGTTATATTGAGAAAATAAATTTAATTTAAATTATATTCCAACAAACAAGCTATTCTTTATAAAAACATTTATTGAAAAATGTCAATTAAATATATATTAAAAATTAATTTCTGAATAAATAATATTTATAACTGATCAATATCACGTTTTCTCAATGCATAAATCAATAGGTTCTTTTATTTATTCATATTACGCTTTTCGTTAGTTCATTTAGTACCTCGAGGCTTATTGCGTAATTCAGACGTATTCTGATTGTACTGTTGAATTTCAAGAAATCTATTATACCCTTTCAAGTATTGTTTTAAACAAGAGACATAAATTCAAATCGTTTATTTATATATATATTTGTGAAACTTATGAAATCATTTATTATTATTTATAATACTCAATTTTATTGAGAAAAAAAAAATGTATTAAATTTTTATTTATTTAGAAAATAATTATATTATTACTTTAATTGGTAAAAATATCAAAATTTGTTATACAAATTATCCGTGACTAAAAATTTGACAGACAATTCTATACGGGTTCAATGGAAAATTACGCGCGCTTTTCGATTTTGACTGAGTGATTAATGTCTCAAAGTATTTTATCTTTAATTTTATAAAAAGATAGAAAAATTTGAACTAATTTGAGGAAAACTTTTTTTTTCATATTCTAAATCTATTAGAAAATAAACAAAAATATATGTTGCAAACAAGATTTAGTCCATTCATCCAAGCCGTCGTTGATCCACCGACTTCATCAAATATTTAAGCAAAAGATGGCTAGCTTGAGTAAACAGAATTTAGTTCACATTTTTTTTTCCATTTGTGTGTTGAGGATTCTGTAAATAAAATTTACGGTAATCGATTACTAAGTAGAAAAATATAATGACTCAATAGTTTTTTTCTGTGTATATTTAAATATAATATT
Source organism: Microplitis deprimator (assembly GCA_964016945.1). Classification (NCBI taxonomy): domain Eukaryota; kingdom Metazoa; phylum Arthropoda; class Insecta; order Hymenoptera; family Braconidae; genus Microplitis; species Microplitis deprimator. The sequence continues at coordinate 4,676,959 of OZ024710.1, read as the reverse complement.
TATTATGATATCTTTATTGATACGATTATTACGTTATAAAAAATTTTTCAGTAGATTTCATGAAATATTGCATTTGTTTTAATGGTGGAATTTTCAAAGAATTTCGCTATAGTTATAATTTTTCGAGTAGGTTCCAAAAATACCATTGATTCAAAAGTTTACACATGTATATATATAATATTACGCTTCATGCTTAGCGATAGCACCCAAAATTCTAAATAAATTGAAATGCACGGGTTTGCGAAGACTAACTCACTGCGCACACTTGTCCCACATGATTATATTTTTCATAAGGAAAATTTCTTAATAGAAGAAAATTGATACTTATTTTGATGGCTTTGAATAGATCAATAAATAATTTATTCCAAATAAAATAATAATTTTTATATCACGTCAATTAACTCTTAAGACAAAAACATATGTACATATATTTTAAATAACCAAGGCCGTGAAGCTTGTGCTTACATATTTTGTAATAATATATATTCATCCCTTTCTTATTCATATACATATTTTACTATATATTTAAAGCATCAATTTTCGGACTTTATCTATAATTATTAATAAATTAACCCTCAATCAAACATTATTTGTAACTTATGTAAGCTACTCTATCCTTATTGTCCAGCCTATTGCTTGTTCAATAGTTTGAGCCCCAATGCCTCTGAAGTCAGGATTTACCTTTATCCTGTGACAAGGTTCGACCGCGCTGGATGAGGATCAAAAGAGAAGCCGGGAGAGGATGGACATTTCAATAGGGATTTCCAAAAGGACTCAACATTGCTTCAAATTGTTTTCTGTTTGTTTTAATTACTACTAGACAGAAGCAATTATATAATAAATTTGTAGTTTTGGAGTAGACTGGTGTCAAGACGAATAATAACTTTCCCGTTTCTAAATATTGTTCGATTATGAGGAAAAAATACGCAGTTTGTAGTCATTTTTGAAAAATAACAAGTAAAAAAGAGAACAGAAGGTATTAGTTTTTATTCATTTCATATTTATTTTTTTTGGCCCGTTTATTCTAACATGTGGGGTAAATTTTTTGAAATAATTCTCGTATGTTTAACAGGATTATTATACAGGAAGATCATACTTGTTAATAAATATTAGTTGTACATATTAACTCTCTAAAACTGAATTAGTCAAAATTAGTGAATATCGACTAATTCAGAGTGTTAGTCTTACTCCAAAAAGTGGTACGACTATAACTCTAAATTAGTGAATATTCACTATTTGCTAGTGATTTTCACTAATTCACTTTTAGAGAGAACTGAAATATACAACAGTGCTTTTTTGCAGTAAAAGTATCATTTCTTCTCAACACATTACTTTATTCTATTTATTACCAGTACAATAATAATTTTCAATTTTCTCGCAGATAAATTTCAAGAAATTTCACTCCAATAGACATGTATATTGTCACACGTGTAAGGTATTAAAAAAAAAAAAAGTAAATAGAAAATAAAAAACAATTTATTCAGTAAATCAGTGAACAGAAAAGAGATACATATTAAAATGGAGAGTTTTATGAGTATTTTGATATATATATATATATATATATATATATATATATATATATATATATATATATATATATATATATATATACAAATATATATAAAGATTTCAAATAAATATAATTCAGCACGTGGGGGATGAAAAGAAATAGAAAAGTAAGTGATTGGTGGGTATGAGTAAGAGTGTGCGACTGCGGATAGAATACCCGTATATATATCATTTGAGGGATGGAAAGGGGTTAGAGAAAATTCTCTCGAAATATGAAAGGGTGAACTGCAGTTGCCGCGCGCACTTCGACGCGTTCACAAGCTCTTATTCACCGCAGTAATCCCTTATGATTTGAATCCCTGATTCCCTATTACGTCTCTCACGTGTGTTATTAAATCATTTTTTAAAAAATTTTAATTATTTAAAATCACCTTTCGATCATTAATAATTAATTATTATAAATTAAAATTATAATGTGATTAAAATGAAAATAATTTTATTTAAAAACTTTTTGTGTTTTATGGTACTGTTTATTTGGTAAGTAAACATTTGTACAGTTAATTTTTAATTTATTATAAAACAAACATGTTTTATCGTTCCTTTTAGTTCGGCGTTGTACCAAAGAAAAGAAAAAAAAATTTAAGCAGAAAAAAAAATTATGGTGATTAAAAATTAAAACAGAGTAATTAGTACAGACAAAGGAACCTGTTTAATCTGAATTTTTTCTTACTGTTTCAATAGCCTCATTGTACACGTGCATTTGTGCATAAACTAACGTACGATTGGACTTATAATTGTCATGTCATAAATTAAAATTCTGTGTGGAGATTTCAGATAAAAGTAATTAAATGTTATTGTGATTTGAATGCTCATCATATTATCATATTTTTTGTTGTTTTTTATTCTGTCGTTTCATATTTATTTTAAATAAAATCATTTCGACATGATTGAGAGACGTTATTAAAATTTATTCACTACTTTGTGTAGGGTAATTCAATCAAATTTTTTTTATTAGAAAAGTTTTTTTAAATTTTAATCAGTGACGGTTAATTGATTTTAATTGATATCGTTAATTGAAAATTAAATATTTGAAAGTTTGTAAACAAAATTAAATAATCATTAAAATCGATATTAATAAAGAATAATTTTTTTACCTTCGTGTATTAAAGCCACAAAAAAATTATAAAGGGGAGATAAAAATTTCTATCTGGTTAAAAGAAGAAAAAATAAAATATCGTAGTTCTGTTGGAAAAAATTTTATAATATCTCTGATTGAAAGGAGAAAGAAGAAAAAAAGAAATAAAAAATTTGAATACATTTATACGACCTAAAAAAGTAACGTATCAATGAGTCGTGAAATGTTTACTTTTCCCGCCTTTTTTTAAAACTTATTTTTTAAATTCAAAATTAATAATTTACATTATTTATATATATATATATAAAAGTTTGGTATAATCAGTATTAAACTTATCTATTATTTTATATAAAGAGATAGTAGAAAAATTATTTCAACTGGAAAAAATTCTTTCACATCATAATTTCTTTTTGTCCATTTCACCGAACCTCAATTTTATTTTTATTGGAAAACTGAGCGCCAGTGTGCAAAACAAAGCCAGTAGTAGTAGAAATTTTTTTATAAAAAATTAAAAATAAAATATGATTTAGTTGTTTTTGTATAATCATAACAAGAAATATCACCTCATATGACCAATATATTGGATTCTAGTAGAACATTTCGTAGAGCAAGACTTAGTCAATACTCTGTCAAACTGACAAGATGATTGGGAGACGGCACTCAGTATTAATTACCAGGAAGCAATAAAACAGTGAACTTTAACCCAACACACAAAAATAAAAGCAAACATACTTATTCGCTAATTGTAAGTCATCTATTAAAGTGTATCCACTACACGTTCCAATGCAATCGTAAAAACCTCACTTTGCTAACAGAATACATAAAAAACCCAGATGAAAAGACGAGACCTAGTAGACAATCTCAGAGAGTACTTGATCAATACAGAGAACGTACAATAGGTTACATGAGACTGCTCAACGACATGAAGCTGATTAATTGTATTCAATTTCGTCAAACTATTTTACACAATATATGCGAGCAACCTACAGTCACTACGTGACTACGCGAGTATTGCTGTCAAATTTATTAAATTTAATTTGAATTTCTTTCTTTATTAAAATCTCTACTCTAAAATTTATTCTATAATTTTTTGTTTATTTTTATTATCATTGAAATTCAATAAAACAAATCTCATCATTAACTCGCAAACTTATTGATGTCGATGATTGTATAATCATGGAATTCTTAAAAAAATCTACACATGGTCAGTTTTTTTTTATTAGTCGTTCAATAAATTTTTTTTTCACTGATAACAAATTAAATTTGTTTAATTTTTATTACCATACAAGACATGGCATGGACTAAATTTATCTTATACTCCCTTAATTATATATAGGGGAGGAGGGGGGGGGGGCAAAAGGGGGTACTTATGGAAATACTAAGTTTTCGATGACTAAAATACGCCGAATCTTTTTTTTTTTAATGACATTCAACGTAAATAGACAAAATTTTTAGCTGCCGTTATAAAATTTTTATTTTTGGCGGGCAAAATGGGGTACCCTTAAAAAAAGTTGAAAAAAAAAAATTCTGAAAATTGATCAAATTTCATTAAATTAAATTTTTTTTTATGTAAAATACATGAAGAAAAATTACATTTTACAACATTGGTGGATACGAAGGCAGAAAAAATTTTTTTCGTGGGGCAGAGAGGCCCCCCTCCAAAAAATGATAATTTTTTTTTTTTTTTTTTTTTTTAATTGAATTGTTATCAATTAAAAAATAAAATATTATTTCCGAATATTTTTAGTGGCCCAACTTGCCCCAACTATAGAAAATCAGTCGAAAAATGAATTAACATATTAATTTTTTTTTAATTTGACGATAAAAATATGAAAGAATCATTTTTCAGAACTTTGGGTTGGTCCATTTTGCCCCAGATGTTATGGGTAGGGCTAAAAATGCGGAAATATATTAAATTTTTTTTAATTTGACGGTAAAAATTTGAAAGAATCATTTTTTCGATTTTTCTGCTAGCCCATTTTGCCCCAGGTGTTATACGTAGGGCTTAAAATGCGCAAATACATCGAATATACAGTAATTAGACGAAAAAAAAAAAAAATTTTTTTTTCACCAAATTTTGGGGGTACCCCGTTTTGCCTACCCTACCCCCTTTTGCCCCCCTCTCCCCTATATCCAGTCATATTAGTGACATAATAATTAAAATATTAATTTAATTAAAAAAATAATAAATACGATCGTCTTATTTTCCCGCGTAATTTAAATGTGATTCGAATGCTATAGATAAAGAGATTTATCTCAACACTTGACAATAAAAAAGAGTTTAAACCATGAAAAGACACAAATTCAAGTCAAGACCTTTTTAACGATACCAAATTTAATAACATTAACTAATTCTATCATATAGATATCATTGGAACAAAATTTTCTTTATTCTCTTAATAATATAGATTAATTAATAGTATATATTATTAAGATCTCTGACCTAGCTGTCGATGTGATCTAAGAAAAAAAAATAACTATAATTAATAATTATAATTTTGTATTAAAGATATTTCAATTTTAAAATATCGTCGTCTGCTTTACCTTTGGGGTATAAACTCGTTTTGCACAAGAACGATAATGACTTTGACGTCTTTCAAATCGAATTAGTTGCTCTATAACATTTACAAGTCCATATATTTAATAGTCTTAAATTTCATATTATTGAAAGTTGAATAAATAATATAACGTGTATATATGTATATATATTAGAGTGGTCGTTAAAAATTCAATTTTCTCAGACGCACTATAAAAAGTTTCTTTTTAGTGAAAAAATAATTATGAAATTTGGTTTTTTCTTTGTAAGTAAAAAGAACACGTGCCTCAGAACTATTAAAGTTCATTTTTCGATACAATCGCAGTTTTTTTTAAATATCTCATGAAGTATGCAGATTAAAGGAAAAAGTCATAGAAACAATTTTGTAGGAAATTTAATTATTATCAACACAGATTATGTTCGTTTTTTAAATACGATGTGTATTTATAAAGATATGTTTAAAAAACTGTTTTAGATCTTATCAATTGAGCGTTTTAAGAATTACAAATGTTAAAAATAACATTTTTCTAAGTATATAGAAACTATAACAAGCATTAGTGATTGATATTTTACGAGTTACGAAGTTGTCTATATTTAAAAAAAAAACGTTATTTTTAACATTCGTAAGACTTAATGCTCAATTGATAAGATCTAAAAAAGTTTTTTTTAAATATCTTCATAAATACACATTCTATAAGAACAATGAATATGACCTTTTTTGTTAAGAATTAAATTTCCTACAAAATTGTTCCCATGATTTTTTCCTTTAATCTGTATATTTCATGAGATATTCAAAAACAACCGCGATTGCATTGAAAAATGAACTTTGATCGTCCTGTGGCATGTTTTTTTTTCATTTATAAAGAAAAAATCACAATCCCCACTTATTTTGTTACTAAAAACACGCTTTTTGTGGGACGTCTGAGAAAATTTAATTTTTAACGATCACTCTATCGAAAGTCAGTACATTTAATTTTGACAAAATTATTCGAGACAAAAGTCATTATAATTATTCATACGTTAATTTAAAAAAAATCAAAAATAATAACAATGGAAGATAATAACCAAATTACCTTGAACTATTTATTAAATTTTTTTTCATTTCTATAAATATCTTCATATTCATTATTTATTTGTTTATAGTATATGTACATGAAGCTTTTAAATACTGCTCTGCGTATGAAGGATAAGCATTAAAATATAAAAATACTGATTTATATAAAATATTAATTATAAATTATATGAAATTCATAAATTCATAAAAGTAAATGTATGGTTAATTTATTTACTTATTTCTACAGTATAACTTTATTACATATTTATGAAAATTAAAATTTTAATTAAAAATGAAGATAATTTTCGTAAAAAATGATATTTAAAAATTCCAGTCTTGTCTGACATTCTGAATTGATTTCAGTTGAGTGAATACTGCGCGAATTAGTAATGTTTGCATTCGCGGTTATATTGCTGTTCATCGCAGAATATTAATGTAGTATCCTTCGCCTGTTACCTTCAACCCTCAAACTCTCTATATTACTTCCTTTTAGCTGGTTAATATGCCGACTACACACTTCTAACAGGTTTTCGTTGAGTGTGGCATTAAGCATTAAACGACCGACCTGATTTTGTGTACACATCAGAGTTATTCTCAACCTTCATCCACGATTATCTTTGATTGATCGTGTCCACATCAATCTTTATGGACAATCAACAGATTTAGACGTATTTATTAACTCCAATATTCGAACATTATTTTCCATTGTCATTTATTGCTGTTGATATGATAGGTTTTTTTTTTTTAACATATATAAATTTTTTTTGCAAACTTACGAATTATTTGTATTGGTTCAAATATTAATATTCAAATTTACTAATCGAAATTATTTGTAAGTTTTTGAATTATCCGAAAAATTTGAATTATTCGTGAATTGTTAAAAAAAAAAATTTGTATATATTTCTATATACCCAAGGGCACAGAGACAACTTTATGATGTCAAATGAGCAAGACAAATTTTATATTGTCTCAGAGCCAACTTTTTTTTTGTTTAAACAAAACGTACATTTCAAAAATATTAAAAGTAACATTAAAAAATGTTCATATTTTTTTCACCATACCTGCACTGAAATTTAAAATTCCTGCCCTGTTTAGAGGAAAGAAAGTCGTTCTTTGCTTTTATGAGAAAACAAATGATCAAAATTAGTGCATGCGCTATTCTTCCCTCAATTAGAGGCAAAAATTAACAGTTTCAGGTGCAGGTCTGGTGAAAAATTGTATACACACTTCGGAGGAAGGTAGAATGCCTTTGGCTCGGGTAGGCAATTACACATGTGGGTTAGAATGTCCTACTCTCTTCCCTAGGTGTGTAATATACTAGTATTTTTGACCCGGGTACTTTTGTTTCAGTTAACATTTGTTTGTGTTAAAAATAGGGGTGTGCAAATCGTGTTCGAATCGAATAGTTAGATTCGATTTGATATTCGAGTCGAATATCGAATAGTTGGAAAGATTCGAATATTTCAAAATTTTTCCGAATCTTAGGTAAATAATATTATTGAATCTGAGAAATTTAGTATTTATGGTTTTATTAAATTGAAAAACTATTATATTATTATATTTGTATTTGAAAAAAGTCCATATTATCATAGATTCAATCAACGTGAGATTTAAAAAAGTTCAAATCTTTCGAACTATACGAAGTTTCGAGTATTCGAACACCCCTAGTTAAAAATGAACTAATCAAACAATGCAAAATCAGTATGTTAAATTAACACACAAAAGTGTCAAATATTTAACATAAAATTTTTAAGGCAGACTTTTTTCTTCACAGAAATACGAAAAAGTGAATACTTTGTACACAGGAAAAGAAGGATTTTTTTGTGCAAGAAATATTTTGCATTATAAAATGAAAACCAAAATTTTCTTAGGACTAGAAAAAATTTATTTGCTCAAGAAATTTTTTCCACGCCCCAAAAAATTTTCTCTCGCCCATGGATATCGATATCATTAAAGATTAAATATCTTAATTTAAACAGAATATTAAAATTTGAATACAACAATTAAAATATAAAAAATTATTTAAAAGCTAAAAAAAAATTTCAAACCTCCCGAATTATTCGAAAAATTCAAACTATTCAAATTGAATAGTAATTTTTGATTCGAACAGTATCTGCATACCTCTATAGTTACATTGATTAACTTATGTAGATCATCATTATATTCCAAAGATAGAATACTCATGGACTGTCATGTCTATTTAGTATCAGTAATCAACTTCAATCATTGCGTTAATTATGTCAGAAACTACAGGCAATTAGTGTCATGAAGGCATTGATTTTATAAAATAATATGTTTCATTTTAGTTCTACTTTATCACGACTACCCAATAAATTTTTATTAAAATAATAAATTATTGTATCCTCGGTGTCTGTACGAAGACACGTGCCTCTAATATATATTTTTTTTTATTTTCCTGGCGGTGTTACCTGATACTTTGTGCTTTATTCTGCTTTATTCCACATTGTGTTATTTTTTCAACTGCAATATTAACCTTATAAGGGTTCATTACTAAACTTTTGTTTATTTAACGATCAAACTTTGAACTAAACTAAACTTAACTTAAACTTTAATTTTTTTAATTCCATTTCCACTGAATTCTACTTTATAAAATTACCAGGAGATATCTTATATTGCATGACAATAAAATCTACTTAGAATTGATTAAAATTTATGAGATCGTTTTTGTTGATTATTGTCTAATACTTGTTGAAAAAATTCATTAATCTTTCCAAGTACTAGAAGGAAAATTTCTTGATCAATTGTTTTAGTTTTGAAAATTTAATTATTGTTCACTATAAATCAAATTGATCTTGTTCTTAAATTCTAATGAGAAAAAAAGAAAAAATAAATGAATAAAAAACAAGACGAAAGAAAAATAAATAAAAAGAATAGTCTCAGAAACTTACTAAAGTATATTAGTTTTTTTCTTACGATAGCAAATAATTTTATATAAAAATTTTTCGTCAGAAAGAAAATTTTTTTGCAATGTTAATTTAAGATACAATATTTTTAATAATAAAAAAATTTGAATGTTTAAAACTTGTGTCTTTATTACTTTGATTTTAAAATATTATAGAAAAAAATTAAAGCAACTAAAATTTAACGAATAAATTTCCCATTGTATATTTTTGATGTCAGTTTCACTTGGTTCATTATAAAAATCTATCAATGAAAAAAAATAAGTTATCTAGAATAAAACAGTGAACTTTCATTTAAAAATAAAATTTCTCAACCATTTTGCTCTTTTCTTCTTCTAACTCTTTATAACTTAAATGAATAAAAAGTACTCGAACATTCAATTTAGAATTATTTTCGTTCATTTGAATATATTATCTTAAGAAGAAAAAAAAATTTCATTGAACAAAAAAGTTATTAATTGTCTTAAAAACAGAGAGAACGTTTTTTCAAACAATCATTCTAATTTAAAATATTTTTATAAAATCTCGATATTTAACAAAAAAAAAAAAAAAAAAAAAAAAAATTTAATAAACATCTTCTTGCTTCTATTCTAATTTGTTTTTATAAATTAAATGTTATTAAATAAAATTTTATAACTAAGTACATTACGTAATTACATTGATGTAATGTTGAAATGATGAGGAAATAGTAGATGTGACCTACAAAAGAAACATTGTCCTTGGACCTCATCATCATGACCTTACTCTCTATCTCTATTCTTTTTCGTTGCCTCTTTCTCTATATCGATTGTCCTATTTAACAGCAAAAGTACAAGTCTTTACTCTCCATACAACTATATATATATATATATGTTAAGTAACAAGTACTTCCTTCATTTATGAAATTTATTGGTTTTACCCCAAAACAACTTGATTATTTCCTAAATGCAGTTTCCAAAATTTCAAGCTTTGATCAAAAAATTTTTACAGATCACTGAGAATTTTTTCAGTTTCAAAATTCATAAAAATATCTATCTTTTATTATTTTTTCATAACTACTTTTGCAATTCAATTTTGTTGACAACTCATTATTGAACTCTGAAAGAAAGCAAACAAATACATATTAGACCGATTCAAAAAAATTATCTATTTTTTTATTTTGTCAAAAACAGACTCTTAAAAGTTTCAGTAGGATAAAAGAAAACTCCTGTTAAAATTTGAGCCCTTAATATTAATATTAAGTACTCCCTGATTGCAATTTTCTATTTCCCACAATAACACAGGGAAATTTTTTTTTAAATTTGGAATTTCATAACATTTTTATTTTAATCAATAATGATATTAATTTTATTGAGATATTATATAGTATTTTAAACATTTAAATATTTTAATGATTATTTTTCTTAACGCAAATTTATCATAAATTATACATTTACACACCACCTAAATTAAACACAATTTTTGGTGTAATTTTCACACCAAAATTTTTTCGCCGAGTCCAAAAATTATTACAGTGTATATATAGCGATAGTGACAGCAGTGATGATAATAATAATGACTTTGTTGATTTCTGTATGTAAATCGCTCATGTTTCTGTAAGAACAAGAGAATAGCGAGAATACAATGACATGTGGAAAACTGATTACAAGACCGCGAACGCATTTAAATAAATGGAAATGTATGTGATCATTGTTATTAAAAGCAAAGTTTATAGGGTGGTAAGATTCGCACCCAACAACTCAAATTTGCATCTTATAATTGCGATTATAATAAATTATAAATTAGTTTATCGCTAACTATTTTCTGAGTAATTTAATAATAAATTAAATTTTGAACGTCTTTTACTTACTACATGGGAGAAATATCTAATAAATTTACTCGTTAATTGTGAGTAAAACTGGGACGATAAATAATTACTCTTCTGTTACTAGATAGCGTTCAATGATGCGGTAAAAAAACTCAATTTCGTTTAATTTTTAGATAGAAAAGAGTAAAAAATAAAACAGAAGGTATCAATTTTTTTTGGCCCAGGTTTATTCTATTGTAGGGTAAATTTAAAAAAAAATTCTCTCCGTATTCAAATAAATAAGAATACAATTTTGTGTAATTAAATATAATTATCTAATATTCAACGTTACTGTTCAACAAACCACATTAATTTAGTTAATTATTGAGTTTATAAAATAATTTAGAACTAATGGGTCATTAAATCCTACAAGTAATTTTAATGAATCAGGAAATCCAATGAGCACATCTTGCTACTTACTGAGTACATGAATGTACTAGATTTACAAAAAAGTTTTAAAAAACTTGGACTTTATAATTGATAATCCATTAACTTTTTACAGTCATTCAGGCGATGCTCTAAAAAAAGAGGAAAAGAAATTTCCTAATACTTCAAACTTTTTAATCAATCTTGGACGATTCTAATACTTTTAAATAAAGTATTGGCTTACAATTTATTACAAATTTTTTTTTTTTTAATAATTAATTAGCATTGAACTGATAACTTCATTTCATAATTTTTTTTGTTCTCAAAATTATGTTTGAATTTAAATTAATATTCTAAAAAAAAGTAATAAAAAAATTTAATTGGATGTAAAAATTTTTAGTATTGTTTTTTTTTTTTACTATAAATTGAACAGACATATTAATTAAAATATATAACAACATAATTTTGAGTTTCTCAAAGCAATAATTGATATTGAATATAAACCATCTGTTGATTTTATAATAAAATTGCAGATTGAAGAAAGTAAATTCTTTTAAATTTAATCGATTTCACATAAAATAAAATTTATAATGTTTATTTATCGATATATAATGTATATTTTATGTGATATCTTATATCGTTTACTCTTTATTTATTCTATACATACTACATATTTCTTAAATGTAATTTAAAGAAAATTTTCTAGACCTTGTCAGAAAAGCCGGATGACAGTCGACCGTGAAATAATTGGATTTAAAAGTCAGCGCTGACATTGGATATATATATATATATATATATATATATATATTTCCGCATTAGATAAGGTGTATAATTTCAAGTCAATATTTTTATTCATAATTATATTTTTTGTAAAAGTGACCACTCATTATAAATGTAAATGCTGCAAAATAATGATTTGAATACATGTGTATTGATATAATTTGTCATTCATAGTTTCGCTGACTCTACTTTTATGCTTGTTATCTCTTGAAATCCTCTCCGGATTTCCCGGATAAGCGGTGGTCAAATATAACTTGACATTTTTTTATTTAATTTTTCCAAAAGTACATCAAACAATAATTTTCCTTACTTCACTAGGGAACAAATTTTGAATGATATTAATTTATTTACACAAGTATAAGCAAAAATAAGCCGGACAATTGTACACGGAGAAAAATGGAGACAATAAATGTACGAATTTTTATTATGCTGTCGACCAAATTCAAAACAGGAAGTTGAGGGGTCTATGTATTATTATGCTGCACTATTATTATTGTCAGCCTCTAAAAATTTTTATTTTCTACTGTAGTTCCTAATTTAGATAAATAATATTCGTTACAATTTATAATAAGTTCTAAGTGTATAATATTTTTTGTAGTGCAGCATAATAATTTTTTATCGAAGTATTTTAATTTGAAACACCTAAGTGTTTTATTGCCATTTAAATACATTGTAGTCTTTTTCTATTCACTTGCAAACGTGTAGAAAGTGACTAATGTATTTAAATGGCTATAAAACGGTTCCATGACAACTGATCCCACAGACTAGATCCAACTGACAACTGGCCGAACTGACAACTGATCTTCTAATTCATCAGTTTCATCAAGATCGTCATAACTTTCATTATCATCATCTTCAAAATCATTATTTTCATCATTTTAAACCGTGGGATCAATTTGTAGGGATCACTTGTCGTGGTATAAAATTGGGATCAGTTGACGGCACACCCTATAAAACACTTTGATTTATAATGAGTATAATAAAAATTTTTCAATTTCTTGAGCTCATTTTCCTCCGTGTATCAGTAGATCTCCGACACAAGTATTTTTATTGATCAACATAGGTAGAGCTATTTCGAACCGAAAAAAAAGAGTAAAAATTTTTCAAAATGCCTATTAAGAACAGATTAATTTTTTTTCATCACCAAATATTTTTTATTATCGACGGAAAATAAATTTTTTATTAATATTGTTAATAAAGTAAATATTTAAAAAAACTTTTTTCGAATTTGAAGAATTTTCTTTAATCTCTAGAAAATCAGAAAATTCGCTCCTTTCCAGTACTTGAAAAATTATATTTTAGTTTTCTCTACTTGTCTGTTTAACAAAAAAAAAAAAAAAATTTTTTTTATTCCCTTACTTCCATCTTTTTTTATTATTTTCATTTTTATATTCTTAAAAAGTTTCGCATAGTTTTGATCTAGTTTTCAAAAGTTTTATTATGTATCTTTTATAACATATTTCTTTGAAAAATATAAAAAATTTGCTCTTTATTTATATTGAGTATAAATTTTAAAAATAAAAATTCATATATTTAAATTCCAGTATTTTTTATTTCACATGTTTATAAAATAAAGAAAAAACTTTCTTTTATTTAATATTTCCAATCTTTTTGAAAGCCTGTTCAATGTCCAGTTGAAAAGAAATTCAATCGATACTTTAATCTACTCTCATCTGCATTCATGCAAAAGATTTGATCTGAAAAATATATTCTTTTAATTATTATTATCTCATAGACATTTTTATAACAACAATAATAATAATTATTATTACAATTATAATTATAAATTTTTTTTCATCATTAATTGATCATAATTATTAAATATACAATTTATGAAATAACTAGAAATTTTATTTTTCTAGTAGTTGCTGATATTCACTCATTTATACCTGACTTGAGGTGATTTAAATTAATTGAACAGTTGGAATTTATCGTGAGTTGATTACTTGAGAACCAAAATCTGCTATAAGAAAAATTTTCTATGACCTTTTGTATATATTTATTTTTAATGATGTTAAAAATTATTTTACAATTATTATTTTTTTTATTTTAGATTTAACTTGTCATCATGCAAAGAAAGAAAAATGAAAAAAAGGAAAAAAATTTAAAGCTTGTAATTAAAAATTTAATATAATTTACTCCGATATTCCGATACCGATGAATTTAATAAATAAATATGAATGGCGAAAGTATCGACGTTAAAATATCAACTAACTTTTTGCGTAATATAAAAAAAAAAAAAAAATATATAAAATTTTATTTACTTCTAAACTTCTTACAACTTCAGATGAACGAAGTTAATGACGTGAATGAATTATAGCATTAGTGAATAAAATTTTACTAGAGCAGAAAGTTCAACAAAAAAAAGCTAATAATAATAAAACTGAGCAGAGCTAAATGTCGAGAAAAAATTCAGCGAGGGCTAAAAATATTTATGAAGCGTGAATTGATGGAAAAAATTAAACCGTATGGGAAAAATTCATTCGCTTGAAATGTGAGAAAAAATACAAAGAAAAAAATTATTAGAAAAAATAATAAACCAAAATAAAAAAGGATGTCGGATTTCTCGGATGCTAATAATAATACAAAAGAACTTTGCGGGCTTCAGCATCACAACTTTAGTATTCCCGATGGAGGTAAAATTTTCTAAAATATAAAATATAAGACATACAAATTTTTATACACTCAGAGAATTTTATAGTATTTTTTACATCAAAAATTGATGTAAAAATTACTATGTTATAGTAACATGAGGACAGTATGGAATTTATTGAACAAATTACCGGTAACGTAGAAATTTTTAAAATACATAGAACAGAATTTACAAGGTGCATTGTAGTTTTGACAAAGCCACAGATTAAATTTTATCCAAGTAAATTTGAATTTCTTGATCTGTTGCTTTGTAAAAATTACAATGCACCTTGTAAATTCTGCTTGATGTATTTTAAAAATTTCTACATTACCAGTAATTTGTTCAATAAATTCCATACTGTCCTCTTGTTACTATAACATAGTAATTTTTCTATAAATTTTTGATGTAAAAAATACCGTAAAATTCTCTGCGTGTAAACTTCATAATTTATTTTTTTTTATTCTTTCAAATTAATCAATATTTTGTACGGCTTATTTTTCGTCTAAAACATTAATATAAATTATTTAATTTTAGAAATTTGGTGCAATTGGGTTTGGGATTCAATTCTCTGTTGGCCTCCAATAAAAGCTTCGTCCACTGTTACACAAAGATGCCCATTAGCCAACGGAATCGACACAACCAGTAAGTATTTCCACGTTTTTTTGTTTTGTTCCTTCAAAAATGATTAACGTCGATCAATATTTAAATTGAAGCGATCATTATAATTTCTTGCTCAATTTACTGCAATTGCTTGGCATAAACATTTCTATTCCTCGCTAGTGTTCTTCATTTTTTATTTCTGTTGCTCGATTCATCGAAGTGTAGAAAAAAGTTATATTTTAATGAAATAATGCAGTATTGTAAAAAATTCAACAACTTCTCAAGGAAATACTCAAAGCCATACCCAGTTTTTTCTTTGAATTTGTATTACATGAAACTATTTGCATAACTAGAAAGTTTTTTTTATTCCTTCAAAGGTACATTCTTAAAGCTAAAATTTTAGATTTTCAAAGTATTTTTCTTTTGAAGAATTTTACAACAATTCACAGGTAAATGTGATGAGCTTTTTGAAGTTAAAAATTTTTCTCATTTCATTCAAGTGAATCATTCAAGTTGATTATGCGTCAGGTGGCAATAATTTTTCATACACAGTAGACTACGTTACAATGTATGATATTAAAAATTCCATAGAAAAGATCAAATAGTACAAGTCAGTGGATATATATATTCTCATTTTTTGCAATGTATTGTCAGTTAAAGTGCTGGGTAGTTCTGAAGAAAACCTTTTGAAAAAAGCTATATAACATAAATTAATTATATTCTAATAATATATAAGTATATTGTAACCAATAGACAGTTCGTTTTTTTTATTTGTTTTTATAAAAATTAAAGTAAAAAATTTGGATAATAAAACTTAATTTTTTTATGGCTCATTTTGTAAATACACAGAAAAAAAAAATTCTTGGCGCAAAAAATTTACTCGTGCTAAGAAAAATTTTACTTGCCCCCAGAAATTTTTTGCATTATAAATTGAAAAGAAAAATTTTCTTGGGGTAAAAAAAAATTTTATAGCGCAAAAATAAATTTCTTGCGCTAAGAAATTATTTTTTTTTTAGTGTACGTTTTACTATGATGAAATATAAGTCTATTGAAGTTTATCTCATAGCAATGTTATACCTAGTATAGCAAAACAAAAAAATAATATAAAACATTCACTCCGGGCAGAGTTCCAAAAAAATTCAATCTCAAATATCTTGACGAACATTGCAGTAAAAGTGTACATTTAGCAATCATCATGGCTTACCGCAAACGATGCTCCAGTTTTACTGCATGTTGGAAAATTCTACCGGTGCCAATCTACATGTTATTCATTAGGAGCTTTTTATATTGAAATGAAATGAATAATTGAATTATCGATGAAAATTTTGAGATTTATTTGATTTGAATTTAGTACATCGCACTAATGAACCGTTTGTGAATTTTTTTCTATGAAAATACATATTTCCTAATCTATATTAAATTACTTCCATATGTACTACACGCAGAGAATTTTACGGTATTTTTTACATCAAAAATTTATAGAAAAATTACTATGTCATAGTAACAAGAGGACAGTATAGAATTTATTGAACAAATTACCGGTAACGTAGAAATTTAAAAAATTCATAGAACAGAATTTACAATGCACCCTGATAGCCAAGTTGGTGAGAAACTGACGAGAAACTTGCAGCCGCAACTGGACACCAAGTTGGCCGCCAACAGTTGGTACCTCCAAAGTTGATAGACATTTTCTGAGAAAGTTGGTGGCAAAAGTTAGAAATCCAATAAGTTGACGGTCACTTTCTGAAAAAGTTGGTGGCAAAAGTTGCTTGCAAAAGTTGGCAATCATAAGTTGACGGTAAGTTTCCTTTCAATTTTCTCATAAACTTGCATTCCAGTTGCGGCTCCATACTGGCGCCAACTTTCTGAGAAAGTTGGCGGTAACTTGTAGCCAAAAGTTGCAAAAGCTAAAGTTGTCGACAACTTGTCGTCAAGTTGGTCGGAAACTAATGAATGACCAACTTTTTCACGATCAACTCGTGCTGTCAGGGCACCTTTGTAAATTCTACTCGATGTATTTTAAAAATTTCTACGTTACCAGTAACTTGTTCAATAAATTCCATACTGTCCTCATGTTACTATAACATAGTAATTTTTACATCAATTTTTGATGTAAAAAATACTATGAAATTCTCTGAGTGTATATATCCATTCAGCTTTGCTGAGTGACAACAGTATTTTCGCAGTATAATTTTTTTTATGATGAAATTAATGATTTATGTGTAAGTCATTGGAAAATACCAAAAAAGCCTCGAAAAAGTCATTAATTTCTCATTCAATTAATAGGCTTTCTTATTTCGTTCAAAATCAGCTCCTAGTTTTGCAGGAAATTCGTTGAAAAATAAGTCGGTTACAGGAAAATATTTTTCTTACCTATTTGTCTGAAAAATTCGAGTTTCGGTCAATCAAATTCTGAAGGAAGTCGCTAATGAAACATCGCTTCGTTCATTAGTATTAACTTTTTCATCACAAATGTATAAAATGATTATTCTTTAGTTTAAAAAAAATTGCGGCTAACGTCCTGCATATCAAGGAATATTCATATTTAGGTTCAATTAAGACAAATAATAAAATTTATATAAATAGCGCGATAACTAAATAGAAACTTTGATAATTTTCTTAATTAAAAATAATTGTTATTTTTAGGATATAAAAGAAGAATTTTTTTTAAAAGTATACTTATCATAATAAAAAAAAATTTTTTCATTAGCAACGATGTCTTGCTCTTTTTTGTCAAACTTTCTCAAACTCCTATAGATACAATCCTCTACAATACATTATAGTCTATATATAAAAACTATAGATTGTTGCTCTATTGTAGACGAAAACTTTATAAATTTTCATCGAAACATTATGATCGATAGCGGGATATATTTTTTTTTTAAATTAAAATATCGATTGAAATTTTCTTTTTCAAAAATTTAGTAACGTACATTATGTTATTCAAAATTATTAAAAGCTTTCTTCAATTTTTTCGCAAGAACAAATCCGTATAAATCTTGTAAAGTTTATTATAAGCATTGAGAAAAAAAAATACTTGCTGTGAACTACCGTCAGTTCGCTCAAACCAGACGTCTTTTACTTGAAATTCAGTCGTTGAGCCAACGGCAACTTTGATAAGAGAACTGAGCCTAGTTTGCTTTTTTTTTCCTCACCGTGCCAGTCATAAGGGACTTGAAATAATCAATTTACATCTCATTAATGTTTATAATCAATTAATCATACATTAATTATTAATATGCTAAAACCAAGTGTGTAGTCGAATTAATACGACTGCCGAATAACATTGAAATGCTACCGTGAGCGTATGTTAAGTGACTTTGAAACACACTTGGTTTTAAATTGAATATTCAAATAGTGTTGATGTTCAATATTGCACAGTTTAATCGCGAAGCTTAGTAAGTCTTCCTTTACCATCGCTTTGTTCTAATTAAATTTTATTTTTATTAGAGACTGTAATACATTTTAAGAGCTGATTAAAAGGTTACCTTTTCTTCGACGGAAAAATTTTCTGTGCCATCCGATTTAACATGATCAGTTGAAATTCACATAATTGCGAAGTGAAACCCTTTTCAAACCAATCTTATTAATTAAGTCTTTATTTCGCCGTTTTAGTAAGAGCAGGCTTACTTACTGTCATGGGTAGTATATATATATATATATAGGGAACGGGAGCATTATTTAAAATTTTTTTTTTTTGTTAAACTTTTTCAAAAATCGAATGTCAATCGAAAAATGTTAATAACTTTTGTTTTCCTATAAAATTTATTAAAAATTTTTTTGCTCTTCCTTTGTGTCCAATAATTATATAAAATGTAATTTTTCATTATATAAATTACTAACAAAAAAATTTAATTTAATCAAATTCATTTAAAATCGAAATTTTTTTTTTTAAGAGGTACCCCATTTTTCCCGTAAAAATGGAAATTTTTTCTATTCACTTGGGATATCATTAAAAAATAGAAGATTTAGCGTATTCGAGACCTCGAAAATTTAGTATTTCCTTGAGTACCCCGTTTTGCTTCCCTCTTCCCTACAAATTATAAACGTGTTGTTAAATTAACTAAATTTAGATTTTGTATGTATTCAGTAGTCTTTATATGAAAACTTATGAAAAATACTCTGTATCAAATTATATCAGTATGCGATGAGTTGTTAACTAAACTTCGGAGTTTGTATATAATATTTGAGTTTATGCAAAAACAAAATCCCCATGTAAAACTCAGTTACTTGTCTAACTAAATTCAAAAATTTATTCACGACTATTAATATTAACTACATTACAAAAACTAATTAAATTATTACATAAGCATTTATAGTTAATAAATGAATAATAGCAATGAATTTAGTAATTATCTATTCAATGAAATACTTGATATACAGTTATTTAGTTAATTATAGATTTAATATTAAGCATATTTAATTAAAACCAATTGTGTTTAACTGCATTGATTAAATGAACAATACATTTCTTGATTTCATCGAATGAATATTTTCAATATTTATTCAATTAACATTTTATGCTAATGTAATTTTAATTAAATATCGACCTTATGTCATCTGATATGAACAAATAAAGATATGTTGACATAAAAGTAAATATTATTTTTTTACTGAAGAAATCACAAAATCTCTTTTGTATTATTTATTTTTGAAAAGTAAAATTGAAAGCCCCAATTATTGACTTTATAGGAAATGCATATTACAATTAAATTATTATGTCTAATATTAATAATGGATAAATTTAAATTTAATTAACTGTTTAATATTAAGTATTATATATTGTCCTGAATGACCAAGATTATTAAAAAAAAAAAAAGCCGCTTTAAAAACCGTATTATTTCAATCAGCGGCATAAATATGCATAGAAAATTATAAAACATACAAACAGCAGAGTGAATATTCAACCCTCATCATTATTACTTTTACTATTTATTTATTTTTTTTTTCTGTGGTTACCGTATTTTTTTTTTCTTTCAAAATAATAAACATTTCTATATTTTTTTTAGTATAAAAAAAATATTGTCAATTAATTATTTGCAAAATAAAGCATTTTAGTATGCTTCCAACAGAGGTATGTAAATATATACATATATGTATTCACAATAAATAAATAAAATGCACATAAATTTTATTTAAATACACATATGTGCACACACACTCTAAGAATAAATTAGTGAAATTCACTTCGAATCAGTAGATAGTCACTATTTCTCCAGCTACAAGTATATATATATATATGGTATATATATGACATTATTTCAACCAGTAGTATACTTATAGCTGGTTTCCAGTGCATATTTACTAATTCGCAGTGAATTTCACTAATTCGTTTTTTGAGAGCACGTTCTATAAAAGTTTTAATTGGACTCATGTGTTATGTACAGTTATGTTTATAGTTTGTGAAATTTTAATTTCTATGTATTTTTAAAAGTAAATTACATAATACAAATAATATTCTGAAAAGCTTGTATTTCGATGATAAAATATTACATAACTTACATACATAACTACTCAGTGATCCATAAGCATACCGACGTCATCACAATGAAATGAGTTGAGATTCGAGAGAGGAAAATTTGCGGAAAGTACTGAAGTTTGGAAGCTCTTAAATACTACTCGTATTTGAGATTGAATCAAAAGGAAGGGGTTCGGTTTTTGCTCACCCATTCATGTACATCACAAGTACAAGATATATCTGCATGCAGTCAAGGTCAAATTCCGAGACATTCCGTAGAAATTGGAAAAAAGTAGTTGCCAGGAAAAAAAAGCTTGCTCTATAACTGTTTCTATCAAACATATATTGAATTTCTAACTATTATATACAAAACTTATCATACATACAGTACTTTATGTATACATATATATTTAATTTTATTTAAAATTTTTTTCTTTCATCTTTTTATTTGCTTGTTTTCTTGTATCTTTTCTTTTTGTTCTCCACCTACAGCATCATTTCGCGAAATTTGTTCTCAAACAAAAAAGATAAAGAAGAAAGATGATGATGATGATGATAATAATATAGTAAGAAGAACCACGTTGTCGTGTGATTTGTGCTCGACAAGTGGATGCCTTTTGTGTTTATCATTATTCATATGCTGCTTTCTTCTCCTTTGTGTACTAAAAATCTTTAGTATTTCGTCACTTGACTATATTATTACCTTTTTTTTTGCAACACTATAATGCGATAAAAAAAAATGTATTTTTATACAATATCTTCTAAGAAATTCAATTTCAATGTTAATGATAATTTTCTTGCTTCTGTACATCGACTTTAATCTCAAGTATTTCATTATATAGAGCTTAGAAATACTTGTATTAAGTGACACTTTAAATAAATCGTTATTCGTTTGAGTCAAGTGAAACAGGGAAAAAAAAAATAGAAAGTGATAAGTAATTGAGTTTTTTTGCACCTAAGTTTTTTTCATGATTTACATGATAATACAAAGTAAGCATTGAAAAAAAGTTTATAAGCCTAAAATCGCTGAGTCACCAGAATATATAATAATTTTTCTTTTTTAACTTTTTCTTTGCTTATATTTATGTATAGATATATTTTGTGAAATTTTTTTAAATTCACTCGGAAGGAAAGACTCGGTCGTGTTGCCATTGACGTTCCGTTCATGAATCTGCATTACGAACATTTCCTACTCGACCCATTTTGCTACAAGCCGCTCCGATTGTTTGATAGTGCACGATTGCTCATTCTTCGTTCTACAAAATATATACGAAGTTAAAATTCTCATCATAATTTCAGAATGTTCACTCATTACTTTTTGCGAAATCCAAATTTCACATCAAAATTAATCTTATGGCACTAATTCACATTTTCACATAAACAATGTTATATACTACATGTTACACTCTTGGCGGATATGAATCACAGCAATATACGGTAATTTATCGTAGATGTGCATCAAGCCTGCTTCGCCGTAAACGCGCAGGTTTACTGTAAAATTACGGTATTGTAACGTATAAGGGGAGTATTGTACTGCACTTGCAATGTTTACGGTTAAAATGCCGCAAAATACCGTAAATTACCACCCATTGCTATAAACTACCATAAAATGCAGCAAATTTTACGTAACAATACCGTATTCTACTGCAAGCTACGGTAATTAGGGTACACTGATATAAGGATTTCTTAGCATTTAAAAATATTTCTTAGTATTCAAGAAATCACTTCTTAAACATCATTTCTTTGTATTTATCTATTAAGAAATCATTTCATAAATAGTAAGAAATATTCGTTAAATACAAAGAAATGATGTTTAAGAAATGATTTCTTAAATACTAAGAAATAGTTTTAAATGCTAAGAAACCCTTATATTAATGTATTACTGTAATTTACGGTAAATGTCGTAATTCTGATCCGCCAGGTAATTGTAAGTGTAACCTTAAAAAGTACAAATGCTTTCAATGTTGCACATAGGTGGCACTCTGATCATACAGCACGTAAAGATCTACCGTAAAATATGATTTATCATGGTTAAAGACGTATAACACCGTAATATAGCTGCAGTAATTTTCCATAAAATACTGAATTTTTTGCCATAATATACCGTAAAATATAGTGTAATACTGCAAAATTTTACGGTAAAATGCGGTATAGTACCAGAGCTTACGGTAAAGTACTATAATTTGGATCTGACAGAGATAACTATTATATAAAAAGAAATTAAATTATACATATAATCTTATAACGAGTATCGTTTTTATTAAAGAAGAAATTTCATTTCATACTTTTAACATAAACATAAAGACGTAAAAATAAAAATAGTAAATTGATAATATATTTGTTAACTAATGAATTAATAATTTAAATTTCCTGTTCATAAGAATTTGCAGAAAGACGCTGCAGTGATGACGGAAGATGGTTAGGAAGAAATGGAGAACGCTCATTAAATGGGTGGACTAATTATACTCCATGTTTTACACCCGAAATGCTGTTATTAATTCGTAAACTTTACACTGGTGATGAACACGCAGCCAAGGTAATTAATAAGTTTATTATTTAAATTCAACCACGTGGTACTTACTCTGTAAGAAAAAATCAGTCGTGAATTTTTAAATCTAATTCACTTTGTCACTCAAAGTTCCGGATTTAAAAAAAAAATCACTTTATGGAGTAAATAAATTAAGAGTTTTTATTAGTCGAGTGACTTTGGAGTGGATGTAAATTTTATTTTAATTCGCATCCATTCAATTACGGAGTTTTAATGTTGGAATATAATGGTATTTAATAAAAACAAATTATTATAAATAGATAATTATCGTTTTTATATACTCGTATACATTAGTATTTTACTCCGCGATATTTTTATTATAAATAATGTAAATAAAACTTCTCCTGGGGGTGAATTCTACACCGAAGAGATTAAACGATTAAAAAATTATTCGTTTCGCATTTAATCCGCGCTTACTCTACACATTCTTTAGAGTTTATGAAATACGGAAGTGAAAATTGTAACACATATATACATTTACTTGTTCCTCGATACATAAATATATTATCAATTACCACTAATTAAAAAACATTTAACCTTCTCATATTTATTAGTCAATATAACAGAATAAAATATTCTTATAAGCTTGAATACACCAAAGTCAAAAAACTGACATTACATTTCCCTGTAGGATTTTCTATCATAAAAATGACCCAGTTTTTTTTTTTAAATTCCCATGTGAGACGCTTACAAAAGAGTAAAGTTATCTAGTGTGTCATTGAAACTTCATACGCATTAATAAATAATCAATACAATTTACTATCATGTTCGCTTTTTTTTACGTTTACTTCATTTATATTTATAATATATGAAAAAAAAATATCAAAATTTATTATTTGACAATATCTTCTTTGTATTTTTGTGTACTTATTCAACATATCATATATTTTTCTGTTAACAATAATAATGATACCGAAGAAGAATTCTTATTAATATTTTCTTTTGTTTGGTTTTTTTTTTCAACTTTGTATCACAATTTCGCTTTTCCTGGAGGTTGAAATACCCATACGTTGAGCTGGGAAACACTAGACTCTTTGAAGATTTTTTTTTTTCTGAAAAGTACCAGTATTTTTCTTATCTCTTCCTTATTATTTTCTTTTAAGATAAAATTGGATATTGCTGAAAAGACTAGAACTCTTGAATTCGTTGGATTAACTACGTCTCTAGCGGCATTGCTGATATCTTTGGCAATCTTTTGGAGATTTCGGTAAGTCAATATACTATGCACTGAACTTTTATGTATATATACCTCGAATCTAAAAAGTAATTTCACTCTAAAGGCAATACTATATATGTCTGTCAATATATTGTTTGTGAAAGCATGCTTGAACGATTTTTACAGACAATTGCCTTTCAATGATACTTTAAACATATCATTACACTTTCTATAATTGAGGTCACAACCTTGAACCATTGAGCTTTTATTTTAAAAATTTGAGATTACAGTAAACGATTTTTTTTTTTCATTTATTTTTCGTTTCGATTTCTTAATAAAAATATTTTCTATAATCTTTAAATATTTATTAAGAACAAAATATCATTTTTAAATTTATTAAAATATTTTTGTCGATTTAATTTATTATATATTAAGGGGAAACGCCACCGGACCTCTCACACTCAGAAAAATAAACGGGACTTTGTTGCATTCAGAAAGAAAATGAGAATTTTTTTTTAATTATTCTCGGAGACGAATTAGAATTTTTGAAAATACGAAATTTTTAGCCCTCTGTTAAAGTTTTAAAAAACGCTGAAGACTGTATTTTAGGTTTCCAGTTTTACCGCGAATTAAATTGAATTGAAAATCGGTTAACGTTACCCCTTAAATTAAAGAAATTATTTAGGAAAAGAAAATAAAAATTTAACCCTAATTCCATGTCGATGTATTTAGCACCCGTAGACCTTGAACATGGGTCATTAGCGTCCGCCGCTCATTTAATTATGTTTTTCTATAAGGAAAAATCTAAAAAAATTCGTAGATCTTCTTTCGACTCCCAACTATGCGATAGAGTTGTTGCCAGCCCCGAAAATCTATAAACATTTTCATCAAAATTCTAAGGCATTTCGGCTGTTTACAGTAGAATATTTTAAAATTCATGAACACAAACAATCCATATTCAAGGGATTAGGGTTAATTTTGACAATAAAACAAAATGTTTAACTTTTTCAATTTACAGATCGTTGCGAAATACAAGGACACGAATCCACAAAAATCTTTTTGTAGCTATGGTCATACAAGTTATCATTAGATTGACATTGTACATTGATCAAGCATTAAAAAAATCTAAAGTCTATGGATCTAACCAGGGTATAAATAACGTTGTAAGTTGTATTGAAAAAATAAAATTATACTTTAAAGAAACGTTAAAATATTTTGATAATTTAGTTGTGTAACGATTTAAAATGTAATGAAAATATTTTGAAATCCAATAAATATGGAATTATGTTAATTTTTCAGGCAATTTTGTGCGAGGCAAGTTATGTTCTCCTTGAATATGCAAGAACAGCAATGTTTATGTGGATGTTCATCGAAGGTTTCTTCCTTCATAACATGGTAACAGGTAATTTTCCATCGTTTAAATTCAATATGTATAGAAATTTCAAAAAATTCAATATAAAACGCTTTGTTTCATTTTTATTATAAAACTGATCTTGATATAAATGATAGTTAAATTTGGGCGGTAAACTTGATTAGGTTTTCAAATTAATGAAATCAGTTAAGTATTTTATAAATGGTTCTTCCATGGCTTCTATCTTAAATAACTGAAGATTATTTCTATAAAAAGAACGTGAAGCTGACAAAATAATTTTCGATTTTTGATTTTAACTTTTTATTTAGTAATTATTTTCACTGAGTTTACTAGGGTTATAAGTTATCTTAGAGAGAAATTTACTTCCACTCCGGTTACGGGATAGAATTTTATTCCTTTTATAATATTAATTTTTTATTGATATATCAAAAGACCGTTATCATTTTAAATAATTTTTTTTTTATTATTTAGTTAGATATTGCATGTCTAATACTACTGTCTTTTTTTAATTATTTATTAAATGCTTGGGAATAGTGACAGTCTTTCAAGAAACTAGTCATTATCGAGTGTATCGATTAGTTGGATGGGGACTTCCAGTAGTGATGACATTAACATGGGCTATTGTAACTGCTGTTTACTATCGTCCTTCAAAGTAAGTATATTTTTAAAAAATAACAATGTGCGAAAGTACTTAGACTTATTAAGACATAACATAATAAAAAATATTTTGTTTTAATGAACGGAATCTATTTATTCACTCTGAGAATTCAAGAGTGAATCCAAAGTACGCGAGGATTTTATTTCTATTCAAATTTACTCCGTCGCTTGTGACATCTGAAGTTCTAAAAAAAATTACTTCACATACGGAATGAATAGAGAGCTTTTTTTTCAGTACAGTAACTTCGAAGTATGACGTAGATTTTATTTCAATTCGTATTCACTCCGATCCGGAGTTGTAATTTTGAAATAAACTGTCTTTCGCAGAGAATTTCAATCCAAAGGTTTTAAGTAAATAAAAAATCCCGTCTGGAATTTATTTGCGCTCACCAAAATTTTTTTTAATGGAATCGATCCACAAAAAATGTATGTTAAAAAACAACAGATTGTATTAAAACACAGACTATTGATATTTTTACTAAAAATTTGATTTTACTTTAAAACTTTTCATGAGTGCTTTCATGGCGATAAAAGAGTTTTTAACATAAATTTTCGGAAATGTTTTAACATACAGTTTTGTGTTAATTTTTAAAAAATTTTTTTACTGTGTTATGAAAAAAACGGATGCCCGTGAACTTGATTAATTACCCAAGAATCGTTTTTAACTCAATTATATGATTGTGTATTCACAATACTTTGTTTACTACAAAAGCTAAGAATTTAAATTTAAAAACATTTTTCTATTAAAAAATATTAATATTTTAGATGTTGGTGGGGATATAATCTCACATCATATTTTTGGATATTAGAAGGCCCAAGAATGGCGATTATAATGGTGAATATAAAAAATCAGCAAGAGTAAAATTATAAAAATTAATTAATTAATTAATTAATTATTTTTAATTTAGCTTAATTTCTTATTCCTAATGAATATTGTTCGAGTATTGGTAGTAAAGCTTCGACAAAGTCGCACAAGTGAAACCCAACAAGCACGGTAAGTGAACCATAAAAGCTAGCGAAAAGCTTTATTAACGCCTGTATGTAATTAAAAAGGAAATTAAATTGCATTCACATATGGTGTTAATTTAAATCTTTCTCGTATCTTCTTAATCATTCTATTGATTCACAAATTAAATGATCGAATAAATTACGTACAATTAAATCGTGCTTAATTAAAATCTACACAATACTACACGCTAAAATAAATGCTAACTATTACCATCTTGCGATAGGGAATGATTACCATCCGTATGTGATAATCATTATCATGCTTTTATGTTAACTATTCGTTTCTCGTATGGTAATAATTACTATTGCCGATAGTAATAGTTACCATCTAGATTGTAATATTTCTCATGTCTGAAAAATTTTTAATTTTGCCTTCTAAGATAGTAATGATTATCATCACAGATGAGAATGGTTACTATCTAGATACGAATGCTTACCATCTCCGATAGGAAAAGTTAACATAAAAGAATGAGAATCATTAAAATGTAAGGATGAGAATAGTTACTTCGTTAAGATGGCAAGTATTACCACTTTTTTTTCAGCGTGTATTTATTTTCATTAATTCAATATAATTTACACATGAAACCACGTAATTTATTTTGGTGATTCAAATATTTCATTTTATAAAGACTATCTTATTATTATGTAATACTTCTTAATATATTTATTGTTAAATAAAATTTCTAGAAAAGCTGTAAGAGCTGCGGCCGTACTACTTCCGTTATTAGGAATAACAAATTTAATATCAATGGCTGCAGCACCACTGGAAACAACAATTTGGTTTGCCATTTGGTCTTACACGACACACTTTCTTACCTCATTTCAAGGCCTCTTTGTAGCTACATTGTACTGTTTTCTCAATGGCGAGGTAAAATCATATACTATATAAACTATCATTAATAAGTGATTAAAATTTTTATTTTACGAGTCTCGAAAACATTATAGGGTAAGAGTACCAGTACCCAGCCCCAAACGGCTGGCTACTGGTTAGGGGCTGGGTACTTGTGCTCTTACCCTATTTAATGTATTTTAGTAAAAAATATTAATGCAAATCAACAAATGCATTACTTTTACTATTTATTATAAAATGTATAGTAAAAATCACAAAATGCTAATTAATACTACATTTTTATCTGAAAAAATTTCTATATTTATTACTTTTATTACTATTCGTTTATATCTATTCGTATTCTTTATTAATAGAACAGCAATTTTTATAAAGAGTTTATTAAATTACTATCAAACGTTAAGTTATATATATCATTTTTCGGTAGAAATATATAAATTAATTAAAAACATGCATTAAAATACTCTACAGTATGAAAAAATTACAATATGTTAAGTAATTTCTGTAAATCAGATAGAAAGCGCGACTAAAAATTAATAAACGGGTTGTAACTTTTCAAAAGCAGATCGATAAAATTAAAAATTAGTAGGAATAGCGCATTACAAGCTAAGAGGTCTTCGTTCAAAGGAGACTTTGGACCGACAGACTGAGTACAGAATTCACACGCGGGAGATCAGGGTTCGAATCTCGCTCAAGTCAAGTGATTTTTAAATATAGAAATTAACATCTACACATGCTATAAATAATAATAATAAAAAGTTGAAAAACTAATAAAATTTAATTCCACTCTAATATACTAAAATTTACTAAACTGTATTGGATAGTAAATTTCACTATATATTTTAGCCAAGTTTACTAATGCAGTTTATATTTATTGGTATACTCAAATAATAGAAATTACTTAAAGTAAATAAAAATTCAAATCTCAAGATAGTAAAAATTACACGATTTCAGTCGCATTTTAAGTTTACAATAATAATTTAGTAATTTCAATTCATATTTTTAAGAAAAGTTCTCTATATCTTTTTCTCCGTGTACAATACTATTATATCGATCTCTTGTAATTAATGTTCAATGTCGCTTTCTGAGGTTCGTTACTTATGCATCGTTAATTTATCTACTGAATGACGTATGTCAAGGCCATAGATATCGTACAAATAATCATTATTGAAGATTAGGTGACCATACACAATTATTATGTTCAATCGGATGTATGATACTATTAATTTATTGAATATACTGTTAACAGTATCATTAGAGAAAAGCGAGGCATGACGAAGTACCCAACCGAGTAATTAACTTTTCTCGGTTTTAATTGCCGTTCACAATTTAATCTCATAAATTTTTAATAAATCTTTCATTATTTTTCAATTTTTAAACTTTAATTAAAAATGTTTTTCCGAGGCTCGACAGAGTATCTAAAAAAATTGCTGTTTTATAATTTTTTTTTCTGATTCAAATTACTGTACACGATTGGATTTCACTTTTTAAAAAACAAATTTAAAAGGAGTATTTAATTTTAAGTTTAATAATTGACCCATTCTACCCCAGATCCTTTGTTTTGTTTAAAATGTACATTAATTATAAAACAATCATAGCGATTTTTTTCTACCTAAATTTTTAAGGTGCCCATTATGCCCCAGATACGCCATAGCCACTAACTCTCCCCTATATTTTATGTCGCTTTTGTTAAAATGTTATATTTTTGCATTTTAATGATTAATATAAAATGATTTTGTCTCTGCATTGTTACGTCAAAAATAATTGGATTGAGAAATAAAAAATTGAATTTTTCTTGTAAAGCAGATTATACTTATTTATTATTATTAATAAAGTAGAAGTTTAATTTAAATTTTGTTTAAATAAAAGTTTTAGTATTTTAAAATTCTTATTCACAATTGATCAGCCAGAAAATTAAATTCAAAAGAATTCATTATTATTTACCAAACAAACATTTTATTTACAGTAAATTTGATTGCTTTAAATCAGTTTTGTTTATGACGTTTTATAAAGTATATGAAAAACTATTTAAAGTACTTTACTTTAGTAAAGTTATTTTTAAATTAAGAAGTTGTCGACGAAACAGTTACTAGCTATTTTTAAGCATAAAATAAATAAAAAAATTTTCAACTTCATGAATAAAAATTTTTTCATAAATATTTAAATATTCTTAAGCAGAGTTTTAAAAAATTATGTCTCATTGTAAGACTTATTTTTTTTTTCTATTTTTACGTTGCAAAAAATTATCAATCAATTATTTTTTTTATTTCATTAAAATTTCTTTATACAAATTCAATTAAAAAAAAAATTACATTCTTTAAATTTTAGTTAACGCCAAAATAAAAAAAATTGCTTGCAATGAATTCGACTTAAAAGAGAGCAAGTAGGATAGAGGTGTCGTTATTGGCCAGTTTTGGATGCTTCAAAAATTAAAATAAAACAATATGTAAAAGATGCAATGACATAATTACCCAGGTCAGAAATAAAACTTGATTTAGACTGGGGTTATCAGGTCGAAATTTAGAGCCGTTTTTCACAAGACAACGACTTTCTTTTACGGAGATATGAAATACGTTGAGTTTTTGTCTTGGTTTAGATTTAACTGTCTTACTTAGTCAGGATTTAATACGAAAAAGTCGAAATCAAGTCGAAATTGATTTGGTTTCGACTTATTCGACTTAAATTACAAGGCGGAAAAGTCAAAAGTGAGATGAATGACTATCGTGCTCGAAATAAAGACGAATAAGTTCAAAATATGATAAAAAAATACAAATAAGTTCAAATTAGGATGAAAAAAGTTCTAAAAGTTGACATAAATGTAATTTAAGTCGAAAAAGTCGAGATCTTATCGGAAAATCGTCGGCAAATCGATAACTTCAAAAGAAAATAAGATGAAGCGAGCCTGAATCAAATTTTATTTTTGATCCGGGTAATTTTTAAATTGTGTACAAAGATACTTTTATAACATTTTTACAATGGAAATTTTATTTTATACTTCTTCATTAATTAAAATAAAGTATTAAATGTCCAAAAATGGAGCAGTGGTCAAAAATGGTACATTTCCTCTATTTGTTACATTCGCATTTATTTTCATTTTTTTGGTATTGTCAAAAAATTTAAGTAATTTTATGATAACGACTCTTTTTTTTTCAATTAAAGGTCAGGCTTGCATTGAAGAAGACAATGTCTGTATATATGTCTCTTAGAGGAAGTAATCGGTCTAATCGTCGACTATCAACATTTAGTGCTTGTCATTCTCAACGAATAGCTGCAGGTAAATTTCAGTACCAATTACTTTTTTTTATATTTTTTTTTAAGTTAAAAAGTAGTATTAATAGACAAAGATCGATTGAAATAAAGACGTTAAGAAGGGAATGCACTTTTTTTTTATTTTGATTACGCGAACTCTTTTCTTACATGTAAAAAATATAAAACTAACTTCCTATTGCAATTGAATTTTTTTTTATCGCAAAATGAGGTAACTTTAAACAAATAGAAAATAATATTTTCAATAAAATTTAACAAGGATTAATGGTTCGAGTGTTAAATTGAAAATAAATACGATTTACGCTACAACTGAAAAGTAAAATTGTCTCAAAATAAAAGTTTGCAGAAGTAATTTTCCGGTGTCTCGTTGTTGAAAAATAATTATAAAAATATAACTTATATATAAATTTATATATATAAGTTATACGATTTTTTTTTTTTTTATTGAATTTTCGACATTAATTATTTTTAAAATGCGGCAGTATAATTACAAAAATAATAAATTGTAGTTTAAAACCGTTTCGGATAAATGAAAAATTGGACACCATTTTCTGACCGCCATTCTCTTATATATATAATTAATAAAATAACATCTATAATTAATAACTTTGTTTGTACTAAAATTGTATAAACACTTAAACAGTAAAATAATATTAACTCTCGAACTGTACACTGTATATATATCTATATCTATATCTCATATCTATATCTTATATATATATCTCATATACATATATATTTATCTATGATTTTGATGCAAACACGCACGAAAAATATATATTCCAGTACAATACGATATATGCGGGTTATATCTTTAATATCGTCATATATATGATATTTTGCTGACATATATTTTTCAAATGGAATTTTTTGACTAAATCATTCGGTATCATTTAAAATGAGCCTGAATTATTAAACTAAAAAAAAAAATTAATAACAAAAACGTGTTTTTGTAAAATTTCACTGTTTACAAATTAAGCTGACGTGAATCTGCACCAATATACAGTTGGAGAGCTAAAAATACATGAAAAATATACTTTGATATAAATAAATATTATTTCTCATTACTTGAATAAATATGATTTTAGAAAATAACATCATAGCAAAGGGTAGTAATATTTTAATTCCAGTAATAGATGTAGATGAAGGTGAATTAGGGTCGAGCAGATGGATAAGACTGTGCTGTTGCGGCAGAGATACTTCACCTCCAGATCAACAAGCCGAGTAAGTTGAATATTATGTAACATGCATACCACGCAAATTGAAGATATTAAATGGAATAGACTTATTGCATACTACCCTGTAAAAAATCGGAAGTCAATTCGGAGTGATTACAGATTTTATTTAAATCCGAATTCGCTCTGTCACTCGAAGTTTTGAAAAAATCACTCCGCATATTGAGTAAATAGAGTTCGTTGCTCCAGCTGAGTGATTTCGGAGTGATCTGATTTTACTAAAATCCGCATTTGCTCTGATTCGGAGTTTCAATGTTAAAATAAATTCCCCTTTGAAGTGAGATTTACTCCAAGGGGATTAAATAAATACACAGTCATCCGCTACACATTCACTCCGGATTTAATCCGCGTTCACTCCGCGAATTTTTTCCAGTGTAGGATCTAAGGCATAAATAATTATAGTTTATTTTTAATTTCATTATAATTAACTCTAATGTTTTCAAAGCTACTATATATATATTATATATGCGGAAAAATTGTTCAAAATTTTTATTCGATCGGCTAAAATCATTTTATTGATTCATATTTTAAACCGCGATTTTTTACTCGTTATTACAATGAAGTTTTATTTTATAAAATAAAAAAAAAAATTTATATGAAATTTTATCTTCATATTTTAATTTTTAAAAATCTGGTAGTGATTAATAAGCAATCTCATATGAACATTTTTTTGTTGCATTATTTAATATTCTAAACTAATTAAACACTTTTTCACAAACCCAAAAATATAAGACTCAGTTTTTTGAGTCTAATAAAATGTTGCTTTGTGTTTGTTTAGAAAATTTTTCTTTTCTATGAATATATCGAGTCAATAGAACATAAAATAAAAATAAACTATTAAAAAAAAAGACAAAAAAAATAACTGTGAAGCTCTAAAACTATTTTTTTCATTTCGAAGTAGGTCAAGTCCATCTGCAGATGTGAACTATTGAAAATTATATTAACTCTAAAAATATTTAAATACTTTATTTTTCATAAATTATTTTATCAATGTTTGAAACTTTTAATTTTAAATATTAAATTTACGAATCAGCGTAGAAACTTTAGTTATTAAAAAGCACATATTTTATAAGAATACGAATTGGTGAAGTACAATGAAAAAAATTTAGTAAATATGCATTCATAAAATAATTTAATATAAACTTGAAATATTAAAAGTTTACTCAGTTTATAATTCAACCCAGGAAATTTAAATACTGATTAAATACTTATTCGACAAAATATAATTAATTATCTCATATATATTTTTTTTAACTCGTAAAATATATTACTACGAAACGATCCATTTGTTTCTGCATAAATTGACAGAGAATAATCTCAAAAGTACACGTTTGAAGGATTAATTACTTAAGATTAATCTACTTTAAGAAGATTAATTGTAAATGCAAGTAAAATCCACAACTAATCACTGACAGTAAATTATTCTCTTCAAGTTATCAGATAAGTAAGTCATAAATTATATGTGTTGCTGGATTTATTGATAAATTTATATTCGATAGACTTTATTACTCAGCAACTACACAAAATTATTTGAATTGAAATAAATTTATTTCTACTCGGAAAAAAATAAACTTTAAAAATTAGTGTTTGAAATTATAACGGAACCCGGGTGTCAATATGGGGAATTTTAACATTTCAAATAATAAATTTTATAATACGTGTCAATTTTCTAAGCATCAGTTACGATTTTTGAAGTTCAAACAGTAATTTTTCTTGCATAGACAATAAATTCTCATACTTATTCTGTAATTATTCACGTTTTAATCATAAATGAAAAAATTACTATTTAGAATGATAGGATTTACTGATCACTTTATCATTATATTACTTGTCGTTCTCAATTTATATAGTTTATTTTTTTCCGTGTACACGGAAAAAATAATAGTGATAAAATTATAGTTTTAATTGTTCGCAGTCCCTCTACTTCGAAACTGTAAAAATTACATTATTTCTAAAATGAATAGTAATTATTACAGTTTCATATCAGATTTTATTCAGTCCTTAATAACGTTTCCTCATATAGTAAAGTTTCATTCAACTAAAATACATTAGAAACTGTAAAATTTGGTATCTATAATTGTAATTACTTTATTACAAGAAGTAGTTTCAATTATTACAGTGCAAACTATAATACTTGAAGCTTTTTATACGAGGGTCCTGTTTTTACACTAAAAACTGTAATTGTTCCACTGACATTTTCACCTTGTAATTATAACGTAGACTTTTATCAAAAGTTCTTAACTTTAAAATATACAATTTAATAATTCTCATCGATATTTATTTATTTTTTCAAATATTTTATTATTATTAAGATGTTTCCAAATATATTTATATATTTTTTAGGATATATAAATTACTTATTTTGATTGATGATTCTATTGTATAATGAATATGTACATCCGATCCTTTTCAAAAAAATTTTTCATTGGTAATTTCGTAGATTACATGTATCAGCATCTTCAGATCAATGTTCTAATAATTTTAACAAAAAGTTAGTATTAAATAATTATAATTATAGTATTTATTACTTATAATTTTAAAAATTTTTTTGTGTAATCAACGAAATATTACCAATAAAAAATTTTTTTGAAAAAGATCGGATGTGCCAATATTTGTTATTATTATTTATTTATTTATTTATTTAGTTATTATGTTATTACACATTGGCATTACAATATGCAATAAGTATTCACAGTATACTGAATGCATGTATATAATATTCCCCAAACGTGTTTTATGAATAGCAAAGAACATGTGGATAAAAAATATATATGAAATAAAACAAGGATTAAAAAAAAAAGAAAATTGGATGATCCGATGGAAAATCGTATGAATTTTCTGCGATGTGATACAAAAGTCCACGTCGCATTTGAATATATATTATTTCTACCGTGATATTGTCTAGTTTTTTTCAATCATTTTAACATTTTTATTTTTAGATCACATATTTTTTATATATATCTTTGATTTCAGGACAACTGTTTGACCTAGGTGGTTTTGGCGAAAAAAACTCGCCAAGACGACTACTTATTGAACGTATTACCTCAGACTAATTATCTTTACAATTAAAGTAAATTAATGTATAATTAATTAAATTAATAATCAGTTTTTTTTAATTATCAATAAGACGTAAAAAAAAAGTTAAACTAACGGCTTCGAAATAAATAAGTGAAGCATTTATTTGAATTAATTTTATTTTATAAAATTTTTAACTGTAATTTTAATATTTATTACAAATATAAATAAATAATAAAAAGAGAAAATTTATGAAAAAAGCGAACGATTTAAATTACAACTATTGTATAAATTTATCGTTACTACAATATATATGAATCTTTTAATAAATTTAATATACAAAAAAAAATATAAATAAATAATAGTTATGACCGCAATGTATGTGATAATTAAATTTAAAAAATATATTTATATTTAAAATGTCAGTGAGAAAAAAGAAGTACTAAAATTTTTTGGTTTTGAGAAAATAATTTTGATGTTTTCTTGTGATTCTTTTTATCGAATGTTTAACAAAACGCATATGTGTAATTATTTATTTTATAAATTATAAATATATTTTATTAAATTTATGTCAAGTGAAATAAAAAAATATATTAATGTTAAATATAAAGTATAATATATAATAATATAAAAAAAAAATTTATACGAAATGAAATACTATATTTTATAGATATAAAATAAATATTTTGTATTTAATGTTACCTAAAATCAGATATATAATACAATTTATTGTCACTGATTGATTAATAAGTTAACTAAAAAAAGCTATGTATATATTAATAAAAAAAAAGTCTATTATATATATATTAATATTGTATATAAAAATGTGTGATTAAATATAAAAGTGTTTGATTATAAATTCGATCATTTCAATTACCCACTAGTACAATAAATATTAAAATTTTAATTTTTAGGTATTCAAGGTACAATATTGTGATATTAATTAATCAATAATTATTAATAAGTGATATAATTATTTTTAATGAATGTGCGTTATTTAAAAAAATACTGATGCAATTGCTTTTTAATTATAATGTAGTATCGACTATCACAGACGTTTTCTAAAAACATTATAATTTATTAGTCCTATTTTAAATTAAATTATACTTTATTTGGTATCAATACTTTCGTCCGTCGCGCTATCAGCGCAGCGCCGCAATTTTATTGAAAGATTATATAAACAGAAAATAAATTTTCTATTCTCCAGAAATTTTATTAGTTCTTCTACTATACCTTCAAGTATCGAATCAATGAATAATAATTATTGTTCCGATATTTTGAATATTAAAAAAATTATTTTTTTAGTTAGAAAACCTGAGAAACGCGGCGATTTGCCGCTGACGCGAGTAAACGGGTGTTGACTTTTTCGGATTTTCTGTGCAGTGTTGCCAGTTGCCACAAGTGACTAATTTCCAGCTCATTTAATTCATCTCTTTCTTTAATATTTTTATTTAATACAAAACTCTTATTTTAATAAAAAAATTCTAAAAAAAATTACGATTGTTTAGTCGTATCTTGCATGGTTTTAATTTTGAAAAATCATAGTTATGATACTTGGCAATATCGCAATATTAAATACATGGCGGCGGAACCCCATGGCGCGACGAACGAATGGCGGGACCGCGCGACGGACCGAGGGTTAATTAATACTGCAGCTGATGATTATTTTAAAAATACGTTATTTAAATCTAAATATTTAATATATTGATTAATTATCAATCGATATTTATCAAAACTCATCATGGAAACTTTTTTCCGTGTCGACCATTTTGCTTCCTAAAAATAAATCCGTTTTGCTTAATACTTCTGATAAACTTAACTTTTTATTGTGATCAATATCAGCGAGATCTATTAAATGTTGTGCTTCTTGTATCGCGTGTCTTGGATTTTTTGGATCGATATACATCTATAATAATAATCAATATTTATATTATTTATTTATTTATTATTTAATAAATGAATAAATAATATAAATATTTACCAATAACTCACTACGATCAGCTTTACCATCTTTATTTTTATCAATAAGATACTGAAATTCTTGTCTACGTCCTTCACTACCACCGATAGGTTCTGGTGTATCTTCACGTAAATCAAGACCCAT
The DNA here is from genome assembly GCA_964016945.1 of Microplitis deprimator. Taxonomy (NCBI): domain Eukaryota; kingdom Metazoa; phylum Arthropoda; class Insecta; order Hymenoptera; family Braconidae; genus Microplitis; species Microplitis deprimator. Next base: position 4,638,934 of record OZ024710.1, on the reverse strand, counting down.
TCCATCAACAGGTAGATCAGCAAATTCATTTTCTGTTAACTCTTCATCTCCATCACGATCTATTAATAATTATGAGTAAACAGATTTTCAATTTCTAACTGAAATTACTATACTAGTAATAATAAGAAAAATTATAGCAATAATAATAATAATAATAATAATAATAATAATAATAATAATAATAATAATAATAATAATAATAATAATAATAATAATAATAATAATAATAATAATAACCGAATTTTTCAAATAAATCATCAACTATTTGTAGAAGCGCACGATGACTACTTTCGGGATGAGTGAAAGCGAGAAACTCATCTAGCGTTAATTTATCTGGATCAGTTCGTGCAGCTTCAATCCAACGTGCTCGATCTCTCATAATACTTTCTTTAAGTGTTCTCGTTAACTCGGAATGTTTTTTATTATGTGATTTAATGTATAAATCTGAAAATCCATGTAATCGTAAAAAATACGCATGATATTCATCCCAAGAAATATCACCTGCAATAACAATAAATATTTTTAATTCAACAATTACTACAACAGCTCAACGCTTTTTTTAAATTTCCCGCTGTAAAAGTTGATAATTTAAATAAAAAAAAGGAAAATTTTGTAGAGCATGAAATTCCCTACATAAATATATCCTGGGCTTATTTGTACAATACGCCATTACCGAGGTATAAAATTCCAAATTTAAAATTTTTTTTCCCATGTTATTTAAATGGAAAATAGAGAATCGCAATCAGCCACCTGTTAAAATTAATATTAAGAGTTGTAATTTCCACAAACATCTTATTTTACTTTCCTGCAAGTATAGAAACTAGTGGTGGGTTGGAAAAAAAAGTTGCTCTAAAATGACACACTAATTAATTATGCGCCTGAAATTCTAGCTGATTTTGGCATTTTTGCTCAAAGACTGACCTAACAACAAGAATGCTACTATCTGTTGATTGGTCGGGTAAAAATTATGTCTACCATGGACCCAGAAATAAGATTGCTAGACTAGTAAATCAACACTCTACTGACATCAACTTTTTTGATGGATCTCTTTCCTCGTTTTCGACGATTATGAAAAAGTTACTATGTTCTATTTGATTCTGTGTAATAATACTCATACAAGCAATAGGTTTTTCTTTAAATTTATACACGCAAAAAAGTAAATAATAAATTTTACTCGGATTTTCATTAATTTTTATTGTTTGAACAATAAGCCCGCATGAAAAAAGGTAATTCATGAATAATATAATATTGAAAGCGAAAAAGTATAAGAGTAATTCTCTAAAATATATTGATATGAAAAAAAAAAATAGTCACTCTTGGTCTTTAAATTTTGTTATTTGAAATGATAAAATACGTCATCTCGCTATGTAGGTATAGTCGCATCAGTAATACTTTAGGTCAATTCTTTCACATACATTGGAAGCCCACAAACACAAGTAAAATTTTATTGTTTCAAACTATAAAAACTGATGCGCTTAAGATACTTTTTGACAATTTGAAGAAAGTAATAATTATATAACGTTGTATATAAAATCAATTGTTCGACATTGAAAATTTTATTTATCATACTGAATGTTTTTTTACTTTTTTACTATAAACTTTAATGTTTCAAACAGCGAATGTTGAAGCTGAAACGTTAAATTATTATAATTTCATTTTTTTATCTACCAAACAGTAATTTCTATTACTTGTAACATGATTTTTAAACATATAAACTTTAAATTTCAATATTTAAATTAAGAATAATATTATTCATTCTATAAAACCAGGAAAATACTGTCAGAAATGATATTAAATTGTGACCACATTCTAAATTTTTAGTTATCAATTATTAATTTTTATAATTCATTTTTTTGGGTGTAGGATTATATTTTTATGAATAATCGGCGTAAATTAAATTGAATAAATAAATAAATAAATGATTACAATCAATACTCACCATTACGTGGATTGATGTCAATAATACTAAATAAACCCACATTATCACGCATCGCTCGATCAATATGTTGGATTATTTTACTGTGAATCCACTTGGCAACTTCCTGAATATCTAATTCTCGATTTTCATCAGTATCTGCTTTGCTAAATATATTCTCCAACAACAATCTTGGATTATCATGAATCTCACGCTCAACATCATTTTCATTATTATTAAAATTAAAGCTTTTAATAATAGATTTGTCAATATTTACATTACTATCTTTAAAATTTTTTAATGACACTGATTCTAGCTCAGAAAATAAGATCTGTATTCCAGCATCCTCATCCATTTCATCCGAACTTTTTAGTTTCACGTTTCTGTTATATTTAATATACAACAAACTCATATAAATAATAAGTGGTACAAATATCGTCCAACGTGCTATCGTTAATTTTTTAAAATTTAATACTTTCATTATTTTGTTTACCTGAAATCAAATAATTCAATAAAATTAATTTTATCCATTTATTAAATTGGCAATAACATCAAATTAATATTTTAGTATCATTAATATTATTAATAAAATTAAATTTATTTACTGTCTGACAAATTATAAAATATTCTACTTGCGTCATAAAATTACGTGTTATGTAGAAAATAATTTGATTTTTTTCTTGACTACATTATTGTCATTATAATTTCTTTGGTAATAATTATATTTTATTTAAAAATAAATAAATTTTAATTAGTAGATTAAGTAAAAAAGAAAATATAAAATATGAAAGTACGTAAACATTGATTTTATTCACTGATTTTATTCCCGAGACTTTCTACTTGTTCACTTTCTATGATACTGAAATTAGCCGACGTCTAATAATTTTTCCATTTTTTTTTAAAATGATGAATTTAAAAAAAAATATTTCAAATAATCTCACTTAGTTTTTCAAATTTTCTACACCCGCATATTTTTAATTTTGTTTTTTTTTTTAATTACATTCTTTTAATAAAAATTCGAAAATCTTAATTGTCTGCTAACTTCAGGATCATCACTTTCTAGAGTGTGAATGTAGCTGACAATCATGAGTGTGAATGTAGTAGACGAGACATTTTATAAATTTAAAATAAATAAATAAATGAATTAGAATAATGAAATTTAAAAAAATGCGCGTTCTGATTTTTCATTTATTTAAATACGCATTTTTTCAATTTTTATTCTTCTTACGTTTTATTTATTCATTCTAAAATTTTAAAAATTCTCACTTGTCAGTTACATTCACACTGTGACAATTGGCAGTTTTTAAAATTTTAGAATAAATCAATAAAATTTAAATAGAATAAAAATTTTAAAATGCGTATTTAAAACATTGAAAAATCAGTCCACGCATTTTTTAAAATTTCATTTTTTTAATTAATTTATTTCAAATTTATAAATTATCTCGTCTGCTAAATTCACACTCATTCACTTTCTTTATTTTATTAATGTAGCAGACATCAGACAATTTAAAAATTATAAATAAATAATTAAACAAATAAAATTTATAAAAAATGCAATTCTTAATTTCAAAATTTTCTAAATGCCCATTTTTTTTAAATTTAATTTTTTTAATTATTTATTATATTTATTGATAATTTAAAATTTCTCTGATGTCTGCTACATTCGCTCATTAATTTTTTCATTTTAAAAATTGATTATTAACCGCCATCTTTAGTTTTTTAAAATAATTTATACTTGAAATTGATGTTGGGAAAGAAAATGAAGATGTCAATTGTCGGTAACAAGAATCGAGGATAGAAAATGAAAACAATTTAGTGTGTGAAATATTTTCCGCAAGATGTCGTGGGGATTATTGATCAAGACGAGAGAAGGGGAAAAAGTTGTCAGTCCAGTTGCACGAGAGTGTGTTGAGTTAGCAAGCCATTTTGATTAGTAATATGGCGTCGTCAGCGGATATTAATATGGCGTCTTCGGACATAATAACTGAAGTAGAAATCCAACCGGACATCCAAGAAGTTGAAATAGAGACAATACCCGTTGAAATACCCTGTGAAACAGTTGAAACGACAATTGAAGGTGATGATGGACAGCCAATAATATCTTTACAACCACTCCCAGAACCAGGACGTGAAGAAATTATCTTACAAACCCAAGAGGAAATTGTTGGTGGTGATCCATTGAGCGTTTACGATCAAATACCAGTACCCGATAACGATATTTATGTTGAATCAAGTCCTGGACCATCGCGTAAAACAAATAAAAAAACACGTAAATCTGGTAATACGCGATTTCGTTCACAAGATCACGCGATATTTGGTGATATGGGTACGGAAACTAAAGCTAGAAAGTGGGAGCAGAAACAGGTTCAAATCAAGACTCTGGAAGGTGAATTTTCGGTGACAATGTGGGCATCTGGAACTGATGATGGTAAATTTTATTTATTATTACATTTTTTATTATATTTATTTATATTTTTATTTACCCCAGTTAGCACGTTATCATTTTTTTTCGCACTCAGTTAATTATTTTTTACTTTCAATGTTTTGAGGTACGCGTTTTATGTATTGGCTCTTAAACACACATTAGTACGCACTTCCGGTGCGCTCTGATCAATAACGAAACACACCACATGTAGACTGTTACAATAATTATAAATAATTAGCAAAGTATTTAAATGCAAAGGTTTGTTTTTTTGACAGTACGTGTTGTTTGTTTTGATCGAGTCAACGCCATTATTATTTAGCAGGGCGCAGCCATATTTTGAAAATGGCTTCTTTTTAAGACAAACCGCGGCCATTGTTAATGGCGGCCATGGCGGTCCCGAGCATGCTGTTTTACGAAACAAAGACCATTCGATTTATCATCTTATCAATTTTTTTTACGCCTTTTAATTCATCATTATCATAATTTTTAATAATTCAATTTGTTCATAAGATGATACTCAAAAATTTTAATACTTTATCTTTATGCTTTATATAATTATCTCGCTAAATTATTAAGTTGATTTATTTTTAAATATATTCATTGTATTGAATATATCAAAGGTTGCTTTTATATGTAATCCTCTGCTATGAACAACTAGCACCGCCATGTGGCGCGTTTATGTCATCATTTCAAATCTTTAAGTATTCGTGACTAATAAAATCTATTATTAGAATTTATATTATTGTATCTAGACCAAAATACTTAATTATTATTATTATTTTTTTTTTTTTTATTTAATTAATTTAAATAATTTATTTTATTTAAAGTATTTAACTTTAAGTAATTGAATTAATCCTTCAATGTTTATCTCAAGTAAATGAGACCAGAATTTTTTGAATTTTTAAAATTATAAAAAAAAAATCAATTTTAGCTTTGGCTGTTTGAAATTTTTTGAAATTACTCAGTAATTTAAAATAATTTAATATTTTATTTATTTAAAATCTTTATAATTTAAATAAATTTTAATGAGCGCGTATTTTAAAATGTGATCCTGAAGTTAGCGAACAATTAAAAATTTTAAGGTTTTTTTTTCTTTCAACAAATTAATTACAAAAAGAAAAAACTTAAAATATGCGCATGTAGAAAATTAAAAAATCTGTGCAATTTTTCAAATATTTTTTTATTTTATGATTTTGTTTTTAAAAAAATTCAAAAATTATTAGACGTCGGTTAACTTCAGTCATTTTAAAAATAATGGTTTTGTAATATTGTTTGTTATTTTCTAATTACTGATTGTACTTTTATGAACATTAATTTACGATATTATCAATAATTAAATTTAATAGTTGCAAATAGTAATGAATTTTATTTATGTTTTTTTAAATAATTTGAAATTATAATGAAATATTTATAATCTTGAAGTTAACAGACAATTAACAATTTTAGAATTTTTGTTTTCAACAACTCAATTAAAAAAAAAAAAAAAAAAAACTAAAAATATGCACATGTAGAAAATTTAAAAAACTGTGGGTGTAATTTTATGAATTATTTTTTTTTTAATTTATCGCTTTTTTAAAAAAATTCAAAAAACTATTAGACGTTGGGTAATTTCAGTATCATGAATATTTTATGCAATAAAAATAATTTTTGAAGGGTTAATAAATTATTTTGAAATTTTATTTATTATTTTAAAATAAAAAAAAAAAATAAATAATAAATAAAATAAAATAGTAAAAAAATGAGCAATACCATATCTTTTTTTTGGATTTGCTTGTTTGTTGCTGTTAAAGGGAGTGTCCTATTGACGCATCACCTGGTGGATGTTCCAGATGAAGGCTCAAACCCCGAGCCTGATCCAGATTACTCCGAGTACATGACCGGAAAGAGTAACACCAAGTTCAATCATTCTGGCAGTTCAGTGTCCGATGGTATGCCCGGACTTGACTTGTCGGATCCAAAACAACTCGCTGAATTCGCACGACCTGGACATAAATTAAAAGTACGTAAACCACCGGCAATGGATGGCGTCGAGCGTACTATTGCCTGTCCGCACAAAGGATGTACCAAAATGTTCCGCGACAATAGCGCAATGCGTAAACATTTACACACTCATGGCCCACGTGTTCATGTATGTGCGGAATGTGGTAAAGCCTTTGTCGAAAGTTCGAAATTAAAGAGGCATCAGTTAGTCCATACTGGAGAGAAACCTTTTCAATGCACATTCGAGGGATGCGGAAAACGATTCAGTCTCGATTTTAATTTAAGAACTCACGTGAGAATTCATACTGGTGACCGACCTTACGTATGTCCGTTTGATGGATGTAGTAAAAAATTCGCTCAATCGACCAATTTAAAATCGCATATACTGACGCACGCTAAAGCGAAGTAAGTTTATTTTTTTTTATGTTATTGTTGAGGTAAAAGATCCTGTACCCGATTAGGGAACTACTTAGTACCCGATCGCTCCATGTACCCTAATAATCACTTTAGTTTGAAATTACCGAAATTTGCTGCTCGAAATTTAACACAATTTGACAGCAAAGATTGTAAAGAAAAATTTGCGGTTAATTTTTCCTCAATTTAGAGGTAACTTTTTTTTACTAGAAAAAAACCCTAATAAAAATTTCCTTTTCTGTTTTTGACGACAATTTGTATACAGCTTTTGAAGTTAATTTGCATTCTAATTCGGGTAGTAAATTTACGTCAAATTGTACAGCAAGTTGAATACAAATTGTCGTTAAAAACAGAAAATCCCGAAGTTGACGGACATTTGACGAAAAATTCAAGGAAACTTTTGTAAAGTAAACTTTTGCTAAGCAATTATAGATATAGAAATACATGAGTAATTTGGTACTAGTTCCTTGATTAGGTACTGGGTCTCTTACCTTACTATTATTTCAAATTAAAATATTAATTAATATATTTTTATATTCAAAGATCGAGAAATGCTATTGGAAGACAAGTGTCACAAATCCAATTACAACAGCCTCAATTCGTTCAAGTGGAAGTTGCTGATGTTGATAACCAGCAATTTATAGTATATGCCGATTAACCCCCTAAAAAAAAAAAAAAATTAACAGATCTCCTTTATTAAATAATGTCTACAAAACCCACAATTAATATTAATTATATCGTAATCAATAATTAATCATTTAAAAAAACTGTGTATATATTTATAATACGACATAACGTGGCGCCTGCAACAATAATTATTATTTAAACAAGAAAAAAAGAAAATCAACAGAATCAATTAATAAAATATATTTATTGATTAAAAATTGATACCTATTGTAATAATAGAACACCGGAAGCACTAGAATTAGGAATAAAAATAAATAATTATTAATGAATCTGAAATAATGTTTGGTGAGATAATATATGAAAAGAAACAAACAAAAAGTTTAATGATAATTAACATGGTTAATCTTTTTAATTAATATATACGAGGTAGACTGAGTACGCGTACTGCTCAATTTTATGTCTCATTAAGGCATAGTTTAGTATGTGTACTCGTCACACACAATGACTGTATATATTTATAAGTGAAGTTAAATATTGTATACAGTATATTTTGGAAAAGAAAACAAACAAAACAAATTCAAATTATAAATCATAAAAATAATAATAATTATCTCTTTCAACACAAACTTACATGTAAGCTTTAATTCCAAGTACATTATTATTAATATTATTATTATTATTATTATTGAATGGCCTATTGTAATGATAGTAATTGATAATTACGTATTCACAATACGAAAAGTAATACGTGATTGATATTTTTACGTATTCGGCGCCTTTGGTTTATTAATTTTTAGAATATTATATTTATATAATAAAACGATAAATGTTATTTTGCATTTAATATTTTAGATTCGCAATAATAACGAGAAAAAAAAATTAAAAAAAAAATTTGATAATTTTAAATTTAGTTGAGGTCATAGTTTGTTTGCTAAATTTACTATTAGTACAATTTATATATTTACTTTCCTATTATAATTATTACTATTATATAATTATCATATAAGAATATTTATCATTAAGGAGGATAACTTTTATTATTAAACGTGAGAAGTAAATAAATTTTATTAATTACATCATTATATATTTATATCCTATTAAAAATCCTTAACCTTTTTATACAAATTTTTAATTTCATAAATATTTTAATCAATATTTTTATTTTATTTCAAAAGGACACAGCATGAGTTCATTAAATTTCTGTCTCACTGTACAAGAATTAATAGATCACAAGTTAGTGTCAATGATATTAATTTCAAATTTAAAACAAGCAGCCTACAAAGCCGAAGAGAAGTCGCGGGCTTGAAATTTTTTTACAAACTTATCAATAGTCTGATAGACTCGCCAAAGACACTTGAAATGTTTGGGTTTGTTGGTGCTAGACCTGGTCTCAGAATATCTCGACTACTCTACACCATCAAATCAAATAAAAATTACATAGTTCATGGGTCACTTGATAGAATAACAAGGCTAGTCAATCGCAATTGTTCAGACATCGACTTTTTTTAACAATACACCTGCCTCATTCTCAGTTAATATCAAGAAACTACTCTGCAATATTAATATTAATTTACAAATAATATTAATATTTTTTCTTTTGATTTATTTATACTTATATTAAATAAATAAATTTAAGGACAGTGCCGCCACTTTTTAAAAATGTGCAATCACTTTCAACTATTATAATCGTATTTAAATTTTATTAACTAATAGGGATGTTCGAATCGAATAATTCAGAATTTTTCGAATGATTTGAAACTATGGTAACTAGCCTAGTCTATGATCACCCACCAATGACTAACCGGTATGCAGAAGAATGATCATAATAATTTTAAGATTTAATTAAAAGTTATTATTTACTTGTAAATGTAATCTTACATTTCTTTATTATTATTAAATCACAACGAATTAAAGTGATCAAATTATCATTAAAAATAATTAAAATTAAATAGAGGTTTGAAGTTTTTAGAGTAATACTGAATTTATACATAAACGTTTAAAAATAATCATTTTTAAAAACTATATGTTTTTTAAAAGTAGTAATTGACTTTTCTATAAAACAGTAAATTTTTAGTCATTTGTATAAATGATTTAATTAATAAAATTCACTGGATAATTAAAAAATCATGATATCAAAAGATAAATTATGTCGCAATGCAATTTTAAAAGCTTGACTGAGTTTCAAAATTAATTATTGTATTTATTAGTCGTATTATTTAATCGTAACTCTACAAATTATTCAAAAGTTTTTGAATTATTCGTAACTTTTTAAATTACTTGATTCGAATCGAGAAAATTTTAGTCCAGCTTTCAAATATTCAGTTTTCATTTAATGGAGAACTTAGTTTTTAAAGTAATCAAAAATAATTATTACATATATTCGTGTCTAAGCTCTATTTACCTTTTAAAAAAATTTGAATTAATCAAAAAATTATTCCAATGTTAAGTCGTTCAAAATAAAATTTCCAAATTGTTCCTAAATTTTCCAATAATTTGAGATTTCACGAATAATTTGGAAAGATTCAAATTATTCGATTCAAAGTTCGATAATAAATAAATTAATGAGTGTGAATGTAACTGATAATAAGCAATTTTAAAATTTTTGAATACACCAATAAAATGTAAGTAGAATAAAAATTTAAAAGTGCGTATTTAAAATTTTGAAAAATCATTTATTTTAAATGTATAAATTGTCACATATCTGTTAGCACAGCTCACACTCATAAATTATAATGTTTATACTTTTTATAATTTTAATAGTTAGTGCATTTGCCTTAAAAATTAATTTTAAATTATGAGAGCATCTATCGGTAAAAATCAGAACTTATTTCAATTGATAAAAAAAATCTTCTAATCTCCATATGTGTATACTATGGTATGGTGACCACACACATGTAAACCGTATTTATTTATATATCTGTTTTTTTTTAATGTACGTGTCTGGATGTGAGCAGATTTAAAAAACCAGCAAGTGCACCAGCTGCTAGCATCCACCATCACCTTTCATCAATGCAAACTGTCTACGTCAATTAATGGTTAAACAAAAATGTTTTTTAGAAAGTTATCATGCTGTAGATAAGCATAGTTGCCGCAATATTTATAGTGCGGCACGTAATTTTTTTAAATTATAATAATTATTGAAACTTTATAAAAGTAACTGCAATAAAAATAAAAAAAGTAATAGAGAAACTTAGGTCTGTATATTTAAAAAACGATGGATCAAACACTGGTACTATGGATCCTCGCAGTGGTTATGTTAGTGGGTTCATATGTTGCTGGATCTCTGCCACTTGTTATGAATTTGTCTGAGGTATTTATGTGGTAATTAAAAATTTTTACTGATGTAATTTTAAAAAATCATTTATTTTACAGGACAAATTACAGCTGGTGTCAGTTTTAGGAGCTGGTCTATTAGTTGGTACAGCATTGGCTGTTATTATTCCAGAAGGTATTCGTGCATTATTTAGTGGTGCAGGTAGTGCTGAGGGTCATACTCCAACAACTGGGCATGGTAATCATTTTTTATATATATTTTAATAATTATAAATAAATAAATAAATTTATTGTTTTATTTAGATGGTACTGCTGATGTTACAACGGATCTCCACAGTATGATAGGAATAAGTTTAATATTAGGGTTTGTGTTTATGCTTTTGGTTGATCAATGTTCAACAAGACGCAGTGGTGGTAAAGAAAAAAGTGTTACTGCTACTATAGGTTTAGTTGTACATGCAGCTGCCGATGGTGTTGCTTTGGGTGCTGCTGCAACAACATCACAAGCTGATGTTGAAGTTATTGTTTTTCTTGCCATTATGTTACACAAGGTAATTTATTTATGTCAATCTAGCAGACATCAGACAATTTACGCATTTTTTTATTTTTATTCTAAGGGAAGAGACCTAGTACTTGATCAGGGAACTAGTACTCGATCACTTTATGTATTTGTGTATATATATTTAGTAAATATAGATATAGAAATGCATGAGTGATCAGGTACTTGATCCCTGATCGGGTACTGGGTCTCTTATCTTACTTACATTTATGATACTGAAGTTAGCTGACGTCTAGTAATTTTTGAATTTTTTTGAAAAGGATAAATTACAAAAAAAAATGAGTGTGAATGTAGCAGACATCAGACAAATTTAAAATTATTGATAAGTAGAGTAAATAAATAATAGTATAAAATTTTTAAAAAATGCGCATTTAAAAAATTTTCAAATTAATAAGTGCATTTTTTATAATTTACTCTATTTATTTATAGTTTTAAATTTGTCTGGTGTCTGCTACATTCATACTAATAAAAAAAAATTGCGACTATAGTTTTTTTCATTTTCTACAAGTGCATGTTTTTATTTTTTTGTAATTTATTTTTTGAAAATAAACTTCAGGATCATTTACATTTTATTTATTTATTTGAAATTTTTTAAAATTCATACTGATGAATGTAACAGACATGAGACCATTTATAAATTTAAAATAATGAAACTTAAAAAAATGCGCGCGCTAATTTTTCAAATATTTAAATACGCGTTTTTTAATTTTTCTCCTGCTTATATTTTATTTAATTATTCAAAAATTTAAAAAACTGCCAAGTGTCAGCTACATTCACATTCATGTTTATTTATAAATAATCATTAAAATAATTATCTTGATTAATTTTATCAATAGGCACCAGCAGCATTTGGATTAGTATCATTTCTTCTTCATGAAGGCGTAGATAGAAAAAAAATAGGACGGCATTTATTAGTATTTTCTTTATCTGCTCCGTGTTTAGCACTTGTTACATATTTTGGAATTGGAAAGGTAATTATTATTTTTATTAAGATGATTAAAGAATTAAAAGGTATTAAGATAAGAATTTTCTTAAGATTAGCACAGAAACATCAGATCCACATGTTAAAAATAATTGAATTTTTTTTCATTGAGTCAACGAAATTAAATCAGCTCTTTTATATCGCGGCTATCAAAAAAATGAAACCAAATTATGACAATCAGGTCAACTTTACAACTAAATTTTTATTCATAAACAATTTTAAATAATTAAAAGTATATTGTAGTTAAATTTTCTACCCAGTAGCAACTTTACCATAAACCATTAGCAGTTTCTCACACCTCAGTAATGAAATTTATTAATAAAAATATGGCAATAAATTGATACATGTAGAATTGTAATTTATAGACCTATTCATAAAGACGTTAATGCGATGATTGAATCAATAGTTGAATGATAATCAATTTTCAAATTTGATTTTTTTTGTAAATATTAAATTTTAATTATTTTAATATATAAACTATTTATTTTATGAATTAATTTTACAAAAAAATCATTAATTTTTTTAATTATATATTTTACTTAAAACACTTCTTCATTGCATTGTTTTTTTTTTTAAATTAAAGGTAAGTTTTTATAAAAAGTTGCAGGATATCAAAAAATCTTGAAACAAAAGTACAATTAATTGATTAATTTTACAGTTGTTTTATTATAATTTTTATAGAGTAAAAATTTTAAATAATTAAATCTGAGAATTCATAACTTTGATAAAATTAATTTGAACTCATCGACCTAATTTTCATGAATTTAAAATAAAAACAAATATTAAAACTTTTTGATATACTTTAATTTATATATAATAAATTAAATTTTGTTTTCTTTTTTCCAATCGAAAAATATTTTAATTTATTTAATTAAAATATTTAATCTAAACCTTACATAATGACACGATAATTGCTAATAAATTTATTAAAAATTAATGCAAATTATAAAATGGAGTAACTTTATTTAAATTACCTAAATTATGAAGCAAAATATAAATCAGTGATTCGTAAGAAAAATTGACGTGTTATATAAATTAAATTAATTTTAATAACAAGAATATATTATTGATTTATTTAATTAATTAAACTTTATAAAAAATACATTTTTTTTTTTTAAGGAGGGTAAAGAAACATTGAGTAATGTTAATGCTACAGGCTTGGCAATGTTATTTAGCGCTGGTACATTTCTGTATGTCGCAACAGTCCACGTCCTACCGGAATTAATGAGCAGAAACAATAATTCATACTCACATTTACCAGTCGCTGAAGGTGTACCAATTAGTACATCAGGGTTAAAGTTTAAGGAGATATTAGCATTGGTCATTGGATCATTTTTACCTGCGTTGCTTACAACTGGTCATCATCATTAGTTGTAATTTTTTTTTATTAAAATTTATTCATTAACGATATAAATAAATAAAAAAAAATTGCGCGGTGGAGATTGATCTGGAGGCAAAAGAATAATCATACTTTTTTATGGAAGCCTAGTACGGATTTTTCGATACAAAAATTAAAAAAAAAAAAAAGCAAATAAATAATAAATTATACATAAACTGATTTTTATATAAATATCATTATTTTTAAGTTGTATAATTAAACTTCTGAGGAATTTATTGCAGTGAATTATTTTAATAAAAATCTAATTATTTATTTTTTTTTTTTTAAATAAATTTTGCTGTACTTGTACCTGAGGAGTTTTTTTTTAAAACGTTGTTTTTTTTATTTTAAAATAATTATTTAACTGTCATACTTTTCATTTATAATTATGTATTTAATCGACTTGGTAAATTTATTTTACAAAAACTATATATTAGTATTAAATTAATAAATTAATTAATTGTTATTTAAATTTAAATAATTTTTTTAGCTGTAAATTTATTTGATATTTTATATGTATATTTTGATTCATTAATATATTGAAAAAGAAAAAAAAAGTAAATTTATATTTGACTAATTGATAAGTATTTTTATTTGTATATAAAAATAATATACATATATTTATTAAATGATGTAATGGTAATTATTTTATAGATTGTTAAAATGGAAAACAATTTTTTTTTTTAATAATTCGTATTTTTTATTGATAAAATAATTGTAGTAATTAATAAGATAATAAAGCAATTCGTTTTATAAATTAATGTGTTTCTTGCTTAATACTTTTTTTTAAGGCCATATTCTCTGACAGTGCCTCCTATTTTTTAAAAATTTTCAATGCCTTTTGTCATAAGCGTATCAAAATTTTATCAATTAATCAAAAAAAAATTAAAGCATTAATTGAAAAAAGGATAATTTTGCTGATATAGATTTAAAAAAAAACTTAGTTGGGAGTTGAACGAAATTTGTTAAATAAATTTCAGTACAACCGAAGTAGCACACGACATAAAGTTAATTACAAATTGTGAAAATAAGTCATCTAAATGACTTTTTAGTTGACATAAAACAGGAAAAACAACACAAATTTTCTCTGTCTCCGGAAACAACATTTGCATCTTTTATTCATACCGAAAAAGTTGATTTTGAAACAAAAAAAATTTGTCTTGTCTTTTTAAATGACATCTGAAAGTTGTCTCTGTACTACTTGGGAATCTTTATGTCAATTTTATAATTCGAATTTTCAAATTTTTTAGGCAAAATTTATTCATCAAATTTTTTTAAGTCCTAATTGATGTCAACTGTAAATAATTTTCTTTAAAATTCTATATCTCGGCGAAATTATTTTTACGTTGTCCTTTTTTCGATGAAAATTATAATTTTTTTTTTGAACTAATCAATTAAATTTTGATACTCTTATGACAGTTGAAAGTCATTGAATATTTTTAAAAAGTGGGGGTACTGCCTGAGAATGCTCTTAAACCTGAAACATTTAGTAATTACTTCACTTGTTTAATTTATAAATTTTTAACTGGCTTCAAGCTTCAATGTCTTATTATTTTTACTATTTATTTTAAATGATAAAATTTACCTGTAAGTAAAAATCGTAAATAAGTAATAAATTTAAAATGCAAAATCATAAGGCTCTATTACAACATCAAGAAGAAATTTATGGATCGATAATCAATATAAGTAATTGTCTTCATGGGAAACCTAATTTAAAGTCACGAGAGTGGCTTGAGATGATGATCGATGTGCTCAAAAACAAGTGGACTAAATTTGAAGAAAATCATACAGAATTACGAAATATTAAAGCTGAAGCAGATGATTTGCTCACTATGGATTTAAATGAAACAAAATATTTTTCTGAGAAACATTATCATAGAATTGAAAAATTATACTTGAATTTACTTATTTCCATGACTGAACAACTTAATGCAATAAGTGCTGGATAATTAAATATGTATTTATAAATCGTAATAGTAAATTTTTTAATTATTATTTTATAATTTCACTTTTTTATAAAAAAAATTTCATAAATTACTTGCACAAACAATATATTTATATTTGATTGAAATGATATAATTAATAATAATTTTTTATTTAAAAAATTTATAGAATTGAAGAAAAATATACCGAAAATAAATCTACGTCATAAATCTATGGCTAATCATTTTATGGCCACTGCGAAAAAACCTGAAAATGTCAAGAAATAAATAATATGAAAAAGTTGGAAATAAATCATAGAATTTCGTTGTGAGTCTGGGTTTTTTTATTTCTTATTTGACCCAGAATAGATTTTCTTCAGTCGAGTGTAATTATAATTTTGGAATTATTAAATTTTTGTTTCATTTAAATAATTTTATTTTATTAAAATTTTATAGTATTTATTTAATGAAGACACTAAAAAAAACGGTGTAAGTCCACGCTATTCCGGTGTTAAATTTAACCAAGCAAATGATGTTAAAATAACACTAGTAGCGGTGTTAAAAAAAAAAAACAAGTAGTTTTAATTTTGAAGTATCAGAAGTCGAATTGTATTTCAAATACTGAAAAATTTTTTATTGTTTCAAAAATTAATGAAACGACAGATGTACCAATTTCTGGAGAAATTTAAAGAATATAAAGTAGAGGATTGATTTTTATGATTCAAGTCTCTGCAAACTAAACCAGCAAGAAAAATAAAATAAAATCATCGATGATTAATTTATCATCTTTAAATCAGTTATTACCTTACATATTATTATTTTTTTTCCGTTTTGGAAATCTGAAAACACTTACTCATACCCTCCCTCATACCATGTACACCGTTTTAACACCGCTACACCAATGTTGAAATAAGTCCATTTTAACACTGATTTTTTTTCAGTGCAATTCTGATGATACTCAATAATACCTTTGAAAATCATGGGTTATTCAATAATATTGAAGTCGATTGAAAAAAGTATTGAAATCTATAGAAGCTGTAATTCATAAGATTCAATAAAATTCGTGCTATTCATTCCTATTGACGTAGAATCCATTGAAATGAATTGGTTTTAATTGGAAACAATATAGTGGAAAGATGTTACATCTACGGATTTTCTTAGTTTATAAAAAGCCAATCATCGAATTTCTATAACTTTTATTTTTTTAAAATAAGTTTTCCGTAACGTAATTGATAGAATTTAAATACACAAAAGATGAATTTTAAAATAAAAAGCGATTTTTTAAAATGTCTTCATAAAAAATTAATTATTTAATCAGAACTATTTTCTAAAAATTTCTAGTGTCTCGATTAATTTTGGAGTAAATAGAAATAAAATTTATTAAATTTTTGGAGCTTATCCGAATTGTCAATTGACAATTAGGTTATTTTGTAGCGATTAATTATTATGAAATTAAAAACAAAAATTTTCTTATGAGTAGAAATAATTTCTTGTGACAATAATTTTTTTCCATCCCTAAAAATTTTAGCATTGCATAATGCGAAAATATTTATTGAGACAAGAAAAAATTTTCTTGGTGCGAATAAAAATTTTGGTGCCAAGAAACTTTTTTTTCCGTGTAGTAATTGTCCAAAATTTAAATATTCAAATAAATTTTAATCCTGAAAGACAAATAACAATTTTTTAAAAATTGATTACATTTAAAAAAAAGAAGTAATTGGTTTTATCTACAATTGAAATACAAGTACGTCATAAATTTTTTTTATTGTCAGACGTACAACAAATTTGAAGGCCAAATAAGAAGAGGAGAGATAGAGAAAAGTAAAAAATAAATAGTAATTTAATAAAGGATTAAAAAAAAACTATTTAAGCTCATAAATATTTTATTTTCATGCTAAAAATATTATATTATATAACAAAAAACAAAAATCTGAAAAATAATAATTTTTTAAAAATTTATTATTGTAACGAAACCTCAAAGAAATAAACAACAAGCTATCGGTAGAATAGATTTTATTTTAGATCAGACTAAATTTACGATTAATCGAGTTTAAAAATAAAAATAATTAAACGTTTTATTTTTCAAATTACCTGATAATGTTTAATCTGATTGACCTCAAAATTTAATCCAGTGTAGGTATTGATCACACGATTTCTCAGGTTTCAAAAACATCTGCTGCAAAACGATTTTTTAAAATCGCATTCTAATAAATAACTTATTTTTTTTAAAATTTTAAATTTTTACAGCGGGAAAGTACTGAAAAAAAATCATTGATAATTTAGTTTTTAAAAAATTTTACTATCATAAATAGAATTTCCTCAAAATTAAATTCTTCAGTAATTAAAATTTATAACAATGGAATTTATGTGATGATAAAGTTTTATTCGAACATTAAAATAAAAAAGTAAATGGCCATAAAATTATTCCGAATATTATCAAGTTTTCATGGACATAAATAAATATATATACATAGATATTTTTTAAATACTTTGATATCAATGTCATAATATATTATACGATTGATATTATTATTATAAGCCTCGTTCGATCTTCCAGGTCGTCGGGGAAAATTCATTCATGCTTTTAACGAGGAAAGTTATGCAGGTCGAGGCCAAACGAATAGGTCATCAGGTCGGCTCCTTTCGTGTTATATATCTCTACTATATATAATAATATATCAACATGACAGCATACTCTAGGCTCCATTCGTTAACGATAATAATGTGATCTGTTACTATGCAAAATATAAACACAGATGCGGTATTATGCTGAGAGTGACGAGAAACAATGAGGTGATAAAAATTAGCAAACTAAAAAAATAAGGACACAGATAAAAATTGGCGTATTGAAAACAAGGGAGAAAAACTTGAGACCGAGGTCGCACTGCAACAGGAAAACTTAAAATCAGGTCAGCTATGACGTCATCCCTTGTTATAAAGCTGGCAGTGCGTTCATTCAACCCCCGGGACAAACTAGGTCACACAGCTTACCCCATTGACCAATCTCACCAGCAGCCACTTGTCTTCTCTCGTCTCTCCTTTAATATATTTTTCAACGCAACATATTTTAATAATATTACAAATATAAACGTAATTATAAAAATTCAAATATTTATTTCCTTTATGAATTTAATCCATAAAATAAATTTGTAAAAATTTTGATAAAAAATATATGACTTTACCGGAGGTAAAAAATTAAAAGAAATGAAAAAAAAATTTGTACGGTATGATACGTAAAATTTAAGGGTCCAAAAGTAAAGTAAATAAATAAAGGGACAGGTGTGGCCGTTACAATCCGGAAATGTGACTCGATTGGTTCATATTTTACTTTACCGTTCATCATAATATAGTAATCCTGATGGGTTGTGAGGATTCAGATATTGCTATTGTCCCATTCATGGTATAGTCCCCATCAGTGGTCCCTTTTACTACTTGGCCGTTTTAGTTCCGGTGTTTTCGTCTTCGTTTTCTTACGTACTCTCACTCTCTTACTCTATTCTTCGTCCACGAAAGTCCACGAGTCGGATATACATCAGTCATACATAGTGTTGTGTGCAAAACCAGCAAACAGAACGGAAATAAAGAGACAACTACAGTCATTTCCCTTTACTTCTATTTCTTACTTTTGAGTCTCCGCATTAGCTTGGGAGTCGAAACGGAAGTGCAGCTTCATATGTCACTTAAAACGGAAATTCAAAGGAAATAATAAAAAAAAAGACTGTGTTACATCTGTCGGAAACTCCATATATTTATCTATATACATATATATAAATGTAAGCAAGACGTTTTTGACTCAACAACAAATCAAAACTTTTATGATTAGTAGATTTTATAGAAAACTATCTATTCCATATGTCTTCTTTATGAAATTTTTAAACAATTTTGCCATAGTCTATCATAAGTCGTCGAGTAGGTTCCAAAAATGCCTTTGGTTCAAAATGTTATATATATAATATAACAGGCGTTGTTGCGATGATAGAGCCTATAATTCCAAACGGTGTCCGCTCAAAATATCACAAAAAAAATTTTCCATACAAAAGTAACCATGCCAAAATACCATAAAACTAAAATATCCACTGTCAAAAATAACCTGATACAAAAATTATTAAATACAAAAATAACCATAAAAATAAAAACTATATACTAAAATATTTAGTTAATAATATCTGCATACAATAATATCCAATCGATATGATATAAATCTGATATGAATAAATGAATGAAAAAAATTAATATGAAATGATGGCGATAAGTTTTTACTACCAGGTTATTATTGTATTTAGTTATTTTTGTACTTAGATATTAATTACAAGGATATTATTGTGTCTGGTTATTTTTGTATGAAGTTATTTTTGTAAATAGACATTTTTGAATCAGGTTATTTTCGACTAGTTATTAAAAACGGGGTATTTAGGACTGTAACCATTCCAAACGGATCTTAATGACACTAGGCACATTTATTTTAAGGATGATTATCTCAGTTGAGTTCGAAGATAAGCAAAATTGGTCAATTAGTTGAGAAATTATGGCGATTTGAAATTTTGAAATTAACGATAAACGCTACTTTCACTGCTTATTTAAAAATAACTTTTTAACCAAAATATGTAGCCTTGTTGCGTAGAAAAAACATCATAGCTGATAAAATGAGGTGTATTTTCCTTTTTTATTTCATGTTTTACGATAATGTTTCCAATTTTGGTAAAGGTTCAAAATTACATGATTGAGTTTTGTGTTTTGGTATAAAAATGTCATTATATCTTTTAAAGTTTTTGATGGATGATTATAAAATTTTAGATACTTATTCTCGATTCAATTATGATCAAGTTCAAAAATTTTAAAAAGCAGTTTATTTTGGAAAAAATCGCAATTTAAAATTTTCAAATTAATGAAAAATGTTGCTTTCGTGGTTTTTTTTTTGAACAACTTTTTGATGAAAACTTTTGTCTTTATTATGTAAAGAGAACACCAAAGCTGAGAAAATAAGGTACATTTTGCTTTTATTACTTTGTGTTTTAGGGTAATTTTTCAAATTTTAATAAAGGTTTAAAGTTCTATAATTGATTTTTGTATTATAGTTAAAATTCCATTTTCTATTTTTGGCGGTTTTTAACCACGAAATTCATCAAAAATTTCAAAAACAATTAATTTTTAATTGAATGTTATCATAATTCGTCAAAGAATTCATTCATCAAAAATTCGGATGCCGAATGGCATTTTTTTGTTATTGTTTCTATTTTTTTTTTTCAACAATTTATGGTAAATATTAATAACAAATTATTAAATATTTAAATAGAGTTATGATAAACTAAAATAGTCTTAGGTTTTATACGAAATTCCCACGAAATTGTCCAAGCGGAAAAGAACAGCTACTTCCTTCACCGGCGATTCTGTGAGAACTTATGTGGGAATACAGGAAGCGGAAGGATAAAAAAATTATAAAAAACATAACAAATCATTATTATTAATTTGAATAGTTTTAAGTAAACAGTATAATATTGTAGATATATATTTAACACTAATATAAATATTTATCGTACCCTCTTTCCATAATGAAATATAAATGTTATATCAACTGAGTTATTTAAAACGTAGCCATGTATGCTAATTTAATATGGAAAACCTTGAGAAGCTTTCATTGGGAGCTTGCGGAAAATTATTATATAGAGAGGGATGAAACAGAGAGACTGTATTTTACTTTGGCCTCGAGGACGACCCAGTTTTGAGGTATTACACCCCCCCGATACCTGGCACGACGACATGTACCACCCGTTTATGTTTAGGTGAATGGCCAGTTCCTCTCTCACTCTGGTACTACTCGCACGTCATCACCTGTGAACTGGGTCATTATTGCGACCTGGTTCCTATCATCCCCCTGATATCTGAGCGAACTAACCCAATAGTCGAATCAACCTATATTTCTACTCATCTTTCTTTCTTTCTCTCTCTGTCTCTCCCCTCACTCTCACTCGATACATATGTTTATAAACATATATATACATATATATGCAATTATGTCATATATATGACCTACTACGAAACTTGTTTACATTTATAAAACTATAAATAACAATATAAGAACTTTGAATAATTTTATTTTTCATCCCTTTTGAATTTCAGTGATTTTTTTTCAATAATTATTCAAGGACATTTAAATATATTCTTTGGTATATATTTTTTTAATTGCATTGAACGAATTTAAAATTAAATATATAAATATTCAAAAAATTCCGCAGTTATTAAGTTATATTTTATAATTTGATAATAATAGTTATTGAAATAATTAAATGATAAAATAAAAAGTATCAAAGTATACAGAGTATGAACGGCGGATGAGTAATAGAAAAAAGAGACGAATGGGGAAATGAGAGATCCTGTTATATAGTGTAGAGAGAGAGGGGAACAAGGGGTAGGTTACCGGGGTTCGGAGTATGAACGGAACAGCGAGCGGAAGTAACTGAGTCGCTCAATGAAAGAGCTACCCCTGCAGTAGATGCGAATGGCTGGAGCAACCCCATTGAAGAGAATTTCTCGTTGCGATGGTGTAGATGCTTGTGTCTGTGTGTGTTGTATGCAATGCGCAAACTCAAACATGTTTATCATTATATTATCGAACATCAAATTCATTCGTTTCATTCTTTGATTGCTATGACTTTTAAATTCATTCATATAATAATATTGCGGCATAGAATATTATTGTATATTTAATTAATATAATACTAAATATAATTATACATTAGGGGTGAGCGAATAGTTCGGACTTACGAACTATTCGTATCCAACTATTCGATTTGAATTTTTCAAATTATTCGTAAATTTTCGAATTATTCATAAATATTCGAATTATTAGTAAATTTTCGAATTATTCAAAAATTTACAAATAATTCAAGAATTTTCTTTTGAACGACTTAAAAATTGTAATATTTTTTCCAATAATTCAAATTTCTGTCGGGGGTAAATAGAGCTCAGAAACAAATCTACGAAATAATTACTTTTGGTTACTAAAAAAACCAAAAAAAATTGAATATTTGAAAAACTGATCAGAATTTTATGACTCGAATTGAGTAATTTGAAAAGTTACAAATAATTCGAAAACTTTTGGATCATTCAAAAATTTACGAATAATTCGTAAGTTTTCGAATTATTCAAAAATTTACAAATAATTCAAAAATTTTCTTTTGAACGACTTAAAATTGTAATATTTTTTCCAATAATTCAAATTTCTGTCGGTGGTAAATAGAGCTCAGAAACGAATCTACGAAATAATTACTTTTGGTTACTAAAAAAACCAAAAAAAATTGAATATTTGAAAAACTGATCAAAATTTTATGACTCGAATTGAGTAATTTGAAAAGTTACAAATAATTCGAAAACTTTTGGATAATTCAAAAATTTACGAATAATTCGTAAGTTTTTGAATTATTCGAAAATTGACAATTCAAAAGTTTTTTTTTGAATGATTTAAAATTGTAATATTTTTTCCAATAATTAAAATTTTTGTCAGCGGTTAGTAATTCAAAAATTGACGAATAATTCGAAAATTTTATTAACAATTTGATAAATTAGAATATTTCGATTCAAATTTCGAATCGAATAGTTATAAATAAGATTCAATTCGATCCAAACACAACTCGCACACCCCTATTATAAATATTTATATATTATTTAATTATTTAAAAAAAAGTGATTTAATCACTGAATTATATGTATATATATTGAAACGGAAATAGCTGATGCTGATACATATCCAGTAAGTTTCACTTCCGTCCTCAGTTATTCAGTCATACCGGACGTAAGCGTTTTACCTTTCGTATAATCAACTAAACCGTTTTAACGTCTCATAGACATCGTCATTGTGTAAATTAAATCTGGTCGTTTGAATTTTATATATTATACTTACATATATGAATGAATGGATCTATAGATATACTCTATATATTTTTTTAGTCATTCGTTATACAGAAAATCTACCGTCTATATTTAGTATGACATTGATACATTAATTATACATACATATATATAGAATATATATATATACATCGAATAAATTAATTTTACGGTATTCCAAGTAATAATATTTCCTTATTGGTTTTTATAAATTACTCGTTGTTTTTATATTTAGAATTTTTTTTTCTCTCAAGGTCTTTACTTTTTCAAATATTTTGAAAACTAAAAAAACATTTTCTCATGGAATTTTCATTAAAAAATAAAATAACTCGTTGTTTTAAAGTTGTATAAATAAATAAAACAAATAAAAATATTTATCGTTTACTGATTCTGTATTTTTTTTTCATCAACCCGCGGGAAAATAAAATATTTAAAAAAAAAAAATTATCTCTTAATTTTTTATAGATAAAAATAAGTTATTTTATTATTTAGTCATTGAAAAAAAATTCTACGCATATATATATATATATATATATATATATATATATATCAATAGCATTTAATAAATAATTATCATCATCGATTATTGATGGATTTAGAATAAAAAAAAAAAAAAAGCTAAAGAATATGGTCAATAAATGTCAGTGTTAGAGGGTGTGAAAAGAATGACAAATAACTTAAAAAAATTTAACATCTTCACAAATAAATATATGTATTTATAATAGTATTTTAAGTATTGCCTTGAGACGAAAATCCGGATGAGCTTTTAATGCGTTACTAAATATTTTTCTATTCCGGAAGTTGGGTCCCCGATGAGAGAGGTTTCGGAAGATTTTTACGGCACCTTATTCATTTTTCATTGACGCCTGAATGTTATTTTTTCTTTATTGCGTACGGAAGTTACAGGTCCCCAGGGTGCTCCGTAATTAATTCTAAGAAAAACCCACTATCTTTTTGTCATTTTCTTAAGAATACTCTCCTCTTATTTTCTATCTATTCAAACAAATTTACGACTTACTTCCGGCTCTCTCATACAGAAATAACATCCTCAATGACACAATAATTTTAATTATAAATAATAATATTATGTCGTCATAAATAAATTTTATAATTAAATATTAAATGTCACATGACTGTCATCGTATCGTCAAGTTCATGATCTCGACTATGATAAAACGCCTACAAGATACAGATACACGATTATCAACATCACTGGGAAAAATTTAATTGATCTAGAATTTAATTGACACGTAACGATAATGACATTTAAAAAATCTTTATCTTATAATAATTTAATTTATTTTATGAATAAAAAATTTCATTTTATCTCATTGTCACGTTGGAATAAAATAATAGTTTAAAATACTGCGTGTTTGACATTTAGAAAATTACTGAATAAATTCTAATAATTTTATTTAAGATTAAAAAATAATTTAATTGTTAAAAATATATATTTTTATTTTTGAATAATAATAATAATAATAATAATATTGATAAAATATTAAATGTTAAATAAACTAAAACTCGAAACTGTCAGTCATTTATGACAATAAATGTTTTTGTGTCAAATCGTGTTGGCATTTGCGCGATTCCACAATAACAGAGAGAATGAATGAATAGAATACGATGAAAGTCTACGATGCACATATATATATTCATATAAATAAATATAGGTATTGTGTATTATAATTATTGCACAAAAAAAAATAATTTCTTTGCTCAAAAAATTTTCACTTCCCCTAAAAAATTTTTTGCATTTTGAATTAGAAACGAAAATTTTCTTGGGGCGAGAAAAAATTTTCTTGAGTCAAAAAAAAAAATTTCTAGTCTTAGGGAAATTTTTGTTTTCATATCATAATGCAAAATTTTTTTTGCTCCATGAAATATTTTTTTTCTGTTTGAATAAAACACAAAATAGAATATAAGCGGGAGTAAAACTACAAATAAACAAAACTGATAAAGTTGCTTCTTCAAGTGTAAATATATACATATTGTATATATTGATGATGTTTATTAATACATATATATGTATCTATGTTTGAAGGCCGTGCACTCGGCCTTTCCGCCAGCCCGGAACCGGATGTGACGTCCGGTGTCGATCAGTTATTAAAAACGTCGAACTGTTAATACAAAAAACCGTAAAAATAAATAAAGAAAAAAACACATATATATATATATATATATATATATATATATATATATATATATATATATATATATATATATATGAGCCGTTGGATCTGTGCTGTATTACTCTATAGATAAATATATAAAAAACAGGATGAAACGTTTGATACGAGAAAAATAACATAAAAAGTATTTTGAATAGTCTGATGCTATCGGAAATAGAATAACTGTTGCGGTACGAGTCAAATCGGGATGTGATGCATGTCAATGCAACTAATTATAATGCGGCTATTCAAAGATTTAAGAACAAAAAGACTACGTTATAAATACATATATAAATATATAAAACATATTTTTGTTGATAGTTAAGCACGTGTAAGCTTGTCTAAAGACACGTGCATGTATTTCCGGTTTTAATCTCCAGTATTTAATTATTTTTATATTTATCTTACATTTAATTACAGTAAATTAATTATTTTTAAATAATAATAATAATGAACTTTTATACAAATTTTTTTTTTAATCAAAAAAATATACGAATAATTTTATAGCTGATTTTACTTTTTATTCAAAGCCAATAGCTCACCGTAGATTTATCTAAATGTACCATTCTATATTTATGACATGTGGGAATTTAAAAAAATATATATACAAACGATTGTTGAAGGATTAGGTTTACTTGCGTGAATAAAAGACCGGAAATGTCAGCTTGAAAAAAAGGATAAACCGTTTCTTCGATGATTTCTTAAATTTATCATGTGTGTTTTTTTATACACATATATTTTATTATACATTTCAGTATTTTAAACCTCGTGATTTTGTATTAAATTTAAAATAATTAATACTGAATTTACTCAGTTCGGCATGGGAGGTGTAACCCTACTTCCGTGTCCGGTAATTACCTAAAAAATCGTCGCTGAACTTATTTATTCTCCAACCCAAAAATATTAATACAGTTTGTATGTATAAGTCGAGGTATTAAATCATTTTGTGTGACGACTAACGACTAACACGCTTAGCGACTTATACCTGTAAAAAATGTGCGTGTAATGGGTTGAAGTTTGGAGTCTTGTTCCAAAAAAAATTACTTTTTGTCAGCTTATAAGTATTCAGTAATAATTCGCCACACTTAGGAACACCAGTTACTACCGTGCGCCGCCTGGCGGCCGCTGCGGTACTATCAAGACTCTGCGGCTGCTCAATTTCAAAACACAGTAACGGAAAAATTTTTCAAAATCGATTTCTTAGTATTTTTAGTTCGAATGGAGTCTCGTGAACACGATTCAATCGATATTTCAAATATTTTATTTTTTTCAGTTACTGTCTTTTGAAATGGGGCAGCCGTTTCTCGCCCGTTTATCTTTAGATGAATGCCCAGTTCCATTCGTTTACCTGCTCGTTGATATTTAATATAAACGGATTGTTTTACCCAGATATTATCTAATCTCATCAGTCCACCGAACTCAAGGGTAATGAGGAAAAAAAAGTAGGTATAAAAGCTGAGGGTTTACGACTGCGTGTATCGATTGGGGAAGCGCTCCGTTGCCTAGACTATCCTACATTCGTACATACCCCTTGTAACCTCCCTTTGCTGTACTCTGGCCCCGTCAACGGTTTTCCCTCAATCCTCTTTACCCGCCACTACACCGCGCGATTTCTCCGTACCGAGCACTCGCAGCCCTCATTCACTATTTTCCCCTACTATTTCATTTCATAATAAACTCTTTCTCTTAAAATATATACGGAATATATCTACACAAATTATATTCTATAACTTAACATTTTTTTATCTTCTTACCCCCAATAACTAAACTTATATCTTAACATCTAACGACTGGCTCTTAAACTTTTTACCCCTATCCCTTACATCAGTTTCGCTTAGTAAAGTAATGTGGGGTAAGTGTGCACAATCCCATTCAGTTCCTACTGAAATGCATGGGTTTACGCACACTTACCCCACATTACTTTACAGATCAGCTCTTCTCAAGTGCGCTCATTAAAAAAATAGTATATCGTAAAAAATCGCGGGAAATATGAATCATTTAAAATCCTATTTCTCATCGCTCGTCACCGACTCTCTTATTATTTTATTTTTTAACTCTCTTGTGATTCAAGTAATCGTTCCACTCGTTTACCTGCTCATTAAATTAAAAATTTCTAAAAAAAAAGGATCTACATAAGAAACAATGGACTGGAAAATAACTTGGAACATCTTTTATCTGGTAAAAATATTTTAAATTAAATATAATTACTATTAAAAAAATTATGCATGGATTTTTTTCTAGTAGAAAGAGACACAGGAAAAGTATGAGTGAAGCTTGAACAAGAATGGATAGCGTAAGAGGGAGAAATAACGTGTATGAATCGTGAACGAGTTGCGTTATACAGAGAAGGGAATACGAAAGCTTTGCAAAAGGGGTAGTGGAGCTTTTTTTTTTTTTACTGATTCTCGGTGGTGGTAATTGTGAATCCATGTCACGAATGCGCGCGCGACTACCCCTTTTACTATCCATCTTTCTCTTACTCATGTTATAATACCACCAGAATATCACTTGCTCAATTCTACCAGTACTAGTACCAGTACCAGTACCAATACCAGTACCAGCAGCAGCCGCGCAAGCTGAATTGCAGTTCACCGTCACTTTGCAAACCGTATAGACGCCATTCAGATCCAGCCGATCCAACTAACCGGTTGGATTAAGCCAAAGAGCACTGTTACGTTTGAAACTCTGGATAAATGAGTAAATTTATTCTGTGGAATTGATAAAAAATATCTAGTTACTTTATTTAGTTGGTGAGTTTTAGTTCATTTTACTGAATTGTATATTTTTTTACATATTTATGATAAATTAAATAATATTTTTCTAGGCAACACGATACTTTGCGAAAGAGGAAGTGTGTCGTAAGGCGGATCATCATTAAATCGTGAGTATATAATATCACGAATACAAGTAAAACTCATTACATAGCATCCGACACACAAGTTACGTTGTAACGATAATCGCTTCGGCATTGTGGAGACGCGAGACTTCTTAAATACATTATCATATACATAATATATGATAACAAGTTATACAAGAATTCGTACGTGACACTGTACTAGTTAACCAGCGATAGAAGACAAGTCGATACTATTCAGACGAGAAGCTTTTAAAAATTAATGTTTCATGTACATCCATAGTATATGACAGCACATTTAAATGCTACGATCTACACTATTTACTCTGAATATAGATTTTTTAAACGTAGTCAATTATGGTTAATGAATATGTACTGAAAATAATATCAAGTGACATAACATAAACAGAGGGAAACTTTTCGAGGTATCAATTTTTTAACTTTTTATGTATTCAATTTTCTGCAATGTGACACACCCACGCGCTTTAGTCAGACCTGTAGAATTTTTTCATCACGTCCTACACTTAAACTTATATTATTTTATGATAAATTTATGCTCAAAAAATTTTTTTCTGTGATTTTTATTTAAATTCGATAGTCATTATTTTTAAATTTTTAAATTTAATTACACTGCATAAAATCATGAGTGTAAATGTAGCAGACATCAGACAAATTTAAAATTATCAATAAATAGAGTAAATAATTAATAAAATTAAATTTAAAAAAAATGCGCATTTAAAAAATTTTTGAATTAATAAGTGCATTTTTTAAAAATTATTTTCTCTATTATTAATAATTTTAAATTTGTCTGATGTCTGCTACATTCACACTCATAAAAAATCAGGAGTGAATTCGGAGTAATTACGGATTTTATTTAAATTCGAATTCACTCCCACTCGGAATTTTGGAGCCCGAGTCAAAAAACAAATTCTAGTTTAATCCTCAAAAGCCCCAATTCCTTTGATGTTTTATTTTCCGCCCAGAAAGTAACTTTACTTTAGTACTCAAAATCCTCAATGAAAACTACAAGGTCTAAATGCGAATAATTTACTGATTTTAAATTATAAATTAAGACCTCGAAATTCTCAACGAATGGAAAGTTTCATTTTGGATCAGTTCAAATGCGAATAAAATTATTCGTTCATGTTTTGAGTATTTTGAGGCTCTAATCCAGATAATGTTATTCCAGTTTAGTCCTCAAAGTGGTAAAATTGCTCGTAACTACTTCTTTGAGGACTAAAGTAGGATAACTTTCTATACTGTTGTCAATCTTGAAATTTTAAATTGATCCTCAAAAACTTTATTGAGAACTTTGAGACTTAACCCGAATTTGGTTTTTGACTCGAGAGTTTTTCAAAAAATCACTTCATATACGGAGTAAATAGAGAATTTGTCTTTTCAGCGAAGTGATTTTAGAGTGGTCTGGATTTTATTTAAATCCGCATTAACTCTGATTAAGAGTTTTAATTTTAAAATAAACTTCCCTTCGGAGTAAATTTTACTCCGAGGGGATTAAATAAATAAACAGTCGCCCGCTCCGCATTAACTCCGGATTTAATTCGCAAATTTTCTACAGTACATCATTTAAACATTTAAATAAATAGTTTTTATTCATTTAAAATATTTATTTTTAGTGGAGCAAAAAAAATGTTAAATAATATTTTAAAATTTGAGTATTTTTTTTTTAAATTAAAAAAAAAAGTATGTTGAGAATTTTTCGACGGTTGAATTGTGCGGTTATATATAGAAAAAAAAAATAAGAGAGATAAAGAGATGAGTGAAAGCTTTCATCGTGTTCGAGAGCTTTTGACTGATGCACAAATGCATTCAGTGGTCCGTGTGAATGGAGAGGAGTCTCCCGACCTCGGAATCATCGACTAAAGAGGCTGAGTGAAGCCAGATCGTTCTCGATGCAACTTTGATAAATCCCCATGTTAATATGAAAATAAAAAAAAAAAAAATTTACAAGAGGTCATACGAGTCAGTGATTTTTAGTATCATCAGTATCTATAAGTCTTTATCTATTTATTTAATCAACTCGATTAATAAACAATTTTCCTTTTATCAAAATATAAACATCAATATCATCAATAAATTGAACTGATCAGATTTAATAAATTGCGTTATCAATTGATAGAGATTTAATATAATCCTTATTGAATTACAAATAAATTACTAACTAATCCAATATATTTTATATTTATGACCAATTGCTTCGTAAAATAATTTAAGTGGATATATATTTATATACTAAAGTTTTTATGTTTATTATATTGACGTTAGAGAGAAGTAAAAGCTTTTTATTTTCTCGACTCTTGAAAAGAATAAATACATACACATACATGTGAATTAAGTATTGAGAGTGAGTAAGAAGAGTACCCACGCATTTGCGTAGCCAATCACCACACGAATGTTATATATATTGCGAGTATGTGAGAGTTAAACCACTCTTGTTTACAAAAAGCTCAAAAGCGTTATGTAATTGACGTAGGGCTGAAGGGAATGGAATAGAGCGCGAGAAAACGATACATTGGGGAAAAAGTGAGTGAGAAAGTCTAATAAGAGTCTAGTAAATGTAAGTTAAAGAGAGGGAGAGTGCTCCCAATGATGAATGGAAAGGGAAACGGGGGTTTTTAGGCTTTAGCTTTAGTATAACGTTAGACACCCATCAGTTTTACTCTGACCCTTATTCAATTCACGAGCAATTTCATATTTTTATTTTTTTTTATATTTATGCTGTTTCTTATTTGTATAATAAAAGAAATTAAACTTAAATTACTTGTCAAAATTTAGAGTACGATTTTTTTTTTTATAATATTTTAATTAGTTATTTTTGATAAGTTAATTAGTTGTGTGATTAATTGATTGTATATATAAATAGATATATATTTTGAGCATATATGAAGATAATTTTTTTTCTACCCTTGAAAAGTACGTTTATTTATACAATAATGGGTGTAACGGAAAACGTGGGCGTGAGTCGTCAATCCACACACGGTTAATAATGACGACATATTTCAATGGTTATTTTTAACTCGAGTGAATTTTTTTTTATTTTGATGCGTGTGTAGAATAATATTATAATAATAGTAATATTAATAAATATCTATGACTTAATTTAAATCCATTTGTGGAATTATAAAAATAATATTTGCAGAGTAAACAAAATCCTAATGCATTGTAAAACAAAATTTATAAATTGTAATTGTAATTTACAATTACTTAAAAATAGTACAAATATGAAGCAGTGTGATTCTTGTCATGGTAATTATTTGTTGAGTAATAAATTATTTTAATTTTAATTTAAATATTAACGTGATAAAATTTTTATCAAAATAATTTATTAAGTAAAAAAAAAAAAAATTAGTTTTCTCAGTATATAAAAATTAAATAAAACTGATATGATTTATTGGAAAATAAGGGCCAGTTTTTCAAACCGGGCTTAAATTATTATTGCTGGTATATCTATATATTATTATTGTATATTAGACTGTAAAAAAAACCCGGGGTCAGTCCAGGCGGTGTAAGTGTTAAAATTTTCGGTCTTAAAATAACACTGCCCTCAGTGTTATGCAATGTATTTTTTTTCTAATTATACATGGAATTTTTTTTACACCGATTTAACATGAGTGTGAATGTAGCAGACATCAGGCAAATTTAAATAATTAATAAATAGAGTAAATAATTAATAAAATTAAATTTTGAAAAAATGCGCATTTGAAAAATGAAAAAATTAATAAGTGCATTTTTTATAAATATTATTTTTTGATTATTTACTCTATTTATTTACAGTTTTAAATTTGTCTGATGTCTGCTACATTCATACTCATGATTTAACTCCGGTATTTTAACACCGCCTACACCGGTGTTATTTCATTTTAACACCGCTCTTTTTACAGTGCAGCAATATTAATTTAAACTCAAATAACAATAAATCCAATTTGAAAAACTGGCTCTTAGTGGAAATTTGCGCTTTGATTATGAGTGTGAATGTAGCAGACATCAGAAAAATTTAAAATAATTAATGAATAGAGTAAATAATTAATAAAACAAAATTAAAAAAAAATGGGCATTTAAAAAATTAAAAAATTAATAAGTGCATTTTTTTCAAATATCATTTTTTAAATTATTTCCTCTATTTATTTATAATTTTAAATTTTTCTGATGTCTGGTACATTCACACTCGTGTTTGATTTATTATTTACATTTAAAATATTTAATTCCATTTAAATACAGAGTACACATTTTTTTCCACATGTGTTGAGTCGTCTTTCCCGCGGATTCATACGGAATAACCGCGAGTCTGATCACGTGATAAAACTCCATCTGAATGAAAGTCTCTAATTGGTTGAAACAAACTCCCACTCTCGGTGGTTTTCTATCGCGCAGAAGCTAAAAACTCGGGAGCGAATCGCGCCTTTAAGCCACTTTAACTCAGCAGTTTGTGTGTAAGACTTGCGCAGGAATGTTCACTCTCGTTTTTTCGTGTCAGTGAACTCAATCGTTAAAAATATGGCGATAAACGTAAGCGTGAGGAGCGCGAGCGCTACACTAAAGTCGTGTAGTAAAAATCGTAAAAATTTACATTCTCTAAAAACTATTATCATTTCATTCATAAATTTATCAGTCGTTTCCGTTATTTTGTCAACAGTAGAAGGTATAAAAAAAATTACATACATTTATTTTAAAATTTAAAAACTCTATCAGCTAAAATATAAATGCCGCAAAAAAATTAGATAAAATTCTATAAATGGATTTTAAAATATTTATTTAGTTTGTTGAGGTGGAAATAAAAATGTGCGAATTATTTAAAATGTATTGCGCATCTGTCAGTAACTTTAATTCATATATATCTACCGGCTATTCATTGATTGTAATACATTCAGTAGACTGTACACTGCATCTGTTTATTCTGTCTCATTCTATCTCCTTCCCTCTCTACTTTAATGTTCCGTTCATAAAATTAGACCAATGTTTACTTCCTGTTTGACGATAGGAAGCCGACGGTTCTATATTTTTTTTTCTTTCTTTCTTTATTATATTTTTATCTCACTTACTCATTCATTCACTCATTCATTCATTCATTTACTCATTCACTCACTCATTCTTAGTTACTAAAAATATAAGTATACGTCTTTTCTTATTATTATTTTTAATCGCTTGAGTTATCACAATTCTGCTCCATTTCCGTCTTACTTGAACTTTTATCATCCGACAAAATGACCTAAGCTACAATTAAATTAACGTATCTCGTAATTAAAAATATAATTACGATTCACTTGTTAATTAAACTTCTTAATGTCAGTTCATTGTTATTATTATCATTATTATTTTTTTTTTTTTTTAATTAAAATAATTAAAAAAATATAATAAAAGTATTAAGCGATGAAGAATCAACGAAACGTGTGATTTATTCCCATAAATGATGACTTGAGTGTGTGATTCATGTTCTTTGTAGGGTAGGCCAATTGTGTACGTGTATTTTATTTCTTTGAATAATCCGCGATGAGTAGTATAAAAAATCCGTAGGCCTTTTTTATATGTATATATATTATATTTATAATTATCATTAGTGTCTGTAGATATCTATTAAGTAGACAATGATTAATTTGTCTGTGTAATTTTTTATTACAGGAAGCTCTAGTACACCTTTGTCACAGTGGTATCTGAGTGATGTTAGTTACGGGAATTCAAATGACGACAGTGAAGCTATTTCATTGGAAGGGATTTACTTAATTACTCAGCAAAAGTGGCAAGCTAAAACTGCGCTGCCAATCTCCTTGATGTCTGCTCGGTCTCATCATAGGTAAAAAAAATTTACTTTTATAATTTATCAGTGAGGTAGGAGACCTAGTACCCGATCAGGGAACTAGTATTCGATCATTTCATGTATTTGTATATCTGTATTTAGTTAAATTTTTTATAAATTCGTGAGAGATTGGGTACTAGTTCCCTGATCGGGTACTGGATCTCCTTCACAAAAAAAAATGAACATATTAATTGAGAAATGACAAATAATATAATAATCAAGTGATTAGTAAATGCTATCATTCTAAATAGCAATTTTTTGGTTTATAATTAAAACTCAAATAATTTATAAGAAATTTCAAAATTTATTGTCTATGCAGAAAAAATTAATATTTGAACTATAAAAATTGTAACTTAATTAAAAATTTATGAAATGTATTAGAAAATTTATTTTTTGGGAATTTCCTGTATTTTGACACTCAGGTTCCGGGTTATAATTTCAAACACTCATTTTTAAAGTTTATTTTCTGTGTTGGGTTCGAATCGAATCGAATAATTCGAATTCCCGAATTATTTGGAAAATTTTGAATGATTCAAAGATTTTTGAATTATTTGTAACTTATCGAATAATTCGAATCTTCTCGTATTATTTGAATTTTTCCGAATTATTTGTAACTTTTCGAAATTATTCGTCATATCAATTTTTGAATTATTTGTAATTTTTTGAATTATTCAATTTGAATCGATAAAATTTTGGTCAGTTTTCAAATATTCAATTTTTATTTAATGAAGAGGTTAGTTTTTGAAGTAACCAAAAATAATTTTTTCGTAGATTCGTGTCTATTTACCTCAGAAAAAAATTCGAAAAATTATTACGATTTCAAGTCGTTAAAAATTTTGGAATTTTTCGTAAATTTTAAAATAATTCGAGAATTTACTAATAATTCGATTCAAAATTCGATTCGATTCGATACAAATAATTTGTAAATTTGAACTATTCGCACATCTCTACTTAAACAGAAAAATATAATTTCTTGATTCAAAAAATATTTTGCATTATCAATTAAAAATAAAAATTTTCTTAAGACGAAAAAATTTCTTGCGCCAAGAAATTTTTTTTTTCCAATTGATGATGCAAACAATTTCTTGATTCAAAAAAAAAATTTTCTTAGCGCAACAAAAAATTTTTTCCATCGAGAAATCTTTTTTTTCTGTGTAGTAAGAAACTCGCTCACTGTATGACAATTTGAATAAAATTTTTATGATTCATTTTTTTCATGTTAATAATTAATTTTCCATAGAGACTTGATATAACGATTAAATAAATTTATAATAATCAAGTTTTAGTCATATACTTGAATCCAGTTTTTTAATCTAATCTAAAGAAGCTTCTCTCAAACAAATCAAGTTTTTGAAATTTCAAATTACAATCGAGTTTAAATCAAACAACTTACAGTCTTTCTTATAGTTGTTTTATATAACTAGTTATATATTGCCGATTGGCGTAAAATAAATAAATATTTAATGTATGTTATGATTATGATATATATACTGAACGTGGACGTATATTAAACTCAACATTTTATCTTAGAAAACTTCCAAGAAGTTTAAATTTATGAACGAAACGTTGGTTAATTAAGACATGAGTTAATACCTTGTTTATTTTTATTACCGTGAATTATTAATTACACCTAGTAAATTTATCTAATAAATTTTAAATTAAATTTTTATCGAATCATTTACTTGACTGTTTAAAAAAACCGTCAAGAAAATGCTTTGCGTGTAGCAAAAACATACATTTTTTTATTGATTAATTAAAAAATTTTTTTTTACCATTAAATTTAATTAAAATTTATTAGTTTTATTTTTTTAAATTTATCTATGATTAAAAATATCAAAAAATTTTTATGTTAGAAATTTCCAAATTAAACTGAGTTCAATGGAACAAAAATAGTTTATGTTTAGAAAATTTTTTAATCTTTTTTAAGCATTTGATTTATTTATTTTGAAGTAAAAAAAAACAAATGTCAGTTGAATTATTTTTAGGACAATTTTATAAATATAAATTAAAATAATGAATGAATTAAAATAATTATAGGATTCGGCAGTCCTCAACGGGACTGGATGATGCTGGGATGGACCTTCAAGGAACTCAGCTTGGTATCAGTGCTGGTCAGGAGACGACTGCTGTATCATGGACAAACTGGAAATTACCATTCCCAGTTATAGTTTGTGCATTTGCTGGCGCTATTCTCTTTACTTTCCTGTTCCTCTTATGGCTCCGCAAGCAAATGTCGAGTGAAAAGAAGTCTAGTGATGGAGATAGACGTGAGTTGGTGGAAAAGGGGGCTGTTGACACGTCCCCGTCCTCGTCCTCACTCGATAAGCCCGGAAAGAGTACGCAAGAATGGTCAATGGAAGCCAAATGGGTCCACCAGCCAGCCACTAAGCCAGCATCAGTTTCTGTTCAAACTGTCAGCCCTACTGCCAAAGCCAGTTTACCCAGTGGTTTAGTTAGAAATTTACCGGAAGTACTGACTGTCGCGACGCCTGAAAAACGTCCTGAACCCATTCGTATAAAAGCCAAAGGTTCTCTGCTTGAACGACGAGGCTCAAGTGCGAGTTTGACGATTGAGTTGGCTCCAGCGCCTGGTAGTCCGCCCCACGTCGTAACTCCAACACGTGAATGCACTTCCGAAGAATTTCTTTTGAGCGCTGGAAATATACTGTCACGTACGCAGTTGAGAAAAGTTATACGAGATCCATCTGCGCTGCATAAAGAATTTTGGGAGGTGCCGCTAAATCTACCAGAGAAAGTTGATATTTTTGGAGCTGGTGTAAAGAATAGATATTCTGGAGTACTGCCAAACCCTCATTCTAGGGTTGTCCTCAGAGGATTTGATAATCCAGTCGCTAGTTACATCAACGCTAATTACATTAGGGTAAATATTATTTTTGAAAAATAATTAAACAAATATACAGGGGACGAGAGGGCAAAAAGGGGTGCCCCCAAAATTTTATAAAAAAAAAATGTTTTTTTTAAACATTCAAAAATCACTTTTGTAAATATAATTGAGCATTATTTTGAATTTTTTTTTTTTTGTTAAATTTTTTCAAAAATCGAGTAACAGTCAAAAATATTAATGACTTTTTTTTATGATAAAAACTATTTAAAAAATTTTTCTTCCTTTACATCCAATAATTATGTAAAATATAATTTTTCTTTGTGTAAATTACTTGAAAAAAAAAATTAATTTAATAAAATTTATTTAATATTCAGGGGGTCATTTTGTCCGCAAAAATGATTTTTTTTTTTAACGGCAACTAAAAATTTTTCTATTTGCTTTGAATATCTTAAAAAAAAAAGATTTAGTGTTTTTGATTCCTCGAAAGCTTAAAATTTCTTTAAATACCCCATTTTGCCCCCTATAAATTTTTTGAAAAATAAAATACTATTTATTTATTTATTTTTTAATATTTAAATAGGGATATGACGGTGAGAATAAACGTTATATAGCAACTCAAGGACCACTTGCCAGCACAGTTACAGACTTTTGGCGAATGGTGTGGACGGAAAAAGTATCAGGAGTTGTAATGATGACGCGGTTGTTTGAAGCAGCTAAGGCCAAATGTGACGTTTACTTCCCACTGGAAAACAACAGTCGAATTCAGGCTGGTCCGTTTACAATTACCGTCACGTCTATTACTAACAGGGACGGTTACATGGTACGTGACATAGAGCTGAGACATGAGGGTGAGAGAAGGAATGTCACGCACTATTGGTATGACTCATGGCCTGATCACGCAGTACCTCAAGCCGCAGACTCACTAGTCAGTTTGGCGGCTGTAATAAATACCTTGCCCGGGCCTGTGGTCGTGCACTGCAGTGCAGGAATCGGTAGAACTGGATGTTTTATTGCTCTTGCTACTGGGATGATTCAACTTGCCCGAGATGGTAACGTTGATGTCTTAGGAATTCTCTGTCAAATGAGGTGAGCTATTATTAAATACCGCAATTATCATATTTATATTTACATTAATATTAACATTTTTTTATACTTTTAGAATTTGAATATATAAATTAAATAACTCATTTATTTATATTTTAGGTATGATAGAGGAGGCATGATCCAGACAGCTGAGCAATATGAGTTTGTACACAAAGCTCTCTGTCTGTTTGAGCAGACGCTGGATGGCAATAAGCCAACAACCGGTGACTGAACCGTCTAGCCAAGTAGACGTTTACAAATAAAATAATAAAGTTGAAGTGGCGAGTGACCTGATTATCATTTAATTGCTCGTGGATTATTAAGGTAAATATTTACGTGGGTTTAATTAATATTGATAATAATAAAAATAATAATATTAATATTAATATTAAATAATAGTAATAATATTAAGTATTTACTCGCTAAATGAAATACTGTCACATGTTTTCTTCTTCTTCTTGATTTAAACAAAAAAAATGTACAATTTAATTTTTTGAAAAAAAATTAATGTCTATCGTCGTATTTAAATAATTAATAACTCTGTTATAATTATCTGACGATTATGAATCTCGTAATTTATTAAGCTGCCATTACTATACTGCCACAAACAAAATATACACAACTTTATTGTGAGATATAAATTTTACTATTGACGATCATAAAAAAATGATAAATTGTATACAAATTAAAGAAAATTAATTATTTTAATTGTTAAAATTAACATCTTTAGCATTAAATAATTATTTTAAATTCCGACATGAAGACAACTGTTTTCTTCACTATTATTTATATTTATTTTGAATTTATTTATTAACAAAGACTGAATGCGACTAGTACAATGTGTTTCATTAATGAATCGTTAAAGAAAAGTTATATGGATACGTTAATTTGTGCAAGATAATGGAAATTACAAAAAAAAAGAAAAAAAAAACGATTTATTCAAACATCAGATCTGAGAGTAAAATAAAGACATTAGTAATTAATAGTCGTACTATTATATATTTTAAGTTAATAAAAATAAGTTATAACATTAAATAAATAAAAATATATTTTAAATATTAATTTTAAATTAATGAATGAATAATTTTTAATTACTAATGTCTTTACCGTATGAAAAAAAAATAATAATGATAAATATTGAAAAGAGTGAACTTTCAACTCGCTCAGAATATATAAATGTATAAAAGAGAAAATCTCAGAGCTATATATTACTAAAAAACTATAAATATTTTAAAAAATACACGACATAGCTGATAAAGTTTTTAAATTTTATTCAAGCTGCTTATAAATTTCTATTAATTTTCTGAAAAAAAAAAAATAAAAAAAAAATAGTAATTAATTAAAGGCATTTTCAGACAGTGCTTCGACTTTTTTAAAATGTTTCATGACTCAATTGTCAACCGTCTTGAAATTTTATTAATTAATTAAAAAAAAATTGAAACATTAATTGAAAAAAGAACGATCTAGTTGCAATTTCTCCGAGATATAGAATTTTAAAAAAATTACTTACAGTTTTTATCAGTTAGGAGTTAAGGCCATGCTCAGACAATGCCCCTACTTTTCAAAATATTCAATGACTCAGTTGTAATGACCGTGTGGAAATTTTGATAATTAATTAAAAAAAGTTGAAGCATTAATTAAAAAAAAAGGCAACGCAGTTACAATTTCGCCAAGACATAGATTTTAAAAAAATCCGGACGAAATTGTAGCTGCGTTATCCTTTTTTTTAATTAATGCTTTAATTTTTTTTAAATTAATTAATAAAATTTTAATAGTTATTACAGTTCGTCATTGAATATTTCAAAAAGTGGGGGGTACTGATTGAGAATCCCTTCAAATGAAATTTTTTGAATAAATTTTACCCTGTAAAATTTGAAAATTCTAATCATAAAATTGACAAGAAAATTTGACTGAAATTTATTTTTCAAATTTCGTTTAATTCCTAATTAATAACAACTGTAAGTAAATTTTTTTTTTAATTAATACTTAAATTTTTTTTTAATTAATTGATAAAATTTTCATACATTTCTAAGAGTTCAAGGTCATTAAATATTTTAAAAAAGTGGGGTATTGTCTAAAAATGTCCTGAATAAGGTGAGAAAAAAAATTAATGTTATATTTTATTCATTCCAATTTTTCAATGTAAAAAACATACATAAAAAAAACACTAATTAATACAGGTGATAATTGAATCTCAATGTTCATAAAATATTGTATGTGTAATTTTATCTTTCATATCCCTACGTGCCTAAAAAATTAAAAAAAAAAATTAAAAAAAAAAACAAGGATACTGAAACACCGACAAACTATTATTTAAATGGCCTCAGTGATTATTAAACTGTAATTTATTTTATATTTTATCTATAAAATTATGTAAGCTAATTACTTTAAATATTAAAAAAAAAAACAAATGTTTATGCTAAATAATTATTATTAATATAAATAATTGTAATAATAATGAGCAATTAATCAGCGTGTGTGTATTTTGTGTTCAGTGAACGCAAGTTTGTGATATAAATGTGTAAAAAATTATAATTATTATATATTGTACAGAGAGCGAATTATATTTGTGAGTGTAAAAGAGTATATATACAATTGTGAATTTAAAATTAAAAAAAAAAAAAAAATTAATAACAATAATAATATTATTTATTAAATACACAAAATTATAGTTAATTTAATTAATTGTAATTAATAATTATACATAAATTAAAAAAAAAAAAACAATTTTACTAGTAACCCTTTGGTGTTCAATTGTACTTACGTGACTCATAAATATTTATAGTATCAAAACTAATTAATTATTATTATTATTCATTACTAA
Source organism: Microplitis deprimator (assembly GCA_964016945.1). NCBI lineage: Eukaryota > Metazoa > Arthropoda > Insecta > Hymenoptera > Braconidae > Microplitis > Microplitis deprimator. Next base: position 4,597,989 of record OZ024710.1, on the reverse strand, counting down.
CAATCACAATCCTTTTAAATTTATGATACTGAAATTACCCGACTTCTAATAATTTTTGGATTCTTTTAAAAATGATGAATTAAAAAAAAATCATTTTTAAAAAATTGCACTTATAGTTTCTTAAATTTTTTACATGTGCATATTTTTATTTTCATTTTATTTGTTAAAAAAACAAAATCCAGTGTTAATTATCTACTAACTTTAGAATCATGAGCGTGAATTTGGCTAACAATTGGCAACTTTTTAAATTTTCGAATAAATAAATAAAATGTAAGAATGAAAATTAAAAAATGCACCTTTATCAATTATTCTTATTACTTGCGCGGTAAATTTAAATATTTGAAAAATAACTTATTAGAAATTGGAGAAAACTGAAAATCGCATGTCAAAATAAAATGGCGGCAGAATATGACAGACAAATATTTAAAAAATTAAAAAAAAAACACGCAAGTGTTTGAACAAACCTTGGTGGGGAAATAATATGCAGAAGGGTGTCCTAATACACTTGGAGATTCAATTTAAATTGCTCCAAGTGTATTGCAGCTAAAAAAACTTCACTTGACTGCTATTTCCCACCAGACGATGCCAGATGATTTTAATCAGGAACTTGGAAGTTATCAGCACCAGCAATTCGCAACACTTTTCACTAGCACTGAACACTCAACACTTAACGACACCGCAGACACTTTGCACAATTTAAATTTTACGAACACTGGACATTTTAATTAAACAATGACTATTAGCAATAAATTTCATGGATAATTCCGCGAATTAACTGCAATACTGTGCTTAAATTTAAACGTAAAAAAGGATCTGGACTATTACTGCCGTTGTCAATGATATTGACTGCCGCTATTGGACCGCCAGTTGATACAAAACAATCGATTTTGCAATCATTCGACCACCCCCACTTTAGCAAAAATTTGAACGTTGAATACAGCAACGCGCAGTAGCGCCACCTTGGCGCGAAATTTCAAAATTGAACTTTAATAATTTTATTGAAATTTATTTGTGTCAACAATTATATTAATTAGACTAACAAGTATACTCGAAATTTTTTATTTTCATCTATAATTTATTAATTATTCTTATTACTTGCGCGGTAAATTTAAATATTTAAAAAATAACTTATTAGAAATGGGAGAAAAATTAAAAATCGCAAATCAAAATAAAATGACAGCAGAATATGATAGAATTATTCAAAATAATAAATATATTATAGAGTCGCATTTACACTCGTTCATGATAATTTAAATTTTAATTATTAAAAGTACACATGCGCGCCTGTTTTATCGGTTTACTTAAAATATTCAAATTATCAGCACCGTAAGGTGGCGCCGCCTCAATTCAAAATTACAAACTCAGTGTCGAATTGCGCGTTTAATAGAACCGGTTTTTGCTTAACAATTTTTTACGTCGTTCTCCCACGCGTTTATTTTTTAATTGTAAAAAAAAAAAAAAAAAAAAAAACAAATCTAAACCTTCCATCTTTAAAGCAAAACAATAAAATATATAAGCCTGTATATTTTGTTCATTACAAAGTATAGTAAATCTAAAGTAAAAAACTGTCATAAAAGTTAAAAAAGTTGATTAATTTAAATTGTCACTTGTCGTATTCCTCAGACACTCAACGTAATCTTAACTCCAGTCTTTATTCATTGTCGGTATGTTATAATAATGTAGCGTAGTGTACATATAATATACAGTACCAAGCAATCACGTGATCAAATGGCTCTGTATTCAGTGGTTCGTTGATGGACACGCAAGTGTATTTGGTGGGATGGTGGGGCCGTCAGAGTTTGTATCGTGAGCGTGCAGTAGCCTGTGTCGGTTAGCGCACATTGGCGCATCATCACACTGTCAATAAAATTTATACATACATATAAATATATATGTATAATATATTAAACAAGTTTTGATCTAGTAAAAAATGATAAATTTACAATTATTTAATCTAACACTAGTTAGCAAACAATTTGAAATTATTTAATTTTCGTGGCGGTAAATCTGAGTGAATTCAAATTTGAATAATTGTGTGTTTAAAAAAATAATAATAAATAAAGAAAGAAAGGAAAAAAAATATAATTAGAGTGCATAAAAAGTGTAAACGACTTGAAAGCTAGATAGCTAGTGACTTCCGCTCTAGACGGTGGTTGTTTTAACTATGCAACTTGTTCTCCTGGTCCTGGAGAACTACTTGTGTAGAAAACCCACTAGACTTACTTGTGACGTTTATTTTTAAAGTTGTGGTATGCAGTGAACTCGTACTGATTTTTTAAAATTAAATAGTGTTATTGTCATTTAAATAAATTATTTTATTATATATAAAACAAGTAAACAAATTGTGGTAACGGTTAATGTCATTTATTGTGTGTGCGCGCCAAATGAATTACAAATTAAATGACAAAAGTTGGCATTGATGATATGATGTGAATTTTAAATATATACTGGTTTAGTTTATTTTTTATACGTATTATAAATAATTGGAAACGGTATTAATTGATATTATTATTATTAATATATTAATATATAGTACAGTGTTATGATAAATAATATATAGAATTTATTAAAAGGTGAATTGAGGAATTGAGTAAAGTTAAAAAAATAAAATAATGGATTATTATTTAAACCACGTTCGAGGTCTTTAAGATGTTGAACGTGTTGAAGAGAGTAGACAAGCAACAAAATGGGACCCGTTGAGATCCTAAAGGGATCCTGGATCCCAACTACGGAGGCATGGATGTCATCGGGGACGGTGATGAGCAAACCCTCCAGGCAATTCTCGGTAAGTATTTTTTTTATTATCTACTATTTAAATTTTTAAAAAATTATCAAGTATGGAGATATGTAAATGCATATATTTATTTGCTTATATATCCTTTGATGGTGTATTATTTTTTTTATTAACAATTGATGCGATCCAACCCATTTTCATAAATATTTTACTGGTGATATTTCGTCGATCTCTCCGTGGCAACATCCTCAGACCAACTGTTAAATTAAATTATTTAACATTTATTTACAATATGGAGATTTAGTTAATGAGAGTAAAAAGAGAAAAATTAGGTGACGAGGTGAATGCTATTTTTTTATTTTTTATCGGTGCCAATGACTTGTACGAGCGAGTTCAGGGCATGTTTCACCAGTCATTGACCTTTATCGTGATCAGAATTAAGGTGGATATTGAATACGACTAATGGAAAGCCGTAGCATAGTAATAAAGTCACTGAGTTATTCTACAAGATGATTTTTTATGTTGTCATAGAAATTATTTATTTTAAATTAGTAAAGGTGATACTATTGTTTTTGTTTCTGTTACTGTTGATATTACTATTTATAATGGTGATATAAATCATGGTGATATTACGTGTATAAAGAAGATAAATATTTAAGAGAGATAGCGAGTGTATAAGAAATTACAGAACAAGAAGAAGAAGAAATTTAAAAGACCTCTTGAGTAACACTACTTTAGTTGGAGACTTTATTTTGAATTGACTGACTGACTGACTAATACTACCACTACTACTTATACCAGTGCAACGTCAAAGCAACGTTTCACTTCATGACAACTACCAACGACGACACAGAACAATTGCATCGACAAAATGCATCCGAATAATTTCCGGTGCTCGACAATTTAATTTATTACCATAAAAAAAAAAGTAATAACATTTTAAATCGTTTAACTAATCAATTTTACACTCATTCAGTTTATTTAATAAATTATAAATAAATAACAATAGTAATTATTACTCCGGATGTTAATTACTCTTACAAAATATTTTATTATTTCAAAAATATTTTTAAAAAAAACTTCCTGTTTACAATATAATTTTCACGAGTTAATACCCTACTTTTATTATTTCACATTAATATTTACTTCCCGGTTTTTATTATTGTTATTATTATTATTATTGTTATTATTCTATTGACGAAACAAAAACTCTCAATTCAAATACCTGTTACGCGTAATGTCTCATGCCTACAATTGAACCATGCGCAACACAGCTATTACTCACTATATCTATATCTATGTATATAAATATGCATATATATTATAAATAGATTTCATTATTTATATTTTAGATATTCATTTTTTAATTCATCGTATTACAGATAGACATTAAAAATTCTAATCTTTCAAATTGAATTAATAAAATTTTTTTTTGAGTTTTAATTTTTATCATCCTGGAGTTAACAGACAATTAACAATTTTGGATTTTTTTTTTTTAACAAATAAATGAAAAAAAAAAAGTAAAAATATGCACATGTAGAAAATTTAAAAAACTATTGGTGTAATTTTTTGAAATATTTTTTCTTTTTATAATTTATCATTAAAAAAAAAATCCAAAAATTATCAGACGTCGTCTAATTTCAGTATCATGACAATTAATAATTTTTGGATTTTTTTTTCAACAAATAAATGACAAAAAAAAAAATTAAAAATATGCACATGTAGAAAATTTAAAAGACTATTGGTGCATTTTTTTTGCATACTTTTTTCTTCATAATTTGTCATTTAAAAAAAAAACGAAAAATTAATAGACGTTGGATAACTTCAGTATCATTAATTTATTGGAACGTATTGCGATATATCGAACATCTTGTGAGATAGTAAACGTGATATTTACAGTATAAAAAACGTTTTTTAAATTTCTTTATTGTAAAACATGAGATAGATGTATATGCATGATGACAAAGGGTCAAAAGTGGAGGATGAGAGGGTGGGAGAGAATGTGAAGAGAATTTAAAGGAGAGGGAATGGAAAGGCTGAGATCTGGAAATTGTATTGCATTGGAGTGTATATGTAATGGTGTGTGTATATGTATATTTATAAAGAAGTCTTTTTACTTAACTTGGATCTTGGGGGTCTACTTGACTCGGTAAAGACGTGAGGCCTTTCGCGCGGCACGGGTTTTCATCGTTGTTTCCATATTATTGCTTTGCTTTGAGTACATGTGTACGTATGTACACCTTGCGCGTTTCATGACGTCACTACATTGCGTACATTCACCTCATTAAGTACACCGTGGCACTTATTATCGAGGACAAAGGTTACAACGCTGTCAAGAAAGAGAAGGAGGAGCAGATGACCCCACTCAGATAATAATTTATCTGTATCTATTATGATTTTATCACTTTTTTAATATTTTTATTTATACAGAAAAAAAGGATTTTTTGACGCTAAAAATTTTACCCGCCCCAAGAAAATGTTTACTTGCTACAAGAAATTTTTTAAACTATGAATCGAAAACGATAATTTTTTTGGGGCAACAAAAAATTTTCTAGTCTTAACATAATTTTTTTTTTCATTTCATAATACAAAATTTTTCTTGTGCCAAGAAATCTTTTTTTTCCGTGTAAATATTCATCATTTTTTAAACCTTTATATCATGCATATCAGTTTTAGTTTACTAATTGATGTTAACATTTAATTCCATGTCGCCAATTAATATAAAACTTATTTATTACAATACTACATGTAATGTTAATGTAATTATAATTATATATTTAATGTTGATTAAAAGGTTATTTACATTAAGATAAAAATGTCATGAGGATTTTAGTTGTTGAGATGTGCGTATCATGTGAGGGAGATTAATTCAAGTAAATGTAAGGGTTAAAAATCTCTTACATTTTTCGAATATTTATTTACATTACACTGTAAAAAATTTGCTTAGTAGATAAACCGCAAATAAATCTGAAGTAAATGAGGACTGAATGTTTTTTTTTATTTTATCGCCGCGGAGTGAAATTCACCCCGGAGAGGAGGTTTCTTTAACATTAAAACATTTAATCGAAGTCAATGTTCATTGAAATAAAACCCACATTCCTCTGAAATTACTCTAAAAAAAACAACCCGTACTTACTCTGTATGCGAAGTGATTTTTTTTTCAAAACTCCAAAAACCCGAGTAACGGAGTAAATTCGTATTTAAATAAGATCCATATTCACTCCCGATTTTTCACACTCGAATATTTAAAATTTTTTTATTTACACTGTAAAAAATTTTAACACGCAGAAAAAATGAATTATAAAAATTAATAATTGATAACTAAAAATTTAGAATATGGTCACAATTTAATATCATTCCAAACAGTAATTTCGTGATTTTATAGAATGAATAATATTATTCTTAATTTAAATACTGAAATTTAAAGTTTATATGTTTAAAAATCATGTTACAAGTAATAGAAATTACTATTTGGTAAATAAAAAAATGACATTATAATAATTTAACGTTTCAGCTTCAACATTCGCTGTTTGAAACATTGAAGTTTATAGTAAAAAAGTAAAAAAACATTCAGTATGATAAATAACATTTTCAATGTCGAACAATTGATTTTATATACAACGTTATATAGTTATTACTTTCTTCAAATTGTCAAAAAGTATATCTTAAGCGCATCAGTTTTTATAGTTTGAAACAATAAAATTTTACTTGTGCTTGTGGGCTTCCAATGTATGTGAGATAATTGACCTAAAGTATTACTGATGCGACTATACCTACATGGCGAGATGACGTATGTTATCATTTCAAATAACAAAATTTAAAGACCAAGAGTGACTATTTTTTTTTCATATCAATATATTTTAGAGAATTACTCTTATACTTTTTCGCTTTCAATATTATATTATTCATGAATTACCTTCTTTCATGCGGGTTTATTGTTCAAACAATAAAAATGAATGAAAATCCGAATAGAATTTACTATTTATTTTTTTGCGTGAAGTGATTACGGGTTTTATTTAAGTTTGTTTTTTTAGCGGAGTGATCTGAATTTTATTTAAATCCGCATGGACTCCGATTCGATTTACTCCGAATGAATCAAATAAATAAACAGCCATCAGCTTCGTATTTACTCCGGATTTGATCCGTGTTCACTCCGTTATTTTTTTACAGTGTATTTATCAGAATGCGGATGAATAAAGCATTTACTAGTAATGTATACAAATTATAATATTTTTTATTATTATTATTATTATTATTATTATTATTATTATTATTATTATTATTATTATTATATTTTATTTTGAATAGACATCAAACAAACGAGGAACTAAAAAACTGTCTTGAGATACAAATCACGCAATAAGTTCCGGGATGTTTTGACGTGTCAATAGATGAATTAATGCGGAAGACCATATATCTCTTGTCTGCTCGATACTGTATTTACCGTAGAGTTCTGGATAATTATTAAGAATAGGATGAACGTAAATTATGGATAGAACACTCGAGATATGAGAACAATTTAATTATACAGTAGATGAAATATTATTTATTTTTTTTTTAAATATTTTTGTGTACCACGGACTGTATGACATTTAACCTTGGACCTAGCTGTACTAAATATAGTGTTTTTCTTGATGTTAAGAACGTATATGTAAATTTAAAAACGGGTTCTTATTTTTTTGACACGTATTTTATTAAACAAAAAATGAAGGTTAAATAATATGTAGGACTTATACTTGTTTAAATTTACTTTAATATTAAAAGGGAAATGTTTTTGTATATAATTTCTAATAATTCTATGAATTTTTATTAGTCATTGTATTTACCAACTCTTGTTTTAGAAATATATCATTTTAAAAGTGTAAAAAAATATTTTCCGGTTTTATAACAAGGTCACAAAGTTTAAATTAAGTATTTTTAATATTTAAAAACAGATATGTGGATAATAATAATAAAAAAAAAAATTAATTATTTCCTTATCAAAAAAATTTATGTGGGACTGCATGGGAACTCGTAGGAATTCATATAGGAAAGTATGGATTTATGTAAGAATCTATAGGAATTAATATAGGAGTGTATGGATTTATATAAGAATCCATGTAAGAAACCATGGGTAAACTATTAATAATTAGGAGTGAATTCACAAAATCACTCTGCATACGGAGTAAATAGGGAGTTTGATTTTTCAGCTAAGTGATTTTGGAGTGATCTGGATTTTATTTCAATCTGCACTCACTTTGATTCGTGGTATTAATATTTAAATTAACATCTTTTAGGAGTGAATTTCGCTCCGAAGCGGATTTTTAATAGTAAATTAGACTCTGGATTTTCACTCCGAGGGGATTAAATAAATAAACAGTCATGCGCTTCGCATTCACTCCGGATTTACTCCGCTAATTTTTTAGTGTATCTGGATTCCCAAATGGTAAATTGTCATATAGAAAATTGTGGGAACTTAGATTCCCATAGAAGAACTTGACATAGGAACTAGGATATACGGATATGATCCTGACGTTAACCGACGTCTAATAATTTTAGAATTCTTTTAAAACTGATAAATTATTTTTAAAAAAATAAACTAAAAAAATGCACATGTAGAAAATTTTAAAAACTACAAGTGCCATTTTTTCAAATATTTTTTTTTATAAATTATCGTTTAAAAAAAAATCCAAAAATTATTAGACGTCTTTATATTGGAATTTGGGTTTCTATATCTATTGTCTATTGATACGCGTATTTGAATAAAAGGACAAATTAATATTCCTATGGGAAACCATATGGGAATCCATCCAAAAACGCCATGTGTGAACCCACATAGGAATCTAGACTGGATTCCCAGATGGGTTTTTTTTTATTGGGATTTATTTAAATAAAATTAATCGAGTTTTTTTTAAAACGGTTAAAAAATAATGAATTTAACAAAAAAATGAGGATTAAAAAGAGCGATGGCCGTTGTCGGGCTCAAGCACATTACGACGCAAGTCGTCGCAAGCTCCAACCCGGTAATCACCAACCCCCAGAATTTTATTGGACAGCGTCGGGACGTTAGTTCCACCCCCCAGAGAAAGCTCGAGCATGCGCTTTTCTCTAGATGACATTAATGAATGCTCGTGACAAACTATTGTTATTTATTACATTTTTTGTTTTTTATACAGTAACCAGGCTAAATAATGATGAAACAAAATATATATGAATCGAAAATTCAGTAGAAAATAAAATTTATTTTTAACAATTTAATCTATTGATAGTCGAAATAACTCTGACATTTGTATATATGTATAATTTATAACATTCATATGTTTTATCTAATTGTAAAAAGTATTATTATTATTATGACTATTATAAATAATAATATTTAAGCTATTATAGAAAAGGAAATTTAGTAACAATCACTCGTTATTTTTACCAAGATTCCCATAATTATTAATAATAACTTCATAATAATTCAAATGTAATAACAAGAAAATTATATACTGCAATTTTCCACCATTCGTCTTCAATAATTTGTATATCACGTGTAATTACTGTAATTAGTTATTATTATATTTAATTATTATTATTATTATTCTTGAATAAAAAAGCTATTTTAGAAATTATAAAATCATTATTATTTTTATTATTTAGATTATTATTAAAATATAAAAATTATGGCCGGATATTGATTGTTTTGATATTATACAATAAAATTAATAATAAGTACACGCGCATCGCACCTGTATGAATTTAAAACGAGGTCTAAAAATTTTAGAGAGTGAGTTGTGTATAATTATAAATGTATATACTTCAACATTATATAATTGTATTAGTATCCGTAAAATAGTAATTAATCTTATTATGTCACTTTAATCTTTTGAAATTATTTATTATTATTATTATTATTATTATTATTATTATTATTATTATTATTATTATTATTATTTCTTTTCAAAAAATTTCCCATATAGGATATAAATTTATATCTTTTTGATCGGTTATAATTATGATCCTGAAGTTCGCAGACAACTAAAAATTTTCGGATTTTTTTTTCAACAATTCAATACAAAAAAAAAAAATCTAAAAATTTGCACCTGTAGAAAATTAGAAAAACTATGAGTGCAATTTTCTAAAATATTTTTTTTTTAAATTAGTCATTCAAAAAAAAATCCTAAATTTATTAGACGTCGGCTAATTTTAATACCATTTATAATTAATGATACTAAAGTTAGCCGACGTCTTTCAATTTTTGGAATTTTTTCAAAAGGATAAATTATAAAAAAAAAAAAAATATTATAAAAAATTGCACCTATAGTTTTTTAAATTTTCTACATGTGCATATTTTTAGATTTTTTTATTTCTTTATAATTTATCCTTTTGGAAAAAATCAAAAAAGTATTAGACGGCGGTAAACTTTAGGATCATTATAATTATCGTTATTTAATTAACTGGCAGCATCCGATCTCTTTCAAAGCTTTTTTATTTGGTGATGTTTTATGAGTCCATTACTCACATCCTCGGACTATAACTACAATATAGTTACAAATATTAAAAAAATTTTAATTTTTGTTATTATAAACTTTTTTTACTATTTTTTTGTATATACATTTATTTTTGATTTAGAGAAAGTCACCACTTAAATAAGCTTTGAAAGAGATCGGATGCTGTCAGTTAATTAAATAACAATTATTATTATTATTATTATTATTATTATTATCTGGTGATAAATTCGCGATGATGAAGGATATGAAATAGACTTTGAAAAGTGGGGGGTTGGAAGGTCGGATGACGGGGTAGTTTGTTTAATCGATGACTGCAATTCGCTCATGTTCTTCTTCTTCTTGTCCATTCTGACTTGTTAGCTTTCATTTTTTTAAATTATTTAAACTATTTTCAACTTTTACATTTTAATTATAAAAAACTTATAAATTAATTAACTTTTTTTATATTAAAAATGTCAACACAAAAAAATACGGCTGCGTAATTGTTATTTCTAACATAAAAAAAATATCAATTCGTGGTTTCCATATATACATACATATATTTAATGAGATAGACACTGAGTATGTTTCACAAGCAAACCAAATTTGGCACCAAGTTTGACGACTTGCGGCTCTTCAGCGCCTTTTTCAGGCTTTCGTGACTCGATCCTTTACTGTTTAAATTACTTGTACTACAATTTATATGGTAACGAGTTAAAAAAAAAAACATGTTCAATGCAACAAAATATTTTATTTTTTTTTAAAATTATACAATAAAATACATTATAGAAATATGTAATTCAATGACATTCTTATATTTTTTAAATCTCCATAATACATAATGATAATTTAATTACTAATGCAATTAATTTATTTATAATATATAATGTGATATTACGTGGTATGAATGTATGTAAAGGAGTGAATGAAATAAAAATAAAAATAAATATTATTATCGTTAACGTAATATAGGTAAAGGCGGTCGCGTATAGACAACACAGTAGTACACAGCCGCCGTGGCTCTGTTACGCCCCAACGTTCCAGATTTTCCACCGAGATTGTTTATACGCTCAGCAAAAGAGAAAGATGAAGAATATATAACGTGAACTACTTGCGAGATACTATAAAACTATATACCACTATATTTTATATATCTATATATCCATTTCACATTAAATGTATCACTAGTGTAAGCGAATAGTCATGAACCGAAACGCTCCATATGTAGAGAGAACTGAGGTATTTAATTTAAGACTAAAAAAAATGATAATAAAAACGAACACTTGAATAATAAATTCTTCAGAGCTAATAAAAAAAAGGAAATGTCTATTGACATTAAACATTCTTAGTTAAACAATTTTTAATATCCTTCCTCTTCGTTACCTCATTTTTTATTTATTTCTTGTTACCAAGAAAATAATTATTTTATTTTTTAAATAATTTAACTAGTTTTTTTTTTTAATACACTGAGAGAAAAAAAATCTTTTCGAATCATTACACAATTAGAAATTTTGTGTATTTGTGTTGGAAAATTATTTGGTTCAATTTTTTGTGTTGATTTCCAAACAGAAATCTGTTAACTCAACACAAACCGTTTGGGTTATTTTATTTTAACAGATTTCTTATGTTAAATGATTAGAAAATTTGGAATGTAACACTTTTTTTTCTGTTATTCTAAAATTAACACAAAATTTGTGTTGTTTAGTCAAACACTCCCGCGCATTTCTTCATTACTATAACCAAGCAAAGCATTCAAGCAGCATTTTCTGCAAGGAAACTTGGATTGTAATTGATTTACAATTAAATATAATCATAGATAACTTGATTTGATATTTTTATCATCAGGTTTAATGCTTTTTTTATTCTCATTTTACGGGAGGATAATTCATAGCTCCGCTTTTTAGAAAAATCACAGAAAATCGAACAAATCCCTGGTGGAAATTTTTCGGACTTTTCTCTGAAAAACTCAGTTCCAAAGGTCTAAAGACTTTTCCAAATTCCTAGAGACTTTTTCAAAGTTTTTCAGAAAAAAGTCAGAAAAATTTCCACCAGGGATTGTTTGGTAAATTTACATAAGTTGTACTAAGGTTCGGTCAGTATACTTAAGGTACTTAGGTCATGTGCTTATATTTATTAGTTAATTTTAACACGAGTCTGTTAAATTTACACAAATTTTCTGTCAAATTAACAGATTTTGTGTTCAATTATTTAACATAAAATTTGTGTTAAAGACCAACACAAACAATGTGTTGAATTAACACACGATTTGTGTTGAATTTAAGGCAAAATTTCTAACTATGTATATATTTTTACCACAAGAAATTATGCTATTGAAAATTTTCAATCTAATATATTTTTGGTGCAAAAATTTGAAGATTTCATTCAAAATATTTTTCTTAATCGAAGAACCCCAAGTTTATTTCAAGATATTTTGATTTTTGTTTTTGCAGAAGTGTAGATAAATTTTGATTTTCTTCTGTCAAAAAAATGGTTCATATACTTGAAGATCGGAACGTTTTTCGCGCAACGAAAAAAAAAATGTATGTAATTTGAATGTTTAAAGGTAACTTAAGGGGTAATTGGAAGTGGTTGCGATTTTCGGCTGACATACTAGCACTTATGCGAAACATTTCTGAAATCTAAATCCTGTAGATTTTTAACTTTTCATTTTATTTTTTTTATTTTCGTTCCGCGAAAAACGTTCCGATTTTCTAGTACATAATGATTTTTCGCGCTAGATAATTATGAAATTAATAATGCAATAAATTATATCGATTTATTACTCGAAAAAACATTGTTTTCAGAAAAGTAATTCTTTTCTGTATATTTAAAATTTTATTATCTTTTAACGATTTTTTTTTCTCACAATATAAAAACTAATGATTGTAAAGATGAACAGCACGTTTGTAAATCGTTTTCATCCGGCTTCCTTTACACAATGTCCGTATTTATCAGAGGTACGAGAAATATTATTACACGTTATATAGTAGTACTAGTGTAGACAAAGAGAAATAAAAAAAAGATGGATGGAAAAAAATATAAAAATATAAAAATAAAGATCCATGCGTTGATGTAATGTGGGTGCTAGAGTACTAACTATTGTATTGTGATTCGTTATCATACTCGCGATCTGTCTTTTTGTTCCTCAATCTTTTCTATCTACATCAACATCTGACTGCACAGACTATATCAGAGCAGGACGTGTGATGTAACAGACATTATAAATAATAATTATTAATTCATTAGAAATTTTAAATAATTAATTAGAATCTATATCAACATATATTAAACTGTTAATTTATGTCATAAGCATGCTATTAAAGACTAAAAAAAATTATTACAATTGTATAATTATTTTTATTATATATATAATGTACTTTCCAATGATCTTGACATAATAAATCCAAAGTAGATAATCTATTTAAAAAAAAAAAAAGAATAAATGAATAAATAATTATATTTGCTATAAATATATAAAAAACATATCTATGGGTATAGGTGGCATTAAATAAAAAATTATGTGACGACACTGAAAACTTAATGTCAAAATTCAAAAGTTACTCACGCAAACGTTTACACAGTGAATGGATTATATGTAATTGTAAATATAATTCAAAATAAAAAGTTTAAAAAAAAAAAATATTAAATAGGAGTAGGGATCATAAGTCACGGTGGCTATGATGCCCAGAAAATATAAACGCTGACTATTACTGAAGAATCATAGCATACGCCTTAGCTTCTTGATGTCCTGATGTCGTGTTTCACCATCTAGTCACGCTACACTACTATTCCAACTTCCTCGTCTTTCTCTCTCTTTATCCTGTCCTATCTTACAATACATTAATACATATAAACATACAGACATACATATATAATATATATACAGACCATCAATGTTAATATGTCGCGCAAACTCTTTTCAAGCATGTCCACAAGTCGGAATAGAACATAGCATTGATTTATACACTAAAACTCTATTCTATTTTATACTTTTTTCTGCTCTATATATTTTTTTGTCAAATGTAGATATATATATATATATATATATATATATATATATATATATATATATTTATAAAGATTGATTTATATTACAACAATGTATGTAATAACAGAGAATTTATATGATTGTTATCGTACATTTATAGAAACACCCACACAAGTAATTTTTTTTTATTTTAAAAAAATATTAAACGGTAAAAATATTACTTATACTCTACCTGACTTATTTGAAAAACGTGCTGGTATTGACGGCTTGACAATGAACAAAAATAAAATAATGACTGTGATATCTCTCTGGTTTGATGAGATTGTTGTGGTTTTGTAATGAGTAATAAGATGATAATAATTCTGTCTGTATGAATATATTTATATTTATATTTTATATTTATAATATATATATATATATATATATATGTATATATGTTGTACATTATGAGAAAAGAATTGAACGCTGAGCAAATGTCAGAAGAATTCGCGTAATCTCAAGGCTGATGCATATAATTATACGCAACACTTTCCTTCAATACATATATACATTTATTTAACTGTTTCTTATCATGAGTTTTGAGTTGTAAATTAAATTTTAATTTGTCGCGCATTAAATGAGAATTTTATTTTTTAACACAATATTATTTTTCATTGTTATATTTGTTGTATTATAAATATTTTTTGTGATTATTATTTTTAATTATGAGTATAAATTATTTTATTATTTAACGTGGTTCAAAATTTAATCATTGTAGTACCATGCTCCAATGAGCGATAAGTAAATACGTCATTGTAATCATTTATTAAAATTTCTCTCTGGGGATAGTTATGATATGATACATTGATATCGCATTGGTTATTCCGAGCACGAGGTTTATTTTTTAACGTTTGTGATTAAAATTAACAGATAAAGTACTTAAAATACACTGTAAAAAAAAAACGGAGTAAGTCCAGGCGGTGTAGGTGTTAAATTTTCGGTGTTAAATTTCAACATCGAAAGCGGTGTTAAAATAACACTGCCGCCGATGTAAATATTCTTCACTGGTGTGAAAAAAATTTCCCGGTGTTAAAATATTTTTCAGTGTTAAAAATATTTTACTTTGTGAATATTTTTACTTACTCGGTCACTACAGTTAGTTTTTTTTATTAATTAATTCAATTATTGGTGATTGAAATGGTGGGCGTAAAATTATGTAATTTTTAAATAAATTACATATAACATAAATAATTATTTAATAAGTACATAGCAAATTTTAAATTTCCTCCAGATAATATTCATTAAATTTTTATATGTTTTTTTTTATATATAATACATTTTTTTTTCTAATTTCTATGCGTGGAATTTGTTTACACCGATTTAACACCGTCAAATTACACCACCTACACCAGTGTTATTGCATTTTAACACCGCGCGGTGTTAAATTTTCCATTTTTAATCCGTTCTTTTTACAGTGTAATTTTCATGTATGTTAACTTTTTTTTTTTTTTTTTTTTTTTTTTTTTTTTTTTTTTTTTTAAATAAAATATAAAATTTTTTTGCTTATAATTGATGTATGATAAAAGATAAATAATGTAATTGTGATTATACGTAACTGAAATGAGACGTCAGTTTTATTATGCATTCAAAGACTAAAGCGCAATCATTAATGCTACTAAGAAATATCGCAGTGATATGCAATAAAACTCATATATATTTTGAGATATGGAAAATTTTAAGAATATTATTAATTTATATTTATCGTTAAATATTTTTCGTGGAAGCCAGGCAAAAATTGTACAGCATTGACTAATAGTAGTAATGAATATTATTTAAAAAGAAAGATGTAAGTGGAAGTTAAATGTCGTAAATAATAGAGTATTTAAATAAAGAGCATATGGAGGGTTGAAAACCGTTTAACGACAGATAAACATTTACATATTATGTGTAAACGTAACAGTGACGTTTATTGGGGTGTCATGAGAAGGGGGTAAATGATGACATAAGGATAATGTGGGTGATCTTTGGCGCGTGGCGATCGAATTACACGCACCATGAATTTCATGAGCCCTTTTATTTATAAAATTTTACTCAATGACCTGCTGCAACGTTAAATTGCTTTATGATAATCATCTTGCTATAATTTTTTTTTACTTTCTTTTAAATGTACTTTTGTAAAATTCATTATATACTTTTCTAATGGGCCCTTTACTTTTTTAATGACTTTTTTTTTTGTTTGTAAAAATTGAAATCAAGTACTTGAAAATTTCTGATAATTTTATAAAATTTTTGCATATTTTCGTTTTCAGTAGAAAGCCCCCGCACAAAAAAATATATAAATAATATATATGTCCAATATAGCCAATGCATTGATGCATATATGTCACATATATATTTTTTCATACGAACCACGTAACCATGTTTTTTAAAAAATGACTTTTTTGCGGTTCCTATGTCAATTATAAGAACGGCACCCATGCATATCATGGTAATCATTCCTATAAATATGGGTATAATTTTTATATGATATCGAAATAGTTCCTATGGATTTATGGTAATCGTAACTATATCACTATGGTAACTGTTCCTGTAATAGTATGGTAATAATTCCCATAATGTATAGGAATAATTCCCTTAATATATAAAAATTATTACCACAATATATGGTAATGACTACCGTAATATCATAATAATGGTTACCATAATGTTATTACTCTGATATTTAAAACCATTTTTAAAAGTGTTATACTATAAAGGCATGAACATTTAAATTCTTTATTAAAAAATAATGAATGCTAAAAAAAAAAAAATTAATTCGTTATTAGCAAGAATTTTAAAAAAGAGATAAATTGATGATAGAGTAAAAAAATAGCGTTGAATTGTGCGGCTGAACTAAATTTATATGTTTCTATCGTGACGTTTAACCATTACGCGATCGTTTATACATCCACCAGACTAAAATGTAGATTATTAATTCGATAATCGATGTCTTTGCATTTAAACTCTGTAATTTCTCGTTGATTAACGTCATCTCTTGTCTTCCCTCTCTACCTGTCATTAAAAGATGATACAATTCCACCAGGATTCTTTTTTTTCCATTACTCTGCAAGGAAAAAAAAAAATTGTAAATTTTTCTTCATTACGTAAATAAAAAAAAATGAAAATTAAAATAAAATATCTTGAATAAACAAATCGGTTTTATGTAAATATTTATATTTGATATGTATATGTACACATATTATACCCACATGTAAATATATATTGAACACATAACACTGGGGTCGTGTTGAGTTGATGTAAATTCGAAGAGGTAGTGGTATGACCAAAGTAGAGGGTAGATTTCTGTTGCGCAGAAAACGATTCAACCCCCGCAAGTGGTTTTATACAGGCACCGCCCCTTGTAAATTCCCGTTGGAAACGTCGTTCAACCATTCGCTGTACACCAATCAGATATACATTTGTTTGAACCCGCGGATTCGCTCAGCTCGTCATCAAGCTTTATACCGGATGAACGTTAAAGTCTTGTCCACGACAACGAGTCTCCCACCAAGACTATGTACTTTCCACGGGTCAACCTACATAATATCTAATCTGAGTACTGCTTCATCGTCACTCAATCATCCAGATAACTGTGCTTTAATTTTTTGACAAGTGGTAACAAGTTTTATCATCATTTTTAAACTCTGTTATAATTTTATTTAAATAATTAAGTGTCGGCTGGTGTAATTTTAAGTGCATCATAAAATTATTCATGTAAGAAATTTAAATAGTGATATTTATAATCACAAAGTGATTTAATATGGATGAAAAAAAAAAATCTAAGATAACTGTAAAAAATTTTATTTCAATGAAATGAAAGCACAGTTTAAAAATGTAGCAATAAATAATAATAATATTTTTTTCGAGCAAGACTCTTAAATCATTATTTAAATAATTTTTTACCGTTGGTATAATTATAAATAATTATGGAATTCACTTGGACGGTACAGCAGCATCAGACTGCAAATTTTATTCAAAATAGTAGGAGTCATACCGGCGAACAAGAAGAATCATCAGTTATTGGTCATTCTGCTGCAAGAAGACTACTTGCTATTGCAGGTGAATTCAAATTGATCATAACATAACTCATATAATTATTATTTATTTTTATCTCTTTTAATATCATCACAATTGTTATTATTTTATTTGCTTTCTATTTATTATATTTATGTCGAGAGAAAATTTTAAAAAGTATGTCGATAAATAATAAATTTTAATTTTAAACAAACATGATATTTTAAATACTGGCATTTATGATAACCTGCTGAGTTGATGACAGAAAGCTTGAGTGGTTAATGTGCAATATAAATACAAAAAAAAATTATATGAATATATATATATATATATATATGCATGTTTACCCATATATATGTATCTATATATATAATTGGTTATGCATACAATAAAAGAGATTATACGATCAATGAATTGTTGTGTTAAAACATGCGTCGTATATATTTTCACATACATAACACGCGGAGACGCAACACCTGACGTGACCCTCGTGAAACCTGGCCAATTATCATAATCGTTTTGTTCACGATCTATCTAATCGTTTATGTAGCTGTCTATAGGGTGGCAAAACAGCTGCAACCCTCTTTTACAACAAATATAAAATTTATATATGCACGATATATGTACTAGAAATATATATCAATAACAATGAGGGAAAATTATTGCTCAATTAACTCGTCATTTAAATACTATACTTCCGGTCTACAATCAATCGTTGACCCTTGAGAATTAAAATATATATATGTAATAAGTATCCGCTAAATAATTTATTTCAATACCAATAAATATATTTACAAATACCCGAGTAAGAAAAATTCGTTTTTTGAAATTCTGTAATTTTGATAGTAAAAAAAAAATTTTTATCTAGGATTTTATATGAGCGAATTTTGAGTCAAAAAAAAATGTTTTTAAAACATATTTATCAAAACGTATTTTTACTATAGACTTTAATCTTGTTCCGAAAAAGTTCGCATTAGAAACCAATAGTTTCATACCCGCAGATAATTTTTGAGTAAAAATTACCCATAAAGTTTGGTACTGTAAGGACATCTAAATTTTTACTATGTTGTATGTAGAAATTACACTTCATTTACATGCTATTGAGTAGTATATTTTACAATGTGCATGGGAAAAATTTAGATATTTACATGTCCTTACAGTATCATACTTTTTGGGTAATTTTTACTGAAAATTTCTCTGTGTAAGAATCAAAATACGTTCATAAAAAGTTACAAATTTGAGGTTTTTGAACTTTTTCGAAACGAAGGTAAAATGTAGTAAATATACGTTCTGAGGAATATGATTTACAAATGTTCTTTTTTGACTCGAAATGCGCTCATATATTCCTCCATGGAGAAATTATTCTCGTTTGAAATGCTATGGTGCCATAGTAAAACCGGACCATGTTGGCTACCTGACGGAAATTGAAATAAACTCATGCGAAAATTACAACGATCACAGTAAAATTTTCAATGGTTACAGTAATTTTTGATATAATCACTGTCTATTTTACTATGGCCTAAAATTACCCAAAATAATTGATACTGTGCGGACATATGGTAAATATCTAAATTTCGCCCATGCACATTGTAAAATATACTACTCGATAGCATGTAAATGAAATGCAATTTCTACTAACAACAGTAAAAAAAAAGTTACTGACTAGATGTCCTTAGTACCAAACTTTATGGGTAATTTTTACTCAAAAATTCTCTGCGTGTAGTATTTTTGCACGTGTTTATTTCAATTTCTGTCAGGTGGCCAACATAGTTCTGCTTTACTATGGACCATAGCATTTCAAACGAGAATAATTTCTCCGTGCAGATAAACTTTTTTTTTTTTACTATCAAAATTACAAAAGTTAAAAAAAAGTTCCACTTGAAGTTCTAATCTAGAAGCTTCACACGTCGAACTTTTCTGGAATCTTTTTGAAACGAATTTTTTTACCCGGGAATTTAAACCAAATTTCTTTTTTTAATTTTTTATTACTTTATTAATTGAATTAATTTTTGTTATTTTTTTTTAGTACGCCATAAAAGTAATAAAATAATTAGTGATTGTAAATTTTTTATGTAGATAATATTTGTGGGAATATTTTAGCAAACACATTGACTGGTTACTCGTATTTTTATCATTTAAAAAAAAGTATGTAAATATTAATTTTAAAAAAGCGTAAACAAAAAAATAATCATGGCTATTGTTATCACTCACATTATCACAAAATTCCATCACGTCAATGTCAAAATATTCATATGTTTGTATATTTTATTTTTCTTTACATACATATTTGTTTAAAAAATTTTTTTGTTTCTGCGAACGAGATTAAGATAACACTTTAGTAAAAAAGAATTAACATATGAATTAAAAAAAATAATTTAATATTTTTGATAAAAAGTTTGTTGGCCAATTGTTCTACACATGTGTAGTGATTCTGAATAATATAAAACATACAACTTAAGTATTATATTATTAAGCCAACGGTTCCTTAAAAATCCACAGCAGTATATTTATATCCATGTATACAAGACACGAATGTACCATTTAAAATATAAAAATACAGATAAATAAATAATGAGAAAGAGAAAGAGAAAGAACAAAAGAGGTGTAGATGTTTATGTTTATGTTGAAGTAGAAGTAGAAGTGGTAGGTCAAAAGAGTATACATGTATAGATGTACAAAAACATTCTATTTGTACCCAAGACTAAGAGAAAGTTGGCATCATCTTTTTGCCTGACATAATTAAAGTCATGAACCCGTGTACTATATTTTTTTTTTGCATCTAAAAAAAAAAATATTTTTAACATTCAATAATAAATAAAATTTTTTGCTATAATAATTTTTTTAAAATAATTGCACAAGTAAAAAAAAGTTTTCTCACACGATGAACAATAAATATTACGCAAAGACACTGTACTAATGTATAATATAATAGATAGTATAAAGAAATAAATTCTCAACGTACACATATGTACATTGCACATTGAGAATTACATTTTACATTAGTGTAGATCTAAAGTATACAGTGTCCCGGGAAAGTCGCAAACTCTTAAACTCATGTCGTGGATGGTCTACGCCCCGTGTGTGGAAAGTCGCGTTCTTTATATATGTGCATATATACTTTTATACTTAATACATAATAGAGATACTTGAGAGCAAGAACAAGTCAATCTGTACTTCCGGGCCCACTACATACTCACTCACTTCAACAGACATACATATACTCTTTTCAATGTCTCTTTAACATTTATTATCAATTATCGTTATTACTGTAATTAGAAAAATAAAAAATAAATAACTATCGACATTTTATAGTTTCACTATTTATAACTATTTTAATTTGTTAACTTTAACAGGTTTTATTATTCAAATGGATAGTTAACAAATGGTTAAAAATTTAACGATGAGATGTCTCATAAGAATATGCAATAAAAAAAATTTTATGTACTTATGTAGATGTATAAGAAATATATGTATGTATATTTAGGAAAATATTATCAGGACTTGAAGGTCCGCGAGGATGTTGTTTGATCGATAAGACCACGGACAAAGTTGGCAACGCCCCAAGTAATCCCTTCTACATTATTTTTTAGTCCACCCCTTCATTATTATTATTATTATTCAAATCTTTAATATAGAAGAACTGGAAGTAAAATAAGACACCATTTCTGAGACGATTTTTTTTTTAAATGTTTTGTTAAAAATTCCTACGCAGAAAAAAGGGATTTCTTGACACAAAATATCTTTACTTGCTTTAAGAAATTTTTTGCATTATGAATAAAGAACAAAAATTTTCTTAAGCAGAAAAAAAAATTTTTGCAGTAAGAAAAAATTTACCCCGCTGAGAAATTTTTTTCAGAATGAAGAAAATTTTTGTTTTCATTTCATAATGCAAAATATTTCTTGGGCCATAAAATACTTTTTTTTGCGTACACAGAAAAAAAGGGGTTTCTTTACGCAAAATATTTATATTCACCCCAAGGAAATTTTGAATTATAAATTGAAAACAAGAATTTTCTTTAGGCGAGAAATAATTTATTGCGCCAAGAAATCTTTTCTAGTCCTAAGAAAATTTTTCTTTTCATTTCATAATACAAAATATTTCTTGCGCTATGATATGAAATATTGGGACAAGTCAATATTTTGGACAGCGGAAAATTTGAAATTTTCAGTAAAAAAGTTTTTTTAATGTTTTTTGTCTGAATTATTTTATTAAGAACTGGAAAAGCGGACTATAATAAAATGGGCCTCAATTGTATTCAGAAAAAATTTTTTTCAATAAAAATTTTTGAATGATCGCATTTTCGAGACTGATCAATTCGCGCCATTCTTTTTTACAAAGCGAAATTATGAATTTTTGAACATCAAACAATTTCTTTTTGTGGAAAAAATGAGGTGTCATTTTACCCCAGATTCTCCTGTATTCAAATGTTTTATAAAAAAAAAATTTTTTCACAAATTAATTTTAATTGTTAAATATTTTTAAAAATAAATTTTAATTGAATTTAAAAAAAAAATTAATTCTTATGTTAACGAATGGTAGGAAATAAAATAAAATTTACACATATTATATTATATGAGACATGATATTCTTATAGCGTACGATGTCAGACGCAGCTTTAAAGCATCTGACCGGAAGAAACGAGTTGTGACACTTGAATTACTCGATTAAACACTTAAAGAGGGGTTCAAGGTGCGCTGGTAGCTTTTTTTGTCACTCTTATTATCTTTATTTTATTTTACTTACTATTGTTACTTGTGAAATTAATACATATATCAATTTAACATTCATTAATATCATTAGTAATACAAAAGAATTACATTTTTTTTTTTCCAGTATCTCTTTTCATTAACTCATATTATTGTTGCCGTCGAAATTATTCAATTACCTCACAAAAAATTTAAAATGAGCGTAAATTAACAATAAAGTTCTTAACAATCTTCTAAAATACTTATTATTACATTGATTCTTCGTAAAATTTTCTATTCATTTTTTTTAAAATTATTTATTTACCGTCCATTAACTTGCTCTTATTTAAAATTGAATCCATTATTCAAGGCGTTAATTATTTTCATAAGAATTTCTAATAATAGTTTTTATTATTATTACTCGGCTTTCACTCTTAAGAATAATAAAATTTATTTTATAATAATTACATATTACATTTTGTAATTTCGTGTCTTAGTATACATCTACAGAAAAAAAGTATTACTTGGTACAAAAAATTTTTGCTTGCCCCAAGAAATTTTTTTCATTATGAAAACAAGAATTTCTTTTGTCAAAAAATTTTTTTTACTCCTAAGAAAATTTCTGTTTTCCTTTCATAATGCAAAATATGTTTTTCCGAGAAAAATGAATTATATATGGCCATATATGACTGGGTATGACCATATATGCCTTGATCAAGCTATATATGGCAATATATAATATGTGAGGTGTATAAAAATTGATGGTGCACTTTTATATGACTACATGCAACCATATATGTCCATATATGATTATATATGGCTGTATATAGAACTATCCAAAAAGTCTCTATGCCCATATATATGACTATATATGCCCTGATCAAGCCATACATGAGCTTGAATAATGTGTAAAGTAATATGAAAATAAATGGTGTACTATCATATATGACTACATCTGATTATATATAGTCATATATGGAATTGTTCACAGAGTATATATGGCCACATATGTTCCATATATAGTCATAAAGCCACATATGCTCCACCTACAAGCACATATGGCCATATATGCTCCATATATTGCCATATGTGCTTCCTGAATAGTAATATATGGTCATATATTGTCATCTATGGCCATATGTGCTTATAGATAGATCATATGTGACCATGTATGACTATATCTGGAGCATATATGACCATATATGATTATATATAGATCATATATGGTCAAATATGACTATGTATGGAGCACATATGGCAATATATGCTTATATATAAGCATATATGGTCATATATAATTCGTTTTTCCCCGGTTGCGCCAAGAAATCATTTTTTTGTGTACAATAATTATGATTGTAAATAAAATTGTTTATAATAAAATAATTAAAAACTTTTTTTTTACAAAAAAAAATTTATTTGACATATTGCGTACTGACTATTAAGTATAACTTTATAAACATGACGAGTATATTATCATATGATCTTAAATGTAATATATAAGTATAGTAATGTAATGTAAGAAGATCCGATGCAATAATCGTGAGGTCCCGTATGTGTTAAATATTTTCTTATGTGTTGACTACCAATGGAACTCGATGCGCGAATGCTTGATAATTCTTTTGAGCCTTTATATATATTTATATAGATATATGTATACATATAAAACCATTCACAAGACCTTTAACGCAAAATAGAGAAAGAAACTTAAATTCTAAAAGCATTACAATCAGCTGTTCTGTATACACTCTCACTGTAAAGTTACATCTCTCCCACGCAAGAATTATTTTGTATCATGATCGCAAGCTATGAAGAATGAGGTAGAATATAAAGAAAAAAAAATAAATAAATAATGAAGAAACATGTGCCTGCAGCATATAGCAGCATCTTCTCTCTAGTCGATGAATCGATAAATGGCGAGGCAAATCGATCCAATAGGATTCACCTATTCAATACAAGTCGAGGCTTGACCTGGATGAGTTTCAACTTTGCAATGGAAACTTAGCTTAGATCTACTTCGAAAGTCGAGGTAGAGTTTTGCTACACATTCTTCGCGATTTCCAACATCATTTCTATTATTCCTGATCTATGAAATATTTCTTACATTATTATACAATTATCAAGTCAATGGACTTGAATTGCATTAACAACTTGAAAGAAAAAATAAAATAAAAGTATGATAGTATGATAATACTAGTCGCTGAAGGATATTAATTAATCTTATCTAAGAAATTGAATATAAATTAATTGTATCTTGATGTCTGATGTGTATTCTTCAGTTCTTTTACTATCTTATTATTTATTTATTTTTTAAATACATGAGATTGCATCTTCAATCATGTGTTAGTTATAATTCACTACTTACATTCTCTTTACACTCGAGGACACGTCGATTTATCCTTGCATAAAATGTGGAATCTTTATCCTACATCAAGTTAACGATCGAACACATCACTTTAAATTCTTTGTTGGATTCAAGATTATTTTGATTAAAGATTATTATGTATTTGTATTTTTTTTTTCTTTTCAAAATGATTAATTTTTTTTTTTTTTTCTTTATAGGACGGGGCGATTTTGTAGGAGGAATTGATAATGAGGCGTTGGATTTTTCTCAACTCGAGGATTTCATCAATAGCGACAGTCCACAACCTGCCACGTGAGTGTTCATTTTTATACTGTACATAACATAAAAGTTGAATTATTTATTTTACTTTACACCTGTAAAAAATCAAATTTTTTTATCTTTACTACAGTCGTTTGAAAATAAAATATTTTTTTTTACTGATTTTACTTTTAGCCTATAGAAATTTAATTCAAATTATACAGTTTATTTAGTTTCAAGTTTACGTTTTAGAATAAAAAGAACAATTTAAGACAACAATAAAATATTAAACTATAAGAAACAAAATAGCTTTAGTAAAATGATTTACTATAAAGACCTATTTCCTGTTTTCATTAGAGCAAATCCCTAAATCCGAGTGTCAGTAGGACATGAAGTTTAATCCAGATGACAAACGCAACGCGATGCCGCGTATTATGTTTTGTTATGGAAGACAGAGATAAAAAAGAGAACGAGAATATTATTATTAAGAGAATAACTACAAAAGAGAAAAATATAATATAAAAAATAAATATATACGTACAATTGAGAGTAAGAGAAAGAGAAACGTTGTAATGCAGTACAGTAGTAGAGTAATGACATAATGACGACAGAAGCAGACTGGACAAAATTGATAGAATCACTGCTACTGCAGTGCATTAAATAAAACCAGATTGTAATTTTGTCTCATACTTACTTAAGGGTAAATGTGTTAAACGTGTGTCACATATATATATAATATATATGTATATATATATGTAACAGGTTTTAAAACGAGGGCTCGTGCCACCGGAACTATTTTCCTATTACAAAGTATCACTTCCTCTAATACTCGTCAATTTATTATTCCCTCTTTTGAATTTTTAAATTTGTAACTTCTGAACTTAATACATAAGACACGCATACCAACAAAGACTTCTATTCATCCAACCGTGATATTTAATTAGGCGTAAAAAATATAAAAATTTATCATCGTAAAAATTTTTTTTCTTGCTCTCATTTCTTTTTCTCTTCGCATTTTTTTTATAAAATTAATAATAATAATTTGTAAGACTATACTCTGTATTTATTTAATTTTTCTGCTACTTGTAATAATATTTAATATATAAATTTTAAAAATTTGTGTAAATTGAAATTACGGTCCGATAATAAAGTTATTTTTCAAAATATACTGTTATAAATTTTCCTTGAAATTTAAAACAAATTTCTTGAAATTATTAACGAATTAAAATCAGTCAGAAATATAAAATGTAAATATTATTATAAATTAACTTATTTATTTACTTTATTTTTACATCACTTTAAATTCCAAGTGATAATAAATGTCATGAAAATTAAAATCACCGTACATATTTTACTTTATTTAATTTCAATAATTGTTTTGCAAACTTATTGATTTTGATCATTGTATAATCATAGAATTCTTGAAAAAATCTACACACGGTCAAATTTTTTTTTATCAGTCTAATATATATTTTTTTTTACTAGAATTTTTATTACCATAAAAGACATGGCATAAATTTTTCTTATTCTCTTTTAATTAAAATATTAATTTGTTTAAAAAAAAACATAAATACGATCATCTGTTTTTCCCGCGTAATTTAAATAGAATTCGAATGATGTAGAAAAATAGATTTATTTCAACACTTGACAATAAAAAAGAATTTAAACCATAGAAAGGCACAAATTCAAGTCAAGACCTTTTTAATGATCCCAAATTTAATGACATTAACTAATTCTATCATATAGATATCATTGAAACAAATTTTTTTTTATTCTCTTAATAATAATAATAATAATAATAATAATAATAATAATAATAATAATAATAATAATAATTTTTATGTCAAAAGAATAACGGCTTTACTGATCTGTTTAATTGACAAATTATTTTTTATAATCTACACTGCTCATGAATTATTACATGTGGATTAATAATGCTAAAATGCATCATGTTAAATGCGCAATGTAATACCATACATTAATTGAATAGATTTTAATTATCAAAAATGTTAATATAATAAATACGGTTTCGCCCCGAATATAATTACTGAGCTCATCAGTAAAGTTAATGCATTATATTCTACTTTAGAGCGTTTAAATAATGTTAAAAAAAATTGACTGTGAATTCTTCAGATGATGATGGTGCGCATTTAAAATGATGCATTTTAGCATTATTAATCCATATGTAGCAACTCATACGCAGTATAGAGTATAAAAAATAATTTGTCAATTAAGCAGATCAGTAAAGCCGTTATTCCTTTAACACAAAAATTAAACTCTGATCGTTGAGTAGTCACCTTAAAAAATAATAATAGTATTATTAATATTAATAAATAAATGAATGAATAAATAATAAAACTGTTAAGTATAATAGTAATAACGTCATTATTTAAACGTCATGCATACCACAGTTAGCGATAGCGATATCTCTGTTTTACAAACCCTGGTATATGCTTGTTAACTTATATTATTATTCACCTATCAGGAACTTTTATTGCTGTACGAATGAGAGGAAAATAAACACATATGTATATATATATATATATATATATATATATAGGTTTTAAAACACCAAGTTAAGTGATCAAAGGTCACTCCGAGGCTACTTATTTGTATATATATTCATATATATTTATTGCTGTTGCCAATACAGCAGCTTTGCTTAAAATTCATTTATATATACTAACCAACTAATTAAATATTTAATACTCTACTATTTATCTCAATTTTCATATTTAATTATTTGAAAAATAATGAATGTATGTTATTAGCAATAACTTTTTAATCAATTAAATTATCCACGGTTCTATACACAGCTTCCTTATTACATTAACTATCTGTATAATGTATAATGTATATTATATATTATATATTATACATGATGCATTATAGATTATCGCATTAAGACATTAAGGGTAATGTGAGTAAATGTTATTTATAAATTTTTTTTAAAGATATTTTGCCGATACACTCGCTCACAATGAGACAAATGGAACGACGACGAGTCATAATGGACGAATGGAGACGACGAGCCAGCAACCTCCGGCTAGATTACCCTCGCCGATCACCCAGAATCATCCGGTACAATCTGCCTGTCAGACTGGACCGACGCCCATCCCACCACCAGTTACAACCTACAAGGACCCTCAGACCTACGTTCATCCGTAAGCACTCAGCTACCTTGTCATTATTAAATTAACCAACTCTACGCAATAATTTCCATTATTTATCAGCACAAATTCACTCCAAACTCTGCTTGTTTCTCGAATTAACTAGAATTGTTTCATACACAGACTATTTTACCCCTAAACTATTAATGTCCTTGTTCGTTGTAGACACGCATTACCAGAGAGTCCACCGGACAGTGGAAGTGAGCCGCCATATTCTCCACCGGGTCATCATGAGTCCTCCCAACACGTTCACTCCCCACGTAACTATTTTTTTTTATTTTCCATTCATTAGATTGCTAATTAAATAAATTTATAATTAAATAATTAATTAAATTTGTAGATCAAAAGGCAGCGTTGCAAGAAATTTTACTCCATCATCAAGGAAACGCTCCGAGCTACACCTCAAATTTGTTACCTACATCCCCAAGAACTTTAGCAGCATCTGCTGATCCATTATTGCTGACTCATCCGGTTCTGACACCCCTTCTAACACCAACAACACCGACTTTAACGGCTCAACAAACATTAGGATCATCCCACGTGTCATTACAGCAGCATGATCACAGTCCTAATGGTATTACGACCCTGTACTCGTCGCTCCAGTCCGCTCCAAAGAAACGTAAACACAGTCAGGATGGACTGATTCACGTAAAACAGGAACCAGAATTGGGAAATGTCGAGCACAGTTGCAGCAGCAGCAGCGCTGTTCTCGACAATGACGAAGTCAATGGTGATAATTCTTACATTGACGCGAGTTATCAATGCATTAGATTCCATCCATTTCAACAGACAACGTGGCACGCACTGTGCGATCATAATCTCAAAGAATTACCAACGCCGCACTATCGTGTTGACGCTGATAAAGGATTTAATTTTAGTAACTCGGATGATGCATTCGTTTGTCAGAAAAAAAATCATTTTCAAATCACGTGTCATGCTCAATTACAAGGCGAAGCTGTATTTGTACGAACTGGAGAAGGCCTTAAGAAAATAAGCAGTTTTCAATTACATTTCTATGGAGTCAAAGTGGAATCACCGACTCAAACAATTAGAGTTGAGCAGAGTCAAAGTGATCGAAGCAAAAAACCATTTCATCCAGTTGTGTAAGTAGATTTTTATTCATTTTATTTATATAGAGGAGACCGGGGTACGATGGACCACTTGAGCGAGTAATTTTTTTTTGTAGTTTTTATTAAAATTTTTCCGAGGCACGACGGACCACTAAAAATTATTTTTAAAAAAATTTTCGATTCACAAAAAATAACTTTATTTTTTTAAATTTTTTAGATGTCTCATTTTACCCCGTATTTTTTTTTTTTGCTCTTAAATGCTTAACTAACTTTTAATTACGACAGAATTTTTGACAAATAATTTATATTTTTTTTCAACGATTTTTGTAAAAAAAAATCGTTCCAAAAATTTTCATGATAGCGAACTTCCAAAATTGAAACAATTCTGACCTTTAATTTGAACATTTTTGGAACTGAAAAAATTAGAAAGTGAACAATTTTCAACTCATGTAGGCTTTTTCTGCACGTTTTTTTTTTTTTTTGTTTTTTAATCAAAAATAATTCGATTTGACAGTTTATTAGATTTGAAGAACATTAAAAAAAAAATGTAATTAATTAGGAATTATGAAAATTTATGATTCTTACCAGAATTATTCAGATATAAGGCAAAAAAATAAAAATAATTTGAAAATATTTATGAATATTTTTTTACTTTTATTATAATTTATTGAGAAAATCAGTTTTTTTTTCACTTTTCGTATTCGTTCAAAAATAGTCCAAAAAATAAGTGATTGAAACAATTCTGAACTTTATATGAACTCAAAAATTGTCGATTCAAATCATTTATGTTCAAACAATTTGAAAAAAATAGAAACCCGTTAGAAAAGTCCACATAAGTTGAAAATTTTTCACACTTCTAATTATTTTAAAGTTCCAAAAATCAAACTCCAAATTCAGAAGTGTCTCAATTTCGGAAGTTCACTGTCAGGAACATTTTTGAAAAAAAAATTTTTTACACGCAAATTTTGGAAGTAGGCCATCGTTCCCGGTCTCCTTTATTTATTATTTAAATGAAGATAAATATATAAATATTGATTAATAAGATTATAATTATTAATTTATTTGAAAATAATAAAATTAATAGTTTAATCTATTCAGTATTCCCATTACACTAAAATAGAGCGGGTTTCAGGGTCGAGCTGGGTGGTGAACGTGTGACAAAGGTGACTGTTGGCCGTCTTCACTTCAGCGAAACAACGAGCAATAATATGCGTAAAAAGGGAAAACCAAATCCTGATCAGCGATATTTCCATTTGGTGGTAGGACTGCACGCTCATACATCAGACCAGTCGAGTTACCAGGTAGTGGCACACGCAAGCGAGAGGATTATCGTCCGTGCAAGTAATCCCGGGCAATTTGAATCAGAAGGTACAGGCGTGAGTACTGAAAGCGGATGGCAACGTGGCGCAGCCCCAGATACTGTTTATCATGCTGGACGAGTTGGAATAAACACAGATCGACCGGATGAGGCTCTTGTAGTTCACGGGAACATGAAAGTAACTGGACACATTGTCCAGCCAAGCGATGCGCGTGCCAAGCAAAATGTCCAGGAAGTTGACACACGAGAACAATTGCGCAACGTACAGCAATTACGGGTCGTACGGTACAGGTATGCGCCAGAGTTTGCTTTGCACTCAGGTCTTGGTATTAAAGCACAAGAAGATACCGGTGTAATAGCTCAAGAAGTTCAGCAAATTTTGCCTGAAGCGGTTTTACCAGCTGGGGACATTGTTCTGCCAAATGGCCAACGTATTGACAATTTTCTCGTTGTCAATAAAGAAAGAATATTTATGGAGAATGTCGGTGCTGTTAAAGAACTTTGTAAAGTAACAGACAGTCTTGAGACACGTATTGATCAACTTGAGAGGATTAATAAACGTCTTGCTAAACTAAAACGTGGCGACAGTCTTAAGAGCTCCGTTAGTACAGTGTCGAGTATTGCTAGCAGTAAATATTCATCATCAGCTAAACCCAAGAATAATAACAATAATAATAGTAACAACAGTAATAATAATAATAATTCTTTAGCTCACGGTAAACGTGACAAAGACGAGGATTTATTGTGCAGTAATAAATTTATCCAAATAATAATTGTTATTCTTATTCTGATAATGGCATTTTGTTTAGTCGCAATGGCGACCTTGTATTTCCTGGAATACCAAAAACGCAGTAATCTTGAATGGTCAGCAGTTGCTGCCGGTGGTATGCTTGCGATAGGAACAGCTCCAACAATACCTACAACTCCGGCTTACGATTCGCGATTTAATCCTCTGCTTCACAGCACTATTTCACCGTTTTATACTCGGCAAGGATTGTTTACCAAAACTTTAGACGGTCATGTGACGTCTAAAGACAGTGTCTTATCAACAAGCGCGCCAAATACTAAACAACAATACTATTCACAAGAAATAACATCCTGGTATCCATTTGGACACTCGGGTCCACAGGCCAAGTCTGATAAAAATAATGAGCTGTCAAACAATTGGTTGAGACATGGCGCTGGTCCTGTACCCAGTATCGTAGATGAAAATGATCAAAATGCGGATGTGGATCCACCGGTGCTAAGTCGCGGGCCGATTCCTCTGGGCAGACCCGTCGATTGTCCTGTCCATTACACAGAACTAGAAAACGCGTGTCAAATTTATTGCTGCACATCAGAAATTCATCAGCTTGAAGATCCGCACCCGGAGCATCCGCCTGAAAAAAAGTCGATGTCAATTCATCTCGAGCAACCGCTGGCTGTACATGAGGAAAAACGTAAATTAAGCAAAGGAATGCAGAATGGAATCAGCCCGGCAGATTCTAGTACGCAGACTCTTGTTAAGGATACACATTTCAAGTACATGCCGAAAAGAAGCAGAAGAGAAGCTGGGAGTGGAGTCTGGGGTGAAGTTGCCAGCAATGCCGCAGGTTCAATACCACCGGAACCGAAACCGCAGCTACATATCGTCGCTAAAAGTTTCAATGCCACGTTGGACCATCGGTACTGCTCGATAACGTCTGCCAGTACGCCGAATAATTTCAGCTGTAATATTCCGTTATCGAAACACATGCCCGACACGCATTTAACGCTACATTTTATCGGAATGCCCTGGTACTGGCAAGTCGTGCAACAGTGTCCGGTTACGTCGAGTCTGACAACCGATGAAACTATCGCTTGTGGATGGGGGTACACTCAGCAGCGGCAGCAACAACAGCAACCGTATGTTGAAAACAGTAATCAGCCTGGTGACCAGGCTTTTGCTATTGACGTCGCTTTTTATTTGAGAAAAACTATTAGATTTCGGGTGCCTACTGTACAACCTCATGAGGTAATTGCTTATAAATCTTTAATGATATATATATATATATATATATATATATATATGGGTCGTATATGTAGATATTCTATACGAAATCATCTACTTTTTTTTACATTTAAATTTTCAGTCCTTTATGAAATTTTTGAAAAGTACAAATTATTTTTGATCTGATAAATTGGAAAAATTTTTAATTTATACTTAACTGAAGTAAAGGCGTTCTTATGGGGATCATTTATTTGTCTTGAAATAAGATTTCAAAGAAAAAGTATGTAAATAAATAACAATTCGCAGTTTGTTTTTTAGATTTAAATTGTTGGTTTTTTCAAAAGTATGAAACCTTACATTTTTTTGGTTTTAATTGGATAGTAATTTTTTTCGCGGTATAGGGCAGGGAGGGGCAATATGCGGTACCCCCGAAATTTTTTGGGGCGCAGCTGAAAATGCACTTTGAATATCATTAAAAAAAAAATTATGGACGAATTTGAGTTCTTAAGAACTTACTATTTCTTTAAGAACCCCCTTTTGTCCCTCCCTCCCTTAAATTTAAAAAAAAAAAAAAAAAAAAAAAAAAAAAAAATACATACAATGTCGCTAAAAGAAAATCATAAAAAAAAATCAGATATTTCAAAACCACCATCACTAATGCCTTAGAGAATGTGTTCTTTTTTTTTTCCTAATATAATACACAATCGATATAAAAAAAAAAAAAATGAAACTGGAAAAAAATCAAAATTTTAAATTAAAATATAAAAAAATTAAAATGACCCATAAGACTTCCATTGCCATCAATCTCCTAAAGACAGTAAATTTTTTCCATTTATTAGATCGCCATTTTTTTATAATTTTAAAAAATTCCCCACTCACCTTATAGACATTAAGGACTCGACATTTAAAGATCACCCATCAAAAATATACAAAAATATTTAAAAAAATTAGATGATTTGGTATTAAATGATTTGTTTATTATCGAATTAATTAAATTAATATTTTATGTGTTTTAGAATGTATGTAAAAATAATCACGGCGGTGATTATCTTGAATTCACGATGCACTTTTATCGTGACTGCGATGGATGAACCAATTCCCAGTGAGCTTGCAGTACGTTTAGAATTAACACATATCAATTTCCAGGATTTATTACTACTATTGTTTTTTTTTTTTTAATTATAAATTATTATTTATTTATAATGAGATGATTTATTAAAATAAAATGACTTTTGTTATTTTTTTATTGAAAAACTTTGCCGTAATTTGCTGTAAATGTGTAATGGTAATTCTACGTATATGCTAAGCTAACTTTGATATATACATTGAAGGAAAAAAAAAAGATAAAATTCCAGTCGATATCATTCGATGGTATTTGGTGATAAATTATTGATCAAACTGCATTTTGTGATCTTGCATTTGTATTTAGTATTAATAACTGATTTTAAAAATACAGATACATACAAGTGCAGTATTTTGAATCTCACAGAGATTTATAACGTAACTCATTTTAAATAAATTGTAACATTAATAAAATTATTTATAATATATTGATATTGATATTTATAAATATAAATGACGATACTCAAGATTATTTTATCATTTGGCAATAATTTTGAGAATATCAATAAATTATTGGCAGCTAAATAAAAAAAATCCATTTGAGGATAAATATTTAACGCGACGTAGTGATACGTAAATTTTTACTTGAAGCTTAAACTTTTAAAAAATATAAATAAACTAAAATAATTATATCATACTGTCATTAAGTAAATAGTGTTATTAAATTTACTATCAACTTATTAATTATTCAAGACCATGATAATGATGATGATGATGTAATTTACTTATTATATATATTTATAATTAGAGACATTTGTATATTTTTTCATGACTATACATTTTTTTATTTTTTTTGTTTTTATTGCACGCGATATTTCTCACAGTTGTTACGTTTTCATTCTTACTTAAGTTTAATATTTTTGTTTACGATTTAATTTTTTTTATTTTAAATAAAATTAATTTAAAAAATTTAGATTTTTTTTCGGAATATTTTTAAAAAAATTCGATTATTTTGTGTGAATAAAAAAAAATTTTTATTTTCAAAACTTTTGGTAGCTGAGATTTGTCGTAATTAATTATAGTTATTAATTAATTACATTATTATATAGTTAATATATAAGAAATAAATAATGCGTAATTATAATGCAATAAGTCATAGATTATAGTAATTTGTACATATATACTTCACTCTATTACCAAGTATTAGACTTAACAAATAATTAATTAATTAATTAATTAAAACAATTGGATATTTATCATTACTCATGAGATAAAAAAAATAAATAAATAAATAAATAAAACTACAGTATAATTTTTTTTCTTATAATGCTTTTTCTCTAAAAAAAAAAAAAGGTGCAATAATGTCGATATAAAAAAAAAAAAAAACCGAAAAAATAAATAAAAATTGTTGACAAGCAAATAAAAGTAAAATTTGTGCCTTAGGTTATTGTAAAACAAATGGCTATTAAAAATAAAAAATAAAAATTAATTATATATCTGATGACTAGAAAACAAACAAAAACTTTTAATTTTTAATATCAAAGTTTAAATACGTCAATGAATAAATAACTGAATGAGCTCATTAATCATTATTATTAATAGATTTTTTAATCTGATAAATTTTATAATTTTTTTTTTTATTTAATTTTATCAGCTCACTGGATTGTTATGAAAATAAATAAATCAAATAAATTGACAGTAAAAAATTTGTTTGAAAGTTAATTTTATTGAATTTACTTTTTTATTTATTAAATAATAAATTATGACGTAATAAGAAAGTTTAGGATTTAATCCTTCTCTCTTGCTAGTCCTCATATCAGTAAATATTTCAAGGCAATACTAAGTGGTCAATTGATCAAAACAATTATTAAATCTTTATCATTACTATAGCTATAATAATAATAATAATAGTTATTATTATTATTATTATTATTAATTAATATATATTGCAGTGCCTTGTAGATCCGATTCTACTGATTATAATTGTATATTTGACTACAAATTTATGTAAATGTATTATGTATTACATATTTATTATTAATATATCATTGATAAAATTATAGTTATTATTTTTAATTATTGATAAATTTCATTACTTCTTTGTAAATTATATTCATTCAACTGACTTCCGTTATTATCCTTTAGAGTTAAAAAAAAAAAAAGCTTTCATTAGCGATCACTAAAAATACCAACACTAGTTAGTACATTATGTAATTTAATTATCATATAATTACTATCAATTATCACTCAGTCAAGAATTTTGTATTATCTCGAAAAAAAATTTTTTTTTTCGCGATTGTTACAAAAATACTGCACGAAAATTGACGTTACATTTGTTTTGACATTATCTTTATTAATTATGAGTTATTGTTTTTTTTTTTTTTTTATTTGATAATAATATTTTTCATATGTAAAAAAAAAAAAACAATTATTTATTTTTTATTTTTCATAGATAATTAATTTAATCCAAAAATAACTGCACGTCTATAATTATTTTTACAAACTCACTTGAATAAATAAAAATAAAAAAAATTTTTTTTTTTATCAAAAATATTTCTTTTTTTCTCATAAAAAAATATACAAATAATTTATGATCCGAAAGTGGACAGACAATCAACTATTTTTGGATTTTTTTTCACTGAATGAATTAGAAAAAAAAAAGTAAATAATATGCACATGTAGAAAATTTAAAAAACTCTGGGTAGATTTTTTTTAATATTTTTTTTTCAATAATTTATCTTTTAAAAAAAAACATCAGACGTCGATTAACTTCTGAATCATGATAATTTATAATTTTCTATTTACATTTGAAATAAATTTTTGATATCGATTGAGAAATTCGAATTTTGGAAAATAATTTAAAATTGAAAAATGATAAATTTGTTAGGCACTACCACTAGATGGCAAAAATTTTAGTTTTCTCGCAGGTACTTCTGCTTATGGTTAAAGAGTATATATAAAAGTTCTTTATTTTGTGGTTCGCCCTATGGCATATATTAAGTCTAATCACAGCCTGTAGAAGTGTAGCTACGACTGACGGACCTTCACAGCGTTGTGTTGTCGTCCACTACACACTGAGACGTCAGTCTCACAAAAATTTTTTCAACATCTTAAGATGAGATTAGAGGTGAAATTTTTCTTTAAAAATCTAGATCGTTATTGAAATTTCTGAAAGCTGCTGTGAAATGATGTAACTTTTTTGGTTTCATTTTTAAATATGACTTTTTTTTATGCATTACTTGGTTTAGGATAGAAATATTTTTGGTTCTTAAGTATTTATGTTTCCCCTGTAAAATAAAAATTAATTATGACTTTTTTTATTCATTCTCGATAGAAAGATATTAAAAAAAAAACAATTTTTTTTTTTTAAATAATGAACTATTTTTCATCTTATGATATTTTTGTCTGTCACTCTCACGAATCTTTGAAATGATGATCAAATTTTGAATTTCAGATTTCATATAATTTACGTCTTAATAAAAATAAATTTTAATTATTTTTATTTTTATTCAAATTTTCTAGTTTATAAAATAAGTAATCAGTTGTAAATTCAGTCAGTTCTATTGACTTATTTTCAGCAACCTGCAAAGTAAATACTAATTTTAAAAAGTGACATTTAATATGATCCTGGAGTTAGCAGACAATTAAAAATTTTGAATTTTTTTTAAACAACTAAATTTGAAGAAAAAAAAAACTAAAAATATACACTTGTAGAAAATTTAAAAGACTATAAGTGCAATTTTTTAAATTATTTTTTTTTTTATAATTTATCGTTTTTTAAAAAATCCAAAAATTATTAGAACTCGGTTAACTTCAGTATCATCATTTAATTCCTAAAAGTCGGTGCACTGTAAAAAATTTTTGGGGTGAACGCACATTAAATCCAAAATGAATGACTGTTTATTTATTTACTCCTCTTGGAGTAAATTTACTCCGAAGGAGAGATAATTTTAATATCAAAACTCCAGCTCGGAATGAATGCGGATTTAAATAAAATCCAAATCACTCCGAATTCACTCTCGATTTTCTAGTGTGGTACCAAAATTCAAACAATAAATAAAATAATAAAAGTAAATAATAAAAAGTCATTTTTAATCCATTATTTAATTCGAATATTTATTAACAAATTTTCCTATTATATGACATTATCAATATCTTAGTCATAAAGTCGATCACAGAAATAAATAAGAAACATTCATACAGACATCATATTTTTTTTTATCTAATGACAATAATAAAATTACAATTTTTTATTTATATTTCAGTTAATTATCATTTTTTACATCGTTTGCTTGTTAAACGACGGAATTTAGCGAGCAATATTTATCAATTTTCTATTCGATAAACTATAATATAAATATATTTTATTATTATTTTTATTTTCTTTAATTATTGATTTATTATTGACATGCCGTTTCGCAATAGTGATAAATGATAACTCAATTAAAAATAATAAATATACATAATATATAAAACCCAATGCAACTAAAAAAAATACATATATATAGATATTTTACATATTTATAAATTCAATGAAATATCGGTGGGCGATATTTAATTACTAAAAAAAAAGATAATTTTTACTTATAATCAATAAAAAAAAAACTATACATTTATAATAAATACGTATAATTATGCGACTTCGATGCAATTTAAATACGTCATTATAATTAATTATAAAAAATAAACATATACACAAAATCCAGCATTAATCTAACTAACAAAAAATTCTTTTATAATTTTTATAATAATTATTCATTTAATTAATATAATAATTTGCTCTTCCACTGTACAACGATTATCGGTGTTACGTTATTTGGTTTTTTTTTTTATCTTTCTTTTTTTTTTTTTTTTTCGAATGCATAATATATATTTATAATATATGAAAGGTACTATTGACCTATTAAATATTTTGTCCATGAGTTATAGGTTCAGAACGGAACGAATGGACGAATTGTCTAGCAATGATAAATCGCTTATTGATTACTATCATTCATACATAATAATAATAATAAATAATAACAATAATAATAATAATAATAATAATAATAATAATAATAATAATAATAATAATGATAATTGTAATAATTTTTTTAACTACCATTCGCAAGTATGAAATTATTTTCTATACATTCATTCATTTTGTTATATATATATATATATATATATATATATATATATATATATATATATATATATATATATATATATATTTATATATATATATTGAATTATTTAATTCATTGAGAATATATATTAAGTAGTCCATCGATAAATTTGATCATATCTCAATGTAATTAATTTATAATTGCACCTAATGTTGGTATGTACTAAAGATAAATATATAAAGACTACACGTGTTTAGTCGTTGCTCATAAAATTCGCTACATGTGTATATGTGTCTTTATTTTTAATTTTATTATGATGATGATTATTATTATTATTGTTATTTTTAAAGTAAATGTTTTTTAGAGGCAATGTAGCATTACGAGTTCACTTATTTTACTTATTATTATCAGAAGGATCTTCACGTACAGCCATCACCATTCTTAACATAAGAACTGCTAGTACTTTGTCAAGTGGATCCATGAATCCACGTTGTATCCATTTGGGAATTGTCGTCCGTGCATGTGCAAATCCTAGTTTTTGTAGTATATAATCAATACCGTATGGTTCAATACTCTTTCCAGCCCATGAGAGTAGTCTGCAATCATTTTGATAATTATTAATAATGATATTAATTTTTTTTTTTTATTTTTATTATCATTATTACCTGACAGTTGGCTCTAAATGCCACGTCTTGCATCTGTAAGATCGCCAATCCTTGATAAACATTTCAGCAGGATCAAATTGTTTACGTTTTCTCTCATCCTCTGTCATACTTGAAGTAGCTGACGTTGAAGCACTCGAAGTACTTGCATTGGTACCTTTTTTATCCTGCGGATCTGGGCTGTATGCTCTTGACGCTCCTGCACTTTGCATTGCGTACTAATAAAAATAATTTAAAATAAATAAATATAAAATTAAAAATTAAAAAAAAAAAAACAGATAAACAATTTACCACTCGTTCTTTTTCGCTGTGATAAGAAGTTATGAGATCGTGCAAAAAGAAAAATGCCTCCGCATCTACAGTCACAAATATATGGTCCTCGAATTCCGTGATAAAGCTGCACTCTACCAGTGGTTTTTCACCTAATGCACAGGAATTAAATATTAGATTTATTATATATATATATTTATAATCTATAATAAATGTTAATAAAATATTATTTTATTTATTGTCCTAAAAACAAGACTCTGCTACTCCATGCAAATTAAATTTTGGGCAACTACATTATTAATTAGGGAAAATGGTAATAATTATTATTGATATCAATATTACTCTACTGCTATTTAAAACTTTTGCTCAATACATTTAAATAAAATGCTTTTATTTTTTATAAACTGTTTTTTTTTACCATTTGTTGCTTATTTGTACTTACTATATAAAATATGTTTAGGCAGTCCTAAAAAAATACATAGAGAAAAAAGAGAATTGCAGTGTAACTATAAGAAGAGTTTCTAATTTACCACTATGAAGGCAATGGAAAACGAATATTACTAATATTATTACTATATATATAATTATAATTATTATTATAATCATATACATACAATATAACAAACATGAAATATTAAATTAATTAATTTAATCAACGTTTAACTTCTAAATATTATTAATAAATTAATAAATTAATGAAAAATAATAATAATTAGAATCGAGAGATTTAAAGCTCTGTTGCAATAAAAAAAAAAAAAAAAAAAAAAAAAAAATTACTTCAAGGATGACACAGTAACCGGTATGATTTTACGATATATTGGCAGATGCAACACATATGATTCGAATGTTTACATAGACATATATTTAATAAATATATATTAGACTGTAAGAAAATAAAAAATTTTTTTTGTTAGATTAAATATCCTCAGAAGATACTTCAATGAACAAAGAAAATCCTGTTAAAATTTAAGTTCAATATCTGGAAAATTAAGCTGTTGAGTAGGCGGAAGAGAGAGACTTCTTTCCCGTTTAAAATTCATAGGAAATAAATTTTTTTTTTAATTTTAAATTTCATTTAATAAAAATTTAATATCCTACAAGATCATGAAAGCTAAAATTTAGAAAAAAAAATTTTTTCAGTTATTTACAAAATAAAAATTCTCTTCGTCGAGTTTGTAAAGAAAAAAAAAAATCAAAATTTTCTTATGAATTTTAAATAGTAAAGGAAATCCCCCCCCCCTCCCTCACGTGCGCCAGCTCAATTTTTGAAATAATAATGAACTGAAATTATAAGAGGATTTTCTTTGTTTATTAGTATCTTCTTGAGTATATTTAATTAAAAAAAAAAAAAAAAAAAATATTTTCCTGACACAGTCTAATATATATGTTTGTAGAATGATATGTAATATAAAAAGTAATAAACATACTTATAACATCCGGTGTTTTGGCTGTTTGTAAATGCTCCGTTTTAAGATGCAACTGCAATGAAGGTAATGCGAATATAACTTCGCGCGTGTGTGAATGTTCTTGAAGTTTTCCGGATGTCGATGATGTACTTCTACCGCGGCTTGTATTGCCGTCAGCCGTTGTCTCGGAACGTTCGCGTTCCACGCATGGAAATCGATCAACCGCTACAATAAATAAAAATAAATAAATACATTGTTATTATTAAGGGTGCATTCCGAAATGCGCTGCAAGCAGCTGTAGCGAAGCGCAGCGCTACAGCTCTGCAGCAGACCGTGCAAGTGCAGCGTAGTAGCAGTACGATTTTTGCGCGAAACACTTTCGTGTTTTTTTTTGTTTAATATTTTAAATATTTCTATCATATTCTGTCGCCATTTTATTTTGATTTACGATTTTTAATTTTTCTCCCATTTCTAATAAGTTATTTTTGAAATATTTAAATTTACCGCGCAAGTAATAGGAATAATTAATAAATTATTGATGAAAATAAAAAATTTCAAATATAATTCGTAGTCTAACTAATATAATTATTAACACAAATAAATTTTTATAAAATATTAAATTTCAATTTTGAAATTTCGCGCTAAGATGGCGCTACTGCGCGTTGCTGTATTCAACGTTCAAATTTTTGCTAAAGTGGGGGTGGTCGAATGATCGCAAAATCGATTGTTTTTTATCAACTGGCGGTCTAATAGCGACAGTCAGTATCATCGACAACGGCAGTAATAGTCCAGATCCTTCTTTACGTTTAAATTTAAGCACAGTATTGCAGTTAATTCGCGAAATTATTCATAAAATTTATTGCTCATAGTCATTG
Organism: Microplitis deprimator; assembly: GCA_964016945.1. NCBI lineage: Eukaryota > Metazoa > Arthropoda > Insecta > Hymenoptera > Braconidae > Microplitis > Microplitis deprimator. The sequence goes on along the minus strand of OZ024710.1, from coordinate 4,555,586 downwards.
TTTAATTAAAATCTGCAATTGTTGTAAAATTTAAATTGTGCAGTGTCTGTGGTGTCGTTCAGTGTTGAGTGTTCAGTGCTAGTGAAAAGTGTTGCGAATTGCTGATGCTGATAACTTCCAAGTTCCTGATCAAAATCATCTGGCTTCGTCTGGTGGGAAATAGCAGTTAAGTGACGTTTTTTTAGCTGCAATGCACTTGGAGCAATTTAAATTAAATCTCCAAGTGTATTAGGACACCCTTCTGCATATTATTTCCCCACCAAGGTTTGTTCAAACACTCAAGTGTTTTTTTTTTAATTTTTTAAATATTTTTCTTTCATACTCTCCCGCCATTTTATTTTGACGTACGATTTTTAATTTTCTCCAATTTCTAATAAGTTATTTTTCAAATATTTAAATTTACCGCGCAAGTAATAAGAGTGCATTCTGAAATGCGCTACGCTACAACTGCTCGCAGCGCATTTCGGAATGTACCCTAAAAAATAATCATTATTTAAATTTAAAAAATAAATACCATCAATTTCGCTGTTGGCAAACGCATAGTGGAACCACTCCTGCAGTGATTTAAATTGAGGTGGAAAAAGAACACTTCGACTCAGACGACACACAGTCGCCATTGAGAGATGTCTTGCATGCTGTTCTTGTTGTTGTCCTAAACTAATTGTCAATGTCTGTACAACATGAACGTCACATGTATTTGGAGATTCAACACTCGGTATTTCTTGTGCTTCAGTAGCAAAACTAATGCATGGTTCCTTAAGTGAAAATAATGCCCAGCTTTTACTTTTAAAGTTTATTCCGTGGAAACAAGCGAGACTTATATTACAACCATGTAACTCCATGGTACCACCGAGGACAGTGCCGTTGGTCGGCAAGGAAAATCGTAAGCTTCCGAGCTGCAGTCCTGCGACCTGAGCCAGTACTCGCTGCCAGTGTCGATGATGACGTGCATCGGACATTGCAGTCTGGTTCATAGTCCACGGACCCTCAACCCCAGCTCCTCCTCGCATCTTTCTCTGCCCTCGCTTCTTAAAACTATTACTTGTAACCCGCTGATTTCTATTTGTCTGAAGTGAACTGAACACCCGCTTGCTATTTTTAAATTGTTGACTGAAAAACTCATCAAGTTTATAAAACATTTTTAACAAATCAGCGGTTGTCGATTTGCTGATCATTATTTGCAATTGATCCCACCCAAGATCTCCGTGCATAAATATCACAGCAGGTCTGCGTGTTGGCATAAAAGCGTCACCACTATTGCTGCGATTTATCTTCCATTCGTCTCTAAGCGTCACGTCCAACGAAGAAACCCGAGTCATCAGAACACTTGTTCCCATATAATCCAGTCTCAATTCCAGTGCGAATAATTTTAACCCAAGTGTATGATCAGGTTCAGTTCCTGGTTCTTCTCTTATATGAATATAAGTGTCTATTTTACTTAACTCAATAGTACCACCAACAAATCCACCCTTAGCATCCAAACTGGACCCACCAAGACCAATACCGATGTACAAATTTTTATGACCTGTACTCCCTATTGATAGTCTACCGTCAGAACGAAAATCTTTGGTCATCCAGGCGACATTTCCCATAACATTTCCCATGTTCATATGAACATTGAGGCGGGTAAAGTTAACAGCAAATAGCACCAACGTCTCCCAAGCAGATTCGCGTTTTTTTATTGCCGATCCAGACTGTCCTTTGTCTGAGGTAAAGCTCCACCCTCGTCCAATGTCTTTTAGTCGAGTTTGTCGTGGCATATCATTGTCAAAACTCAGTCTCAATTTATCTCTCGTCAAAGTTGGACTGCGCTCGGGTGCACTTTTGGACAAAACATCTCCAGTATGACGATCGTGATGTTTCAGCAGTGAGCTACCCATCACCGCTTCTTCCATATTCATCGACTGCGTTGGATTATGACCCTCAGAGTACGCAAATCCAGAATTTAAATCGCCTAAAAATAGTCTCCGTACAATACTACGTCGGTACCATGCCTTGGGAAATGCAAGAATTTCAGTAATTCGTCTCATGTCATATTTAAATGATGCAGAGCCGACATCAATTATTGTTGAAAATCTTATGACAGCTCTACTAGTGTCATTACTTTTTTTAAGAGGTTCACTTTGAAAATTTATTTTCCTACTTCTTGATAAATGAAATTTAACGAATTCTACATTTATACTCAATGAGTCTTTTCTCTCGCTGTCAGATAATGGCGACCACTGCGCTTCTTTTAAGCTCGATTTTTTACCACCGCCATATGGGTGAAAAATATAGACGGAAAAATCAGCAAGACATCCAGTAACAGAGACACCGCCGGTTGCTGAACTTTCTTTGACACTTGGACTAGAAGAACCAGCAGCTGATTTAAAGTCACGAAATTCAGTGAGTTCTTCTTCAGCGCGTTTTGATGAAAAAACAATATCCAGTGACGGTAATTGAAGCATACACTCGACACGTGAGACAGGCAAACACGAGAACCTAAAAGTAGAAGGCTGCATATGAAAGTACACGATTACGTCAACAGGAAAACTGGCATAGACGTAATTTCCACTGGCAGCAGTCGCTGCCCAAGATGTACTTTCATTGTCCAGTGGAAATACTGTACTGGCTTGACCGCCTCCTGCTATCGTCTTACTGGGAATCGGCTCAAGAGTTTGTTCTAAAAACTCCAGAATATGAGGACTGATTATTGTCTCCTCAGGAATCGTCTGTAGAGTCATCCAAGCAAATAGACTTGCTTTTTTAGTAGAAGGTTTACGTAGACCCGTAACACCAGACAGTGGATTTAATAAATTACTCTCAGCAGACGTGCGCGGTGAAATAGATTCTTCAGGAAGAGTTTTTGACTCATAGTGAACTTTGACATCCAGTCCAGGAATATGAAATATTGTGAGATCAACAAGAGGTACACTGGCATGTTGCATGTAACGTAAGCGTGAAGTACTGGCAGTTGATGATTTTTCTTTGCTGCTGAGATGTTTTTTGCTGCTACTAGGACTACTTGGTTGGAAGTCAAAATTGCCACCAGAGCACGATCGTTCTTTCTTCATTCTACTGAGTAATTTTAGTTCATCTTCTCTTGCTGGATCTTTGGTATGCAGTACACACTTTCCACTGTTGATCAATACCTTGACGTCAAGCTCAAAATCGATGTTTGGTTCTTGGGGTTTTTGTGGCGCAATGTGCGGTGAAGATGTCATTGAAGTTTGCTCCCGGCCGAATGAATCAAGTAATGGAGCATTGCCTTCCATACTGTCATAGCTGGAAGTGCAACTCATATCACGATGTTTCTTTCTTAGCTCGACTTGTTCCCCTTCGATGTCCAGTGTCTCCGGCCACTCTAGATCACCCTCAGGTAGACTTAAATCCGAGCTTGCACTTGGCAACGACGACTGACGACACATTGTGTGGGTATCACTGAATGTGACACGTGGACCCCCGAGTCCACGGACTCTCAAAGACGCCGAGCGACTTGGACCACTCCGCGGACTGCTTTCATAACTCGCGGAATTGGCCGAATTTATATCAGTGTTCAAATCTTCAGGACTTTCTAACTGATGTTCAGGTGTTGGAGACGGCACTATAAATGACCGTGAGCGGTAGGCATTGGGTTTGTTACCGAGTCCAAGTTTTCCTTTTATACCCGAAGCTTTTACCGACTGCCTTCTCAACTTTTGAATCATGTCCCTGCGGAAATCTTTGAAGACCATCGCTTCTAACTCGTGCAGACGTTTCATTTCTTGCTCGATAGTGCCGTGAGACGCTCCCAGTGATCGCAAGTCATTTATTATCTTTGCCTGCTCATTCATTTCTTTTTCTATTAATTTAGATCTTTTCTTAGCATCCAATGAAGGGTCGAACACAAATGCAGGCAAATTATCAGTCCAGTTCTTTGATTTTTTAATCAGTATACTCTCCTGCAAACAAAATTACTTATTCAAGTACAGATATAATTAAATATAAATAAAAAATAAAGTAAATAGAATAAATGATTTAAATTGATAAAATTCCGACGATCAATAAATTTTTTCTCAGCAAAAAACAAAAAATATAACAACCATACTTTTTTCTTAACCTGGCTAGTTCCATTTTCCGGTTGGTCACCATCGTCGCTGTCGTAATCTGCTGATATATTAGCATCGTCTTCTTCAGAGCCAGTTAGCATTGTCAATGTATGTCCGAGGGCTGATAACTGCTGACCGACACTTACATCAAAATGGATGTCAACACCTTCCATCTGCCATTGAACGTTTAATAACCACTTGGCATTGTCTGAAATTACCATAAAAAATAAATATCATTAATTAATTAAGTCTATTCGCAGATAGTACCCCCCTGCTATCTTCCCACTTTTTAAAAATATTCAATGACTTTCCATTGTAATGACCGTATTTAAATTTAATTAATTAATTTAAAAAAAAATCAAAACCTTAATTGGACAATTTTGTCAAGATATAGAAAGAAAAAAAAATTGCTTACATTTGTCATCAATTAGGAGTTAAACGAAATTTGTTGAATAAATTTTAGCTTACAAAATTTTAAAATTTGAATTATAAAGTTGATATGAAGATTTTACTGAAATTTATTTTTTTTTAAATCTATATCTCAGAGAAATTGTCCTTTTTACAATTAATGCTTCAATTTTTTTTAATTAATTGATAAAATTTTGATACGCTTACCCGTGTAATAGAAATTATTTTCAAAAAGATTCCAAAAAAAGTTCGATATGTGGAACTTTTAAACTTGAGACAGATTAAAACTTCAAATGGAATTTTTTTTTAACTTTTGTAATTTTGACCATAAAAAAAAAGTTTACCCAGGAATTTCATGCAATGGGTGAGTTTGAGTCAAAAAAGAATGTTTTTAAAACATAGTTCTCAAAACGTATTTTTACTACATTTTACTCTCGTTTCGAAAAAGTTCCCATTAAAAACCAATAGCCCCATAAGAATCAAAGGACGTTCATAAAAAATTCAAAATTTGAGATTTTTGAACGAGGATAAAATGTAGTAGAAATACATTTTGAGAAATATGATTTAAAAACGTTCTTTTTTCACTCAAAATTCACTCATATAAAGTCCTGAATAAACTTTTTTTTTTTGCTATCAAAATTACAAAAGTTCAAAAAAAGTTCAACTTGAAGTTCTAATCTGTCTCAAGTTTAAAAGCTCCACATGTCGAACTTTTTTGGAATCTTTTTTCCACAGGCCTGACAATCGAGTCATTGAAAATTTTTTAAAAGTGGGGGTAGTCTGAGAATGGTCTCAATAATTGATAAATTAAAAAAAAAATTAATTAACCAGTGTATTACCTGACTTGTCTTGTTTTTGTGCGATAGTTCGACTACACACTTCATAAGTCCCTTCAGAAACCACACACAGATTCATAATACTGCTGTCATTCATGTCAGGTTTCCAGTCATCTAGCGACGTCTCAAAGTCTTCAGCAAATCTCAAACAAAAACCAACAAACCTAGCTTTGCTAACTAAACTACCACTACTACACGCCGATATACTCGTATTTTCCAAAGTAACAACAACAGCACCACGTGATTCTCCATCATAAAGACCACGTGTCATTCCCCAATTATTTGGCGGTAGTGGGTTTAAAGGAACACAAATTCCCATATCATCAACAGTAAGTTGTAAAAAGAGAGTGCCCAAATTTGGCGAACTTAGTTGACTTGTCAATTGTCCAAAGGGAACTTTTTCAAATACTTGTTGAGTTGCTGTCAGTACTTCTTTATTTAAATTAGCGCGTTTTTCATTCCAATACTCGTATGCATTTTTGTAGTTAAGCCACACGAGAATCGCTTTATCCACAGCCATGGGTTGAATATAAATAAGTGGTCTTTTAAGTGTAATTAATACAACCTCTTTGTCAGCACCTTGAGCCATTTCTTCTTGAAATGCATTTCTTAAGCCTACACGTGTATTAAAAAATGCAAACTGTTGAAACTCTGGTTCTGCTTCTTCAAACATAACATTTTTAAGCAGTTGTCCAAGTGAAAGATTTATATCAACTTGAGCTTTACCAAATAATTTAGTATAAGGATTTGGTTGAGCTGCACCAGATACATTTTGTACACGATTTGACAATTGCAATTCAACTGTACCAGTTTCTAACCGTACTGCTGAATTTGTTGGTGTCGTTGCTGTCAACTGTATCCTCTTGATACGTATAACAAGTGAAAATAAAATTCTTTTTAAACTAGAGCTGGCTGGTTCTTCGTCTTCCAGCCACAAAGGAACGGGTTTTTCGCCGCCGTAAACTTTTTGCACAACTTCATTAACTTCTTTCATAAATACTTTTTGCACAAAGACCAAGTGATTTAGTAAATCTGTCGTCAATGAATGCTCAAAAATTCCAATATCTGCAGTGGCGCTGAGATAACTTCCTTGACGTAAAACAACACCATCAGCTATTTTACTGTCATTCAAACTATTGCTGCCGTCTTGTATATATTCTGCGGATACATGAACTTTCGGAAGTTCAATGCTGGCTTCAGACGGTAAATTTGCCTCGGTAACTTGAAGTTTTGTCGTAAAACTGAGACTATGGTGAGGTAGATCTATTGTAAATTTAGCTTTGCTACCAGTAATACCTGAGCTGTTGACTTGATCCATTTTATATTGGGCTTGAAGTGACGGAAGAAGTGCTGCAGTTATACTTAAGCTCTGTAAAATAATGTGAAATTGCATTACAATGGGTTCCAATAGACTAGGACCCGGTTGTGGCTTTTCAATATCAACTGAGGGCGCAGGTGGATAATTATGTGGACTACCCGGTACTCCATCGCCCTCTTCTTGCTGTTGACGTGACATACGTGATGAGGTTCTCGTGACGCGTAATTCTTGTAATGTTGATGACAATTGTTTGCTACCACGTGTCATCATTCCATGAAGAGCGACCGGATGCTGAGGTATGTCAATATTAACTGCTCCGACAGTTAATAATCCACTGTTTTTATCTTTCTGACGACGTGTTACACTCGAATAAAGAGCTTGAGATTTTCCTACAGTAACTTTTACAACAGTCTGCTGATTTGGAGCGACACCTTCCAACAATACGATCATTGTCCTGCCTATTTGACCAGTTAAGCTGCACTCCAGACTCGCGGGTTTGGATTTTTTACGACACGTAAGACTCGCATGGAGACTAGTAATTTCGGCTTCTAATTTAAGACCACTCAGAGTCGCAAGCAGTCGTGTCCGATGAATTTTAGCAACACCAAAAATTATTAACCTCGTGCGCTCACCGGTAACGACATTCATTTCGCGTGCTGCTGGTGCCGGTGCTGAAGTAAACCCGGGCTCGTTGTTCAAACCTTTTTCGACATCTCCATCTTTAGCTTCTGCTGAGTTATCATATTTACGTGTACTCTTATAATGATCCACTGCCTCAGCTGGCAACGAGAACCGATGGGTGATAGTTTTAGTTTCCGGTCGAGTGGCATACAAGTCTAATAAATAATAAATTGTTCTCCAGCAGCGAGGAGTCAAGCTAGAGTTGTCTTTACACTTGTCAGACAATACGCTAAATTTATCTAGACCAGAACCATTGGGACTAGCACCGAAACTTGGAGTAATGACACCTTCACTTAAATTAATATAACCTTTGACACTTTTACCAGTACTTCTTAATTTCTGAGCAAAACTCTGTGGTCGCGATCTTATACTCGAGGATGGTGATAAAACTTTTGGCTGATTGACGTCATAACTTGTTTGCAGTAGAGTTTCTTCAATTTTTTTACCGCTACCACCAATATTACTATCGCCCAGATGAAGCTGATCCTGAAGATCTGACGCGGATGAACCATTTTTGATATTGTTATCATTTACAGTCAAATTATCATTTCTCTTGGTCTCCGGCAACTGTTCCTTCAACTCCATCTGCGTTTCCTTAACATTTTGATACATGTTACTTATTTGATGCAGTAGTCTAAGCAGCGGCATGTTGACTTGCTGACTTATGTATCGTATATTCAAGCTGAAATTTACAACAGTACTCGTGTGTTTTTTCAACTGTCCTCGGGAAATATACAACACATTTTGCCGTTGAATCATATCGTCTACGGTCATATCGGCCATCTTCTTGATGTCAATATCGATTCCAATTTTTTCACACAAAAACGCTGGAGTTTCTGATGGAATGTCGAGAAAAAACTTCGACCCTTTTCTCTGCTGATATTTTGGTGTTTTCTTTTTATCAGGAACTTTACCGAATTCACTGACAACGATATCTATTCTCATAGTATCCATTGTTCCGACTAGAGATAAATTAGACCCCAAAGATTCTAGTGATGACACGTTATTTATGTTACCGGAACCAATTGCTGACAGCATTTGTTGAGGCATTACTGACAGTGATGAAAGCAATGGTTCAAATATTAAGTGAGCGTCTAATAAACGCAGCGAGTCTTTCATTGGATATAAACAAGCGCCACTTTGTATGTCTGAATCTTCGGTGTCTTCTGTTGTCATTGTATTTATCTTTGAATCCTAAAATTATTTATTCATCATAAATATATTTTATTAAATGTTAATCAAAATTTTTTATCATACTTAATTATGAATATAATTATTACCCAAGTAGGACACTTGACTTGGACATCTATAAGATATCAGAAATTTGTCACCGAAAAAATATCTGCTTAAAAGACTTGACACAAGTTACGACAAAAATGACATTACAAATAATGGTAAAATAAATCATCTAAACTATTTTCTAATTGAAATGTCTTTTTTGTGATAGGAAAAATAAATGATCCTGAAGTTAGCAGACACTTAGTAATTTTTGGATTTTTTTTTCACCATATCAATGACAAAAAAAAAAACTAAAAATATACACATGTAGAAAATTAAAAAAACTTTGCAATTTTTTCATATATTTTTTTGTTTGAAAAAAAAATCCAAAAATTATTAGACGTCGGCTAATTTCAGTATCATAGAAATAACACAAATTTTCTATGGCATCTAGGACCAACATCCGCATGTCTAATTTATATAAAAAAATTTGACTTTGAGACAAAAAAATTTGTCTTGTCCTTTTAAAAGACATATTTATGACATCTTAAAGTTGTCTCTGTGCTACTTGGGTATATTAAGGGCATTCTCAGACAGTACCCCCTCCCCCACTTTTCCAAAAATTAGAGCATCAATTGAAAAAAAAATCTGGAAAGGACCGAAACTTATCTTCCTCTTTTTTTTCTTTTTGAAAATTTCCAATTTTCGTAGTCGGAAATTAAAAAAAAAAAACGAAATTAAAATTTTGCCGAAATATAGATTTAAAAAAATATTAGTTACAGTTGTTATCAATCAGAAGTTAAAAGAAATTGAATATTTAAAAAAAAATCGGGGGGTATTGTCTGAGAATGGCCTTAATTGAAATGAATAGATAACAGTAACAAATGACAAGTGATACCTTAGCAGCCTTTTGCTCAGTACGAAAGACCTGACAAGTGCGACAATAAATGGCAATAATAAAATACAGATAATTAAATAAATAAATTACAATATTTACCCAATTTCCCTTGAGATTACTCTTATCATTGTCTTTGATAAATTCCTGTTGCTTTGCCATCCAGCTGTACAAGTCTTCTCCAGCATTGATTTGTCGCGTTGATTGATGATTCGTCGGCGATGTTATTTGATCTATACTACCAGTACTATGTGGACTATTGTGACCTCCAGAATAAATACTAGGATTTGAATCCAAATTATGGGATTGCAAAACCTGAATTTGTGGGGTTTTTTCTTCCTGAAGTGTTCCGTAGCCTGTTAAAAAAAATTATTATTCATTTACTTTAAATTTAAAACCAATCATAATCAAATATCATCGGCCAATTTATTTTACTTTATTTAAAAATAAAGTGCAATCGGGTTTTTTTTTTATATATTATACTAAAGCCAATAGAAGCAATGACAGCTTTGACAGAACAATTATAGACATCACGTTATGTATAGGCCTTCTTTGAGTATTTAAATATATGATCTATACCTGTTTTTAATTAGCAATTATCTAGTACTATAGATAATGCTTTTGAATCAATTCCACCAGCGAGTATATAACGACAGATTGTTGATATTTTTTGTACTACTAGATAACAAATTTCGAGACACTCGTGTAAGACAAAAATGATTTTACATTTGAATTTATTTGTGTCGTTCATATTTTTATCATGATTTTCTCTAATTGTTATTTTATTTCAAAGATTTAAATTGACAACATGCACAATGTGATATGACACCATTTTTAATTGATTCTTATCTCAATTATTAAGACAAATCGTAAGCTTAAAGTGCCGTAATAATGTGGTAGATTTTTAAAAAAATTTCTTTGAAATTTAAAGCAAATAATTTGAAATTATTAACGAGTTCAAATTAGTCACAAACTGAAAATATAAATTAACTTATTTATACACTTTATTTTTACATCACTTTAAATTTAAAGTAATAATAAATGTCATGAAAATTAAAATCTCTACTTTACGTTACTCAATTTCAATTGTTTTTTTACTCTGCATAAGTCAATTAATTTTAGAGCTGATAGTTATTTGAAAAACCATAATTTTAATTGAAAATTCTTTTTTTTTATTTCATGTATAATTAGGTAATGCGCATTTTCATCCCCCGACAAAATATCTCCGGACATAATATCCCCGACAAAATATCTTTCGATATAATTTTCACAATTTTCCTGAAAAACAAGCACCCAAATTAGTTGTGAATATTTTGTCGGGGATATAATGTCCGGAGATATTTTGTCGGGGGATATTTTGTCCGTAGGATATTTTGTCAGGGGATAAAAACGCGCGGAATCGTATAATTAGTGTTCAAATATTTAAAATTTTATAGCAAGACTTTAATAAACTCACAATTATCAAAAACTAATTAAGGTTTTTTAAAAAAAGTTAGTACTGTATTTTTTTAATTTTTTCAATCAAAATTCAATTCAATATCTTAATTAATCATATAGACCTAAGTCTTGATGAGCCTTTTCGATTGCCGCCAAGTTCGTTCAAATCCGTTGATTCGTTCTTAAGATATCGTATGACAAAAATTAATTTTTTTTAGCTACATGTATTTTTTTAGTCCAACAATAAATAAGAAGCTCAAGAAACTCACAAATTACTAATAATTAATGAGTTCTTTAAGTTCGAAAACAGCGGGAAGTTTTGGGGTTGGCGCAGAGTCAACCGGTTTTCAGATTTTTTTTATTGGAATAAAGAGTTATATAATTTGTTAATAAACTTACTGATATTATTAGGATCCCGGGGCTGATTGAACAGTCCACCGCTAGCGAGCAATGGAAATACAATACTCGCCCGCGAGCTAACGGGTACCTGTGTAGGTTGCAATGATCTCCCTCGTTTGTGATTTGCAACAGGTGGCGAGGGAGACGTTAGTGATTCTGGACCAGTGGGTATTGGTGTAGACAAAGGACTAGTTTCACGACCACGTGGAGAACTAACTGGCACTGTCAGACCATCACCACCACCACAAACACCTGATTGTTTTTATTCAAAGCGTATTAAGGTTTAAGATAAGACACCACAGTTATTACAAACAATTAAAAGCATTTAGTTATAAATATGTATAAAAAAAGCAAACATATATTTTTATATTAAGGATTTTTATGAGTAACATGCTTGGTCAGTTAGTTTAGTCTACGAAGCTCAAAGCGGTGTTGAGAATTGTTAAATATTTTTAAATTTAAGCGGGATCACTAGTGTGAAATTTTGAAAAAATCCAATTTTTTTGCATATTTCGATACACTGTACCTTCAAAGATAACATACTAAAATTTTTAATGCATATCTTGAATAGTTTTTTTTTGAGTTACAGTCACCTGAAAAGCAGCCGCTTGTCGGTTCTCGATAATACATTTTTCAAAATTGCTGCAGTTATAACTCGAAGACAAATCATCCGATCGATTTCATTCTTATTGCAGCTTCTTTTATATATATTTTTACGTAAAATTAACCTCCAGTTTTCCGATCGAATAAAAAATGTAATTTTGGCAGGCCAAAAATCATCTAATTTTCGCGCAAAATTTGAAATTTTTTTTTAAAACCGCCATTTTTTAAATTAAAATTTTTTCTTAGCCCGAAGGTTATGGTACGTAAATACCTTCTGGTTCAATAAACTTTTTGGTTTTTTTTATTTCCGGCACTGCGAAGGTCGCTATCACTGCAGTGGGGAGACTTTTTTTTGGAGCGTTTAGAGATTGTGAATATTTCGCTGAATTTTTAATTTTTTGGTCCAAAACTTTCATCTTGTATTCAATATATACCTACAAATATATCCTCAAAATATTAAAACATCCCATGCAACAGTTTTCTTTAAAAAAATTCCCAAAATTCATCTTTTTTTCAGGCGATCACACTAGTGGTTCCCCTTAATAATTTAAAGTGTAGTGTTTAATTATACTGTGTTGAGAGTAGACTTGTAGTAAGTTTTAAATCAGTTCCATGTTGTTTTTAAAATAATTTAATACGTTTGATTGATTATTCAATGGGAAGACTGTCTTAAAATATACCTGTACTCTTGTCCTGCCCAGGCTTGGCCTGAGTATGCTTGTAAATGTGATCCGTGTTGATGAGCATCGCGCATTCATCTGTCACCTCTTGATCGTCACCGTCGCCTGCACTACCTTCACCGTCAGTCAGCAAATTTTCCTGTGTACGAAGCAAAGCAAAACACTCGGTGTGTTCAATTACAAAAGCTTCTAATATACGTGAATTAACTATTTGTGATCATTATTTTGTTATTTTAAATTACATATTATTTATACATTATGTAATGTATTTATTTATTAATTACATATTCTATTTTTTTTATTCTAAGGCAGAGTTTTATTTTTTTTACATTAAATTAAATTATATGAAAATGTGTGAGCGGAGCTGCAATTATATTTAATTGTTTTTTTTTTTTTTTTTTTTTAGTGAATGTGCCTACTATTCTACAACCCATTAATGAAAATGATTTGTAATTACATAAAATGATAATTATTTCAAGTAATGACAAATAAAATTAACAAAAGGCTCCCTTGTGCTAAGGCACAGCGCGTACTTTGTTAAGCGATTAAAATTTCACTTGTGACAAACGTTGTGTTGATATAAAAAAAAAAAAAAAAACAAAAAAAAGAAAACTCTTACGCCTTTTTGAATTGTAAACATTATCTTCTTGCTCAGCTTTTGTCACGTACACAACAGATTTCTCCTACAGAGATTACTTATTCAATTATTTATTATTTTATACTGCATTGTAATCAATTATTCATTTATTTAATTGTCACAAAATTACTTTTCACTGAATCAAATATTTTTTTATATTGTGAAAATTATTTTATCTATCAATCTAAATTAAATAAAAAATTAATGAGTATTAAAAAAAAATAAATAATAATTCTTACGTCTTCGGGATCAGAGACTGCGAAAGTAACATTGAGTGGTTTCACGTGTTTCGTTTTGTAATTGTGTTCTAGAAGAAGTGGAGTATACAATACATTTTTCCACTGTCTACTCAAGACGATAACTCCCTATAAAAAAAAAAAAAAATAAGTTAATAAATTGAATTTTATTGTATTGGATAATTATTAAAAATACATGAAGTAGGGATGTGCGAATCGGGTTCGAATTGAATCGAATCGAATCTGTCTACTTGATTAGTTCGAAATTTCTCGAATCATTCAAATCTTCTCGTATTATTTGAATCGTTTCGAATTATTCGTAACTTTTCAAATTATTTGTCAATTTTAAAATTATCTGAAAGTTTTTGAATTATTTGTAACTTTTCAAATTACTCGACTAAAGTCGATAAAATTTTGGTCAGCTTTGAAACATTCAATTTTTATTTAATGGAAAGCTTAGTTTTTAAAGTAATCAAAAATAATTTTTTCGTAGTTTCGTGTCTGGGTTCTACTTACCTCTGACAAAAATTTTAATTATTTGAAAAACTATTATAATTTTAAGTCGTTCAATAGAAAATTTTGGAATTATACGTAAATTTTGGAATTATTCGAAACTTTCCGAATTATTAGAAAAATTCAAATTATTAGAAATTTCGAATTATTCAATAGCTAGCAGAGTAACCACAAAGAAATGATTTTAAAATTCCCTGATATTTCCCGGTTTTTCACGAAAGTTTTTTACATTTTTCCCTGATTTAGAAATTTTATTCTTATCATTAAGATATTCAAAGTTTTGATTATATTTTCATTGTCAATAATTAAATCTGATGATTAAATCATGCGAGAAATCAAAATAAATTAATATGGCCTACTTTTGATTACTCAATTTTAAAAAAATGCAAGTTAAAATATTTACCCCTCACAAAAATTAAAGGCCAAAAAAAAATTCCAAATTTTTAAGTGATTTTTAACAGGCTGTAACTCGAAAGAAAATTGTCGTACAATAAAAATTTTGAATATTCTTAATATCTCTTAATTTTCGTGACTAGCGTATGATTAAAAAAGCTTTAAATTTTCCACCGTTGCAATTAAATTCCGGATACTTTCCGAAATTCCCTGACATTTCCATGATATTTTCCGGTTGCATTAAATTTCCTGATAATTCCCGATATTTTCGGTTTGTGGCCACCCTGGGTAAGTTCGAACTGTTCGCACACCCCTAATATGAAGCAACAACGAATAATAATTAAAAATAAAAAGTTAAATTTTACTTGACGAAGTGTAGACAAAAGTGGAACTTCATCCTCCCGAAGATTATCATTGATGGCGTCTAAATCTGACAGCAGGACATACTTTTGTAGAATACTGCACAGCTGACAGGAAGGATCTTCTTGAAGAGTTTTGGCCAGTGGTGTAAGTCTTCCGTACCGACTTTTAACGGGCATATGAATACCCTGAACATCCAAAGCTTCCGCCATTAAACAAGCAACGATAGCCGTTGACCTTCTGTACATACAACGAAACATATGAACAATACGTATTGCAAATCTATTGCTGGGATTCATCCAGGCGTTTATTGCTGGTGATGCCGTGCTCAGTAGATTCCAATCAAGACGCGTGTAATCTATTTTCCGTGTTATAGGAGTACGTGGTGGTGCAGCAAAATTAAACCAAACTGTTTTCAATTCAATAACACACGATACAGTATTACCATTAGTAACTCTCGTTACGAGACTCGTAGATGTAGCACTTGGATTTATTTGGGGATTATTTGCTGCAGTGGCATTCGCTGTAGCTGCGTTAGCTTCAGGTTCAGTAGCAGTAGGAGCTGATGTGTTGTCTTCATCATGACTCTTGACGCTGTCAGTGTAAAATATTTCTGTTTCTGTTTTTTTATCATCATGCCCATTGTCGCCTTTTTCAAACTGCGACCTTTTTACTATTTTTAATTTAATTCCCTCGAGACCGCATTCAAACATAATGAAACCTAATCGATCTTCTCCACTTCCGAGGGTAAACTCCTCCGTGGCTTGTGGCGGTCCCTGTTGTTTATTACTCTGTTTATCTTTGTCATCTGTCGGCTGATGTAAATAATAGTCAATACATTTCAACGGTGATGTTATTCGCGTACAGGTAAATAATACCCGTGAATAATGTGCTGGTATCGCTGTGATGACAGCATCTTTTAATATCGACGATTCATTTCTCAGCCGACGTAATTGCGAATGCATTTTCCCAATATTAAGTGTAACTATTATTTCTTCCTGTTGTTTCTCCGATGTTTCAATCCAAACAGTCTCACCTCCGCTGATGTCCGTCACGACAGCAGTACTCTGGTGTGCTGGTAAAAATGCTTTGCTTATTTTGTTAACTTTTTTTTGATTAGGTAACACTGGGGGTTTATGAAATGTATGGACAACTTCACGTGCTTGTTTCCCGATGTAAAATCGTGCTGTCACTTCGTCAAAACAAATAGCAAAAAGTGAAACACACGTGAGATCACGGATATTGTCCAATGCAGAAAATGAAATTATTTCTTCAACTACAGAGGCTTGTAAAAGTGTGATATTTATTTTAGGTAAAATAATACTCCCTTGCATTTGGGTTGTTATGCTTTCTTCGTAAACATTTGTCTGTAAAATTTTATTTTTATCATCCCCTATACCATTTTTAATATTTCTTTCAGCTGTTGATCGTTTGGAACTCGTTTGTACTTGACTCCAGTATGACAAACTCTGGTCTTGTTTTAAAATATTGGCATCTTCGACACGTGAAATACATTCACTGTGAAGATGATTCAATATTGTCAGTGGATGCAAGCTTGCAAGAGTAGGCGTAATAACATCGATGAATCGTTGAAGCGATTCCAGTACCATCGGACTTATCATGATGTCAACATCCCCCTTTAATTTAATAATAACAGTAGTACTTGAACCCGTTTCATGCTGTACTGTTAGCAATTCTTCTTCATCACGCGTATTGTTATCATCTTCACCTTCCGATTGTATTAACGTTGAATTGTCCCAGAGATAAGGATGAGTCGGTGTTTTATTTGACGAACTAGCCATCGGTGACGTATCATTACGAGTTACCATTTTTAGTGAAGTGAATCCCTCGGTAATAACATCAAACTTCGGTATAAATCGGCCGCCAATGTAGACCAGTCGACCGTCTTCAGTTCTACGAAACATGGGCGTAGTAAAGGCATCGCTGGCTGATGTAAATGAGGATTGAGTCCAATTGGAACACTTTACTTGAGTTAAATGACTTACGTAACTAGACATAAGCAGCGGAGAGTCAACAATCGGTTTGTTAACTTGCATATGAAGATTAACAAGCGCCATGTCTTCTTGTGATGATACTGCAGATATAAAACTTGTTGATGATACTGAGTGGGTGTCTGAAGAATCATTCAAAATCCCATTCTCCAAAGGACTGCCCTCGGGTTCGGAAAAATTTGAATTTTTCACAATACGCGGACTCCTACGTGTCTGTTGCGACTTAGCTCGTTCTAGTGTGTGCGCTTTTTCACTGATAGTGACTCCAGTGTTAGCAGTGCTCTCAACGATCGACAAATCTGATGAATATTTTTTCTTCATGCTGCCATTTCGCGTTAAAACAGGACCGGCACTTACTATAGACTGTCGTAGACTTGACGTACGACTACCGGCTAACCCATGACTAGTGTCTTCATCAGCAGAGTAAAATGCTTCTGAATGATTCTCTGAAGACATAGATATAGTTCGTTGTACCTCT
Source organism: Microplitis deprimator (assembly GCA_964016945.1). NCBI lineage: Eukaryota > Metazoa > Arthropoda > Insecta > Hymenoptera > Braconidae > Microplitis > Microplitis deprimator. Next base: position 4,538,415 of record OZ024710.1, on the reverse strand, counting down.
TGCTTAAGACGTTCTTCAGAGCTGGATTTAGTTCCTCTGTATAATGATTGACGTGAGTCCGAAATATTGACACCGTCAGCACTCTTAGCTGTGGTGGGTGGCCTCGACGCATGTGACAGCTCAGATGATACAGCCGGCAGTGACTGCGGACTGCAACTCTGCTGTAAATTATCTGTCTCAGGTGCGTTGAAGTAATCCACCGCAAGCTTTGAGTCTGATACACTACTTTTTGGAGCACTATCTATTTCAGGTACACTCAATATTGATTTACTACGTTCACTGTTTAGCTTTGAGTCCGAGTCTAACTTTTGAGGTAGTTGAGTTATTGGACTTGCGTCAACAAGACGTGAGTATGGAACGTCTTTTAAATTTGATCCTCGAATTGATGTATACGAGAAACGTCTACCTAGAGGTTTTCTATCACTTGCAGGACTTCCTGATGCCGTGCTGAGTTTTGTGCTTCCGTCCTCAGTGGTAGAGTCAATGGCAGAACGTGATCTCTCTACACTGGGCTTTGATGATTGTGTGCATTCTTGAAAAACTGTAAGTTTTAATCCTGGAGCAGGTTGGTAAATATCCTGCAGAGACACGTCTTGTAAACTGTAAGGCGGCGTATGAAAAACTAATTGATCGTCATGTAAAATTGACTGACCAAATCCTTTTTCTTTTCCCGTTGGATTTATTCTGTACGCTGCGATATTTATTCCATCTTGTAGATCATGATAACTGGGTTTGAAAAATCGTGACCCATTTTTATTACTTCCAAAGAATGTACAGCCACCTATGCAACCACACTTGGTGGGTTTTACGCCACTTTCTTGAGGCCAGAGGAACCAAAGTCTTTTGGTAGCTTCATCATGAGTTTTTAAATACTTGTTTTGAATAATATGAAGATTGTGCTCGGGTTTAGGTAATGAAACAGCAGCTTCAATAACAACTGGACCCATTGAAACAGAGCCCACTTCAAGCCATATGTCTGAACCGTCACCAGACATTCGGCTGCTTGCATTAGTATGTGATCTAGCACTTCCTGTTGTATTTGTGTTACTTGTATTGGCAAAATGTCCCGCAGCCGAGACAAATTGACGTGTTAATATCGTTGGCATTACGCCAGTAACACCAGATTTAACTTGTTGTCCGTGTAAATTACATGTAGACACGCGAATCGGTGATATCCATAGCTGAGTTGCTGTGCCAGCTTCCTGTAAATAAAGATCTATTGCGTCAATTGCCACGCGTGTCATTCTGTACTTGATGTCTTCTGAGCTGGGACACCTGTAGTGATTATCCGGATCACTGTCAGGACACTGCAGTGGTGGTAGGCCATGATGGCAGTGATGTGGTAGCCCAGGTGGTCTCATTAAATTTTCAGTGTCTTTGGCTGTCAGCAGAAACGTCTCTAAAGATGTTACTAAATGATGCAGTTGAGGTGACGTAATTTTCCCACCAAGCTTACCGAGTTGTACTTCAATTAACCATGCGTACTCCAAGGTTTCTTGATCTAAACTACGTCCCTCGCTACTAAACATTGCGTGTCCACGTACTTGAAGTGCGCTTAGCATCAGGTGTCCTTGGCTCAAGTGCTTTTCTTTATTTGACCTGATAACATTGTCGGTGATGAGCATTATCGCGGGTGAAAGTAAAAGCTGAAGCTCTGTTTCTTTGAATCCCTTACGCATTTCAAAGCCAAAACGTTCTAAGAGAATGACAGGACACGGCGGATCATTTTCATTGCAATTTTTAATTAAATGCGCTTGAATATCGTGCATTGTGATACCGACGGTTACTTCGAGTGGACGGTAGTATCGGGGATCAAATGTTTTAGATCGGGCTTCCTCGTCTTCCACTGATGCCTCAACGCTACTATTCTGCGTATCACGATCTTTGCCTCTGTCAGCTGGATTATTTACGGACGGTCGGCTTTGCTGCATGTCTGTAAACGTCTGATAGTCACCGAAAATGTTTTCCTTCAGGTGGAGGAAATTCTTTATCAGAGATCCGTAGAGGATGAGCATAGACGGGCCGATTTCTAGTTCCAGACTGACTTTGTCGGGTGCAATTGACTGCGGATCAAACTTCTGATTACCGTCTTGAGCCCAACGCAGTCCTGGAGACTTTCTACATCGCGGAATCCTCATTGGGGACAGCAGAATTTCTTCTTTCTCGGGTGTTGTTATGTTTGCTTGAGGTGCTGGGCCCAAAGGTGGACATGGGTGGTACGTATAGTTGATACTGAGAGCAACTATTGGTACAGACCAGCAATCTATCCACCCTAAACTCTTCTGGCAAACATTTCTCCATTTTTTTAGTCGCGATAAATCCGCGATGTGTTTACTTGAACCGTCACGGGTTATTATTTTAGCATTTTTATCTAGGGCTAGCAATACTACACGATTTGTGTTAACTTCAGGTAAATAAAATGACAGATCAACACTTTCACCTTGTATCCAAAAGCGCAATGGGATTGTCACTGGTAAATATTCCGTAAAAGGCAAGTCAAAGGAGAGATCAAATATTTCACCGCAAAATGCAATATGTGCATTCTCTTGATTTTGCGATGAACAGTCAATCCAATTATATTCATTACAAATAGTTATCAATTCAAATTCTTTTAATAATAAACTAAATTTCCATGTATAAGGAACAAAATGTAGAATATCAGGTCGTGATTTACTTGCCCAGTCATTTATCATATCTTGAAAAAATTCTTTATGTGAGTAAACTAAATTCGCCGTAGCTTTGCATCCAGTCAAATTTAACATCCACTCTTGATGATCATTCCATCTTATTGGATAGTGACACTTAATACCAAATTCTAGAGTTTCACTTTCAACAAGACTGCGATACTGAAGACTCGTCGTTGCTTCGAGATGCAACAATTGCCCGGTTATTTTAGTTGTATATCCATCTTGAAGAACAATCCAAGGCATAGTTACTTCTAAATAAGATCCAGGACCGACGTTTATGTGAACTGCATTTGTTTCCCGATTTTTACTGAACAGTATATCGACAGTGGCTTCATTGAGAGTAGACAGACGAATATCAAATGACTGGACTTGTCGTTTGTCACCGGGTCTTGGTGACTTTGTTATTTTCATCGGTTGATAATCGTTTGGAAAAAAAAATTTAAACAAATGTTCTCGTTGCCGATCAGCCCAAGGCCCGTAACTAAAGTCTGTACCTTTACCGCATTTGACATCAATACCCCAAATTGGCGGCATTGCTTCAACCATATCACCGTTTGCTAATCTGATCATCTCTGGATGCTCCGGCACGACTCCTGGTTCATCCATATAATAATAAACTTCCATATTATTTGAACTGAGCACCACGAAGCCTTCACCCATGTAGCGAGGCGGGTCATCAACCATTCCCGTGTATTTAGGACTTGGCGCTAAAATAACTTTGAAATTTTCAGCCTTGCATTTAGTAAAATGCATAAAATGATCGTGTCTCGACGCCGCTGGTTTTGTGGAGTAAACAAAATGCGCTTCCTCGACAGTTATCGACAATGTCGTTGGTACTAAACGATTACCAAATACTATTCTCCCGGTACATATATCCAACTTAATCACAGGTATTAAATCACGCCATGTACGTGCCAACACATGGGCTTCTTGTTTACGTATATTCTCCATATGTCGTGACACGTCCATGGCATTTATTTGCTGACGTACTTCATTGGCCGCGTTGTTGATTGACTCGCCATCACGATCATCGATGTTAACAGTATGGTTAATATCGTCATCGGGAAACATCTGCGAGGATAGGCCGAATGTTTTTTCTAAATGGGCATACAAATCGCAACGATTGTACACGTGAAGCTCAAATCCATTTAACATGACCGAAAGACGTGTATCGGAATGTGAAAGATCTAAAATAATTATTATTTATTATATTAAATATAAATAGAAACTTTATTATATTTATTTTCATGATACCAGTATCGAAACTTGAAGTTTCATTGTCTCTACAGCCAGTCGATAAAAGCTAATTTCAAACCGATGCTGCAAACAACTGCGAGAGAATTCGTAATTCACAAATATTTGCATACAGCGGGCAGACACACGCGTGTTTCTTCCCTTGGGAAGAAAAACAATTATTTCTGCCCGGTGTTAGTTATATTTAGTGTTCATTTGCAGCCTTATTAATCTCATTTTTTAAGTGACAGTTTTAATTAACCAAATCAAATAACTAATAATGAGTTAAAATAATATTTTGATCTTATTTACTATGTGATAAGTGACTATAAATTGTAGATTTCTCGTTCTCTGTTCTCTGCATCATTGACTTGAAATTAACTTGTTTCTAACTGGCTGTTGACACTGAAACTTTAAGTTCCAATGCAGGTAATCATGAAAAATCTAGTGTGTAACTCAGGAAGAAACACGATTTCAGACTGCGTGTGCCCGAGTCAAAAAACAAATTCAAATTTAAGTCTCAAAGTTCTCAATGAAGTTTTGATGATCAATTTAGAATTTGACGATTGACAACAGTATGGAAAGTTTTCATTCGTTGAGGATTTTGAGGTCTTAGTTATTATTTAAAATCGATTAATTATTCGCATTTAGATCTCATAGTTCTCATTGAAGATTTTTAGTACTAAAGTAGAGTTACTTTCTGAGCGGCAAATAAAACATTAAAGAAATTGAGGCTTTTGAGAATTAAACTAGAATTTGTTTTTTAACTCGGGTGATGTCAGTCAACTTTATCCTGGTCTAAAATCGTTTTGTTTCATCCCTTGTCACTCAATATACTATTTTAAAAAAAATTACCTTCAGATACATCTTTGGGAACATAACTTCTCCACCATCTAAATATTAACCAACCGTCTTGTATTCTTAAACTGTAATCAGTCGTGATATAAACTATATCTCTAAACATTATTTTTCCACTTAAAGCACACAGTGTAAAGGATCCTAAAAATTAAAATACAAACACTTGTTACCATAATGATAATTTAAATAATTAAACCAATGATAATTAGAGAAACAACTTACCAACTTTCACATATCCATCTCTTATAACAAATCGATTCAACAGCCGTGTGATAACATATCCAATAACTCTACTATTGTAATAAGTAATATAGATGACCCATGATATTGCGGATACTAATGAACACAGCAACCAGATGAAGTTGCTGTCCATTTTAAGGTCATCGAGGATAACATGCTCCGAATAATTCCAGTATGCCGGCTCGATCCCCGAAAAGGATGGGGCTGTACTGTTGTACAGCTCGTAGTCCGCCATCGTGATGCTCGTGGCAAGATGATGTTGTTAATGTTGATGATGATTATGGTGGTGGTGATGGTAATGATTATGATAATGAAGATGATGATGGTGATCTATTGATCTCAGCTACTCATAAAACTAATTCCCATCCTCTTAGCCGGTCTTAAACAATAACATTAATTATATTAAATTGATCAATTGACATTTATTAGTTTTAAATATCAATTTATTTAAATTAATTTTAATTTTAATACATTTACTTTTAAATAGACACATAACCTGATGGAATATTTTACACTTTTATTATAATGAATACTTACACTGATTTACATTATGTATGAAAAAAAAAAATAAAATATATATGACTCAATGAGATTATTCATTTTTATCAGAGTTATCAATTAATAACATGATGTACAGCCTGATTATTTCCATCATATATAGATGTTTTTTTTTAGCAAAAAAAAAACAATGATAATAATCAGTTTATAGAACGTTTTTCACTGTGTAATTTATGAATTATTATAATTATAATATATAGTAATGATGTTATGATTACTTGGCACAAAAATAAATAGTAAATGAGTAATAAATAATTAAGTGTAATATTAATTAGCAGTTTATTGTATAAATAACTTGTGTGCTAAAATATTATTGATAATTTTTTTTTGATAGGAGAATAATTATATCGTACCTCTGACACTTTACATTACATTGTTGTCGTGATATTTATTGGATTTAGTGTAATCGGTGATATCGCATTTAGCCTCATGTCAAAGCGCTGTCATTGCTGTTAATGCAAGACACAGCTGTAGTAGTACACATTCGCACATCTTATCTTTTAATTTTCACATACTCCATACTCTCACTTTATTATTATTATTATTTCTATGTACTACTACTATTATTATTGTTTTTATTACCCGCCATTGATAATTGTTCCCAGAAATCGTGATAACAGGGATTTTTAATATTGTACTATTGTTATTATTATTATTATTGCTAATTTTTATTTTGAAGCGCCATCAGTGATCGGTAAATTAGAAACCGTGTTTTGTTTGAATTTGAATATTGGCGGGAAGATTTGAATCAGATTGTAAAAGAAGTTCGTGGCTAATACCAACAGCCTGAATGTTTAAATCAAACATTTGACATTTTGAACTTAAAAATTTTAGATTATTAATATTTATGTTATATATGAAATAAAAATGTTGATAAATATAACAGTGCAATAAATAATATTTGTCAAAAAAATTTTGTCCCCATTTAGTAGTATATATTTATTTATAATGAACATATAAATGATCGTGTTTTTACGTTGAATGGTGAACGCGATTAACGACATACGCCATTGGACAATGAGCATATTTGTTTATAGAAAAAAACAACGCAGCGTATGTAGATAGCGTGATGATTGAAAAGAAAAAAAATTTTTTTTTTTAATTATATAAATTAAATAATATAAGCACGCTTACTCTAAGAATCATAGCATGTTCAAAAAATTTTTGTGAGACTGACGTCTCAGTGTGTAGTGGACGACAACACAACGCTGTGAAGGTCCTTCAGTCGTAGCTACACTTCTACAGGCTGTGATCGACGTGATATATGCCAGGCGGCGATAAGTGAAAGTTAAAAACTTTTATATATACTGTTCAACTATGAGAAGGAGTATTTGCGAGAAAATGAAAATTTTGGGCCACCTAGTGGTCGTGCCTAAAAATTTATCATTTTTCAATTTAGAAATCCGAATTTTTCGTTATGTAATCGGAAATTAGGTGGCCCAAAATTTTCATTTTCTCGCAAATACTCCTTCTCATAGTTGAAGAGTATATATAAAAGTTTTTAACTTTGATGAACCGTCACCTGGCATATATCACTATATTCACAGCCAGTAGAAGTGTAGCTTCGACTGAAGGACCAGCACAGCGTTGTGTTGATGTCCACTACACACTGAGACTTAACCCTATCCAAAAATTCCCATAGAATCCACTCAACTGCGACAAAAACCGCATAGAAACCAATACACTCTATAGGATTCTATGCGGTTTTTGTCGCAGTTGAGTGGATTCTATGGGAATTTTTGGATAGGGAAGTCTCACAAAATTTTTTGAACATCCTATGATTCTTAGAGTAGGCATGCCTATATTATTTAATTTGTATAATTAAAAAAAAAACTTTTTTTTTTCAATCGTCACGTTATCTACATAAGCTGCGTTGTTTTTTTCTATAAACAAATATGCTTATTGTCCAATAGTATATATAACGTTAATCGCGATCGTCGTTTAATTAAAGAACAAAGTCATTTATGTTTTACTATAAAAATAAATATATATTAATATGTGAGATGATTTTTTTTAGTAGTTGTTAATAAAAAGTTATCAGTAACCTATAGTTGCCTCAAGGCTTTTTGTTTCAACCAATCCTTTGAATTCGAATTTTTGAGCTCCCAAATTAAATTTTTCAAATTTAAAAAAAATACGAAAACTTGATAAAAGAGGGCGCCTTAATCATCATTTATCATATGATAGTAATTGAAATGTTGATAAGCAAGTTATCCATTATTACTACGATTATTACTTTTTGTTTGAGAGACAGAGAGAGAGAAAGGTGTAAGTTTGTAAACAAAAAACAAGTCACGTGCTCGGATATTAATATTATTTGTATTTTGTCGATTAATATTGTTTATTGCATTGTTACATATGTCAACATTATTATCAAATATTAAATATAAATATAAATAATTAAAAATGAATGAGTATGAGGAATTATTAAAATGGTATCCGCAATTGATATTAACATCTGAAAATCCGTTCACTTTGCATGGTTTATTAAATATCAATAGTAATGACCAGATTGAAATAAAATTAAAAGTACCTAAATATCCATTATTCAAACATGCAACTATTTATTTTGGTAATAAAATATCATCAGTGTATGCTACCGATTTCAGTAAAAAAGTCAACGATTTATTACGCAGTAATAATTCTATTATGTCTTTTTTAAGTCAATTACAGAAATTAATGGTAATTAATTAATTATTACTTTATTATTCATTAATAAATTCAATTTAATTATTTTTTATTACTTTTATTAGGATACGATCATCAAAGATAAATATAATGACACTGCTATTGATGTTGAGTGGTGGGATAATTACAATTTGGAAGAATTGAAAACGGCTCTTATGATTCCTGTAAGTGTAAAATTTTATGATTCTGAAATTATCCGACGTCTAATAATTTTTTGATTTTTTTCAAAACGATAAATTATTTAAAAAAAATTGCACCTATAGATTTTTTAATTTTCTACATATGCATTATTTTTGTACCTGGTTGAGAAAATAATCTTAAAATTCTTATTTGTCTACTAACTTCAGAATCTAAATTTTTGATAATAATTGATTATTTATTTACAAAAAAAATAAAATTTTTTACAGGGTGTCAGCATTTCTGCTAGCAGTGGTTTGGATATTATTAAATTAACGTACAGAGATATTTCTATAAAATTAAAACAAAACAAATCGTACAATAATCCGTGGATTTTATTATCGTCTGATTTGCCTGAGTTAAGAAATCATCCAGCTCTTGATACCTGTATATCGACATTAACTGAGGCTGTAGAGACTCTTAAATCAAGAGTTGATTCATTGGAAAATATTTTGATTGACTTGAAAGATATTGATGAGTTAGTTAAAATTATTTATTTATTTTATTATTTAATTCAGTGATAAAAAATTTCTTATTTTCATTTTGTTTATAGGAATTGCTGGGTAATTGATCCCGTTAAACCAAAACCGTACCACCTGTACAGAAGAATTTATTTAAATCCAGCTCTGTCGCTTCTAATAACTCCAGACCCGTCTTGTCCTGAACGATTACAAGAAATAAAAGTACTTGGGAGTGATAATGAAGTTGCCAAATGTCAAGATATGATAACTGAAAATTTGGAAGTAATTAATTTGTTTTTTATTTACATATGTTAGTTCAAGTAAATACATATTTTTATATATAACTGTTGTTTGTTTTTTGACAGAAATGGTCTGGTGATAGAACGATTATTGAAAATCTATTGGATTTATTAGATATCGACGAATTACCACGACCACCAGATGAAAACAGTGCAGTACAACCAAATGATGGCATTGTTGATGATCAAGAATGCTGTATTTGTTTTTCAATGGAATCAGAAAATGGTGACGTGCCATCGGAAGTGTGTAATAATGAAAAATGCCGCCGTTACTTTCATACTACTTGTCTTCTTCAGGTAATTTAATATTTTATTAAAGAGTCATTTTAGATTAAAACTTTTGTTTTTATATTTTGAAAGTATAGTTTGTAGTACAGTAAAATCTGGACAAGTAGGACCCGGATAAGTGAAAAACTTCTATAATTGAGACTTTATGTCAGGTCCCGGCACCTCCACAACGAAACCCTCTTTAAGTGATACTCACTAATTAAGAATTTTTTTTTTTTAACCTATTCATTATTTACTTTCATAGTAAAAGCTATTCATTTTATTATAAAGACAACAGTATATCAGGCGAATCAATCAATCCATTGATGATTTTATAGAAGAAGGTCAGGTCATTTTAATAAAAAATAACAAATAAATAAAAGGAATTATTGCAAGATTTAAATTAATAATTAAATCATTTAGTATGAAGTAAAATATCTAACTATTGGCTGTCAAATTTATTTAATTATTCAAGTAACTTCTTATAACATTTTTGAAACGTCAACCATTTAACCCAGACTGACTGTTCAATTAAAAAAATTTAAATAAACTCTAATAATTAAAACAAATTATTTTCTAGTGGTTGCAAGTCGTCGCAGGCAATCAAATTCTATTCGACCGCATCCATGGTTTCTGTCCAAACTGCAATACAAATATATCATGCGCTATTGTAAGTAACTGAATAGTGAAACCAAAATACATATATATTTATTTATTTATTCATTTGAAGACATAATAATTAAAAAAATTACATTCTGAAACCCATCGTTCAAGCGATTCATTGAACTTTTCCGTCCCACAAATTAAAACTAAAGTACTATCAGCTAAATAATTTTCTAAAATTTTTTTACAAACTCTTTGATTAATTCTTCCATGCTTAATATCAATACCATTGAGATTCAGACTTGTTCCTGTAATGGAAAATTATTTAAATTATTTAATATAAAACATTTTCATGTTATATTTATTACTACCTTCTGTTAAATAAAGAGTACACTGAACATTCCAGTAGTCAGTAAATAATTTAAGTTTTTTTTTCATCGGTACCAGATCTAATGATCTAAATCCAGCAGTTAAAAAAACACGTGTTTCATCTTCTTCATCAGCAACAATTGATTTAATAATCGGTAAAAAAACAGCTAGACCACTACCAATACTAAACATAATAATATTTTTAAATTTATTACGCGCGTAATTAAAATCTCCATACGGCCCTCGAACTTTAATCACCTCACCGATCTCCAAATTTTTTAATCTCTGCGTATTTGTACCATCAGCATAAATTCTAATCAATAATTTAATCGTACTATCAGTCCATGATATCGGAGTAAATGGTTTTGACCATTTTAAATAATTTATTACAACATGTTGCCCTGGATTTAATATTATCCGTCCATCTTTTAGCTCTTGTTTATCATAATTATAACTGAGTATCAATTTTATGTAATCATTATTTAAATATTTCAATTTAATAACTTTAAATAATTTATATACTAGGGGTTCTAATAAATTATTATCGCTTAAATTAAATTGTTTTAACTCCCATTGTTTTAATAATTTTTTGTGAACGTCAAATATACATGGATTGCATGCATTACCACAGCAGTCTTCTTCCTTTGGAGATTGAGGTCGATTTGATAACATTTTTTTTTTTTTTTTTACTATTTTTCTATCAACTATGGAGAGAAAAAAAAATGTATGTTTGTAAATAGAAACCAGCTGTTAATTTGACATATATATTATTTCGTAATCGTATATATTTATATGGAATAATAATAATAAATATATAGAATGAGATCTAATAAATAAATTTTTAAATTTTCAAATTTTTGATTTACATTAATTAGATTTAAATTAGTAAGTAAAATAAAATGAAGAGGTTAAGTTATCTTGTCAGAGAGATAATCAATGACCTTGATGAAGATTTCATATACTTTTATTTGCAAATGTTTAATTAAAAATAATGACAGCGCAAAAAATAAATAATCAGACATAGAACAAAGAAAACCACTTATTATCTTATTGTAAAATAATAAAAGCAGCAATTATTAAATTACTGTAGATTAGTTGACAGTTGCAGAGCAACTGTGTTATTGTTAAAAATATATATGAGTATATATATTTTAACTACGTATTCAATATTTATACAATTTTATGAATTTCGTTAAAGTTACACGTGTAACCTGTACTGATAATTTTCGCAAGCATATCGTTTGATAATTAATATTTTAAGTAATTAATTTATTATGGATAATGAATGTGTTCGTTCGGTGAAAAGTGGATGGAGACGTTTTACATTGATGGAACCACCGCTTTTTTTACTATTATTGGCTTATGGAATGACAGGTATTTATTTATTAACAAAAAACTATGCATGGATTTTTTAAAAATATGATACTGAAACTAGCAGACATGATACATTTTATAAATTTTAAATAAATGAATTAGAATAATGAAATTTAAAAAAATGCGCGTACTGATTTTTCATTGATCTAAATACATATTTTTGAATTTTTATTCTAACTTACGTTTTATTTATTTTATTTATTCTAAAATTTTAAAAATTCCCACTTGTCATTTACATTCATGAGAGTGAATGTGGCAGACATAAGACAAATTTACAATTATTAATAAATAGACTAAATCATTAATAAAATTAAATTTTAAAAAAATGCGCATTTAAAAAATGAAAAAATTAATAAGTGCATTTTTTGTAAATATTGTTTTTTTAATTATTTACTCTATTTATTTATAATTTTAAATTTGTCTGATGTCTGCTACATTAATTGTCTGAATACGCATTTTTTAATTTTTATCTTACTTACATTTTATTTGTTTAAAAATTTTAAAAATTGCCGCTACATCCATACTCATTGAAAATATGCAGGCTAAAATTTTCAAATTGTTTTTATGTATTTCTTTCAATTAATATTAGATTTTATATCGAATATTATTTATTTTGTTAAAAGTAATCACACATAGCTTTATAAAGCAAGGGTTCATTTTGTCGATGTCTGTACAATAAATATTAATTTAAAATATTATATTTTTTTTTAGCAACTGTTTTGACTGATTTAATTGTCTATCAAACTTGTAGACAAATGATGGTAACAAATAAAAATAGCTGTGATATTTTTCATATAAATAGCAGCAGTCAAGAGGCAAAAGAACTGGATAAAATTGTTCAGCCACATGCGAGTTATATAATTATGTGTAAATCATTGATTGAAGGTATTTTTCCAGCATTGCTGGTATTATTTGTGGGTCCTTGGAGTGATAAATATGGAAGAAAACCACTTTTAGTTGTTGGATACTTTGGTAAAAATTATGATCCTGAAATTAACAGACAATTAAAAATTTTCGGATTTTTTTTTTCAACAAATCAATGACAAAAAAAAAAACTAAAAATATGCACAGGTAGAAAATTCAAAAAACCATAAGTGCAATTTTTTCAAATATCTTTTTTTTAATAATTTATCGTTTTAACAAAAATCCAAAAATTATTCGACGTCTATGTAAAAATTTTATTTATTTATTAATGCTAATTATTTTTGAATTTTAATTATTTTCAATTTAAAAATTGACATGTCTAAAGTATAAAAAATAATTCTAGCTCCAATATGCACGTATACATTATTATCAATACTAAGTCACTGGGATATAAGTCCGTGGATGTTTTTATTAGCATCTGTACCTTCTGCTTTATTAGGCGGAATTTCAGTACTTTTGTTAGGAGTATTCTGCTACGTATCAGATATTTCAGAGCCCGAAAAGCGTGCGTGGTATTTAGGATGTCTTGAAGCTTGTCTTTCTGCGGGATTAGTTATCGGTATATATATTGGTCCATTGATATTTCAAAAGTATGGCTATGCTTTATTATTTATCATTGCTACTTTACTCTCTGTATTATCATTACTTCATGTACTACTTTTTGTACCTGAGACTATTAAAAATGAATCTAATGTAAGTATTTCTTATTTATTTCTTTGCTTGATTAAGTTCAGTAATCAGTAATTAGTATCATTCATTATTTATTTTTAATTGTGCAAAAAAAAAAAAAACCTGAATAGAGAAGCTGCATATTTGGTAATTGAAATTTTTTTTTAAAGTTTAATGAAAGTTGGTAATAAAAATTGAGGCAAAGTATTGTACTAATTGATGTCTCAGTTAGTTTATAATTAAAATTTGCTTTTTAAAATGTAAATTCAAACGCTAGTGACGTCATTATATCGATTCCGACGCGCCATTGGACGGAGAGATGAAAAAATATCCATGTTTACCCTATCAGAATCACAGCAAAAAGAAAATACAAGAGAATAGCGTGACTTTCATTGGTCTTCAGTTTCAAAAGATTTCATGACGTCATAATCAATTATAAGTCGTTTTTTTGCGCCAAAATTTATTCATTTTTTACAATTAATTTATAAAAAAATGAAAATTTTGACTTAAAAAAAATGATTAAAACATATTTTTAAAAAGTTGTTCTTTCATCTATAATTAAATTTTTGATGATGAAAAATTCATGCAATTTCTCTATAAAACCACATACCATAGTATCAATAGATTAATAATAATTAATGTTATTTATTGTTACAGATATGGGGAAATCCATTTGATTTATCTCTTGTAAAACAATTGATATTGACATGTACTAAAAAACGTCCTGGTTTAAACCGTGGGTTACTATGGAGTTGCGTACTAGTTTTATCACTTCTTATAATTATTATGGATGGAACTTCCAATGTTAAATATTTATTTACTAGTGCGAAACTCGGTTGGAATACACTACAGTTTTCAGTTTACAGTAGTTTATCTATGACGTTAACAATTTTGGGAACAATTGTTGGTTTAAAAGTGATGAGAAATTATTTAGGTAATTTTTCAAATTTATAATTTAAAAAAGTTCAAAAAATGTTTCACTCAAAGTTCTAATCTGTCTCAAGTTAAGAAGTTCCACATGTCAGACTTTTTTGAAATATTTCCGAAACGAATTTAATTTTACACGGGTTCAAAAAATCAATTTCTCGTATTAAGAATATAGTTTTTCTAAAAAGTTATTTTTCTCTCAGTATATAATTGTAATTTTTAAAAGTTTATAGTATAAAGAGATGAATCACGTATTCTATTACTCATTAAATATTTATCCAATGGCTTAGCTGCCTCGTATTGGTTTTATTTAAAATGCTAAACACTTAATTTAAGACACAAAAACATTGTTGCAGGTCTTAAAGACGCTACAGGGACATTAATAGGATGTTTATCTGGATTTGCCGTAGCAATTGTATACTCTTTCACAACAAAACCTTGGCATATGTACTTAGGAACTAGTTTAGGAATTTTTACCGGCATGATTTCACCTACTGCGCGATCTGTTTTATCCAAATCTGCTCCTATCGATGATCTGGGTATAAATATCTATAAATAATAACTCAATTAAATAAAAAACAATTTTATTATCAAAATTTTTTTATTATCCAGGCAAAGTGTTTTCATTGGTCACATTTATGGAAGCATTACTACCGTTAGGAGGTGCTTCGTTATACAGTTTGATATATTCTCTATATATGTCAGTTTATCCATTACCAGTATTTTTATTATCAGCTGGAATACATTTTTTAATGATCATTATTATCATAATAATGGATTGGAAATTTAACACATATGAATCGCCTTATCAATCCGCAATTCAAGAAGACTGAAGTTTAAAAATTACTCAATGCACACTACAAAATCGGGAATGAATACGAATTTTATTTAAATATGAATTTACTCCGTCACTCGGAGTTCCGGAGTTTAAAAGAAATGATTTTGTATGCAGAGTGAATTGGGATTTTTTCAAGAGCGGAGTGATTTCGGAGTAACGCGGATTTTATTTCAATCCGCATTCACTCCGGTCGGAAGTTTTAATACTTAAATAAATTTATATTTAATAGAAACATCTGTTAATTATAGAAACATAATTATGTCAATAAATAATTCATTCAGATAATAATAATTACACTTAAAATATTATGATTTTAATTTATAAAATGTTTCAGTAACTCACCAAATTATAATTTCATAAGTATGATACATAGTGAAAGTATTAAATTATTGAATAGCTATAGTGACATAGTTTTTATGGGAATATTTTATATTTCGGTACAATATGAAATGTTATCTCGTGGTATGGTTGATGTAAGTCATACGACAGTTTGTAACTCATTGGAATTATATTTGTTCAATTATATTTGTTTTATTATCAGCTGCCTATAATTTTTAAAAATCATTTCGCGTGAATATATGGAAAGGGAGCTCGTAATTATTTCCGTACTCAGTATAACTGTCAAAATATCAAAGAACTAAGCTCACTATGTATTAGTAATTTTTTTTATAATTAATATTTTCCGAAACTCCCCTTTGGAGTGAATTTCACTCCGGATTCACTCTGCAAACTTATTACAGTGCAATATTACTCATTTTTTTAATTAACAATTAAAATAACTCAAACATATAAATTATTTTTGATAAATATATTTATGATGATTTTATAACAAATCTGTGATAACATTTTACAAAAGATATTATAAATTATTTGATAAATATTGATTGTATTTTTATAATTAAATATACAAATAATCGACATGTCTGTAGATTTATGATTCATTATTTATATTATATCTCAAAAAGATGATTAACTTTCCATTAACGTTAATTGACCTTCATTGCTTCCTACTAAATATATAAATATATATATATATATATATATATATATATATATTAATTTGATTATTAACTACGATAATGCAAAAAATCACGATGATGATAGAGAATAAAGAAAATGACTTGTTATCTTTTCATAATAGTTGTGATAATTATAATAATAACTATGACAGAAATGAAAAAGTTTGCAGTGTAGCTGAAGTTGTAAATCAACGGTATTATAGATAATACTCTGAAATATTTTTATTTACAGAGCATTTTCTGATTTTATTTCATTGTTTTATTTAACTCGTTAACAGTTACACATATAATCAGAAGTAAATTTATCATTACCTCATTAATTATTTGATACTAAATTATTAAATTATATAAAAATGGATAGTGAATGTACGAATTCTCCGAAAAGTGGATGGAAACGTTTTGCATTGATGGAACCACCAATATTTTTATTATTTCTAACAATGGGAATGACAAGTATGATTATTTCCTGATAATTTAAATAATATTTATGGATATTTAAATAAAAGTGGGTTTTTTTTCAGGTAATGTCTTCACTGATTTAATTGTCTTCCAAACATGTAAAGAAGTTGAGACGAATAAAAGTACTTGTGATATTTTACATACAAATAGTAGTAGTGATGAAGTGCGAGAATTGAATGAAATTGTTCAGCGACATGCAAGTTATATAATAATGTGTAAATCACTGATTGAAAGTTTTATACCAGCAATATTTATATTATTCTTGGGTCCTTGGAGTGACAAGTATGGCAGAAAGCCTTTAATAGTTGCTGGATATTTTGGTAATATATTTATTTTAAAATATATAAAATTTTTTGATAAATATCAACCATTTTATATGATCAATTAGAAAATATTGGGGATTCTACGATTTCCGTAGCACCGCTAAATTACCACGAATGTTTGTAGAACTCGACGAAATAAGACATTTTAGAAAATAAAATTTTTCAATATCTCGCTTAGTTTTTGAGAAAAATGGATTTCGAGAAAAATGAGATTTTTTCTAAAAAGTTAAAAATTTCATAGATTTTAATTAAATTTAATTAATTATTTACTCTGGATTTATTTTAAAATTTAAATCCAGAGTGAATGCGGAGCGGATGACTGTTTATTTACTTAACCCCCTTAGAATAAAATTCAGTTTGAAAGGGAATTTGATTTAAATATTAAAACTCCGAGTTGGAGTGAATGTAGATTTGAATAAAATTCAGATCACTCCGAAATCACTCCGCTGAAAAGACAAACTCCTTATTTACTCCATATGTGGAGTGATTACTCTCAAAAACTCCAAAACTCCCAGTCACGAAGTGAATTCGGATTTAAGTAAATCCTTAATTATTCCGAATTTACTCCTGATTTTTTACAGTGTCCGCAATCGGTAGTTTTTTTTAGAAATATATTTTTTAGGATTCTAAATATTCCAAAGATTATTTAAAAATATTTATTAATTAATAAAAATTTTGAAAGGAAAAGTAAATAAAGTTTCAATAATTAATATTATGTCAATAATTACTTGATTTGTTTTTCACTTTCTTATAAAAAAAATTTTTTACAGCTCCAATGTGTAAATACATGATTTTGTCTTTGCTAAGTAACTTTGATGAAAATCCATGGATGTTTTTAATAGCTTCGGTGCCATCGGCTTTATTGGGTTCTGGACTTTCAATGGCAACTTATTGTTACATTTCTGACAGCACAGAGCCTGATAAACGTGCATGGCGTTTAGCTTGTTTGCAAACATGTCTCACCACTGGATTAGTTATTGGTACCTTTATTGGTCCATTAATTTTTCAACAAATCAGTTATACATTTTTATTTATTATCTCTGCTTTTTTTTGTGCCGTATCATTATTTTATGTATTATTTTTGGTACCTGAGACCGTTAAGAATGTATCTAATGTAAGTTTTATAAAAAATTTATCAATATTTTTAAAAAAATAATTCGTAATTTATTTGTTCTTTTCAGGAAAAATGGAGCAACCCATTCGATTTGTCTTTAGTTAAGGAATTAGTGCTAACATGTACTAAAAAACGTGATGGATTGAATCGCGGAATGCTATGGAGTTGTTTAGTAGTTTTGTCATTATTTACAATAATTATTAAAGGGAATTCAAATATCAGTTATTTATTCGCAAATGCTAAACTCGGTTGGGATATTGTGCAGTATTCAATTTTCAGTGGTATATCAATGGTAATATCAATTATCGGAACATTCGGAGGTCTCAAAATAATGAAAGATTATTTGGGTAATTATTTACATCCACATGAATAAAATTTTTTTAATTTCCCGCAATTGATATTAGAAAATGGCAAAAATCAAAAACTATTGATTTCAGTTCGATTTTTAAAATTTGATCTTTTTAATATTGAAATTTGAAAAATTAACAAGTTATTTCTGATTAAATAGACAATAATTTGAATGAACGTCTGAATGTAATTGTGTAAATTTAACATTATTTTAAACTTAACATTTTACTTGTGCTCAAAATTTTAAAAAGATGTCGATTGCTAAAATTGAACGGTTATAAAAAAAATTATTTGAGCTTGGAGTTCTACAAATTATTTTAAAAATAATTTATTAATGCGTAATTTTATCTTGTATATTATTATTGCAGGTTTTACAGAAATTACAGAGGCATTAATCGGATGTTTATCTGGTTTTTTAGCCACTTTATTAAGCTCTTTCACGACAAAACCCTGGCATATGTATGTGGGAGTTTGTTTAGGAATTTTCGCTGGTATTGTTTTACCTACTATACGATCACTTTTGTCTAAATCTGCTCCTATTGATGATATAGGTACATATGTAATATATATAAGACTGTCAAAAAAATTGACTATTCTTTTTTTCCAAAATTATAAGGAAAATAAGTAAAAAAAGTCAGGAAAAAATTATATTTATAATAAAGTAGTAAGACCTTCTTTGTAGGGCATTTAATTTTCATCAAAAATATCTATTGACTTTTCCGATGCACTGATTCACTGATGAGTGATAAAATTCCAAAATTAAAAAAAAAAATTTCCAATGTTATTTAAGTGGGAAATCGAAAATTACGATGAAGTGGATGTTAATATTTCTATTAACAGCTAAATTTTCCGTAACTTTTGAAACAAAGTCGATTTCTTCGACACAGTCTAATATATATATACATATTATGTTTATGAGAATGTTATAAATAATATGTATCATTGATAATTATATTAATATTATTTTCAGGAAAAGTATTTTCTTTAGTCACAGTTGTGGAAATAATTTTACCAATAGGAAGTGCTCCGTTGTACAGTTTAATTTATTCTTCATATATATTTGTTTATCCATCACCAGTGTTTTTATTAACAGCTGTAATATTTTTTTCAATGACATTTATTATTTTGATTATGAATTTTAAATTCATTGCATCTGAATCTTCTTATCAAGTCACCGTTCAAGAAGACTGATTTTTTTTTATCAGTTTTTAGTGCAGTTGCTGTTTATATAAAACAATTATAATTTAATTTCAAGACCAAATGAGTTTACCATAAAATCTGTGATATCTTTTCATGAAAATATTTTATAAAATATTAATTAATTATCAAGTGTACATTTATAAATAATTATTAAATTATTGTATATAATTATTTGCACCATACGTTGTGTTTAATTTTTATTTTAACAAAATAATAATTTTTTATTTTATAAAAAAGTTGCGAATTGTAAATCGACGATTGTACTTTCTATTTTTTTTTTCTTTTATTACTTTGTTAATTTTCTAGTTTTTACGGTTAATTAAAACATTAATTGATTTTTCTATAAAACTATTTCATATAAAATTTAAAATCTGTTTTGCAATGGATGAAAAAAATACAAAATTAGAAATAACAGGATGGAGACGTTATGTATTGATGGAACCAGCAGTATTTCTGACATTATTAGCTAATGGAATGGCATGTATGATTGATTATTGAAAGAAAACAATAATCCTGATTCAATTAATTGATTATATTTATTTTTTCGCAGCTAATGTTCTTACTGATTTGATTCTCTTTCAAACGTGTAGGCATGTAATGGCAACAAACAAAACCAGCTGTGATGTTTTACATACAAATAGTAGCAGTCAAGAAGCGCGAGAATTAAGCAAAATTATTCAACCACATGCTAGTTATATAATAATGAGTATATCAATGATGAGAAGTATTTTGCCAGCATTATTAATACTATTTTTCGGCCCATGGAGTGATAAATATGGTAGAAAACCTCTTATATTAATTGGAAACTTTGGTAATTAACTATTTTTATATTTTGCTATTATAACTAATCCTAATGTTGCTTCATATTGTTTGCATTGAATCTACGGGTTTCAATACTTGTTTAGCTCATCTAAATAAACCTACTCTCTAAAAACGAATTAGTGAAAGTCACGTGACAATCACTATTTGGCAGTGAATAGTCACTTATTGCTAGTGAAAAGTATACCACTATTTGAATTAGTGACATACTTTTCACTAGTAAACAGTTAATAGTCACTATTTTCACTATTTCAAATTTAAGAGAGTATTTCAGATCGATGAAATTTAGCGGGTTAAAGACCTACGGTTTCTTCTTTAAGTGCAAAAAATTTATATTTTGTAATACCCGCTGCGAAAGTTTGGTTTTCGAGCCTCGCCTGACCGTAGCAAAGAGGCTCATTCTCATATTGCAGAATATAGTATAGTTTCGTCATTGTTTTCGGCACGAATGCCGAATATGAATACTTTCGGTCCTACCCCTTTATCTCTTCATTCATATTTTAACTACTTTTGAGATATTAATTACTTTCTTCGAGTAAAATATTCATTGATCTATTTCTTCCCAAATAAAATAAGTTAAATAAATAAATTGTATATTACAGAGCAAAAGAGAAAAGAAGGACATTCCAACCCACGTGTATAGTTCTCTCCGCTTTGCCATTAGTTTCAAATTGTCTCTCACCGGTTTGACTACTGTCAATAATTGTAAAAAAAAAAACCCCGATTTTAGACTTTTTTTTGGCAATAAAAAAAATTTTCTTTCAGTTCCGTTGTGCAGATATATTATATTAATTATATTAAGTTATCACACACAACATATTATTGTATTAATCATAAAATATGTTTTTTCTTTAGTTCCGGTGTGTAAATATATAATACTATGTACATTAAGTAGTTTTGATGCGAATCCATGGCTGTATTTGCTACCTTACGTACCAACAGCCCTGTTGGGTTCTGGACTCTTGTTAGCTACAACTTGTTACGTCTCTGATACAACACATCCTGAAAAGCGTGCATGGCGTTTAGCTTGCCTTCAAACTTGTGTCCATGTTGGACTAGTAATTGGGACACTTATTGGTCCTTTAATATTTAAACAACTCGGTTATACCTATTTGTTCATCATTGCTGCTTTGTCAAGTTTATCATCATTACTCTATGTAGTATTTGTCGTACCAGAATCTGTAAAAAATGAATCTAATGTAAGTTATATAACTAATCGATTAATTTGTATAAAAAAAAATTCCTAATTATTTTATTATGTTTAGAAAAAATGGGGAAATCCATTTGATTTGTCCCTAGTTAAACAACTAGTACTAACATGTACTAAAAAACGTGATGGTTTAAATCGTGGAATGTTATGGAGTTGCCTATTAGTTTTATCATTATCGAAAATTTTAACTAATGGACATACGAACGTAATTTATTTATTCGTTAATGCGAAACTTGGTTGGGATGTTGTGCGGTATTCGATGTTCCATAGCTTCTCTATGGTTATAACAATTATTGGCACTTTCGGTGGTGTCAAAGTAATGAAACATTATATAGGTAATTACTAATTAGTCACAAAAATTGCAATAAGTTTTTTTCTTAAAAAGTAATTTAATAATTTAGCTGATTTATTATTTTATTACTTTAATTTTTTATTTACAGGTTTTCTAGACATTAGTATCATTTTAGTAGGAAGCTTATCCGGTTTCTTATCAGCTACGTGTCTTTCTTTTGTTACTGAATCCTGGCATATGTATTTAGAAGTTTGTTTAGGAGTTTTCATTGGTGTTATTGTACCCACAACGCGATCACTTATATCCTCATCAGCTCCTGTAGATGATACAGGTATAAAAATCTATAATCATATCAATTATAGTTTAATTATTGAAAACAATATACACTGTGAAAATTTTGGTAAAAATGGTCCCCGAGAACTTTACACGGCTGTGCAGTGTGAAATAACGATGTAAAAAATCCTCGGTGTAAATTATCCATCCGTGTAATTTTAAAACGGTGTAATCTACTTTTTTTACACCATTCAGTGTTACTCGTTATAATTTTTATTAATGAGCAACAAATGATCATTGAACATTTTTAAATACTTGATCAATAACTACGTTAATTTTATTTAGATATTAAATAGTATTTTGAACATTTAAATATTTTTATGATTTGTAATGAAGGAAATACGGCTTTTTTGATCTAGTTTAATTGTTATCTTTTATTATATTTCGGGTAAAGTTTCGTAAAAATATTTTACATCTTCAGACCCAGATCTAAATGTAAGTTAATATTAAAAAAAAAAAAAAAACCAAATATTATACATTTATTTTTTATATATATTTTATATTTAATAATTTAGATCTGGGTCTGAAGATGTAAAATATTTTTACGAAACGATATCAGAAATATAATAAAAGATGTCGATTAAACTAGATCAGTAAAGACGTATTTCTTTCATTACAAAAAATATAAGACTGATTGTGGAATAAATTCAATAAATAAAGTTTTGATGATTATTTTTCTTAATGCAAAATTACCATAAACTTATACATTTACACGCTTGACGGTGTAAAAATTTTTAAATTACACCGCTTAAATTTCACACGATAATTGGTGTAATTTTCACACCAAAATTTTTACACCGAGTCCAAAAAATTTCTACAGTGTAGGACAATAGTCTAAATTTAGTATTATTTTTTTTAGGAAAAGTGTTTTCATTGGTGTCATTTGTCGACACACTATTGCCACTAGGAAGTGCGCCATTATACAGTTTATTATATTCTTCATATATATCAGTTTATCCATCGCCAGTATATTTAATGACGTCTGGAATGTTTATGTCAATGATATTTGTTTCTATATTTATTTATTTGAAATATTTCAAAGAAAAATCGCTCAATTAATCGGATGTTTAAGTAACATATTATTTATTATTAACTTTTTTCTATTGAAATTGAAAATTTTCAAAAAAAAAAAAAGTTATTGATTTGAGTCTCATATTGAGATTCAAATGCTCAACAGAAAATTCGATTATCGTCATTGGTGAAAAATGACGTTTCTATTCATTTGTCGATCATTATTGTACAAATCCGCTCGCTATTTTTATACGCATATTTTATAAAAAAGCTGACGCTGCGCTTTCGCGCGCTTTTGAAAAGAGGAGTTTTATTAATTTATTTACGAAATATGTAAAATAAAATTAAAAAAAAAATAATCGGACATAAAAAAATTAAACAATTAAAAAATGCACATTTCTTTTTTTTTGAAATCTACATGTTCAATTTTTTTTTTCTATTAGAAGTTGTTTTTCAAATATGCCAGTTTTTTAGGTAGAAAATGCGAAAAGTGTACATTTAGATGCTAATAATATGATTATCAACTCCAAGAGAACTTCGAAAAAATAATTTTTGATTATTCAAAATTGATAATTAATAAAAAAAATATTTCTAAATAATGCACTTTTAAATTTATTAAATACATCATGCATTCAAATTCCTAGTAACGTGATTTTTCTTTTAAATATCTTTAGCCAAGCTTAATTTTTGCCGGTTCTGCTATTCTCAGGGTCATTGTTTTTTAATGATATTTCATATCTCGAATATGAATTTATAGTCCGATTAGCGGGAGAGAAAGAAATGTGTAAATTGTCCCAGCAAGAGAGTTTACTTCGAGTGTTTCCGGTTTTAACTCCCACTTTGGATATTCTATGTACTAAATATTCTCCCATTTTTATTTCCGCATGCGCAGTTTCAAAGTATACGGTAGTGGGAGCGATTTTCATAATTCATTTCGGCACACGAATTAAAATCTCTCGTAAATTGAACTATAAAATTTTTTACATCTGAATCATATTACCAAGGCATTGTTCAAGATGACTGATTTATTTTTCTCTCCGTATATAGTGTAATTGATCGCTGTTTGAATAAAATAATTATAATCTTCTAATTTCAAGAACAAATGAGTTTATAAAAAAATTTGTGATATCTTAAAATTTTCATTTTTATAAATAATTATTAAATTAATTTACATGAGTTTCTACGATGAATGATTTTTTTTTATTAACATTCATTTTTAACAAAACAATAAGTTTTTATTTTCTGTAAAAGTTGCGAGTTGTAAATCGACAGAGTTTACAGATAAATTTTTAAAATAACTTTTTTTATATCAATCATTTTGTATTAAATTTTAAAATTACTTCGTGATGGATAATGAAAATACAAATTTAGAAAAAGCGGGATGGAGACGTTATGTATTGATGGAACCACCAATATTTCTATCATTATTAGCCATGGGCATGACAAGTATAATTTATTATTGAAAAAAGATAATAGTGCTGATTCAATTGATTATTGATTATATTTATTTTCCCGCAGATAATGTCCTTACTGACTTGATTATCTTCCAAACATGTAGACTTGAAATGGCAACAAACAAAACCAGCTGTGATATTTTACATACAAATAGTAGCAGTCAAGAAGCGCGAGAATTAAGCAAAATTATTCAGCCACATGCTAGCTATATAATAATGAGTACATCGTTGATCAAAAGTACTTTGCCAGCATTATTAATACTATTCTTTGGCCCTTGGAGTGATAAATATGGTAGAAAGCCTCTTATATTGCTTGGTCATTTTGGTAATTTATTATTTTTTTTTTTATCATAACCAAATCTGATGTTACAAATTATCTACATTAAATAAGCGAGTTTCAATACTTATTTAGCCAATTGAAATGAGCTTATTTTAAATTAAGGTAGTATGAGCACCAAGGAAATTTTAAATAAAAGGCTTGATTTTTTTTTTATATGAAGTTGGACTGTCCAAACCAATTCTGAAAATTTTAGGGGGGTTGCCCGATTATTTAAATAAATAAATGACTTCAAAAGTAGGCATATTTAACATTGGCTTTATGGTAAAACGGTATTTTAAATTAATACGATTCAGCGAGTTGAACACTGAGAGAGCAATTTATTTGACTGAACAAAATCATTTATTTCATTCAAATATATATTTGTTTATAGTTAACAAATCTTGGTAGAAAAAGAGTCCAAATGAAGATTTGTTAACTATAAAAAAATCATTATTTCATTCAATTGAGCCATATCTTTGTCTCAAATAACCAATAATTGGGTCCATTCAAATATGGGATTTATTTGCCTGAAACAAATCTCATTTGGCTTAAATAAATTGTTCTCTCAGTGAAACCATCGGTTTCTTTTCTGTAGAAAATGTCTATTTTCTGTCCTCTATTAATCTCTTAAATTAGTTCCTGACTCAGTTTATCCCTGTCAATTTATCCTTGTATGAGTTTATAATAAACTTTGAAAAAAATTATATGTCATTATTATAATTAACGAAATTAATAATTAAATTCCTGCTCAAAAATTTCATAAAGTTCGATAGATTCTCATAATTTAAATTCTTACAGAAATTTTACGAGAATGAATGAGTTCTATGAGAAAGTGGTATAATTCTATTCGACGTGCATAAAAAATTACAGAAAATATATCGTATTGCACGGGATAAAAGACGAATTCAGACTTTCTTTGATATGCCAATTGACGTCTCGTTGAATTGTTTCGTCAAAACACCCCTTCCTTTATCACAGAACATATTATTCTGATAATCGCAAATTATGTTTTTCTTTTAGTTCCGATGTGTAAATTCATAATACTATGTATATTAAGTAGTTTTGATGCGAATCCATGGCTGTATTTGCTAGCTTATGTACCAACAGCACTGTTAGGTTCTGTACTCTTGTTAGCTACAACTTGTTACGTCTCTGACACAACACATCCTGAAAAGCGTGCATGGCATTTAGCTTGTATACAAGCTTGTGTCCAGGGTGGGCAATTAATTGGTACACTTTCTGGTGCTTTTATATTTAAACAAATCGGTTATACCTATTTGTTCATCATCGCTGCTTTGATAAGTTTATCATCAGTACTCTATGTAGTATTTGTCGTACCAGAATCTGTAAAAAATGAATCTAGTGTAAGTTATATCACTGATCGATTAATTTGTATAAAAAAAAATTCTTTATTTATTTATTTTTTTTAGGAAAAATGGGGAAATCCAATTAATTTGTCTTTAGTTAAACAACTAGTACTAGCATGTATTACAAAACGTGATGGTTTGAATCGCGGATTGCTATGGAGTTGTTTAATAATTTTATCATTATTTAGAATTTTCAATAATGGAAATGCCAACATAATTTATTTATTCGTTAAAGCTAATCTTGGTTGGGATATTGTGCAGTATTCAATGTTCAATAGTCTCTCTATAGTTATAATAACTATTGGCACTTTCGGTGGTGTCAAAGTATTGAAACATTATATAGGTAATTATTCACAAGAATTGCAATAAGTTTCTTTTAAAAGTAATTTAACAATTTAGTTGATTTATCTTTTATTATTTTTTTTTTTTTTATTACAGGTCTTACAGACATTAATATGATTATTTTAGGAAGTCTATCGGGTTTCTCAGCAACCATGTGTCTTTCTTTTACTACTAAATCCTGGCATATGTATTTAGAAGTTTGCTTAATATTTTTCATTGGTATTATTTTACCTACAACACGATCACTTTTATCCAAATCTGCTCCTAGAGATGATTCAGGTATAAAAATATATAATTATATCAATTATAAGTTGATTATAAACATAATCAAGGATAATAGTCAAAATATGAACTGCTTTTTTTTAGGGAAAGTGTTCTCTTTAATGTCATTCCTCGACGTACTATTGCCACTGGGTAGTGCTCCACTATACAGTTTATTATATTCTTCATATTTATCAGTCTATCCATCGCCAGTATATTTAATGTCTTCTGGAATATTTATTTTAATTATATCCGTTTCTATTCTAATTCATTTGAAATATATCAAAGAAAGTTTACAATTTTCAAATTTGTAAGAAAAGACAGTTACTGATTTGAGGTTTATATGCATTGAAATTTGACCTCAACAGATCTTAACGTTTTGAGATCTTAGTGTTGTTGGCTGGATTGGGTTCGCCCAAGGCCGTTGTATTTTTATACTTTAATTAAATAAAAAAATCATTTTTTTTTGTACGCTTGCTACAGTGCATGCAACTAAAAATAATATTTTTTGCACAGCTGACGTCACAATTTGAATGATTAGGTATATCTTAATGGCGTACATTTCGAATATGTGTTACAAAATAATAGCTTTTAACTCGGGGTCTCCAAAACTTATATTTAACAATGTATTCTATCCTGCTCACCATCAGGCGAACAGTTTTTCGTATTTTTTATGTACTGCCAATTAACTGCTTTATATGTATAACTAGATTTTTTATGATATGAAAACAAATCTGTGATTAATAATTATGAAGACTAACTATTAAGTCAGCTATTTACCATTTGACCGTTTCTTGAAGAAAAGATTTTATTACTAATTTATTATTTATTAAAAAATTTTAATTGTCAAATTTAATTATTTTACTGGTCAGGGGTCAGTTGTTTTGATAATAATATTTGTGTCTGAGGAAAGACTGTATAAAGCATGTTATTGTCTTAAATATTTATTGACAATTCATTCCACTTGATGTTTAATTAAATTTTAATTAGTATAATTCAATTTAACAATTACATTTTTACTAATTAACTTACTGATATAAGTTTAAAATGTACATTAATTTTGGTTCTGTCTTTCTAGTACATGATAAAGTCGAGAAACTGACGAAACGTACAAAAATTAATAACAAACATTAAATAATAAAAAATTTTTATCTAATGAAACTGTGATTTGTTTATTTTAATTATCATGGATATGAGAACAAAATTTACAATTAATAATTGTTTAAAAAATCATTTCGAAATAATATTATGATTATCCAATTTATGCTTCGATTCTCGCTTTTCATATTTTATAAGATAATTGCTTGCTATAATTTACTTATATGAATTTTAAATTCTTATAAGACATGAATTTTATCAGATCGCTGTTTAGAAGACTGATATTCCTTTTTTCGTTAAATTACTCAGCGCACTATGCTCAGTGCACTTGATTATGATAAAACGTCGCTTAGATAAATAAAATAATGGAAGAACAAAATAATCAAAATCATTTAATCTTAGGGTAAGTCAATTCATAAATAATTTCTAATAATTCTTTATATAATCATATTGTTTTAAAAATTTAATAATTGATAATCATATTCTTATAATAAACTAAAATTAATTTATACCATCTTCTGATTTATTTTAATAGAATGAATAGCAGTTGCTGCTCACGTTAATTATTCCATGTCCTTGATTACCTTGACATTTGTCATTATATATACGTATACATATATAAACTATAAAGTTTGATTTATTAACTATGATAATGCAAGAAAACAAAATAATCTTAGAGTGTGATGGAAATTATTTGTTATCTTTTCATAAAATAATTATATAGTAATAATAATAATGACAGTAATTATAATAGTAACAAAATAACATTTCTAAAAAATAGCAAATTGTGAATTGACAGTCACAAGTAGTCTACAGGTATATTTTTTTATTTACGACGTAC
This sequence comes from Microplitis deprimator, assembly GCA_964016945.1. Classification (NCBI taxonomy): domain Eukaryota; kingdom Metazoa; phylum Arthropoda; class Insecta; order Hymenoptera; family Braconidae; genus Microplitis; species Microplitis deprimator. The sequence continues at coordinate 4,509,433 of OZ024710.1, read as the reverse complement.
TTCCTTATTTTCTCAATTTTTAAATTTTAATGCTAAACCTGTGCAATAACTCACTAATTTTTACGATAATTGTGTGAAATAAAATTTTAATAAATTAATCATGAATGAAAAACAAGTGGATTCAATAAAAACAGGATGGAGGCATTTTATATTGATGGAACCACCAATATTTTTATTATTATTAGCCAATGGAATGACAAGTATGAAAAAATACTAATAATTATTTAATTGATTGATTAATTACAATTATTTTTACAGATAATGTCCTCACTGACTTGATTCTCTTTCAAACGTGTAGACAAATAATGGTAACAAATAAAACCAGCTGTGATATTTTGCATACAAATAGTAGCAGTCAAGAGGCAAGAGATTTGAATAAAATTATTCAGCCACACGCAAGTTATATAATAATAGGTAGATCACTGATTAAAGGCATTTTACCAGCATTACTTATATTATTCTTGGGTCCTTGGAGCGACAAGTACGGCAGAAAGCCTTTAATAATTGCTGGATACTTTGGTAATCTGTTAATAATTTTTATTTATAATATTGCACACCTCAATCGCGATCGTGCCTTGCGATTGAAAATATTTTTTTGACTATTCACTGACGTTAAATCATCTCTACACTTTTTTGATTACTATAAAATGAGTTAAATTGTATACAAATACAAAGATAATTTATTAAGGAATAATTCCGACTCAATTCTAAGTCGATTCATTATTCCATTGATTTAAAATGAATTATTTTAATCCAGAAGTCAGTGCTGTCAATTGTCGTGTATGAATCTTCGGAACCGCGATAACTTTAAAAAAATATAATAAATTGGCCTAATTTTTTTTAGTAGCTTTGTATCTTTTGTCGTAAGAACCCTTTTGAAAATCACCATCTAAATTTTTTTGTTTAATTGTAATTAATAAAAAATCAAAACCGGTCATTCATAAAAAATTTAGCTGTCATTTCTCATTTTTATTATTATTATTTTTTCTTTTCTTTTTTTTCCTTCACCAACTGCTGGCAGCGGCAATAGTGTGACAGTAGAATTAAAAAATAAATTCGGAGTTGATTTTAATATTAAAACTCCGAATCGGAGTGAATTCGGATTTAAATAAAATCCAGATCACTCCGAAATCATTCCACTAAAAAGACAAACTCCCAATTTACTCCGTATTTTTTGAAAAACTCCAAAACTCTGAGTGACGGAGTAAATTTGGATTTCAATAAAATCCGTAATCCAAATTCACGCCTGATTATTTACAGTGCAGTGCTAAAAAAAAGATGAAAATAATAATATATTCAAAGTATTAATAAAAAAATAAAATATTAATAATTATCATGAGCGATTGGGCTATGCCTTTTTGGATTTTCCATCTTTTTTTTTATGATCCTTAAGTTAGCCGACGTCTAATAATATTTAGATTTTTTTTCAAAACGATAAATTAAAAAAAAAAATATTTGAAAAAATTGCACTTACAGTTTTTTAAATTTTCTACATGTGCATATTTTTGGTTACTTTGTTTTTTTGTAAAAAATTTGTTTAAAAAAAATTTGAAAATTTTTAATTGTCTGCTAACTTCAGTATCATTTTTTTTTAAGTTATAAAATCATTTTTTTTCCAGTTCCATTGTGCCGATACATAATACTTTTTATATTAAGTAACTTTGATGCAAATCCATGGTTATATTTACTAGCTTACGTACCAACAGCACTTTTCGGTTCTGGACTCTTATTAGCAACAATTTGTTACATATCAGACTCTACAGAACCTGATAAACGTGCATGGCGTTTAGCTTGTTTGCAAACTTGTGTCAAAACTGGATTAGTCATCGGGACATTTATTGGCCCATTGATATTTCAAAAACTCGGTTATACATTTTTATTCAGTATTGCTGCTTTATTTTGTTTAATATCATTACTATATGTGGTATTTATGGTACCTGAGTCTGTTCAGAATGATTCTGAAGTAAGTTTTATCAATAGTTATGATAAATTACCCAATTGCCAGACCCCTATTAGATCTATTTGCATTTTGTTGTAAATTTACTTATTTTATTTTTCTATTCTTTGATATGATAATTCATCAATAATTAAAAGCATTAAAATAAACTTTAATTATTCGAAAATAAATAATACAAAAATTTTTATACATTTTTTCAATATAAATCTAGAAAATAACTTTTAGGCTCATGTCTAAGGGGACTAGGAATTGGTACAGTTTATTCTTATCACTTCTTATCATAAATTATTTAAAATTAACTGATTTGTTCTCAGAAAAAATGGGGGAATCCATTTGATTTTTCTCTAGTGAAACAACTAGTACTAACGTGTACTATAAAACGTGAGGGTTTGAATCGCGGGATGTTGTGGAGTTGTCTAGCAGTTTTGTCATTATATAAAATAACATTTCATGGAAATTCAGATATCAGTTATTTATTTGCAAATGCTAAACTTGGTTGGAATGTTGTGCAGTATTCAATGTTTAGTAGTGTGTCAATGGTTTTATCAATTGTCGGAACATTTGCTGGTCTCAAAATAATGAAAGACTATATAGGTAATTGTTTACACCAATAATAATGAATCACTCAAATAAAAACTTAGTTATTTTATCGGATAAATTATTGTTGCAGGATTAACGGACATTACAGGAGCACTAATCGGATGTTTATCCGGTTTTTCAGCATCATTATGTCTTTCTTTAGTTACGGAATCCTGGCATATGTACTTAGAAGTATGTTTAGGAATTTTTATTGGTGTTATTTTACCTACTACACGATCACTTATATCAAGATCTGCGCCCGCAGATGATTTAGGTATGAAAATATATAATTATATTAATCATAAATACAAAAATCTTTGAAATGTGTAATGATACTGAATTTAGCTGACGTTTAATAATTTTTGGATTTTAAAAAATGATGAATTATAAAAAAAAATATATTTCGAAAATTGCACCTATAGCTTTTTTAATTTTCTATATGTACACTAAAAATTTTTTGGAATCGGCGTAGTGTAAATGACTCTGTGTAAAAATTTTGGTGTGAAAATTACACCAAATATCGTGTTAAATTTAGGCGGTGTAATTTAAAAATTTTTACACCGTCAAGCGTGTAAATGTGTAAGTTTATGGTAATTTTGCATTAAGAAAAATAATCATCAAAACTTTATTTATTGAATTTATTCCACAATCAGTCTTATATTTTTTGTAATGAAAAAAATACGTCTTTACTGATCTAGTTTAATCGACATCTTTTATTGTATTTCTGATATCGTTTTGTAAAAATATTTTACATCTTCAGACTCAGATCTAGATTATTAAATATAAAATATATATAAAAAATAAATGTATAATATTTGGTTTTTTTTTTTAAATATTAACTTACATTTAGATCTGGGTCTGAAGATGTAAAATATTTTTACGAAACGTTACCCGAAATATAATAAAAGATGTCAATTAAACTAGATTAGAAAAGCCGTATTTCCTTCATTACAAATCATAAAAATATTTAAATGTTCAAAATACTATTTAATATCTAAATAAAATTAAAGTAGTTATTGATCAAGTATTTAAAAATGTTCAATGATCATTTGTTGCTCATTAATAAAAACTATAACGAGTAACACTGAATGGTGTAAAAAACGTACATTACACGGATGGATAATTTACACCGAGGATTTTTTACATCGTTATTTCACACTGCACAGCCGTGTAAAGTTCTCGGGGACCATTTTTACCAAAATTTTCACAGTGTACATATTTTTAGTTTTTTTCTTGCATTGATTTGTTGAAAAAAAAATTCGAATATTGTTAATTGCCTACTAACTTCAGGATCTTAATGTGTGTATTATATTTTTAGGAAAAGTATTCTCTTTGGTGACATTTGTGGATACACTATTGCCACTAGGTAGTGCTCCATTATATACTTTATTATATTCTTCATATATGTCAGTTTACCCATTGCCAGTCTATCTGTTAACATCTGGAATTTATTTCTTATTAATAATTATTATTATAACTATCAACTTGAAATTTATAAGAGATAAATCGTCCAGTAAATCTATTACTCAAGATTAATATTTACTTTCTTTGTACAATAAAATGCTCTTATTATCAACTTACTTGATGTTAATTAACTTATTAATCAATCCTTGAATGTCATTAAAATAATTAATTTATTAGATAGCTTTATTTATTTTCTTACGAAAAAAGGGATACTCTCTAAAAGTATATAAACGAACAATTCTTTTTTTTTACTTGTAATTAAATTTAATATATATGTAATCGAATTTTTTTAAAATCGGTATTAAAAAAATGAATGATAATAAATTTTTTTTCGGCAAAAATGTAAGATTAATAATATTTATGTATTCATTTCATATATAAAAATAATATTACAGTTTATAAAACAAGTTAATTATACAAGTATATATATTTATCATTAATATTTAATTTATTCATCACAAATATTTTTACAAACAACAATCCGCATATTTTTTTAATAAATGTCATTTTTTATCGCAATCATAAAAATTTAAATTACTTATACTTGAATCGTTTCATTGAGTTATCCTTCAAGAAATTTTACACTTAATACTTTTCATTACTCACAACAGTAGTGATCAGTTACAGTAAAATTAATTCAAATAAATAAATACATTTTTTTTTTGTTTAACATTTCATTGATAAATAATTAATGAGTGATTTAAAAAACTAAGTGACTTACATATTATTATAAGATATAATAATAATAACAGTACTGAAGTAGTCTTCCAAAAAAGTTACGAGCTGCTAATAAATATTATTATAAGTAATACGCAGGTATATTTTTATTTATAACGTATTTTTTTATTTTGTTATATATCTTGATCACCTGAGTCGAAATATTAGACGTAACTTGAATGTTTTCAACGTTTTGAACGTAAATTGAACGCTTCTAACGTTTTGAATATTCAAAATGAAGGTTCAGCGTTTTTATAGTACCCAAAATATAATTTCGTAATTTTTTGCTAAGCCTTTATGGCTCCCGGTATCTGCCTTAAAAGCCAGAAGGGGGTACTAAAAAATTTTGGGGAATTGACGTGATTATAATCCAAAACTACAAAATTTATGAAATAATTTGTTCGTATGCTTATATTTCCTTATTGTAAATCTAAATACGTTTTAATTATGTTTTGGATTCATGATATTCCAATTTACGTTCTGAATAAGTTAAAAACGCTCAATTTAAATGCGCAATGTCCAAAACGTTCAATTTATGTTCAAAACGTTAAAAACGTTCAATTAGAGTTCAATATTTCGACTTGGGCAATTATACATTAAATCAATACAATAAATTATTTTTTTACTTATAGTTGTTTGATAATAAATGATAATCGGCTGAGTATTCTCTAACTAATGGAAAAAAAATGTATAAAGTCAATGAAAACTGCAGGGAGATGTTATGGACTGATGGAACCGATATTGTTTTTATTATTATTAGCTGACGGAATGCAAAGTATGATCCATTATTAAAAAAATATGACAATACATATGTAATTAATTGATTATATTTGTTTTTTGACAGCTAATGTCTTCATTGATATGATTCTTTTTCAAACATGTAGACAAATAAAGGTAGGAAACGAAACCGACTGTAATATTATTCATACAAATAGTAGTAGTGAAGAAGCACGAGAGTTGAATAAAATTTTTCAGCTGCATGCAAGTTATGTGATTATGTCGAAATCACTGATGACAAGTATTTTACCTTCATTTTTAATATTATTCTTGGGCCCTTGGAGTGATAAATATGGAAGAAAACCTCTTTTAATAATAGGAACCTTTGGTAATTTTATTTCGTTACTTTCCATTCGATTAGAATTCAATTGTTAAAATATTAAGTTTTTAAATAATTTTAGTCGTGCATTTGTAAATTAATTAAATTAAAATAGAATATCCACCATGGAGGAAGGTAGTGCGCCAGTTAGAATTTTCAACTGATGTCTTCTCTTGGTGTGTCTCCAAAAAAAATGTTCAGACATGACCATGCCTGTTCATGTATGATCATGCCTGACATTAGACATGATCATGTCTGTTCATGTATGATTACCCTGGTCAAAAATAAAACTTGATTTAGACTTGGTGGCGTTAAATCGTGACTAAGTAAGAACAGTTAAGTCACGATTTAAGGCGACCAAGTCTAAATCAAGTTTTATTTTTGACCAGGGTAGGTTTGATATTGTTTCCCGGGGTATTATTATATTATACTATCGTTGAAAATGTAAAGTTAAGAAGTATTCTACTGCGGACAATAATGTTATTATTATTACAACCGTAAAATATAATTTTTTGTTTCAGTCCCACTGTGTAAATACATAATATTATCAATATTGAGTACTTTTGATACGAATCCATGGATGTTTTTAATAGCTTTTTTACCATCAGCTTTATTGGGTGACGGTTGCTTATTAGCAACAATTTGCTACATTTCTGACACAACAGTTCCTGAAAAACGCTCATGGCGTTTAGCTTGTTTACAAACTTCTTTAAGGGTTGGATTATTAATCGGGACATTAACTGGCCCATTGATATTTCAAAAACTCGGCTATACATTTTTGTTTATTATTGCCGCTTCACTTTCCTTATTATCATTACTATATGTGGTATTTATGGTACCCGAATCTATTCAGAATAAACCTACAGTAAGTTTAGTCAATAATTAATTAATTTCGATGTAAAATAATTTCTAATAAATTTATTATTTTCAGAAAAAGTGGGGGAATCCATTTGATTTCTCTTTAGTCAAACAATTAATAACAACGTGTACAAAAAAACGTGATAGTTTAAATCGCGAATTGTTGTGGAGTTGTTTAATAGTTTTATCTTTAATTAGAATAATAGTTGATGGAGCTTTAGATATTAATTATTTGTTTGCGCATGCAAAACTTGGTTGGAATATCGTGCAGTATTCAATGTTCAATAGTCTTTCTATGGTTACATTAATTATCGGGACATTTTGCGGTATCAAAGTAATGAGAGATTTTATGGGTAATTATTTACACCACTAACAATTAATCACTTTAATAATCATTATTGAGTGATATTATCGGATAAATTATTGTTACAGGTCTTGCAGACATCACGCAGATATTAATGGGATGTTTGTCAGGTTTATCCGCATCATTGTGTCTTTCTTTCGTTACTGAATCTTGGCATATGTATTTACACATTTGTTTAGGAATTTTAAGTGGTATTATATTACCTACTACACGATCACTTATATCTAAATCTGCTCCTTCAGATGATTTAGGTATACAATCATATCTATTATAAGTTTATCACGGAGAAAAATGGAGACAAAAAATTTACGATTTTTATTATGCTGTCAACCAAATTTGAAACAGGAAGTTGAGTTGTCAAAATATTATTATGCTGCACTATAATTATTAATGTATTGTAATTATCATGCTATAATTCATACTTTAAACAAATAATATTCATTGCAATTCATCAATAAGTTTTAAGTGTATAATATTTTTTTTAGCGTAGCATAATAATTTTTTGGCAACCCAACTTCCTGTTTCAAGTTTAGTCGACAGCATAATAAAAATTTGTAAATTTCCTCAGCCCATTTATCTCTGTGATTGAATATACATAATACTTATTGAAATTATATTTTTTATAGGTAAAGTGTTCTGCCTGGTGTCTTTCATAGACACACTCTTGCCTTTAGGAAGTGCTCCATTGTACAATTTAATATATTCTTCATTAATATTTGTTTATCCATCACCAGTATATTTAATGACGTCTGGAATATATTTTTCAATGATAATAATTAATAGAATTATGAATTTGAGATTAATTAATCAAAAATCTTCTAATCAACGTGATACTCAACCAGACTGATTTATATATATTAGACTTTGCCAAATAAAATGTATATTTTTTTTCGGTCCCATACGAAAATTACGTTGTATATAATCAAAAAAATTGGGTATATATTTATATATACATATGTAAACTTAAATAATTTTTATCTAATTGAATATTGAAAAGAACTATGATTAATAAAAATTTATTGAACATAAATAAATATTATTGAATACTATTGAAATAATGAAATGTATTTGTTTAGAACTTATATGTTTTTTTAACACTTCAATAAAATGACTAATCCTGTTTCAAATTAACCAGTAATCAAACTTCAGTGATTCATATCATATATAATAATCATTGGTAATAATTGAAAATAAAAAAAATTGCGATAATCGTAGAACGCAAAGAAAATTACACACTATCTTTTCCTGAAGTAATCACAACAATATAAGTATTGATAACAAATAAATAAATATATATATATACTTATATACAGGGAAGAATGGACAGTTGCACATCAATAACATCATGATAATACATAATAATTGTTTTATCTACGGTCTATATTTTGTGTACATTAATAAAATTTAAATAGCTAAATACTTGCTCGTTAAACAAATTTATAACAGTCATTTTAAGTATATATTACTAAACAATTAGTAATGGACAATAAGCATCTAAAATTTGTGAAAACTGGATGGAGACGTTATGTATTCATAGAACTACCGATTTTTTTTGCATCTTTAGCCAATGGAATGATAAGTATGCCAATAAAAAAGTACTCAGCTCCTTAAAATATTATTACAAAATACGATAGAACTTAATCCGATAAAAACATTATTTTTTTCTGTAGGCAATGTTTTCATTGATTTGATTGTTTATCAATCCTGTAGACAAATAGTTACAAGAAACGAAAGTACTTGTGATGTTTTACATACAAATAGTAGTAGTGTAGAAGCGCGAGAATTGAATAAAATTGTTCAGCCGCATGCAAGTTATATAATAATGTGTAAATTATTGATCGAAAGTATTTTACCAGCAATATTTATATTATTTTTGGGTCCTTGGAGTGATAAATATGGCAGAAAACCGCTTTTGACCGTTGGTTACTTTGGTAAATATTTTATTTATTTTCATTTGAATTTTTACCATTAGTACCCGTATCCAAAATGAAGCTTTATTTAGACTTGGTTTATAGAGTCGAAATTTTGAGCCGTTTTTCACAAGACAAACTCGACTTTTTTTATGGAGATATGAAATAAATAGAGTTTTTGCATTGGTTTAGACTTAACTGGTTTACTGAGTTATGATTTAAGACGAGAAAGTCTAAACCAAGTCAAAACTGACTTGTTTTAGATTAATCCGACTTAAATTATAAGGCGAAAAAGTCAAAACTAATGTGAAATACGAAAAACACATTGCACACTAAAAAATACTGCTTTTTTCGACTTGGTTCAGTAAGTCATAAGTAAGGTAAATGACTGTCGTTCTCGAAGTGAAGACGAATAAGTTCAAACCAAGATAAGAAAATACGAATAAGTTCACATTAAGATGAAAAAATCTCTAAAAGTTGACAAAAATTTAATTTAAGTCGAAAAAGTCGGAATCTTATCGAAAAATCTTCGTTAAATCGGTAACTTGAAAAGAAAATAAGGCGAAGCGAGCCTGAATCAAGTTTCGATTTTAACCAGGGTAATGTCAATATAAAATTATTTTTATTCACAGCCTTGATGTGCAACAGTATAATAATATCAATATTGAGTAAGGCTGATTCAAATCCATGGATGTTTTTATCAGCTTCTATACCATCAGCTCTTCTAGGTTCTGGTCTTTTACTAGCAACTTATTGCTACATAAGTGATACTACGGAAGATGATAAACGTTCATGGTCTTTAGCTTGTTTGGAAACTTGCCGTACAATAGGATTAGTAGTTGGTACATTAGTTGGCCCATTGATATTTCAAAACTCTACATATAGTCGTCTATTCATTATTTCTGCTTCCCTTTATTTAATATCCTTACTTTATGTATTACTTTTAGTACCTGAAACTATCAAAAATGAATCTAACGTAAGTATCATTTATTTTTTTTATAATTAAATAATTACTTGATTAATTAAATATATTATTACAGAAATGGGGGAATCCCTTTTATTTTTTTCTTGTGAAACAATTGATATTAACTTGCATAAAAAAACGTGAGGGTTTAAATCGTGGATTATTGTGGAGTTGCCTATTAATTTTATCTTTATTTACAATTATTGTCAACGGTTATATGAATATCGCTTATTTATTTGCGACTGCTAATTTCGGTTGGAATACCATAGAGTATTTAATTTACAGCAGCGTATCTATGCTCTTATCGATTGCGGGAACATTTGGTGGTCTCAAAGTAATGAGCGATTATATCGGTAATTGTTTTAATCACTAAGAAATAATTTTAATTTTCTGATTAGAAATCTCGATTGAAAGTCGGTCGGATTCAATCAGAATTTTTAATTAGAGTTAATAATTTTGTCTTTACCAAATAATTCTCCCAGGTTTAACTGACATCACTAAATCATTGATAGGATGTTTATCTGGTTTTGTAGCCGGTATAGTTTATTCTTTATCTTTGAAACCCTGGCAAATGTACTTGGCAGTTTGTTTCGGAATGTGTGCTGGCATTGTATTACCTACTACTCAATCTATTATTTCTAAATCTGCTCCTGTTGATGATTTAGGTAAAACTGCATATTAATTACATACTAAATAGACAAATAATAAGTCTGTCTAGAGTAGAAGTACCGTTTTTGGCCACTTAAAAATTTAAAATAAAATAATTCGTATAAAATACGCAATGACATACAGTCGAATTCCATTAACTCGGACAGTTAGTCTACGGAGGAGCGGAAATTTCTTGGAGTTTCCAAGTTAACGGATGTTCCTTCTCCAAAAAAAGTAAACTACATGCATGTGCTCCTACATCTACATAAATAATGCAGATATAAACACACACAAATGTATAAAATTGGATAGGAGACATCGCGGCTCGTAGCGGGGGTCAATATTGAGGGGAAGTTCCAAGATAATGGAATCCGAGTTAATAGAATTACAATAGAATTTTTTAAAAATACTTTTTCATTAATCAAAATAAAGTATTAAATGTCCAAAAATGGAGCAGTGGCTACAAATGTAACTTCTACACTAATTACAATATATTTTTTATATTTAGGCAAAGTATTTTCGCTGGTAACATTTATGGAAACAATATTGCCATTAGGAAGTGCGCCGTTATACAGTTTGGTATATTCTTCATCCATATCAGTTTATCCCTCGCCAGTTTATATATTAACATCTGGAATATTCTTTTTAATGATCATTATTAACATAATTGTAAAGGTAAAATTTATCAGATATGAATCGTTCAATCATTCTACTGTGATAAAAGATTGATATAAATTATTTGTAATCCTGCTGCATTTAGATTATCGTCTTACAAATTTACATGTCCTTTGTATAAATTTTTTTTTTTTATTCAAATAATTATTTATGTATTAAATTATTGTTACAGACCTAACTAGTATAACAAAAGTATTTCATAGTCTTTTACTTTAAAAGCTTAAATTTGAGAACTTGTTTTAAAGTTTTATTATTATTAAGTGTTTAATTTTTAATAAAACTATTTTATTGTTATCAATAAAAAATAATTTATTGCATGTAAAAACAGGAAAATCAATAGAAAATTGAATTATCATCAATGTGTTTTTTTGTTAATTTGAATTTGGCGCCTTATCTTTTTTATTCGGGTTAATTCGGGTATTTTACCGAACTCCGATATTGTGAAAAAAAAACCCACTTTTTGCAAATATTTTTAGACTTTAAACTTTCATAACCGTATTCAAATTTTATTAATTAAATTAAAATAATTGAAGCATTAATTTAAAAAAAAGATAAGGCAGCAATTTCGCCACAATATAGAATTTGAAAAAAATTACTTACAGTTTTATCAATTTTGGGAATCAAACGAAGTTTGTTAAATAAATTTCAGCCGTCGAAATTTGAAAATTCGAATTATAATATTGACATGAAGACTTTACTAAAATGTATTTAACAAATTTCGTTTAACTTCTAATTAATAATAACTAAGTATTTTTTAAAATTTATTATTAACTGTTTTTTACAGCAAGTTTGTTTATAAAAAAAAAAATTATTATAAAAAATAATTTGTCATAGTTAAAATATTTATGTAAATCTATAAGAAAATAACAAAAGTCTATTTACTATTTAAATTTTATCAAAATAATCAACATGATCGCCTGATTTATACTTTTGTTCTTTTAATATTCCAATAAGACGATCAACCGTTTGATCAGTAGTCAATTGCTTCCTTTCTTTACGCGTATTACTCATAGTTGTTCTTATATTAATATCTGCAGCAGTTTCTGCTATCGTTCTCAGCATATCAGTTTCAACTGGACCTGGTGAATAATTTAAAACATTCACCTCAGGGAATTCATGAGCAAAAACCTAAAAAATATAAATCATACTGAAGTTAGCTGAAGTCTAATAATATTTGAATTCATTTATAAACGATAAATTAATAAAAAAAAAATATTTCAGAAAATTGCACTTATAGTTTTTTTAATTTTCTACATGTGCATATTTTTAGTTTTTTTTTTTTTAATTAAATGGTAGAAAAAAAAATCCTGCTAACTGCAGAATCATTCAAATATTTATGAGTGTGAACGTAGCTGACAATTGTCATTTTTAAAATTTTTAAATAATTGAATTAAATGTGAATCGAATAAAATTGAAAAAATGCGCATTAATAGAATTTAAAAATCAGTATGTGCATTTTTTAAATTTTTATGTTTTCAATTTTCTAATTCATTAATTCGTAATTTCAAAATTGTCTCATATCTGCTACGTTCACACTCATAAATAATTATACAAAAAAATTATGATCCTGAAGTTGGTAGACAATTTAAAATTTTTTAATTTTATTTTAAAAAAAATTGACTACAAAAAAAAGAATACGAAAAATATGCACATGTAGAAAATTTAAAAAACTGTAAGTGCAATTTATAAAAATATTTCATTTTTATAATTTATCATTTTTAAAAAAATTCAAAAATTATTAGACGTCGGCTAACTTCAGTATCATAAAAAATTACATTAATTATTAAATAAATAAATAAAGAAAATGAATTACTTTAAAATACATTTCACGTCCAGCTTTTCCAGTACAATAATAACCCATAGATTTAAAAGGTTCTATACCGCAAAGTGACGTTATATTAATAACTAATTTTTTAGCTTTAACTTTGTCATTAAATATTTTCATGAAAACAGAATTTAAAACAGCTGGTGAAAATACATTTAAATCATAGTATTTTCTCCACTCATCAAAATCATCCATATCAACAGTAAACTTTGATAAATCTCCAACTGATCCAACATTGTGGACAACAACAGCACGATCATACTCACCAGGATTTACATATTTATTAATTATACCTAAAAGATAAATAAAAAACATCAATAAATTATTAATAAAGTTAACAACAGCATAAACAATTAATAATTAATTAATACCAGCCAACTGATCAGCTTTTGCTACAGATAAATCAACGCTAACGTAGTCAACATTAACATGATTACGTATTTTACCAGCTGTTTCCTTCAAACCATTTTCATCACGTGCCAGTAATAATAATCGTGAATCTTTGTCTAATAATTCGGTAAATTTTATTGCTATTTCACGTCCAATTCCTTTACTTGCTCCAGTTATTAAAATAAATACTTTTCCAGATAATAATTCCACCGCCATTATTACTGACTGATAAAATCACAGACTCACTGACAACTCAGATCAACTTGACGACTACGACTACAAAAATAATAACGATAACAGAAAGGGCGTAGGATTTCAACAGGTGTCTCTTGTAAAACTTTTTACTCCATAATATTTATCACTAAATACATAAATTTTTTTAAATTTATCAATAATTTTATGAATATTGTAATTTTTTTTTTATAATCTGAATAAATCAATAAGTATATACTTTATATACATTTTTTTATCAGTAAATAGAAAAAAAAATTGATCAATATCTCAATTGCGCTGTATTATATAATATGATAATGAATTTGTCACTTGTATCTCTGATTAATTTGAATTTTATTAACAAGTAGTTAATTAATTAAACAATTATTTAAAATTTATTATGACTAAAGTAAAGTATGATATTGAGAGCTGCAAATATTTAAAAAATGGATTTATTTTAAATGAACAAAGAAAATACTTTTAAATTTGCATATAAAAAACTAGAAAAAAAGTTTTTGAGGATATTGTAAAAATTTTATTTCTGTTATGAGTAATTTGTTTATGAAAATTTAAACATTGGCTGATGGATACTTTCAGTATCATATGCAAAGTTACAGATAAATAAATAGCAAATACAATTTTCATGCGGCTGAATTTAATTTTAAGTTTTTTTACAATTACTCTTGTAAACAAAAAAATCGTTAACAAAAGGTTGAAAATACGTTTGCTATTCTAAATTTTAAAACGTGACATGACAATCTTTTTTTTAAACTTTTGAAATTTCAAGGGAAAAACCAATGATTAACTACAGAAAAAAAAAACGTTCAGAAATAGTTAAAAATCAGCTTTTTCTGAACGTATTTTACTTGGAAAAATTAGAACTTTTAATAGAAAGTCAAAAAAGTTGAAAAAAAAAAACAAAAAAAAACGTTCATTTACAGTATTAATTTTTTTTTTTTGTATTTCCAGAAGTTTAAAAATCGTTTAAAAATTCCAAGTACCAGACTTGGCTTTGTGACATCTATAAGATAGAAGTTTTGAGACTTTTTTTTTGACGTATTTATAAGCCACCAAAATGTTGACAAAACAATCAGAAATTTATGTCACCGAAAAATATCTGCTTGAAAGATTTGACACAACTGGCGGTAAAAAGTAAATTACAAATAATTGTCAAATAAGTCATCTAAACAATTGTTTAATTGAAATGACTTTTCTAGGACTCAAAAAAGAAGACAAATTTCTTATGACTCCTAGGACCAACATCTATATGTCTTATTTATTATAAAAAGACGTAGCTTTAAGACAAAAAAAAAATTGTCTTGTCCTTTTAAAAGACATCTTTATGACATCTTAAAGTTGTCTGTGTTACTTGGGTGTGTCACATTTTGAAGTTTTAAATAGTCAACACTTTTTCAATCTTTTTTCACTAATTTTTGTTTACACGGGTAATATTATTGTAATTAAAATTAATTTGTTAATTAGTTTTAATAGTATAATGTGTTATTAATATTAATACTGAAAATACTAGACGTCTGATTTAAATAATTTTTTAACAAATTGCGAGTTATCAAAAATAATTATTTAAAAATATGGACACATAGATTTTAAAAAAACATTTCTATGAATTTTTAAAATTATTTTCTTCAAATATTTTTCATGAGTACATTTACATTGATTTCATGTTGACATATAATTTGACATTTTAAAGTTGCGTAATATATCCGAAATAAATAAAAAACAAGACGTCTTATATTATAATAGTTTGATTGTCTGTTACTTTCAATATCATGATTATTGTCCTTTAAATTGAAAAAAAAAAATAATAATAATAATACTTATACTAATAAATATTTCCTGATTGAAAAATTTAATTTCTTAATAATAAAAAATCTGCAATTTACTGGCATGATTCAAACGATTTTTTTTTAATTAAAAAAAAACAATTAATCGATTTATCGGAAACTAATAAGTATCGATTTTATTTTTTCAATAATTTATTCCTATGCAAAATATATCTAATTAAAAATAATTAGTCAAAAAAATTTATTTCTAAGAAATAAAATTTATCTCTCAGCAGTCGAAATATCAGTGACGGTAAATTAAATATTTATTTGAACCTGAGCAATATAATAAAAGTTAACAAATAAAATAAAAAAAAAACAATAGTATTAACAATAATTTTTTTTTAATACATTTCAACAAACAATAAGTACATTGTAATCACATAATAGCAACTAATAATAATTGTAGTGCGTTTATTACTTTTTATAGTAGAACAGTAAATTGTGTTAAGATTTACAAATGAGAATAATTTTTTTTTTATATATTTATTATTAGTTAATGTTTAATATTTAAACATTAATTCCTTTAGCTTTAGCTTGATCTTCGTATTTCTTACGGTACATATTGTTGGGGTCGTATTTGACAGCTAATTTATCCCAGAACTCTCTTTTCTAAAAAATAATTATTAAAATTATTATATAATATAAGTATTTGTTTATGTGTTTGAATATTTAAAAAAAAAGAGCCATGACTTTTGGGGAATACCCACACGTTCCTGGTTTAAAAACTAGGACACGTGAAAGTTAAACGGGTTTGAAAGGTATAGTTTCCTTTTATACAAACGTACAGATGTAATATGTAATAATGAGAATTTACGGGTGTGTAACATTAATCACATAACTGGTTTCAGTATAAATCCATACATAATAATGTAGATGTAAAAAAAATAAACTAACATAAAATAATGGAGTGATAAAATAACATAAATATACTTACGTTATTGACCAAGTGTCGAATAACTTTTTCACTTTTAGTTTTTTGTTTTTCAGTGCAGCTTTCACAACTAGTGGCAAGAGCATCAGGTAAAATCTCTAAATAAAATAAATAAGTTGATTAATTAATAAATTATAAATCTATACATTTTTAGATATTTATTTAATAAAATTATAATTAATAATTACTTACCTTTTAATTTAGTTCCTTCAGGCGTACAAGGTCCTTTATCTAACAAACAATTAACGTAATGCTTTAATAAACGATCACTGCCTAAAATACCATCAACATCAACTTCATCGAATTTATCGGTATACGGGGTAGTTGCTGCCAAAGCCACTGCGATAATGGCAAGAAAAATTATAGCGACCTATTAAAAATAAATAATATATTTTATTAATTAACAATAATTAATTATTCGGATCCTGAAGTTACCAGTCAATTAACAATTTTTTTTTCAACAAATTAATGACAAAAAAAAAATCTAAACATATGCACATGTAGAAAATTAAAAAAACTATAGGTGCAATTATTTGAAATATTTTTTTTTTATAATTTATCATTTTGAAAAAAGTCATAAAATTTTTAATTTATTATTTAAAACCGACAGGTTTTTATTTTTAAATAAATAATTTTAATATTAATAGTGAAAAATTTTGAAAACTCATATATAAAATTTTTCAAAATCTATATTTTTTATAATAATATTTCTTAGTATGAGCGTAAATATATCAGACATCAGAACAATTTTTAATTATAAATTAATAGAGTAAATAATTAATAAAATAAAATTTTTAAAAAATGCGCATTTAAAAAATTTAAAAATAAATAAGTGCATTTTTTATAAATATTATTTTTTAAATATTTACTCTATTTATTTATAAATTTAAATTTGTCTGATGTCTGCTACATTCACACTCGTTTCTTAGTTCATAAAAAATTTTTGAATGTCTGTTTTTTTCAGTATCGTGATAAATTTTAAATTGAAAACAAAAAAAAAACAGGAAATAAAAAAAAAACTAATTAGATAAAATAACTATAAATAATTTATGACAGTTATATAAGTAAACAGAAAGCTAAAGTAAAATTTTATTCTTACCTTCATATTGATACGTTGACGAGATCCAACGACCAAGAGTAAGAAGTAACTGATGCTGTAGCTGGAGTGTCCGCGTCTTTTATATTAGCTGATGAAGGGTCCTAATTCGCCGAACTCTCTCGCTCGTTTCATATATATATTTCTCATTCCATTGACTCGTGGACATGACTGGGCTGATGGGGATCATGTTAAATGTTATTTACACTGTCGCTCTGCATACTAATGAGATCTATCTTTCTGTATAATACTCACAGCTTACGTCTACGTAAAATCATCATCTCAGTATTCATATTCAGTATCTCAAAGACTCGTCTATGATATTATCGTGCGTCATTCTTAGTTTTTTTTCAGGACATCAACACAAACGTGTTTTGCAAACCTTTTTTTAAGCCAATTCGTCTTAGCTATTTTTTGTTAGCACCCACGAAGAAAAATACTATGAATCATTAATTATTATTGTAGAATTAATAACTGGCCAAAGAGCAACTATTTATATTGACATATTGATAGCTGCAATTATTATTTAAATTCACTGTAAGTGTAATTTTATTATTGTCGATGTACTGCTATCAATATTATTATTTAAACTATTTACAAATTATCTTATGATACTAAAATTCGCCATGAGTGTAAAAGCATACATTTATAATTACATATGAAAAAATTAAATAATTAAAATAGCAAAATTTTTAAAAATGCATGTACTGAATTTTGAATTATCTGAAAATGCATTTTTTTATTTTTATTTTATTAACATTTTAATTTATGATTTCTAAGTTTTAAAAATTTTCAGATGTTCGCTAACTTTACTATCATAAATTAGCCGGCGTCTATAATTAGTGGATTTTTTTAAAAATAAATTTAAAGAAAAAAAATATATTTAAAAAAATTGCACTTATAGTTTTTTCATTTTTCTACATGTGCATATTTTTAGTTTTTTTTTTTTTTTTAATTAAATTGTTAAAAAATATTCAAAAATTGTTAATTGTCTGCTAACCAGGATCATATAATGAGTACGAATTTTAAATTATTAATAAGTAAAGTTAATAATAAAAAAATGCGCATTTAAAAGTTTTTGAATTAATAAGTGCATTTTTCATAAATATTGTTTTAATTATTTACTCTATTTAATTATAGTTTTAAATTGTATGATGTCTGTTTCATTTACACTCATATCATATATTATCTTTTAAAGTTTTTTTTAAATAAACTTAATAATGAATAAATTTACGTACATCTTAAGAAAATTCTCAGTATTTATTTTTAAAATGTTCTTACTGTATATTTTTTTATCTCTCATTGCAATGTAAATTTTTTTTAAATTTATTTTATTAAGTATTTAAATTTAAATTTGTTTTAATTATTATTTTAAAAATTCCTTTGTTAATATATTTTTTTACAATAATTATTATACAAATATATAATTAATATATATAATTTTTTTTAATGATCTTGACATATGTACGAGAGACTTCGATGCCAGAGTATGAATCATCTTTTTACCGCAACTCTTACTACCACAGAACTTTTGAACTTTGTATGGCAGTCATATATATTTTTATTTCATATTTTTTCAAATTATTTATTATATATTTAAGTCAGATTACTTTTTATAAATATCATTATTTTTTAAACGAATTCTACTTTTAAATTTATAAGTATGGATATAAAATTGTGTAATATTCTGGAATTGAAAATAAAAAATATTGTCCATGAACGCATTGTGTGAATTATTAGATCCTGTTTATGAAGGTTTTTATGTAAACAATTGCAAAAAAGGTGTTATCATGGACAGTGATATAAATAAATGATCAATGGTAATCAAAACTTGATATGGTCTTTGTAATATTAATTTTAATTAGACACGTGTTCAAGTTAGACGGGATCGATTATCCCAATAAAAAAAAAAGGATCAAACTTTTAGATATCGTAAAAAAATTCAAATTAGATTGTCCGGAAGGACAACTGGTTTACGTCGTTAAGGAGAAAATAAAAAAAAAGTTATTTAAGATGTAGAGAAATAAAATAAAATATAATAATGAACCGTGAATTATATGACCTTCAGATACAAGTTTCTGTAGTCAAATCAGTCAGGATTCTTGACACCGACCTCGAACATCAAATGACCGTGAATTACTTGTTTTAATTTTTTATAAATTATTTTAAATAAATAAACTAATTATATCAGTTACGTTTACTTGTTACGGTTTAATAGTTTTTTTTTTTTAGTTTAAAAATAATTCAATAATTTTTAACGTAATTAGTTTCGTACAAAGGAATTTATTAATTTAAAAAAAAAATTATGGTTGCATAAGAATTTAATTGAAGTAATGAATTATTAAGAAAAATTATGATGAAAAAAATGCTAGTGATGTTAAATAAAATAAAAAGCCGTCAAAATTTTCTGATCGTTGGGTTTTTCCACACTTAGGATATGTAAAATTTTTATGTAAATAAACTCAAAAGATTGTTCTAATAAGATAAAAAAACATTAAGACAAAAATATAATTCATGATTTATTTTTTATTTGGAAATAAAATATTTTAGAATAAAAATAAGTTTTAATAACAGACGTATTTTTTTTTATCTTCAAGAATTGATAAATTAATTATTCAACGGAATAATTCTATTCTAGGAAATTTTTTTCAACGCAATTAGTCCTTTGAACCTGTAACAATAAATAAATAAGTGAATAATTAGTTAATACTATCATAATTTATAAAAAATAAAAAATGTAAACATTTTTTAATTTAAATTGCAATTGGCAATAATTGTGCTAATTATACAAACAAAGCTTGTAAGCTATTATCACTCATATGACAAAAGTCATTTAAAATAAAATATAATATTGCAAGATTCAAAAAATATAATAGAGATTTTTTTAACCCTTCAGCACTCCTGTGTTTTATAGTGTCTCGCTTTCACTACAATGACATCCTCAAATTCGAATAGTGCACTGTGAGCAAAACACTCATAACGCATGGTGACCACAGATTTTTGAAACTGAAATTCCCTGACTTTTCTAGATATTCCAGTAAAATAATTAAAAAATTCCCTGATCATATGTAGTAACATTAAATCATTGGAAATATTTATTAAATTTAAAATAAAATGGTATAAGTTAATTCAATAAATAATCAATCATTGTCGTTAAATTAAACTTTATTTTATTGTTTGTCAATGATCATAGGTTTTTTTTATTTTTTATTTTAAGGGCATTCTCAAACAGTACCCCCCACTTTTTAAAAAATTTCAACGGCTTTCAACTGTCATAACCGTATTAAAATTTTATTAATTAATTAAAAAAAAATTAAAACCTTAATTGAAAAAAGGAGAACGTAGTCGTAATTTCACCGAGGTATAGAATTTAAAAATAATTATTTGCAATTGATTTCAATCAGGAGTTAAACGAAATTTGTTGAATAAATTTTAGCCTATAAAATTTGAAAATTCGAATTATAAAATTGACAAAGATTTTATTGAAATTTATTTTACAAATTTCGTTTAGCTTCAAATTGATATCAACTGCAAGTAATTTTTTTAAAAATCTATATGTAAACGAAATTACGACTACGTTCTTCCTTTTTCAATTAAGGTTTTAATTTTTTTTTAATTAATTAATATAATTTTAATACGGTTATGACAGTCGAAAGCTATTGAAATTTTTTAAAAAGTGGGGGGCACTGTCTGAGCATGGCCTTAAATCTGTTTTTATATAACTTACTCTATAATAAAATATAAATAAATTTTTCATTTTCACTACAATAAATTTCATAAATAAAAACGTTTTATAGAATATTAATAAAATATTAATCAAGTACGCGAATAATAAATATAGTGAAACTTATTAGTTCAATACTTATGTATACTTTCAATGTTTTCGGTTTTTTAACTTGTCAATATACATGTTAAGCTTGAAGTTCCTGACGATTGGTTTCAACTTAGACTTTTTTTTCTAACAGCCTTTTTTATTCTGACTGCTTCATTTTTTCGCTATTGGAATCAATTTCTACTAATTTTTTTCAAGATTATATTACAATCACAATAGAAAAGAAAGTAAAAATTTTTCCAGCTTTGTGACGAAATTCCCTGACTTTTCCAGTATATTTATAATTTCCTGACATTTTCAGGTTTTCCAGTAATGTGGCTATCATGTAACGGGAGTGCTGATGGGTTCAATAATAAGGAAAAAATACTAAACGTTGACTTACCATGACAGATAAGATGAGTTTTACATATAGAAAAAAAAAAAGATTTCTGGGCACAAAAAATTTTTACTCGCTCCAATAAAATTTACTTGCACCAAGAAATTTTTCGCATTAGGTCCCGTTCATAAAATAAGTTTGCACTTACGGAGGGAGGAAAAGTTACTTACAGTGACAAGATGTGATGTGGGGTCGAGGGGTCTAAGGAAACACGAAGTTCGTAGCTGATCGAATAATTTTGCAAATTTTTCTTCCGGTTTTTTTAAAATTTAGTTTTTTTATTACGATAGAAAGTCATTCTTTTTATATTTGTAAATATATAAATATTTCTACGTATATATTTCCGTCATAATGGCTTAATAATTTATTATATTTACTTATATTTGGTATTTTTGTTATATGTTTTTCGACATCGGCACTGGCGTTGCGGTCCGTCACAATCAGTTCCTTTGTATTTCCAATATCAAATAAATTTATTAAAGTTTCATTATTGCAAATAATAAATTTTTTTTTTAAATCTAGAAATTTGTGAATATTCATTGATATATACCATGTATAGAGGGGAGAGATCTCTCATTTGTGATGCAATATTGATAGGGGAGGTCACAGAAAATGTGACATAGCGCAACGGGAGGGGGGGTCTAAAAAAGTAAAATTTTGCGTGACGTATTTTATGAACGGATCCTTCCGAATTGAAAACAAAAATTTTCTTGGGGAGAGAAAAACTTTTCTTGGTACGAAAATGGATTTCTTGCGCCGAGAAAATTTTTTTCTAATCCTCAGAAATTTTTTTTTTTCCGTTGATAATGCAAAATTTTTCTTGCGGCGATAAATTCTTTTTTTCTGTGTAATAAATTTTCCTTCCGTGACACCGATTAAATTCTGCACATAAATAATTTTGTCTATTTAGTATACACGTCATACAATAATACGTCGTTATGAATATATAAGTAGATGCAATGAGACATTGTTTTCAGAAGTAGCAAATATAAGATCATGGCATTCAGAGATCTTGGTGGTTGCGTATATCATCATAGTAATAAAATAACAATTTCAAATTATAATATCGTTATATTAACAAGATATATCGTACCTGTATAATTATTATTAGTTTTTATGGAATTTTTTTATTCAATTGTCGAATCTGTAACATAAATAAAAAAAAAATTACTTTCACTTTTACGTTTTTTTCATCCTTCATTACTTTAGACAATAGTAATTACTAGTCAGATTAGCAAATACTAAATATAATCACGGCAATCAGCGATCTTGGTGGTTATATATTTCATCATAAGTAAATAAAATATTAACAATTATGATATAAAATATGTAAATTACCTTAATAAAATTTTATTCTCAAGTGACATTTCCTGGTGATTATTATCTGTAACAAATAAAATTTTATATTAATTATACGATTGTTTAATCATTAATTTAATAAGCTTGGAGTTAATTTTAATCAGCTAGCAAATACTGAATATAATCACGGCACTCAGAGATCTTGGTGGTAAAAAGTTTCATCATAAATAAATATAATTATAATAATTAGAATAAGGAGAAAAAAAAAATTTAACTTACCGATATCGAATGTAAATAATTTCCGGTAGTGTCTAGTTAATCATATCTGTAAAAAAAAAATTACTTTATTAATTAAACAATGTAATTATTATTAACCATTAAATTGAATTTTTTATTTTATCAGATTAGCAAATACGAATAATAATCACGGCACTCATCGATCTTGGTGGCTAAAATTTCATCATATGTAGATACGAAATATATATATATATAAAAAAAAATTCAACTTACCAATAATAAAATAATGACCCTAATAAAGTTTTATAGAATTTCCTGATCCATCGACTCTGTAAAAATAAAATTAGTTTTATTAATCAGAGGTTATATTCAATTAGACTAATTAATTGAATATTAAATTTTAATCAGCTAGCAAATACTAAATATAATCACGGCATTCAGAGATCTTGGTGGTAAAAAGTTTCATCATAAATAAATATATAAACTGAAATTAGAAAAAGTTGAGGAAATAAAAATTTCAACTTACCGAAATATAATGTATATAATTGTCTTGTCCGGAAGTGTTCTGTTCAGTATATCTGTAAAACAAAAAATTACTTTATTAATTACATAATATAGTTGTCATTACTCAATAAATTAAATTTTTAATCTTAATCAGATTAGCAAATACTAATAATAATCACGGCACTCATAGATCTTGGTGGCTAAAATTTCATCATGTGTAAATGAGAAGCAATATATAAGAAAAAAACAATTAAACTTACCAATAATAAGTCGCGATAGTTTGACAAGATTTCCTGATTCATCGAATCTGTAAAAATAAAATTTAGTTTATTAATAAGAAGTAACATCCAGTGCAACTAATTAATTTAGTATTAAATTTTAGTCAGTTAGCAAATACTAAATATAATCACGGCACTCAGAGATCTTGGTGGTAATAAGTTTCATCATGTAGTTATGTTAATTAACTAAATAAAGTAAAATTAATGTTCAATAATCACCATTAATAATAGTTGTTGTCGGCGGTGATTATACTTCGATTATTATTAATTACTAATGTTTTCCAATGTCCAAATGAATTGATCTAAGCTTCCAGGTGTCTTTCCACTTCAAAGTGACCTACAAAATAAAAAAATTGATAAATAAACCAGTAGTTTAAAATTAAATTAAAAAAAAAAAATTATTACCTTATTTCCTATATGAATTGCTGTACTTAAAATCTAATTAATCAACTTACAACTAAGAACTAAATACTAATTACTTAAAAAAAAAATACAAAACGCATTTAATAGTAAAACAATAATAATTAAAATTTACGGATATTTATACTATTAATGGAATATAAGACTTATCATTAATTATTAGTTAATAGATTAATTATTTTTGTTTTACTATTATTGAGTGTTTGGTTGGAAATTAGTTTGAAATATTTATTATTAACAAAATTAGCAGTTTTAATCAGCTTTTTTAGGTGCACGGGTCTTCTTTGCGGGAAGTGGCTTTTGTGATCGGATGACAGCACTTGCACGACGGAGAGCTGGCTGTAATTATTGAAATTTATGAAATTCGGAGTCTATTTTAATATAATTGCGAGTAAAAATATATCGCGTCACTAATTCCAAATAGACATACTTTTGTACGCCTTTTTGGCTTTAGTCACTAAATTTAAAACCAAAAGGGCGTATAATTTTTTTTTTAATGCTGATCATATTGTAAATTTATACTAAAGCTGAAAATTTGGAAAAAAAAATTTGAATTCAAGCGATATGCCCTTTTTTTTCATTTTTAGCTATAAAATGAGTCTAAAATGTGATTGGCAATGAAAAAAAAATTATACGCTCTTTTGATTTTAAATACAATGACTAGTGTCAAAAGGACGTAAAAAAATATAAGTCCATTTGGAATTAGTGACGCGGTAAATTTTATAATTAATTCAAACCTTGATGAGATCACGGCGGTATTTGTTGCATGATAGCAAGTTCTTTAATTTGTAAAGAGAACGACGTGCTCCAGCTTTCATTGTTTGTCTGATGGTAGCTTTAGCTGGCTTGGTGGCAGCCTTAGGCTTCTTGTAAACAACTGTGAATCCTTTTTTGTCGGGAGTATCGACAATTCCAACAGTTTTACGGTGTACCAATCCAGAGTATCGGTAGCTGCTCAAGTTGGTTAAATTGCTTGGCTCCTAAATTTAATAATAATAAGTTTTATTTTACACTTTTTCATTAATTAAAAAAAAGTATCAAATGTCCAAAAATGGAGCAGTAGCCATAAATGGTACCTCTACTCTATAGAATATTGTGAGCAAATAAAATTACCGTTGAAAAAGGTTTGCTAATGTTTCTCTTCTTAAGAAGGAAAGCATTGTTGTTGCGGATGATCATCCAGTTCAAATGCGACGACATGATGACCTATAATTAGTTTATTTTTTAATTAATAAATTATCAAGTACCAACACATTTTGTAATCATGATACTGAAGTCTACTATGAGTGTGAATGTAACTGACTAGTGCCAATTTTTTGAATTTTGAAATAAATAAATGAAATGTAAGAATAAAAATTTAAAAATGCGAATTTAAATATTTGAAAAATCAGGACGCGTTTTTTTTTAAACTTCATTATTCTAATTAATTAATTAATTAATTAATTTAAATTTTATAATCATTACATTCACTCATAAGTTAACCGACGTCTAATAATTTTTGGATTTTTTTAAAAAAGATAAATTTAATAAAAATTGCATCTACGGTTTTTAAAATTTTCTACTTGAAAATTTTTAATTGTCTGTTAACTTCATGATCATTCATAATTATCACATGATTTAGGTTAAGACCTACTTGTTTTCAAATTTAATTAGATTTTAAATAAATTTATTCACATTTTCAATGAAAAGAAAAATTTTTTATCCAAAATTTTGGATGCGCAAATAAACTTTACATTTTTTTAAAAATATTTACACCGAAATAATAAATTTATTGGTATAAAATTGGAGGTTAAAACTGACACATGCTTTTAGAAATAAATATTTCTCATAATATTCTCATCATAAAAAAAAAAATTGTTATAAATTTATAAAAATATATAATAAATCAGTAATTAAAGTAATTATTTTTAATTATAAATCTTATAATTACAATAAATAAAATAATTGTAAATATTTTACCTCGTGCTTGTGAGACACAGCAGAAAAAGAGAAACTTTGGAAAGAAAGATGACTTACGGAAACGATGCGTTGTAAATTTAAAATACAAAACAATTATTTTAAATGTAACTGCACAAAAAAATTATTCAGGACAGTTTGATAATTATTTTTATCAATTAATGAGTATGTATTACATGTTAATTAAATAAATAAATAATTATCTTATAAATAAATTAATTGTTACATTGATTTGGCCACGTGACGATTCAAATCATTGGCGGGAAAATTTGAAATTTCGTTGCGGCTGACATATGGAGACTGGAGATGAGCTGACTGATAAAGCTGGAAGTGAATTAAATTTAATGAAGATAATTAGTGATTAAATAATTAATTAATATGGCAAGTGAGGAACATAAAAAATTAGCAGCGTTAATTAAAGACACCCATAATCGTTTGAGAGAAGATTATCGTAAATATGGATCTAATGAAGCTTGGGCACGTCATCTTGCTAAAACTGATGATTTACAGGTTAGTCTATAAATTTATGATCTTAAAATTAGTTGACAATTAAAAATTTTTGGATTTCTTTTAATAATTTAATTAAAAAACTAAAAATATGCACGAGTTTGAATGTAGCAGACATCAGACAAATTTAAAGTTATAAATAAATAGAGTAAATAATTCCAAAAGTAATATTTATAAAAAATGCACTTATTAATTTTTTAATTTTTTAAATGCGCATTTTTTCAAAATTTTATTTTATTAATTATTTACTCTATTTATTAATAATTTTAAATCTGTCTGATGCCTGCTACATTCACACATAAAATATGCACATGTAGACAATTTAAAAAACTATAGGTGCAATTTTTTTAATTTTTTTTTTTTAAACTTATGGTTTTAAAAAAATTCAAACATTATCAGACGTCGACTAATTTCAGTATCATACAAATTATTATATATTAATTTAAAAATAAACAATTAATGTTACAATCCCATGGTACAACCAATCACAAATATGATCACATCCTACCTTGATTATATAAATTGTATCGTCTATTAGACAATAGAATTTATAAGGATTCGTTTAAGTTGTTGAAGGTCCCAATAAAGGAATGAAAGGTCCAATTTATGGTCAAAATTAAATCCTAATTTTTGAATTACTGTCCACCTCCCCATGATTTTACCATAAATTTTTATTTATTTTCATGTAATGAAATTTTAATTAACAGAACTATGCTGCGTCAATGCAAGAATTAGCAATAAATCACTGGAATATTAATAATAATAATAAACAAGAGACAGATAAAAGTAATTGTCGCATACGTTGGATTAAAAATAAATGTTATGAGTATTTTTTAAATGGAGGCAAAGAAAAATATAATGAACGTGAGATAGATATTATGAAAAAATTAAATCTTGATGAATTTAATGATACACCTGAAGAATTATTAAGGAAAAATAATCGTAAAGGCAGCGAATTAGATAAGGAAGTGATAAAAATAAAAATGCTGGACGTTGGTAGCTGCTACAATCCTTTTGCTGATGATGATAGTCTGAATGTTACTGCCATTGATTTAGTACCTGCAAGTGACCAGGTGCTGCAGTGCGATTTTTTGAATGTTGACATTGGAGATAAGACACTGAGTAATGATAAGAAAGGGATAGTGGAGTTTGAAAAGAAATCATTTGATGTCTGTATTTTTTCGCTGCTACTTGAATACTTTCCGTGTCCAGAGCAGAGGTTCAGATGCTGCGAGAAGGCTTATGAGCTGCTAAAAGACTCAGGGTTGCTGATAATAGTAACTCCTGATTCAAAACACGTTAATGCGAATGCTAAAATAATGAAATCGTGGAGATGGGTACTGGCTAACTTGGGATTTATGAGAATAACTTATGAGAAATTACAACATATTCATTGTATTTGTTATAGAAAATGTGTAAAGAAAGATACTGCTATTAGATGGATCACATTGCAGAAAAATATATCTGCTGATGACGTTTTATTTAATTCAAGTGGTAAAATTTTTATACCACAAGATTTTCAAACAGTTTTGACGGATGATAAAGAAACTGATGATGTTAAGATTGGAAAGGAAGATTTAATAAATGTGTTTGATGAACTACCAAATTTATGTGACAACTGATTAGATTTATTTGTTATATTTATTTTTGTCATCGATATCAGAAAAAAATGATGGTAAATTTTAACTACTGATTGATTATTTATACTTTGACAACAGCTTTTCCGAAATTTCCTCCTCGGAGCATATCAAGAAATGCACTAAACATATTTTCGAAACCTTCTGTTACAGTTTCTCGGTATACGAGTTTTCCTTGGCGGATCCACTGGAGATTTTTTTCAAACGCCTCCATTGACCGATTTTTCCACCGCAACATGAGAAATCCTTCTATTTTTAATTGCTGTGTTACCATAGCCGGTTGAATGACAGTACACTTGGGCAAAGCATCAGGACTATCATTGTATGTTGAGACAGAACCGCACACAGAGACACGCCCGTATGGATTCATTTGGTAAATAACTGCGCTCGATATTTCACCACCCACCTACAACAAATAAGCACACAGTTAATGTGTTAACTGTAAAAAATTTCGGTGTAAAATGGACCCGAGAACTTTAGACGGCCTTGTAGTGAGAGATAATGGTGTAAAAAATGTTAGGAGTAAATTATCCATCTGTGTAATTTTTACACGGTGTAATCTACTTTTCTACACCATTTCGTGTTGCTCGTTGTAATTTTAATTAATGAGCAACAAATGATATTGAATATTCTTAACTACTTGATCAATAACTACATTAATTTTGTTTAGATATTAAATAGTATTTTGAACATTTAAATATTTTTTTTAACGTAAAATTATCATAAATTACATATTTACTCGCTTGATGGTGTAGAAATTTTTAATTTACACCGCCTAAATTTAACACGATATTTGGTGTAATTTTCACACCGAGTCCAAAAATTTTTTACAGTGTACATTTAAATACTAAATAATTACCAATTTAAATGAACAAAAGAAAAAAAAATATGAATAATTCTTTACATTATCAAAGTAACAATCAATTCCTTGGGGTGCAACTTTTTTCAGCTGAGCCGCAACGTCTTGTGTTTTGTAATTAATTGCATGATCGAATCCTAGATCATCAATAATCCACTGGCATTTAGCATCACTGCCAGCAATTCCTATGACTTTCATACCTAAAATTTTCCCTATTTGACCAACATGAGAACCTACAGCTCCTGCTGCTCCCGATACCACCAAAGTTTCTCCTGCCTTCGGTTCACAAATTTCCGTAAATCCAAGATACGCCGTATGACTATAAAATTTATATCAAATACATATTAATAATAATTTAAAATTATTTTCATATTTACAGAATTATTGCTGTGAATTACCCAATAAGACCTAACACACCGAGACCAAGTGACAATGGTAAATCACCAAAGTCCGGTAATAATTCTGGCTTCAATTCCAATAAACTGTTCTCGTCAAAACCATTCATGTTTATTATCGTGTGAGTTCTCCAACCTAAGTGTCCTACGATTCTCTTACCAACTGGATAATTTTGATTCTTCGATTCAATTATTAGAGCAATCTGTACTCCAAACATTGTAGAGTTCAATGGAAGTTGTTTTATGTACAGTCTCATATAAGGATCCACTGACAAATATTCCGCTTCAACTAAAATTTCTTCAATAAAAAATTTTATTTTTCCACTCGTGCTATTGATAACATTCCAAATAAATTAATAAAAATGTACCTCCATTTTTTATTGACGGTAACTCCTCTCCCTCTATTTTCAAATCCGTCGATTTGGGCTCTCCTTCAAAATGTTTCACGAGAATATATTTTTTTGCAGTTACCATTTTTTAAAATTTTACACTCTTATTTCTTTATCTAACTGCAAGTTGTCTATTGCAAATGTCAACTAATGCGTAAGATAGCTGAGTAGGGAGTAAGATCATGTGATCTTTATTTAATTATCTATGATTAAGTAAAATGATATTCAATTAAAATAACAATTGTTGAAACGTTTGAACAATAATTTTATTTTTTTCTATATCAATATCATAATAATTTTAAAAAATCATTTTAAATAATTAGGATAGAAGTACAATTTCTGTCCATTGCTCCATTTTTGGACATTTAATACTTTTTTTTAATTAATGAAAAAGTAAAAAAAAAATTTTTCATTATAACAGTGTGATAGAAATATCTTTGAAGAAATTTGGAAAATTAATTACAGTCGATTACTAGTCATAAGCCTGGTCTAGGGGACACAGGGGAAATTTTTTTTAGAATTTCAGTCTTTCCATAACTGTACGTTTAGTTTTGTTCTCAACTTCCCATTATAAGTCTGTTTTATTTTATATGATTTTAAACGACATATTAACATTTTCTTGCATATGCGACTATTTCTTTTCCTGATGCTTATAACGCTTAAGTAAATACTTGCCTTTTTACACTAATAATAATTGTAATGCAAAAAATTATAATGATAACGGTATTGATTACAGTAATAATAAAAACAATAATTTTTGATGAACTTAATGCTCAATAAAATTTTTTATTTGTAACAGAAGCTTTTAATATAATTCTTGATTACAATTATGAACAATAAATTATATTTTACTTAATAACGATTAAATTATTCTCCGCGAAATATAAACAGTAAATTTTCATCATTAATTTGTCTATTTTTCTTATTCTTAGTTTATAATTTTCACAATTTCAACAGAGGCTCAATAACTCCCGATTGAGGGGAAGAGGTTTATGAAGAGCAGGCTTATGGCGGGTAGTCGGCTATATTTAAATTTTTCAGGTGTCCAAAACTGGTCCTAGAGTGGTCAAAAAACGGTACCTCTGCCTTACAACTAATTAAACTTTGACAATAGCTTTCCCTAAATTTTTTCCTCTTAACATATCAACAAACGCTTCAAACATTTTATCAAAGCCTTCAGTAATTGTTTCACCATAGGCCAATTTTCCTTCTTGAACCCATTTAAAATTTTTTTCAAAGCCTTCTCGCGACCGATCGATCCAACGTAATGTTATAAAACCTTCTACTTGTAACTGGTTATTTAAAATACTTGTCAACGAATCAGTGCAGTTAGGTAAATTATCACAATCTTCATTGTAAGCTGATATTGAACCGCAGACAGCAACTCGCCCACAAGGATTCATTTGATGCATAACTATGCTAGAAATTTCTCCGCCTACCTATTAATTTTATAAATTAAATAATTTTAAATGGTAATTATAAAGCAATGATTAGTAATAAATATAAATACATTGTCAACATAACAATCAATGCCTTCAGATGCAGCTTTTTTTAATTCTCCCATAACATTTTGTGTTTTATAATTTATTGCATAATCAAATCCTAAATCTTTGGTAATCCATTCACATTTTTCATCACTGCCAGCAATTCCTATCACTTTCATACCCAAAATTTTACCAATTTGACCCACATGTGAACCCACTGCACCAGCAGCACCCGAGACAACTAAAGTTTCTCCAGTTTTTGGCTTACAAATTTCAGTAAATCCAAAGTATGCAGTATTCCTATAAATTATTTTGTATATTTCCATTTTATATAATTATTTAAAATGCTATTATTTATTTTTTTAGTAAATTAATTACCCGGGATGTCCTAGAACACCTAGAGCAAGAGACGTAGGCAGATCTCCAAGATCAGGTAAAATATAAGGCTTTAAATTAAATACACTATTTTCTGGAAAGTTTTTTAAATTAATAATAGTATGAGTTCTCCAACCAATACGTCCGACAACTCGACTCCCAACTGGATAATCTTTATTTTTAGATTCTATTATTTTAGCAACTTGAGCTCCAATCATTGTTGAATTAAGTGGAAGTTTGTTGCTAAAAAATCTCATGTAAGGATCAACTGACAAATATTCTGCTTCTACCAAATATTCTATGAAAAAAAAAAAAAAATTACAACTTATTTATTTATTCGTTAACTTCTTCTTTAGGCTGAATACCTCCGTCTTCAATAGGTGGTAAATTCTCTTCTACTATTTTTACGTCACTCGCTTTAGGTTCTCCTTCAAAGTACTTTACAATAATATATTTTTTTGCAATAACCATTTTGATATTTTAAATATTAAATAGTAAATTATTTTGCACTCTCGATATTTGTAAACAAATGTAAGATGTTTTTTTAATTTATATATAGACGGATAAAGTAGGGGAATAATATCATGTGATTTAATTTATGAGAGATTAGCTATCTATGTATTTAAAAAATAACAAATTATCAATTATATAAAATTTTATTTGTGAATCTTGACACTTAAAATTATCATTTTTATTGTTATCAATAAGTTTTTAAATGAAGTATTTTTACAAATTAAAAAAATTTTACTCAGGAAATAATTAATTTTAAATTTACTTTCAATTAAAAAAATAATACATGACTAGAAAAAATTTTTTTTTAAATTAAATTTACGGTGAATTATTTTAATCATTAAAAAAATTATATGTAAATAAATTTTAAATGCTAAAAATATATAATTACTATTTAAATATTCACATCAAGATCATCGAGAAGACCCAACAGTTCATTAAATTCTTGTCGCACTATAAGAATTGATGGATCACTTAGTGCTAATGAAACTAATTTTCAATTTGCAGTAAGCAGCCTTTATAGTCGAAGGGAAATTGCGGATTTTTCATTCTGTAAAGTTATCAACAGTCTGATAGACTCGCCTGAGACGATCGAAATTTGGTCTTGTCAGCCCTAAACCTGGTCTTAGAATGTGTCGACTACTCAATTTCGTCAAATCAAATAAAATTTACGTAGTTTATGAGTCACTTAATAGAATAGCAAGACAAGTCAATCGCCACTACTTGGACATTAACTTTTTTAGCAATACAATTATCTCATTCTCAGCCAATATCAAAAGGCTACTTCTGAAATAATACACTGTAAAAATTTTGGTGTAAAAATGGCCCCCGAGAACTTTACACAGCCTTGTAGTGAGAAATAACGGTGTAAATTATCCATCCGTGTAATTTTCACACGGTGTAATCTACTTTTTTGTACTCCATTCAGTGTTACTCGTTATAAATTTTATTAATGAGCAAAATTATCATTGAACATTTTTCACTACTTAATCAATGACTATATTGATTCTATTTAGATATTAAATAGTATTTTAAACATTTAAATATTTTTATACTGCTTAAATTTAACGCGATATTTGGTGTAATTTTCACACCAAAATTTTTACATCGAACCATTTACACTTCACCGAGTTCAAAAATTTTTTACATTGCAATTTAAATAATTTTTTTGTCGATTATTTATTTTTCTTTTGATTTATTTCATATAATTTATTATGTTTATTCATTCGTGTAAAGCCGATTGGCATTAAATAAATAAATGAATAAATAATTAATAAACGTAAATTTATTCAATTATATTTTTAACAATTTATTTTTTGTATAAAATATTAATTTTTGGAAAATTAGATAATATGAATGACGTAAAAAATTTGTTAATTAATTTTTTTCTTTGGTAGTAAATTATTAAGCTTTAACGACAGCTTTTCCAATATTTTCCCCGTGTAAAATACCAACAAACGCATCAAACATTTTATCGAAACCTTCAGTTACAGTTTCATGGTAAACCAACTTTCCTTCCTGAATCCATTGAAGATTTTTGTTAATCCCCTCCATCCAA
Organism: Microplitis deprimator; assembly: GCA_964016945.1. Lineage (NCBI taxonomy): Eukaryota > Metazoa > Arthropoda > Insecta > Hymenoptera > Braconidae > Microplitis > Microplitis deprimator. Next base: position 4,475,286 of record OZ024710.1, on the reverse strand, counting down.
CGATCCAACCAACGCATCACCATGAATCCCTCGAGTTTTAATTGTTGAGTTACAACAGGTGGTTGTATAATAGTACACTTAGGTAGTGCATTAAGATCAGCATTGTAAGCAGAAATTGATCCGCAAACTGCGACACGTCCGTAAAGATTCATTTGATAAATAACTGCGCTGGATATTTCTCCACCCACCTGTTAATTAAAATTTATATATTAAGATACTGTTGCTATTTACTTAAATATAATTAATGTTAATTTAATTTAATTTTACATTATCAAAGTAACAATCAATTCCATCAGGTGCAACTTTTTTTAGTTCCTCAACAACATTTTGCGTCTTATAATTTATCGCGTAATCAAATCCTAGATCTTTAGTAATCCATTTACATTTTTCTACACTGCCAGCAATTCCTATCACTTTCATACCCAAAATTTTACCAATTTGACCCACATGTGAACCCACTGCACCAGCAGCACCCGAGACAACTAAAGTTTCTCCAGTTTTTGGCTTACAAATTTCAGTGAATCCAAAGTATGCAGTATTTCTGTTAATCATAATAGAGAAAAATTAATAATAATGATCCGTTATTATTACACTGTAAAAAGAAGGGTGTTAAATGAAATAACACCGGTGTAGGCGGTGTAATTTGTCGGTGTTAAATCGATGTAAAAAATAATTGCATGTATAGAAATTTAAAAAAATATTTTCAACACCGAAAAATATTTTAACATCACTTTCGGTATTGAAATTCAACACCGAAAATTTTAACGTCTACACCACCTGGACTTACCCCGGTTTTTTTTTACAGTGTATTCACTCAGAAAATTAAAAAATAGGAGTTACTATCTAGTTATGGTAAAAATTTCTACCATCAATCAGATAGTAGTAAATATTATCTAGATGATTGTATAAATCATCTTAATCGTAATATTCATCATATTTATGATAATTGTTACAATCCTGTATGTTAATTAGAGTTAATTATTATAATTATTTTAAATAGTTATATTTATAATCTAGATGGTAACAGTTACCATCAGAAATTATAATTGTTACCATCCTGACAGCAACTGTTTCGAAATTTATTGCAGAAGTAAATATTATCATCCTGATAGTAACTGTTATCATCCTGATAGTAACTGTTATCATCCTGATAGTAAATATTATCATCCTGATAGTAACTGCTACGAAATTTATTGCAGAAGTTATCATCCAATAATTATTAATCCCAATAAAAAAAATTATAACACTAACTATTTTTGCATTCGAAAACGTTCTAATCATTCTAGATGATTGGAATTGATGATTTAGCATAATAAACACAATTACTTAATTCTCTGAGTGTTGTTATTGTTGTAATAAAAATAATGATTACCCAGGCATTCCTAGCATACCAAGAGCAAGTGATAGTGGCAAATCACCAAAGTCTGGTAAAATATAAGGTTTAAAATTCAACAATCCTTGATCTTCGGTACTGTTGACATCAACAATTGTATGAGTTCTCCATCCTAAATGCGCCATTATTTTTTTTCCCACTGGATAATTGGGATTTCTGGATTCAATTATTTTAGCGACTTGGAAACCAATCATCGTTGACTTTAATGGATATCTCATGGTGTAACGTCTCATGTAAGGATCCACAGATAAATATTCAGCTTCGACCAAAAATTCTATCGCAAATAAAACAAATATGTATACAAATTTATTCATCAGATAAATTTATTTAAACGATTTACCTCCATCCTTAACTGCCGGTAACTCCTCTTCCACTAATTTTAAATCAGTCGGCTGAGGTTCGCCTTCGAAATATTTTTCGATTATATATTTTTTAGCAATCACCATAATTTTTATTTATTGACGCTGTTTACTGTAGCGATAGAATGTGGCCTGTCACCGGAACTGGTATGTCGAGTGTTTAATCAAAGATTATATGTTGAATGAGTATTTATATAGACGTGGCGACTCAGTAGATAAAAAACTGACGAGAAAAGGAGTGGGATATTAGCAGACTGCTCGCTGCAGAAAATAAAGCCTAATGCCAACGTACCAATAAATATTTGCTACATCATTATTATGGAACAAAAAAGATATATAAAGATATCTATTCGATAAAATTCATCAGATATGTTTTATTCATTATATAATCGTTGATGAATATAAAATTTACAATACGCAGTTATTAAACTATTCCTGGTGATTGTAAATATTTTATTTTTAAATTTATTATGAGGGCGTTAGTAAAATATTTTTAAGCCCAACAAAAATTTCAAACCGATTAAAGATTATTAAATAACATGAATCATAATCGGCTAGGACTTGGAAGAATTAAAAACACATTCCTGAGATCATGATATTATTATTTCAGTATTAAATACACTTTGACAGGGGTTATCAAATATTTTTGGCTGAGTTTCTTCGCAAACAAAATCTCTAAGTACAAAATACAGACTGTACATCCATTACCTCACACATATCACCATCTTTCACTATGGGTACTATAAAAGAAGATACTAATGTAAGTTTTATTCGACAACTTATTTAAATTAGTGTACTAGTGATTTGATTGAGGTTTTTAATTAGGGATAATCATATTTTTTTTTAAGGTAAAACTTCAAATAGTTAAACATTTATTTCATGGGGGAATGTCTTCAAGAGAAATATGAGTCGACGGACTTATAACGAGTGGACTGATAAAGCGATTCGGCTGTATATGTATACATAGATGTATATAAATATTTGATTCTGTCATAAACTGAAAATATATTTCATTTTTCCTCCACCAACGTAACAACAATTTTGAACAATTTTGTAGCTTTTATAAACCAATAAATTAAAATTTTTTTATTTATCTCCATCAGTAAAACAGGATCCGCAGGAAGTAACTTCACTTTTTTGGATTTTATTACATTTTAATAATTTTCATTACATCTACTATCTCTATTTATTCACTCACCATTTAAATCAACAAAATAAATTTTAAATCATGCCCTACATTCTCAACAACCATCAAAGAAATTTATATTAAGCCTTAATTAATAAGTGCAAATCCTTAGGGATCAATTTCTACTTTTTTTTCTTATATATTATTTTTATTTGCACCAAAAAAAAAAATATTATTTAAATCTAAAAAATTTAAACTAAACGTTCAGTCACCAGTAAGATAGAAGATGAGCAATCCCAGCAAATACTTAATCCTTTTACCATAGATCTCTTAGGGAACGTGAGTATACGTTAATCCTCTTTAGGATGTATGTATGCCTGATTATTCAGTCTCCGCATTTAGAACTCAATGGACCGAAACTAAATTCGCAATATCTCTTTCTGATTTTATCTTTTAAGATAAACGTCCTATAAGATCATCATCTTCATCCATCTTCTTATTAGTTTATAAAACTATCATATTAAGAAAATATTTTATTAAACATTCCATTGAATTCTTAACACTCCTTGAATCAGTAAATTTATTAAAATCAATAAAAAATCAAATAAAAATTTATCCGTCTACTTTTTTAAATAAAACGATTGTAAAAATAATGACATTATTTTTAAATATTTGGATTATTTATTTTTTAAAAATTCAAATATTTTAGATGGGTCAGATATTAGTAAATAGAGTAGTGTTTATATGAATATCATTAGTTCATATAAAAGTATATTTTGTGATTAAGTATGAAAATAATGACAACATGTAATTGTTAATGTTATAATTTATAACATATTTGATATTACATGCGCAGTGTAAACAACTCCGGGTTACATCGACATAGCAGGAGAATAAGGGCATTTAGGAGCTCGTTCTCTGGATAATACAGGTACGGCATGCGTATATAAAATACCTCAAGGATTAAGGTTTATATATAAATATTCGAGAAATTATACACTAAAAAAAAATTAATGATATTTTACTTCGTTTTTTAATTTTTTTTCCCTGTTTTTTTTTTAATAAATTTAATTTTTTTACAATTTATTTATATCGATTATATATTTGTATTGTGTATTTGATATTTTACAAATTTTTAAAACCGTCAAATTATTTTTTGATCACATTGTGCTAGAGATAAACATTTTTTTATTATAATAATTTTTTGGAGTCAAATATTAAATGGGTTAAAAATTCAAGTCATTTAGAAAATATTAAAAAAAAAAATTAAAAATATTTTTTTTAAATGGCCTAAAGTCAACATAAGGTAAAAGGAATAACAACATATGTGCTACATGTTACATAAATGAATATGAGAACATATTGCGCTTACTTGGCGGGTTTAAAAATTAAAAGAGAAAAAAAATATTTGAATGGTATCTCTGTGCGTATATATTATGTATGTTGAGAATGTTCTTTTTGTTTTTATTTTGTGAGCAGACTATAATTCAGAAGGACAAGGCCGCGTGTTATATAAACTCTTGTTATTTTCTGTAATCCTGTTGAAAATGCGTGGGCGCGGTCTCCTGCAGTACGAGGGCCGGCCGAGATTACATGAGGTCGCACCCTTTTCGCGCAATCATAAATGCGGATAGTACAACTATGCCGCGATCTACCCAGCGAATTCGTAGTCCAACCCCTAGTCCTCGTGTTTAAGATTCGACGCGCGATTCTAGTCTTGCCGCTAAAAAATTCTTCTACATTCTAGTTTGAATTTTTCAAATACGACCGCCAAATTTTTATTTTAAATTACTCCAATTTAAATTTAAAAAAAAATAAAATAAAATTTATACATATATTCTTTTAAATCATTTTTATCAACATCAATTTATTTGATTATGAACCCGAGTCAAAAAACAAATTCGAATTTAAATCTCAAAGTTCTATGAGGTTTTTGAGGATTAATTGATAATTTTAAGATTGATAACAGTATAGAAAGTTATCTTAGTTTGGTCTTCAAAGTAGTAGTTACGACCAATTTTACCACTTTGAGGACTAAACTGGAATAACATAATCTAGATCAGAGCCTCAAAATACTCAAAACATACAGGAATAATTTTCTCCACATTTGAACCTCAAAAGTCTCATTCGACGTGTTCTCCCCCTCCCTTTTTTTACATAAAATTTTTCAAAGTCCGAAGTATAACTTTTCATTTGTTGCGGATTTGAAGTCTTAAGTTATAATTTAAAATTGATAAATTATTCGCATTTAGACCTCATAGTTCTCAGTGAGGATTTTTAGTACTAAAGTAGAGTTATTTTCTGGGCGGCAAATAAAACATCAAAGGAATTGAGGCTTTTGAGGTCTAAACTAGAATTTGTTTTTTGACTCGAGAATGCAAGGGCCACAAAAATATTTATACAGAAATATGTAAAATTACAATTTAAATCGTTTAATACAAAAACATATATATGCATATCTTTTAAATAAAATTGTTAGACTTGAGTGAATGAATTACTCAATAATTCACTCACTTAATAGTAACATTGACCATGTAAATATCGAGTTACATAATTATCTAGATCGAGCTCGTATCATATTACATTGCGTGCAGTGATCACGAGAATTTCTATTTGATTTGAGTTGAATGTAAAATATATGTCTGTTTATTCCCTTCTATTATGTGAGTATGAAATGATAGATAAAGGATAGAACGAATTAAAAGGATTTCTATATAACTTTATTAACACATGGTGTACAATTTCTCGGTGTTCCTGTATTCCTGGTCTAAGAGCGGGGGCGGCACCCGCGGAGGGCAGGCCGTCAAACTCGCGGGGCGGAACCCTCCCGGCGAGAGGCGGCGCGGAACAGCAATTTGCGATTTTCGGCGCATTTACTATCGTCGGTATAGAGTCAAATACTTTTCTAAACCTACCTACAATACTATTAAATACATATTATATTATCTATCAAAGAAATCCATTAATCTTCAGAAAGATAAAAAATTTATTTGAATAATTTTCCAATGTGTTGCTGCATAAATTTTTTTATCTAACAAATTTGAATGTGAAACATATATTGGACATCGGGTTGTTTATACATTAGGGTGGTCCTATTTTGGGGTGCGAATCAAAGCTGCGCCGCCTCCGAAACTGATTTTTTATTTAAAATTAAAATCTATAATTATTTTATTAGTTCATTAAATAAATTTTCATTCATAAATTTGAAAACTAAAAATTCTTACGTCATTTAAAAAAATGATATAAATGTCTTACGTATTTTTAAATTTTAAATAGTCAAGTAAAAATATTTTCTTTACACGAGATGTTTGATGTTATTTTTACATTGAATTCCAGTCAAGTGTTTGATTGCTCAGACATGCATTTATGTGTTCTCAAGCGGAAGTTGAGGGTGGATCTGCTGTAACCAGATCGCGTGCCGTCGTTCCACCCTAAATTTTCGCGCCCTTCCCCATTCCGATAACTCTGACTCAGCCTATATCGTGTCACCGTACACAAGAGCCTCCCCATTTGATACATAATATCCTGCTCCAGTTGTTTACCACGTGTATTGTTGGTCTGTGCGTATAGTGTTCTCAGACCACTAAAAACATCCCATATCATATCCTCAACATTTTTCTTTTCATTTAAAAACTTTAAGGGACTAAAATAATTAAAATAATTTATAAATTACTAAACTCCATTATCTTAAAATTTGTTGCATTAAAATTATCAATAATAACATTTTTTTTCATACATATATAAACATATATATATGCATATATTATTTTCAGAATTCAGTCACTTAATAGGAATATATACGATATATTTCCGCGATAGATATAATAGGAATGTATAAATAATAAATATATGAAGAGATATATAGTATTCAACATACATGGATATATATACTCATATACTATTACTAAAGTTGTTGTATATATATTTGTATGTATAGTTTATTCAAATAAATGTAGCACAGAACTTAAAGAGAAATAGTGAGGTTTGGATTGATATCGAAAATATTTGTCACGCGAATTTTATACTACCCTACCACTCTTGTATGTTATCCAATAACGCAATTGTCTTGACACTAGCTCTACTATGATGGCTTCCTGATATTTCCATACACTGTCAGATAATCGCGTAAGTACAATTCACATCATAATATGCCATATTCTTACTTCAATAATCTATATCCATATTCAACGCTTATTACACACAAAAAATTTCGCACAGCTGTGTGAGAAAAAGTTAATAAATATCAACAGTACTCATTACATTCATACATTTTTTTTGTTAATATGTCGGTTTGTTTGAACAATAAATTTATTTAAAATCCGAACTAAAGTTTATTAATCGTCGAATTTTTAAAAAATATTGATATATATTGAAGCTATTGGAAGAATATGTTTAAAATATATGAAACTTAAACTATTGTATATGAATATTAATTACACTGCGTATGACAATACTCAGGCACGCAGCAGAACGCAAGAGGTTGCGACAATTCGCCTTCGTATGGACGTGGCCCTTTACCAGCAGTCCCCATCACAGACCATTCCCTATTCTCCGCAAGTGGAGTTTAAATTTAATTTTTAACAAAAAAATTGAATAAAAATTACAAGCTAAATAATTCTTCGTTTTTTATAAATAAAAATAATTATCTCTTACATAAGATGAAAATTTTTTCTAAAATAAAAGGTATCGTGGCCAAGGCAAACGGCATTTGTTCTTTGAACTTTTTCTAATGTAATTATAATATTTATTTTAAGTTAAAAAAATTTTAAATGATTCATTTTAAGAGATTGATTATTTAAAAAAAAAATAAATAAATAAATAATACATAGCATGAAAGCGTTTGGTTTTACTACTTTACCATCTTACCAATACCATACACACCATAGTCTTTGTGTTATGCCGAATAGCTTTTTCAACCGAAGGTTCTTCGTTCTGATAACACCCTGGTAAAAAAGCGTGGGTGGAATTTCGACGAGAGAACCATTAGGTTTATTAACTTTTCAACACAATACACCAAATCTATTATAAATTGCGTGCTATAAAAATGTATATACATATGTAAATATTCAAGAAAATTTTAGTAATAAAAAAAAAATATTTTTAACTTCTAAGAAATTAATGGAATTTTCCGGTGCGTTTGTTTAAAACTTTTTAAGTCTAATAACATTTATTTTTACAACATATTATTGTATAACATAGATTTTCTTATAATGATTTCCTGCGCGGGCTTAAAAACATCCTATATGTCTATTGTATATAGGTAACACGCAGAGCGTTAAAACCTTCTCATATGGGATGGTTTCCTATGTCAAATATGTGAATATATTTTATTCAACCTTTGACCATTTCAAATATTTTACACAATATATTATATTTATTTAATTATATTATTTAATTACCTCCCTATTCAATTTTACAAATAAAATATCCATTACTTACCTCATATATTTCATATTTATTCAAATTTTGCGCTCATACATACTCTCTATTATGAATTTAATTTATTATATTTTTATTTATATGTGTATATATATTTATTTAATGTACTCATATTTATATCAATTGTATAATATATATGTATATATCATATTCCAAATTTTAATAACTCAAATTAAAACTGAATATTTTATACAATAAAATATTTAAAAAAAAAAGCAAAAGTCATAAAACTGAATTTTATTGTTATATTTATTGAAAATTTTATAAGACGTATATGTTTAAAAATTTCGACACATATTTATATGTATGTATATATGTTTACAAACGGTTTCGTGAATCAAACATATGGGATATATACTTTGTGTGCTTGCGACTTGTTGGCCTTTTCTGTGAGCCTATGAGCAAGGGATCAAACCAATAGACTACCGATAATGTTTTTGCGCAAGCGCAATATTATTTTGAGAATTAGAAAAAAATTTTCATAAATTTATAAAAAAACCTTTTTGAAAATATATATTTTTAATCTTTACAAAACTATAAGGCAACTGAGCACGCAACAGGCTTTTGAATTGAGTTTAAAATATACAGCCTTACATATATATATATAAATATATATATGTATAAATATTTAATGACTCATATTTACTTGAGCATGTAAATCTTTTCTGTCATAATATATATGAGTTGTTGGCGCATATATGGTAAATAACCTTGTATTATTTTCCATTCATATAATAAAAGAAAAAAAAATATTTATTCCATTGATTTAAATCTCTGATTATTTTACAGTAATTATTAGTTATGATGAATGTAATTATATAGCTCTGTCCTTGAATGCACAGTAGTAATAGTACAGTTGTATGAAAAACGGGACGTTAAAAGCGATCAATTGAAAGCCTATGGCTCTTGAAAGGGTCGGGTGTTTTCGCTCAGCCGCTCTTCCACCCACACATTTTTCTGCTCCACCATCATCCCCTATACTGAATATATACAGTACGCGGGCTATAAAAGCGAGAGTAAAAGCAGTATGATAGGAAAGTTCGGTTTTCCCGTTAAACTCATACTTCTCTGTTAACTCCGGAAGGGGCCGATTGATTGGAAATACGCATAGTACCCAGACAGGGATTCCCGCCTGATAAACCTAGTGCGCAATTTATTGTCGTCGTTGGGCGCATCACCAGGTAGGAACACTCTCACAATCAATTTTATCAATTACTCAATAACTATACTACAGTAAACTCATTAATCTATCAGTAATTCCTCTAATCGTCCAATTATCCCATCAATTTAATCATAATTTCAATTAAAAATTTTTTTTTCAATTATTCAATTCGTTAAGACTTTATTGTAACTCATTAAATACTTTTTGATTATTTTCAACAACAAAAATAATTAAATTCATTAAATGAAATTAATTTGAGTACTTTAAGGCCTGAAGTAGGTTTTTAAATCAAAGCCTTAAATTCTACCGATGATTGAAAATTAAAACTGAGAAAATAATATTTCAATTTCTAGTAAAACCTTGTGCAGATTTGATTACTACGTTTCTCTTATTTTAAAATACTATAAGGTAATTATAAAATTTACTACAAGTTAAAAACTGTAAAACCCTCAAGGCATTTAGTACGTGAGCAACCGGAGCGGTTTAAACAAAAATGAAATGCCGATTGACCTCTTCTCGGTATCTACCTACCGGATAGAGTTTCTATGAATGTTTCATCGCCACACTCGTTGCCTAAAAATCTCATTCGCGTTAATTTTTCACTATCTATATACACATATATACTCCATACGATTTACAGTTAATTACTTTCTCGGTGTTTAAATTTACAAGGAAAATTTACCAGTTCTAAAAGCACCAAGTGGATGTTAACTTCTGTGTACCGTGTAATGGATATCTTACGTACAATTCTACTTGTACTGTATGTAATATATGTAATTATTATATGTTAGGTAGTTTCAAAAGCTGTTGATAGCTCTTAAAAGCTTACGTGACAGGGATTTTCGTGACGCGTCGTCGTGATAGGAAGTCATCGCGGCACAGAGTTCTCGCGGCTCGCGAGAGGTAAAAAGGGCTATTTTATGAGTATAGAGGGCTGCACTTAAAATATCTTTCTCCATTGCGATGCTATCCTGATCAATGTCACCGCGTTCCTTTTATGCAGAATCACTCGACCGTACAACGGCCAAATAAGAGAAACATTTAATTGTATTTTTTTTTTTTTTTTTTTTTTTTTTATACAAAAAATACCTACCGACAGTCACCGTACTGCAATGGAATAGAATTGTTACGAGTATTTTACAATTACTATTGTAGTTGACTTTACAAAAAAAATTTTTTTGTATCAGTAGGTTGTAATACAATGAATGATCTCGTAGAATATCTAACCAAGCCTGCTACCCTGTTACAACACCCCAAAATCCTTTTGTTCTCATCCACTAATTGAGCCAGCAAATGACTACCCACTTCAAACGAATTTATTTACACAGATCCCGGGTACTAAAGAGAGACGGAATAGGCGAGTGTGATAAAGAGAGATTGAATTCAATAATGGTATTATACTTTCATTCATTTCTCCTTTTCCCACCCCAGTGCAACCTCAACCCATATCCCAGTGAACGAAAAACTCGTGAATAAAACCCTAAAAATTGTTCCTACGATTTTATATTTTCCTGTGATGCCGAGGAGTTACTTCATTGTCCTCATTTTTCTTGTACACATGATTCAGGTTTCTATACAGAATTATCAGACCAAGACGCTGTACAAGAAAAGATAAAAGACGTTAAAAAAATTTATTTTTCACTTGTACGCTTAACACGCGTCTTTATTGCCGTTTCCGTCTGCTATATGCCGCCTCCGTGTGTGTGACTTTTGAAAGCTACGGCAATGCCATCTGGAATTTTAAACGAATTTTTGAGGACAAGTTTACTTGGAGAACAGGGTATGTAAGAAATTACACAAATTTATTTAAGCAAATAGTATAAGAGTATAAGAGTGTAGAGGGTATTAAAAAATAGGGATGGCGATTTAAATTTTCGTCATCAAATGTCTTAATATTTTTATTTGACAAACAGTTAACTCCACCATCATCATTCACTCCTTGCATTTTGTTTCTGTGCAAACTGAGTTCTTTATATCTCGTCGCACATAGAATCCTAATAATTCTCAATCGCGCCTTTCTAGTAAATCAGACTGGACCGGTCATAGTTATTAGACAACATTTGCGTTGAGTCGAATTTCACACAGATTTTTATTTAAATTTTTTGGAGTGTCCATTTAAAATTTTTGTCGGCTAGTTCTATTTCTGTATTATTTATTTATTAATTAAAAAATTAAAAATAAATTTTAAATCATTGCGAGTGTGCAAAGTTTAATTTTTTTTACATAGAAAAATGTATTTTTCATATTTTTCAAAAAATTTTTTTCTAGTTATTTAAGTGACTGAAATTAATAAAAAATAAAAAATTTTCAAAATCCCAATTTTGAGCTCGACTCAGGGTTGAAAAGTAAAAAAAAATTTTAAATAGCCGCCCTGAGTCGAAGGTTTAGCTTCTTCAATATTTATATTTTCTTGTTATAATATATCACTATTGTAAGGACACGTGCACCCAAGTTGAAGTTATAGTTTTCTTTAGGTTCTCTCAAGTTCTTAAAATTATATTTTTGATTCTCTTGCATTCTCCTTTGATTTCTTTTGATGTTCTTACATTTTCTTTACGTTTTTTTTTTTTTTTGCTTTCTTTTAGTTCTCTATAAGATGTTCTGATTTCTCTATCCAAAGTTTTTAATTCTCGGAGTCGAAAATTATGGACGATGATTCGCTTTTGATTTTCCTTCGTTCTAAAAAAATCAATTTAAAAATTTTCATTAATCAAAAATCAATTTATTAAAAATCTGGCAATCGTTTTCAAGAGCATTAGCCGACGACACCTATCCAAAAAAAAGTATTCATTTTGTGTTTGCATACATACTTTACTTGACCTCAATAGAGCATCATTATAACAGTATCCTACACGCAGATAATTTTTGAGTAAAAATTACCCATAAAGTTTGGTACTGTAAGAATATCTAGCCAGTAACTAAATTTTTACTATGTTGTTAGTTGAGATTGCACTTCATTCGCATGCTATTGAGTAGTATATTTTATAATGTACACGGAAAAAAAATAGTAGTGGCTACTCTCTGGGATAGTACTGAGTACTTTCTGTAAAAAAAAATTTTAGATAGTATCTGTATGCTATCTAGACTATAACCACTACTACCTAGACTATATCCACTACTGTCTGGGATAGTACTCAGTACTATCCAGAGAGTAATGGATGTAGTCTAGATAGCATACAGTACTGTCTAAATTTTTTTTTCTACAGAAAGTACTCAGTACTATTCCAGAGAGTAGCCACTACTATTTTTTTTTCCGTGTACTGTCTGAAATTTTATTTTTTTTCAGAAAGTACTCAGTACTATCCCAGAGAGTAGCCACTACTATTTTTTTTTTCCGTGTACATGAGAAAAATTTAGATATTTACCACATGTCCTCACAATATCAAAATTTTTGGGTAATTTTTATTAAAAATTTCTCTGCATGTAGCGAAGTCGTTTATACAGAAAAAATATTTGAAACACACTTTGGTATTTAGTATAATTTCAAGGAGGGTCAAAAGAGAATCTATATAAGAAATCCTTTACTCGATTATCTTTTGGTATTCTTGAAGTGTAAAGCGTAAAATATTATCATCAGCAGAGTGCCCAAAGACAATCAAAATAACATGAAGTTAAATGATGACGTCGTATCTCGTATAATATAACTTTCCTTTGGTTCTCTTCAATTGTGAAAAACAGGGTAGACTCAAAAAAGTTAACAGAGAATCAATTTTTCGGCTCAGCGCGTTAACTTGAAATCTCGGTGATTTTTTAGATTTTGAATTTTATAACAATAAAAGATTTAAATTCTACAATATTTGTTTTTTGTTATTCAAACAGAAATTTAAGTAAATTATTAAAAAACATTATACATATATTTTTTGTTAGTAGAACTCAAGTGATCGTAATCAAAAAATGATTAAGGATAGAACGAAAAGAAACAAATTATTAAAAATTATGAGAATTATATAAAAAAAAAAGTATTTTTATTAATTGAATGAAATTTTATTTAAATTGTATAATACATTGAAAAAAAAAACTTTCTTCAATACATTCTTTAACATTAAAGTGAAGTCTAGTGAAGTCTAGTGAAATGAAGAGTATAGTAATCATCAGTATATAATCGTTTAGTAGAATTTAATAGTACTCATACAGTGTAGTGTAAAAACAGATTAAAAGGGCAATAATGTTACACCTCGTACAGAAAGTTGTATGCTGGGATATACGTATAGGTGAATGGTATACAACTAAAGTAAAAGTATAAATTTTGTTGAGAGAGAAAGTCTAACAGGAATACATGGAGATTTATTTCTGGATTATTAAGACAAAAAATATTTGCCATACATTGGACGAAAAAAAAAAAAAGAAATTTTTTTGCATAACTTTTTAACGTTATTACATATCATATTGTGTATTACATTATTATTTACTCCTTTTAAAACAAACTTTTGCTATTTATATCATTAAAAAACAATATTAATTTATATAAAAAGTTATAAAATATATATTTCAGGAAATATAACACTACAACGCAAAACTTTCTCATGCACTTACATATGTATAAATCGCCATCACTTTAACGAAATATTTATATAAAAATAAATAAATAAATATATATATATATATATATATATATATATATATATATACGTATTAAAATTTCTTATCTAGATAGTGTTATGCATCGTTTTTTATCCGCACAAAAAAAGTATTTATGTAAAAGTACGCATCTTGTAAAGCGTTAAATTAAGTACCTAGAGTACACATAACTCAATGCGTGACGCACACTTATTTGATGGTGCACATACGCTGCAGGGACTTGATCAAAAGGGCATTGCTAACAGGAAAACATAGACTACAGTATTTTAGGGACCTCCCCCATGTGTATCCTTGGAGATTTAACAGCTTACACCATATGATAGTGCATTAATATAAATATTTTTTAACCATATTTAAATAAAATAAATAAAATTTTGCTTATTTATTTATTTATCCATTACAAAAGTTATGAATCATGTGTTACATAAGTTACGGATAAAAAATATTAAATTTTTGTTTAAAATTTTTCAATCATTGATTTATTTAATGTAATTTTTGTTTCAGGTTTAAAAACAAACTAAAAGTTAATTTTAATGGTCAAAAATAGTAAAACAAACGGCGTTGAATTACATGTAAATGAATGGGGATTTGATAGGGCGCTGTAACAGGGAATCATGGATGCACAGGAGAAGGATGTAGCGTTTGCAGGGTCTTGCAGAAGGCCCAGTCGTAGCTGGACACAAAGGCGAATGAGGTAGTAAAGATATAGCGAGAATTCACACTCAACCCCTGGGTAATAACGCAGTATACGCGAGTGTTCGTATGGTATATGTTTCAAGGTTGATAACTACAGGAAAATATCCCGTTCTATATGTGTGAGACATGTAGTGTACATTTATGTATAAGGTAGTGAAAGTACTGAAATTTGTATTTATACATGAGAAATACACTACACACGTTATGTGTTTTTACAAAAAATATTACATCTATTGCCGTATGGTATTACGAAACAAAATACAATGACATAACAAGTATCAAGGATGTAGAAGATGTCAGGAGATTTTGTGTATCCTAACCGACACACATAGGGGATGACTATGTGTGGAAATATAATGTCTTGTTTTTGAAATGAATAAAATTTGTTATAAATTATATAGTTTTATTTTTCAATACTATTATATACAAAGTCGTAAAATTTAGATCTAAAAAATATGTAAAAATAAATTTTTATAATTTTTTTTGATAACATATTTTTAAAGATAGTTTAATTATATAGTATAGACAAATATGTATATAAATTTTATTTAAATATATTCAAGTTTTTGATTTTATTTCGCCGACAATCGACGTATTATCATAAATAACGGATAAGTTAATTCTTGTGTTAAAAAAAATCACTAGTGTATATATAGTATAGTGATTATTATTTTTATATTTCGCAGACAGTTATCTTCTTCTCCTTCATCTTATAATACTCATTATGAGTGATACACGCCTAAGAAAGACATAATAATTTTAATCGGTAAACGCGCGCGCGCATTATTTAAAAGTAATTTTTGCAATACACTTGAATAATTTATTTATTGATGTAATAAATGTGCGAACGTTTCAATAATAAGAATAATAATAATAATAATAATAATAATAATAAAAATACAAATAAGAATAATAATAATAAATGTTTTTGAACTTTGTCTATAAACATATATAAATATTGTATAAATATTGCTACATATACAAATTTAGCGGTGAATTTATTTCTTAGTAATATATATATATATAATTTATTACTTTAGCAAAAATATTTATCGGGCATTTATTTAAAATTTTTGCTATACAAATATTGGCATAAAAATTATCTTATTATTTATGAGTTTAAATTTCTCTTGATGTATAATTTAAATATATATTTATAGATAGATATTATAAGTAATAAATATTTTTAGTTAAATTACCGAGTTATACCACAGCTTTTATAGACTATTATCGCATCAACTCAGCGATGGTGTTGCGTCAATAATTTTTTTTTCTTCTAATGTGTATGTATCTTAAACGCTGAATGATGAATAATCAGTGACACCGAGAATCCCCGACTCAATAGTAGTGAAGTATAATTCAAATAAATAAAAATATCTAAGAGTATAAATTTCTAAGTTTATTACAATTCAATTTTTTTAAATTACCTGATTATACTTATTATTGTTATTATTTGTTTTTTATTTTTAATTGTTTAAACTTAATAAATATATTTTGTCGTTGAAAAATTTACTAAAAATTCAAATTTGATCAAGTGACAAGTATTTAAAATAGCAATGAAATAAAAGAATCTAACGAAGTATTGCTTTTTTTTAATTTTTTGGATACAAATATAATTGTTTGTAAAATGTTTCTCAACGAGACACTCGTATTGCTGACGTATACGGCAAATATGATGGCGACTTTACCAAATGAAACAAATACACAAAATATTAGTAAAATAAATGTCGTTGGTAATGACAACAGTGATTTGAAAAATAATTATTCAACTACAACTTTATCGCCTGAGGAAGAAGAAAATAAATTTAATTTGGAAGATGGTAAGTGTCTGTGTGTGTTTTTTTTATGTGTGTGCATATGATATGTCAAGATGACATGAAGAAAAAATTGCAAACGATTTATTTACATCTGACTGTTATTCATATTTATTTTTTTATCAGCAAATGAAAATAATGAATCTATAAGGAGAGTTATAAATAATAAGTAAATAAATATGAGGATTATCTTATAAAATCTTGTGTATATAATTATCGTTGATATAATGGTTGCACATTCACACGCGAACAATGTTTTGACCAGCACATTCGACTTCGTACACAACATATTATATCTTGTATTATTATATATATTCTTTATCGAAGAATAAGAATACGTAGGTCATTGCGGTGATGTGATAACCAGGTGACCCTGACGATGAGAGAGATTATTTAAATAACAATTTGGAAATTTATATTGTTTTGTATTTATTTATTTATTAATGGTTGGTTATTAGATTATAATGAAAGGCGAAGTAAAATGAAATTGCTGAAAAAATTATTGTACGCAATTTGGAAAACAAATGATATCATTTATTTTTTAATTAAAATTTGAGAAAGTAATAAATTATAATTTTTTCGTAGTAGAAATTTATTATTCTCACGGCAACGTTTGAACATGACAAATAAAGGCGGTAAAAATTTTTTATTTAAAGAAAATTTAAATATCAGTAAAAATCAAAATTTTTAATTATTGTCATAATTCATCAGTTTAATTTAATAATTGGATTAAAAAAATATATAAAATTGATTTGAATTAAAAATTAAAATATGAAAGAATGTAAAAAAACAAGGAGGTGGGGCAAAATGGGCCTCTTACAAAAAAGGTCAATAGTGTAAATTTTTTTACGTTTTACTTTTTTGAGTCTTCAAATAAATATAAAAATCTATATGACTCAGCAATTAAAAAAAGATAATAATGGAAGCAAAATAAGCATTTTTAGAATATTCGTGCTGAGTATACACAGTTTTTGAAATAATTTCTGCGAGCACATTTGCCTGCCTTACCCCCCTTCCTACATGCATATAGATGGACAAAGTTGAATTTTAATTTTAAAAAATTTCAAAACATTAATCACTCAACTCTCTTAAAATAAATCAGTGAAAAGTACACTCCAATCAACGGGACTATATTTGTTGCACTCGTAAAGTAAATAAGAATTTAAAAACAATTTTTCTCGGAGACGAATTAGAATTTTTGAAACTGCGAAATTTTTAGCCCTCTATTAAGGTTTTAAAAAACGCTAAAGACTCTCAATATTGGGTTTCCAGTGTTCGTCCGTGAATTAAATTGAATTGAAAATTGATTACCGTTACCGCCTAAAAAATAATATTTACTTCCTACTCTAATAAACATGAATAAATATAAATATTCAGTATTAAATTTTACTATTACGATAAATTATGTAATGAAAACAGTATACTTTTATAATGATTTAAAAAAAATATTTTGCTTTCAAAGTTCGACAAAAAAAAATATTACGTTTTTTTTTTTTTTACCAAAATTAATGAGTATTTATTCACCCTTTTTTTACTAGATAAAATTTTTCTTATTTTAGATTGGTATATGTGGCGATGTTATCAACCGTACGGTTGTTTTTATATCGGAGCCCCCTGGTCAGGTGAAAACCGGCCAGTATCAACATTTCCAGGTCGTCCAGAAAGTGTCGATCCCCACTATATGCTCTACACTCGTGAGAAATCTAATGACCCATATGAACTAATAATAGATCGTTTAGATATTATTCGTCAATCGCCACTAAAAAATCACACGACTATTTATTTTATCGTCCATGGGTATCTCGATAATGGGGATAAGACATGGATTTTAGTGAGTTTATTTAAACACTTATTTATTCATACTTCCACGTACTCTCATTATGAAACAATAATTTAATACCCATTACTATTGCGTAGAGAACCAAACGTGAATTATTAATACGTGAAGACTGCAATGTAGTTGTGGTTAATTGGATTGTGGGAGCAGGTCCTCCATATCCACAGGCAGTTGCGAATACAAGACTTGTTGGTGCAATGACAGCAAGGTTGGCAACGCAATTGATACAAGAAGCTGGTGTATCTGAACATCGGATTCATGCAATTGGTCACAGTCTTGGAGCACATACATGTGGTTACATCGGTTATTATCTACGTACACAGTACGGTTACAAACTTGGACGAATTACCGGTATACCACAATCATTACTATAATTATTTTTTTTCCTTTTTTACGTCATTTACATATTTGTAATAATTGCGTGTTTGCTAAAACGTAGGCTTAGATCCAGCAGAGCCTCACTTCAGTAATACCTCGCCAATGGTGCGATTAGATCCAACAGATGCTGAATTCGTGACAGCTATTCACACAGACTCGAGTCCATTTGTCACTGGAGGACTGGGAATTACTCAGCCAGTTGGTCACATTGATTTTTATCCCAACGGTGGACGTAATCAACCGGGATGCAATAATGGCGTGCTTAATTCAATAACACTTGAACGCGGAAGTTTTTTTCGTGGAATTAAAAGATTTCTTGGTTGCAATCATATTCGTAGCTACGACTATTTTATAGAGAGTATTAACACAAATTGTCCGTTTATCGCGGTTCCTTGTTCATCATGGAAAAACTTTCAAGAGGGAAAGTGTTTTGACTGTATCAATCAGTACTGTCCTAGATTTGGATTTGATGCGCAGCCTGGAAATTATCATGCATCTGTATATTTGATGACTGCTGCTGAAAAACCTTTTTGCAGTTAGTTTTTTTGTTTTTTTTATTTATTACTCACTTTTATAAATTTGTAAATATGAAAAAGTCTTGAATAATTTTAGATCAGTAAAATAATTTCTTGTCAGTCAAAATTTTAAAAAATTTCAAAAATTATAAAAAATGCAATTATTTATTTTTCTTACTTTCTGTTAATGAAATTTTGATGATTAATTGATAAATTCATCTGTCAATGCTCCAAAAAAATGAGCACGATTTCATCGTGGATTCTTTTAAAAATAATTTTCAAAAAAGTTTTTTCTTTCTAAAAGTAAATCTTTTTATTTTCTTATGTTTTGCTCCGTTTAAAAATTTTTACTTTTTGAAAGATAAAATTCGCAATTAATAAATTTATATTATTTTAATTATAATAAAAATTCAGTTTTTTTATGACAACTTTAGTTTTTTTTTCGTATGATAAATAATTCGTTAAAAAGATTCTCATTTTTTGATTGGTTTAAAATTAAAATGGCTATTAAATAATAGTATTTTCATTTTATTTTTGGACAAATAAATACATACATTATTATATAAATATGAATGGATTTTTTTTTAGGAGGACATTACAGGGTTACGATAAAGATATCCAAGACTGCAGAGAGTGTAGATCATGGCGGTGAAGTTGGTACATTTGTTATAAGAGTAATTGGAGCGGCTAATAATGACAGTAATAACAATTATGACCACGATAATGATCACGCCAGTGATTTAAAAATATCTGAAAGAATTGAACTTAGCGAGGCGTCAAAGTATTACGAGCCCGGAAGTAGTCACACTGTCGTATTACCTGGTGAAATTGTCGGAACTCCACAGGCAGTTGAAATAACGTGGGAGTATCAAACTTCGGTTTTTAATCCCTTAACTTGGCGTTTACTTCATAAGCCAAAAGCTTACATTGACTCTCTACAAATTGATAGTTTAGAAGCCGGGAAAGGGTAAGTTTTAAATCACTAATTAATTTATTATTTATTTTTATAATAATAATATATATAAATTTTTTTTTTTACAGAATAACTGTTTGTCCCGATGAAAGTAAAACAATAATAGCCAATGAACCTAAAATATTAACCGTTGAAAATTGTCGATATCATGATACATCTGAATCAAATGCGATAACACATCAAACCGTAAATTAATTAATTAATAATAAAAATATATTTTTAAATAATTATATAATTAATATATATTACACTGTATAAAATTTACGGAGTGAATGCAGAGCGGATGACTGTTCTTTTATCACCTTGGGGTAAAATTCACTCCAAAGGAAGTTTATTTTAATATTAAAGCTCCGAATCGGAGTGAAATGCAGATTTAAATAAAATTCAGATTACTCTGAATTACTTCGTCGGAAAAAAAACTTCCAATTTACTCCGTATGTGAAGCGTTTCTTTTTACTCCGGAACTCCGAGTGACGGAGTGAATTCGGATGTAAATAAAATTCGTGATCACTCCCGATTTTTTGCAGTGTACAATTATTTTTAATGAAATAAATTATCAGAATGTGTGAGTGCGCGTGCGTATAAAATGTATATAATATTATTACTATTAAATACATATGTTTATAAGATAATTATAAAATAATTAATTTATTTAGAAATGTATAATAAAGGACGGTTAATATAAACTTTATTAAAAATTCAAATATACGACGCACTGGAATTTTAATTTATAAAATTTAAATTAGTTTATTTTTACATAATTAAAAAAGTGTTAAATATGAAGTAATAGATACTGATACTTAGCAGTTTAAATTATAGAAAAATATCGTAGACACTACCTAGACAAATATCATCAACGGTTTGTTCATAATAAATTTACCTATAATTCTATACGATGTAAACGTGGCACATATATATGTATATATATTGAATACTCCCAGTACAGGCGCACTCACCTGACGACTCAAGCTACAGGTAACAGTAGTGCAGGTAACCGTAGTAGCAGGATAACAGTGGCAGCGGGGGAAAATCCCTCATTCCTCGTATACACACGAGGCTTTAGCAAATCTTCTGTGCATTCAGTCGAGAACCGGTACTCTATACAGACGTGTCTTTTTTAAATTAAATATATTACATACATATACATTTTATTTATTTATTTCAGTGTTTTTTAATATAAACACATGATAGGATAAATAATTTCTGCAATTAAATTAAATGTTTACAAGTGCAATTATACAAATATCGTGACAAATACACATATATACCATCAAAAATTACATGTGAGCTATTTTAACTAAAAATATGGATTAATTGTCGTGCTCAATAAATAAAAATAATGATATGTGACATGCTAATTAAAAACTGATAACAATGTAAGTCACACTACATATTTTATAAAATATCATTTTTTTTACGGAAAAAAAAAAATAATAACAGAAAAAAAAATTTTTAGCAAACGTGTGTTGTGTAAAATTATAAATTAATGACATAATTAAGAAGACACATTAAGAATGTTGTTATAACAAAAGATATTTTTATAAGATTAAGATGAATATCACCGTAAACGGTTTATGTTATAGATTTACCGCTATTCGTGTCATTATTACTGAGATAACGGCTACTTGTTCTTATTTATTTATATTTAAAAATACACACACACACATATAAATATATATATATACAAACGCGAGATGATTATAATGAAGCACGCGACTGCGCTTTCTCCAGGTAGGCGTCATCGCGTTTACCAACACACAACATGAACCGATCGTATCGATGTGGATACTATAGATTGTATATTTTGTACGTTTAAATTAAATATGTTTACCTTTTACTGATGCATGTCTACATATGTACACAGTAGATGTAAATTCAAAATTTGTGCAGAGTTGCTAAGTTCAGTTGTCTAGACAAAATATATTATAAATAAAATACTCAGTAAATATATTTTATTTTAAAAGACATTAACATCCTGGGTCGTTAATTTCTATATAGACAACTTTCTTGCTCTATCAATGTATTTTGTTGTTAACAAATTTTTTGCCGCGAGATTTTATTCATTAAGGCACCGAGTCCACTGAATTAATGATTGATCAAGTTGGACGTATGTTTGAGAATGTTTATTTGTATCAATAGTAAATAAAAAAAATATATAATAAATAAAAATAATTTATATAAACGGGATTTTAGTAAGTGGTAATTCATGTGCCCGAGGCATTTTTTCACCGTATGATGCACGTCAACTTGACCCACCGCAATTCTACATATAGATAATTTTCACTCTCGCATTTACTTTCATACAAACTCTCTCATATCATGCGAACGCACAAATATCTGCGCCTTCTTTTGTAATAAAATAATTATTATTTTCACCAGTTTGATCTCCGGTAATGAAGATTTATTTTTTTTATAATATTTATCTCTCATCAATCATCGTATTATTTTTATCTCGTTGAGGAAATACTTAAACTTAAAATATTATAAGATGTATAGGTCTGGTGAATGAACTTTATCTTATTTCTACTATAGAAAATCTAAGAAAAAAAGTAATATAATGATTTCTGATTCATTTTTGCTCTCCAAGTAGTTAATAAAAAAAATTTTAGATACACATTTTTTAGTCCTCATTTTAAAATTTGAGAACTAAGGGATTAAAATAAATTTTTAGAAGAAATCTATATGTTTGAGAAAGTAGAATAACCATCACATCAGAAACTCGGTCGCGTGGTTTTCTGACCTGCTTTGAAAGTGGCATAACTTCTTCATTTTTTTTATTTGTTTAAATTATTGTATAAAATTATATATATATATATTTTTAAATCTTTCCTTTCGAAATATGTCAAATATTTTTTTTTTATGTACAAATACTATTTTGTGCGAAATATATGTATGTATATATATATATATATATATATATTTTTTTTTTTAAATATTCCTGAGGCGTTACACTTTCTATATCAGTCTACACATGAGATTCAATCTAGTGTATTTTTTTTTATGTAACCTACTATTAAATTGTCATACAATATTTAATAAAGATAATTTATTTTCATTATATAAATTTAGTTTACCCAAAATTAATTTAATTAAAATCCAAGTTATAATTTGATTATAAAAAGAAAATAAAAATAGCACAATTCGTGAGTAGCCATGCAGCCGTTATAATCATAGTTTCCGCATCGCGCTTAATCTCTTGATATCCAACACTTTAGCATGCTCTTGCACGTGCAAGCAAAAGTGTACAATCAAATTGATCGACGATGCACGACGGCTTCCTACATACGTACAACACCGTGGAATATTAAAAAAAAACGCGATTATAAGCTTTAAGATCATTAGCCTTCATGTAATATCCTCATATTAACTATTTTATTATTTTTGAAATAATAATAATAAAAAAATTATAAATAATGCATTAAAAAAATTTATTCACGAATTTAATAAAATTATTCGTACGTAAAAAATTTCAAAATTTTATTACATGTAATAGTTTGCTTAAGTGCGTATTAACTTTTATTATTTACACATTTTCGCAATAGTCCGACGCAATGAATGTCAAATAGTATTAGAGTAATAAATAGTTATTACTATAAAACATCAAATGTTATAAAGTGTTATGTAAAAAAAAAATTTATTACCAAATGTAAGATAAATTGGCAAGAAAATAAAATTTTTTTGAATTTTTTACGTTAATTAATTTGAAATAGCCGATGAGGAACAAGAATTTTTATGCTCTCTCAAATATATCAAACTATACTTTCCCCCCTGATAGCTTTTACGTTAGTTATCGTTTGCAAACATGTGAATATACTTTCTTTAAGACAAGATCATTTAGCAGCATCATTTCAAAATTATGACAAATAAATAAATACATAAAAAATAAATAATAATTAATTATGAGCTCATGATAAATTATTATTGCCAATTATATATATTAATTTAATTTATATCCATGTAATATAGGGGTCTGTTAATAAAAATATATGTTAGCTAAGATTTATGAGACAAAAAAACATCGAAATTAAAATTACTAGGATAATTAAATTTTTATTATATCAAGAAATTAATAAAAATTTAAAAAATTAACTTGCCTTTGAAACTTATATTTTATTATTTTTAAATTTTATTTAAGTATAAAAAAATCCAAGCAGGATGTTAATCTTATATATGTTATATTATATTATCATTAATCATTGCTCATTACATTTACTTCCGGAAGCAATAAATTATATAAGATAAAAGTTAAAAAAAAAAAATTAAATAAAAAAAAAAAAATACAAAAGCTGAGTAAAAATAATTTTTTTTTGTTTTATTCATTTTTGAGTTAAATGAATTTTTTGTTTTTGTACGATACATAATAATGTGACTGCATGTTTAAGTGATAGCGTACATATATGTCCAGTACATAACATACGTAGAGAAAAAGTGAAATCTGCTCGGGTGTTGATACTTTGCATTGCTCCCGCATACTCAAGAATTAAAATTAATTTAAAGAATGTTCATTACAACACGTATTTTATTTTATTTTTCAAGGACTCTAATTTCATTTTGAACCTTGTCGTTACATTAACAAATTATGTATTTTGAAATTTGTTAGTCATTAGTATTTAGTTAGTTACTTTTAATTTACTCAACTTATTTTTAAAGACCTCGAGTCTTGTTATTAAATCATTTTTTTTTTTATTGACTTTAATTTGAAAGTAATTAATTAATAAATTTGTAAATTTAAGAATGAGGAGGATCGCGGGTCCAAAGAAAGAACTCATTATAACAACAGCAACAACAACAACAACGAAAGGCCCACTTCTAATCCTTTTCATTACATTAACACCAATAGCTTATTCAACAGCCGCTGCAGCTGCTGGAATTTTAGATCCATGGCAATGGACACGAAGTGATAAAATTGAAGTCAATATACCGTGGTTACCATGTATGTTTAATAATAATTTACATATAGGGAAAGGTCGGGCAAAACGGGACTGGGTGGGCAAAACGGACCACCCCAAAAATTTTTTTCCCAAATTGTTTCTACCCATCATTCACGACTTTTGTGTTCATTTTCGTACAATTTTGAGTCCAAAATTTTTTTCAAAAAATATTCAGTCGATCCAATGCATTATTAAGGACAAAAAATAGATATGGTATTTCTTCGCTGTATTGAAATTTTGTAAAATTTATTTATCTTCAATAATTTTGTTTTTTTTTTTTTGCATCTTTATTTACTAATAGTACTGCAAATCTATTTTTTCACTTCAATTAGATTTAAAAAATTTTATTATAGTAATTTTTTTTAAATAAAAGAAAATAAAATTTTGTAACTTTTTTTTTGGGGTCGGACTGTTTTGCCCGCGAGGAAAAAAAATTTTTTCCATGGCAACTGGAAATTTGGTTTAATTACTTCCAGTCGAAGTAAAAAAAAAATTCATCAAACTCAAATGCACAAAAGTTCGTCATTGTTAATTTTGCGCTCCCGTTTTGCCCTTCCCCGACTATATATTTATTTATTATAATATTTAATTATTGTATTTATGTTTAGTTGAAAATGAAACGAGGTGTTATGATGAGTTAGGCTGTCTAAACATAACAAGAAGCTGGTATCATTTGATACATCGACCGCTAAATGTATTTCCACTACCACGAGAAGTTATCAATACAAGATTTATACTTTATACAAATGATAATCCTACCGAGGTAATTAATTAATTAATAATTAGGTGAAGTCTGAATGGTAATAAAGCGACAAAACGTTGAATTTATTTAATTAAAATTTTTGACAAGTCGCTCC
Source organism: Microplitis deprimator (assembly GCA_964016945.1). NCBI lineage: Eukaryota > Metazoa > Arthropoda > Insecta > Hymenoptera > Braconidae > Microplitis > Microplitis deprimator. The sequence goes on along the minus strand of OZ024710.1, from coordinate 4,449,228 downwards.
AAAACCTCAGTGCATGCACCAGATAACTCTATAGAATTTCTTTACCTAAAATATGTTTACCGTAAAATAAAACTATCCTTGAACTGATTACTTGAAAACATCTCTGTCCAGAACAACTCTTCTCAAGCGCAAACTCCGAAACTTTTCTATTCAATATGCCAAGACTATCCAAAATGACACTATTCATTATTGACTCAGATAAAAACTCATCGGTAACTGAAAAAACATTTGAATTTCCATGTTAACTGACATATTTTTTCAGGTACTGGTGATTTTCTAATTAAATCGATAATAAATAGTGTTATTTCGGGTAGTCTTGTCATTTAATACTGAATAAAAGTTTCGGAGTGAAGCTTGAGCTTGAGGAGAGATGTTTTGGAGCGACTTGTCATAGTGCCGCTATTGACCTATTAACTAATAATTTTATTTTAAAAATAAAAAAAAATTAAAGTTTATTATGTAAAATTTATTTTAGGGCCAAGTTCTTATCGTGGGGAAAGATAAGTCGATAAAAAGATCAAATTTCGATCCAAAACGTAAAACAAAATTTATTATACATGGATTTATTGACACACCACTGAGTAACTGGGTCAAGGTAAAAAAATATTAAAATTAAAATATGTATAAAATGAAATACTATTATTTATTGAGCGAGTTTTTTATTATGATACATATTATTACCATACATAATAGGAAATGAGAAATGAATTACTCCAGCATGGTGATTACAACATAATAATCGTTGATTGGGCGGGAGGAAGTTTACCTCTGTATACCCAGGCTACTGCAAACACTAGACTTGTTGGCTTGGAGATTGCGCATCTGGTAAAACATCTCCATGTAAGCGATTAATATACAGTAATTGATCTACTGTATTGTAAATTTAAGTTACATATCAATGAAAATTATATTTGCATGATAAAAACTTGAATTTTTCTTCAGATGAACTATGGCTTGGAGATGGGTGACGTTCATCTAATAGGCCACAGTCTTGGTGCCCATACTGCAGGATATGCTGGAGAAAAATTGGAAGGCGAAGTCGGGCGTATAACAGGATTAGATCCTGCGGAGCCAAATTTTCAGGGTATGCCGAGTCATATTCGCTTAGATTGGACCGACGCTCAGCTTGTCGATGTTATCCATACTGACGGGAAAAGTATTTTTTTTCTAGGTAAATTTCACGATATTTTTAAAATATTTATCATTAAGATGTGTTGTAGATTGTTAAATAGACTGTAAAAAATTTTTAAGGATATGGAATGAGTCAACCGTGTGGACACTTGGATTTCTACCCAAACAATGGAAAAGAACAGCCCGGATGTACTGATTTAAGTGAAACAACTCCTTCACTACCGCTTACACTAATCAGAGAAGGTCTTGAGGAAGCGTCTCGTGTCCTTGTTGCCTGCAATCACATCCGAGCAATAAAACTTTTTATCGAAAGTATAAACTCAAAGTGTCAGTATGTAGCGCACGAATGCAATAACTACGCGAATTTTCTCCGCGGTGAATGTTTCTCTTGTAAAAGTAATAACAGTCTGAGTTGTGGTATAATGGGTTATCATGCTGATCAGAGTCCCGCTTTGGTGAAAAGGTTAGCGATGGGTCAGTCTGCTGGTACATCATTACTTGGTTCGAAATTTTTTGTTTCTACCGGCAAAGAAGATCCTTATTGTCGTAAGTATATTATTTACAATTTCATTAACTTAATGTCAACTTTTTTTTTTTTTTTTTTTAATTTAATTTTGTCTCTTGAATACGTAGGTAGACATTACAGAATAACAATGAATTTAGCAAGACCACCAACTGCTGAAAGTTGGGTCCAAGGTTTTATGAAAGTTACACTACATGCTGAAAATGGGATCATACGTAACATGGATCTTACCCCAAAGTAATTAATTACTTGACAAATTATTTTAATGAACAATTTAATCTGTTATGTATTAAAAAAAAATGTGTGTACCTTTTTTTTTAGCGGTTATATGAGATTAGAACATGGGACAACGAGAAAAATAGTCGTGGCACACCCAGGAGGTGCAGCAAATGACATGGGAAAGATACGAAAAGTTGAACTCGCTTGGACATATGATATGGACGTACTACAACCACGATCACTTTGTTTTTTTTGGTGTAATGATAGGCTGTATGTTGATAATATTGTTGTTGATATAATGGAACTTCCAGGACGAGGGTAAACAAATTATTTATTTTCTACAAACTCATTTCACTTTGTCTTTATTTGAGAATCCAATTATTGTAAATTATTATTAATATTTTTTTTTTTTTGTAATTATACAGGAAAAGAGAAACGGATTTCTCGAGTAAACTCTGTTCAATTCAAGGCCGTAAAAATTATGCTGAAATAACGAGTGGTTCTAGTGCTGCCTTTGTTGATAATTGTCGTTAAGAAGAATACACATATAAGATATAATATATATAAAAGGTGCAAGTTACCTTCAACACTCTTGTTGTCGTCAGTAAAACTTATTACTCAACGTTTTACATCCGCGTAATTTATATTAGCCGACAATATGTACAATATTATGTAAATAAGAAATGTAAGACAAAAAAAGGCATGATATTTTAGCGGGTTACATCTACTTTACATCAAAAGACTTTTTTTTTTTTACAATAACGATGTTTATTACCGCATTGTATATTTTCGCGCATTCTACAATATGTATACGCTTATGTCTAATTATATTATTTTTTTATACTTTTTATATTATTTTTATTTTTATCATTGTGATATATTATTATTAGTACATCCGATTAAAAAGAAATAAACAATCTTATTTTAAATTACAATACTATTTGTTATGATTTATTTCTTGCCTACGTGTACACTGTAAAAAATTTGGAGTGATTACGGATTATATTTCAATTCAAATTCACTCCGTCACTCGGAGTTTCGGAGTTTTAGAAAAAATCACTCCGCCTACCGAATAAATAGAGAGTTTGCTTCATCAGCTGAGAGATTTTGAGTGCCGGGGTCAAAAAATTTGATCTGTTTTAAATCAAATAAAAATTTTAAGTTATTTCTATTCAATATTCAGTTGTATTTCGATTGAAGTAAGATGTAAAATTTAAACGAGTTTATTCCGTACCATTCCTTATCCAGACTATTTTCAGACTTATTTACAATAATTATAAGTCTGGTTTTGGCCACCTCTAGATCAAAAACTTTTTTCTTCAAATATTTTGCCTTCTTTTGGTTTTATTTAGTCCAAAATTAGACTTGCTATCACTTTCAGTCTGTTTTTGATCGTCTTTAGATCAAAAACAGCTCAAAATTTTTATTAAAATCTCAAGACGGATCAACTAGTTCAGGTACAGACCAATTATAGTCCAAATACAAAAATTATATCAAATTTTCCAACCCAGGTAATCCACAATTTATTTAAATCCGCATTTACACTCATTCGGAGTTTTATTATTAAAATAAAAATCTTTTAGAAATAAATTTCACTCCGTAACGGATTTTGAATATCAATTTGAACGCCCCCTCGGAGTGAATTTCACTTCGAGGGAATTAAATAAATAAACAGTAATCCGCTTCGTATTCACTCCGCTAATTTTTTAAAGTATATATTGACTATTATTTAAAAATTATCAACCTTAAAAAAATGTGATAGTTTATAAGAGAGTAAATATAAATGTCATTTATTTAGAATAATACAATAAATTTTTTACTTTTAAAACTAAATAGCTCATAAAAAAAAAATGACATACTTTCATTGTTAACTGAAAACATAAGTAATCATTGGAAGCCTACAATTTGCAATGACATTAAAACTTTTCATTTTTACTGAATGCCGGGTAATTTTGAACCGATAATTTAAGAAACTTGTTTTTCATAAATTTTTAAAGAAAAAATATTTTTCATGTGTCAGTACAAATATTTCATTAAAATTATATTTTAGAGTTTTATTAAAGTTAGTACCAATTAATTTAAGAATATTAATTAATATAAATTGTAATTCTTATTAGTTTTCTAATCACGCTGACTAATGTTTGCTTTCCGGATAATAGTTTCCTACCTATAGATTTCCGATGTAAAATTTAATTCCAGTTATTTTTTAATGTAAATGTTTTTGTATGGGTTAATTTGGTAATAAGAAATTTCTTGGGAAAATATGCCGGGGAACTTCTAATTTATCTTTTATAAATAGTCGAATATATAAGTTAATTTGTATCAAAATCTCATTAATGCAAGGTTACAGTATTATTAATTATCTATCTTATCTTCTACACTAAATGTAATTAATACTTACATTTATTCAACTAAAGTTCTATAAGGACTATAATTATTTTTAATGACTTTTATAAGATATCGATTAATCGATATTCACATCAATTAGTATTAACGTAAATTCGTTTTAATAGGCAAGTTAAGAGCAAAAATTTTTTTCAATATTCGATGTAACATACCAATTTTTTAAAATAACGGTGTGATTTTTTATAAAATAAATGTCCATAGCGTAAAATATATTTGGCCATATGCTCTGTAATGCGATAATTTGAAAAAATTATATATTAAAAATTTTTAAAGTAAATTTTTTACTAAAAGAAAAGATACGAACTACAAACAATGATTTCAAATCCCGTTTTTAAAAATACACCAGTAGTTTTTTTATCATTAATTTTTATATTCTCACTTTTAGGAATATTATGGATTAATTTGCATCAGCAAGAGTAAGTATATACTTGATTATAACAATAGTTTACAGTAAAAAAAAAATATTAAAACTTACATATAGTTCCATTACTTTAGTTATTATAATCTTAATTATAATAATAAATTCTTTTTTTTTAATAATTTACTTGGTACATAAAGTGAATAAAATTTAATTGAAGCAAAAAAAAATATTTTAATTTTATTTAACCGTCAAGTGAAGAGAATTTCACTCTAATTATTATGCTGTGCTACATTTTTATTATAAAAGTTAAGTAATGGAAAAACTGTGAATTTTGAAAATTAAATGTTGAACATAAGTAGGGTCACTAATTTCAAAAAGGCTTATATTTTTGTACGCCTTTTTTTCTATAGAGAACTTCGTTAAACCAAAAGGGTGTTCAACTTAAATTATACACCCTTTTGGCTGTCAATTTTTTTTTTTTTTTCAATGTTTATCTTTCATTTATTATTACTATAAATAGAACATTCGAAAATTTAATAAAAAATAAAAAATGATGTATTTAGATATAAATGTTCGTTTATTACAGAGAAAATACAAATACATATACGACCGATCATCAGGAAGTCATAAATAATATTCACAATATTATAATCAAAAATAGTAACTCGTCGGTAAAACCGCGCATAATTTATGAAAGTTTTTCAATAAATTTTGAGATTCAAGATCAAAGTGGAGTATTGGAAAAATACGAGCCAGCTAATGGAACAAATAATACTGAAATAAAATCTAATAGCGCTCATATTGATATTATTAGGCAGAAAAGGTCAATAGCATTGATAAATTCGAATAACAGCATAGTCGATAGTACATATAACGATAGTACTTCAAAAATCATTACGTCGCCAAGTAAAACTTTTGATAATTATCAGTTTTTGAATTCTGATAATGAAAAATCTGCAATACTTAATGGTAATATAGAAAACTTGGATGATAGTATAAACAACAACGATCAAGATCAAAGCAGTATCGAACTAAACGAACGGATAGAAGATAAAAGTATTAATAATGGCACTTTCAACTCTGAAAATTTGATCAAAGACAATCAATCGGAAGCATTGGTATTCATTCTACCCGTTAATAATAACAGCAATGATACATTTGGGAGTAATAATCAGACTCAAAACACTGAGCTAAGAATACAATTAGCTTTGAAAAATGGCACAAAAAGCTTTACTAATAATGGAGTCAACGAAACAAATAATTTGAAAATCACTACGACCGCTACTGATGATGATATTAGAACTACTACTCCTAATACTGATCAGATAGATAATGAAAATGAGGGTAATAATTATTTACACTTAACTTAATTTGATTTTGTTGTTACATATTTTTTTTCTTTAATAATTCTATTTGTTTTGCTGCAGTTGAAAATCAAATGAGGTGTTACGGTGAGTTGGGTTGTCTCGATATACCGAACAGTTGGTATCATTTAATCAATCGACCAATCAATGTGTTTCCAATGCCACGAGAAATTATTAACACAAATTTCAAACTTTATACAAATGATAATCCTTCCGAGGTAATTTATTAATTACTGTATTTAAAAATTCACCCATAAATGAAGTATTAAGTATAATATTTTTAGGGTCAACTTCTTGTTGCAAGCAAAAATAGTTCGTCAAGAGGTTCAAGTTTTAATCCGAAACGTAAAACGAAATTTATTATACATGGGTTTATTGACACGTCACAGAATGACTGGATCAAGGTGAATTATAATTAAAATTCAAAATATGTAATGTTATTGATTATTAAATGAAAGTATGTCGTCTGTTATATATTGTACGTGATAGGACCTGAAAAATGAATTACTTCAGCATGACGATTACAACATAATTATCGTTGATTGGGCTGGCGGCAGTTTATTACTACTACAATACTTTCAAGCAGTCGCAAATACTCGGCTAGTTGGTTTGGAAATTGCACATCTTATTAAATATCTAAATGTATGTCTCTATTATATAATATGTTATTTGTTTTTGTCTGTTACGCCTTTACTTAAATGTAAGTTTTGCAGACGAATGATGGATTGAAAGTTAGTGATGTCCATCTCATAGGCCACAGTCTCGGTGCTCATATCGCAGGGTACGCTGGGGCAGAATTGCAAGGTCAAGTTGGACGTATATCAGGACTAGATCCTGCAAAGCCAGATTTTGAGTATATGCCGAGTCATGTACGTTTAGATCCTAGTGATGCAATACTCGTTGATGTTATTCATACTGATAGCGGTAGTATTTTTGGAGCAGGTAAATTTTTCAATAATTCTTATACTACTTTAGTTTGTAAAATTGATTTTACAGTAAACATTATTTTAGGAATAAATCATCCTTGTGGACACTTAGATTTCTATCCTAATAACGGTGATGAACAGCCAGGATGTTCAAGTTTACTGTTTTCGATCTGTGATCACATTCGAGCGATCGAATTTTTTACTGAAAGTATTAACTCAAAGTGTCAGTTTACTGCCTACGAATGTCACAGCTACAAAAAGTATCTTGCGGGTGAATGTTTTCCTTCTGCAAGTAACAATAACAGTCTTGGTTATGGCATTATGGGATATCATGCAGATGAGAGCCCTGTGTTATTACAGAGTTTGTCAATGAAACAACCTGCGATCGGCTCATTAATCGGATCCAAATTTTTCATTTCTACCGGTGACAAAGATCCTTATTGCCGTAAGTTATTTTCTCAAATGTATAGAAAAATTTTATTACATTTAAAAATGATAGTATAATTTTTCATTTTTTGTAGGAAGGCATTACAGAATCACAATTACATTAGCAAAACCAGATGAAGCCACTGATATTGTTCAAGGATTAATGAATCTCATATTCTATACAGATAATGGAATTACTTATAATATGGATCTTACTCCAAAGTAATTAATTATATTGTTAATTTTTTAAAAGTAAGATAACAATCAATATTCACTAAATATAATTGTTTTAAAGTGGTAAGAGAATGATTTTTGAGCACGGAGAAACAACAAAAATCGTAGCTGTACATCCAGGGGGCGATACAAATCTTCTGGAAAAAATACGGAAAGTCGATCTTTTTTGGACTTATAAGAGCGATACACCATTATTATATTGTTTTCTTTGCAACGATAAACTGTATGTTGATAATATTGTTGTTGATGACATCAAACTTCCATCAGATCGACGGTATGCCAGTTGTTTATTTTTGACAAAGTCATTGTACTTTATCTTTATTTACTAATCCAATTAGTGTAAATTATTATTTTTTTTTGCAATTATTCAGGAAAAGAGAAACAGACTTTTCGAGTAAATTCTGTTCAATTCAAGGCCCTCATAATTGGACTAAAATATTTAGTGGTACCAGTGCTACCTTTGTCGATAACTGTCATTAAAAAGGATACTCATATATAAAATATAATTGAGGAAAGGTGCAAGTTACCTCCAACATTCAAAAACTTGAGAGAACCTAACGAAAACTAAAAGTCCGGATTGGATACACGTGTCCTTGAAATAGTTCAATATTTTAACAAGAAAATATAAATATCGAAGAAGTTTCATTTATATCTTAATGTTGTAAAATCAGATAATAGCTTCACACTTAAAATTTTAAAGATCTTTTGTTATTTTAAATTGAGTGTGACTTAAAGTTGACTTTTGAAATAGGAAAACAGGATAACGTTAGAAGTAACCAACAAAGATTTTAAAGTAACGATAATTGACACCTTTGGCTATCCCTTCTCAAAACCTAAGAAAAGATTAATATTATAAAGTATTTTTGGTATTTTTGAACTGTTACAAGCTCGGTAAATAGTCGGTTCTGCTTATCATTACCAAAGTAATTAGTAACTTCAAACGCAAGCAATTAATCTGCGATATTTTTTTTTACTTTAAATTAAAACAAACTCAAGAATCGAATGATGACTTTTTTATATCAAACCGTGACTCTATTATGCACTCATAAAAAATATAAACCATAAGTTGGATCAATAAATTGAATTATCGAACACTTATTTTGTATTCGAATCAAAATATATGTTCTCAAAATTTTCATTTCCTGATTTGAACAACAAAAAGATGATTTTTTAAGCCAGAACTTTACGGTTAGTTCGTTATGGTATTGTCGTATTCGAATACACGAAGTGGTATTTTTTTCAAAAAAATACCGTGACTGTATTTATACGTCAGCTGCATCGCAGCCAGTAACCTCTCCAAACTAAATTTGTCCTTGAAATATTCAAATATTTTAACAAGAAAATATAAAAATTGAAGAAGTTATATTTCTGAATAGCTTTGAAAATTCAAATAATAGATAAACACTTTCGATTATAAAAATCTTTTGTTAATCTAAATTAAGTGTGACTCTAAGTTGACTTTTTGAATCAGGAAAACAGGACAATGTTAGAAGTAGCCAAGAAAATTTTGAAAGGTACATTATTTTGACATACTAAGATGCCAGGTAGTGAGAACCTTAAAGGCCTTTGGCATCTATTTGTTCTCGATTGTATTTTTGGTAATTGTACAGGAAAAGCGATAAGCGAAACGGTCATCTCAAGTAAACTCTGTTCAATTTAACGCCCTCAAAATTTTACCGAAATAATCAGCGGTTCTAATGCTACTTGTGTCGATGATTTTCATTAAGAAGGATACTCTTATTTTATAAAATATAATAAAGAAAAGGTGCAAGTTACCTCCAACTTTTATGTTATTGTGAGTCAAACTCATTCCTCAACGTTTTACATCCACATTTCTCAATTTAATCCACGAAACATATAAGATTTTGAAAATACTTAATTACCTAAATGATTTGTGTAAAAATATGACGTCTCGATATTTTTCATTTCAATAAATTGCACAGAAATATCATACGCTTATGCGTTTGTGAGTAATATTTTGCCATAACTTTTTGAGCATGTATAAACAATAGAAACAATAAATTGAATTATTGAACATTTTTCTTATATTCCCATATAAATATTTTCTCAACAATTTTTGTTTATTGATTTGACAGTTTAAGCTGACAGTAAGTTCGTCATGGTACTGACATATTTGACCACACAAAGCGGTATTTTTTGTACAGTCAGTTCCATGACTAGTGACCTTCCCAAACGAAACTTTTTCTTAAAATAGTAAAATACTTTAACAGGAAAATATAAAAATCGAAGAAGCTAGATTTCGAAATAGTGTGAAAAAATGAAATAATAGATCGAAACTTTCGATTGTATAAATCTTTTGTTACTTTAAATTAAGCGTGACTCTAAGTTGACTTTTTGAATCAGGAAAACAGGACACTGTTAGAAGTAACCGTAAAAATTTGAAAAGGTACATCATTTTGACACGCTTAGATGCCAGGTAGTTTGAACCTTAAACGTCTTTACCTTCCATTTGTTCTCGATTGTATATAATTTCAACAGTAACTCGATTAACGAAAATTCTATATATTCATGTTACTCAATTACACAAGTTCATCATATAGGGTCGAGGTGCCGTTTTTGGCCAGTTTTGGCCACAAAAAATTTTACTAAAATAATTTGTAATGTACGCGCCATAATTAATTTTTTTAATTCATTCAAAACAATTCAATTACTGTATTAGAATGAAAATTTGTTTTTATACTTTTTCATTAATTAAAATAAAATATAAAATGTCCAAAAATAAAGCAGTGGCCACAAATTATCCTTCTACCCTATGCAAAAATATCACCAAAGACAGCAGTTTTATTAATTACCTTTGAGGCACTTATTTATTCTGTTAAATACGTAATTAATAATAACTTTTTATCAACTAGAGCTCTACTCGGTCTATAAAATTTATTATAAAAATAACTTCTTCGATATCAATGAATTGCGTCTAACATCAATCAATACAGACGGTAATTAACTTTAATGAGCCCACGACGCGCGCAAGAATTAATGTAACATACGATCAATTTCTACCAATCCAAAAGTGACATCAATTTTTAAGAACTGCGGTATTATTATTTTCAATAGAGTAGACATGTGTGGCATAAAAAATACATGTAATAACCGTGAATATTATAATGTAATAATTAAAAGAAAAAAAAAAGGTTTATTAACTAAAACAAATATATACATTAATTCATACAATGAACTGGACTCTGATTTTTAAATATTTATTAATAGTTTTAACACCAGTAGTTTTTATTTCATCGGTTCTTGCAGTCGCATGGTTTTATTTACACCAACAGAGGTAAGTATATTTAATTATAAAAATAATTATTGTGAAAAAATGATTAAAAATTAAATTAATATGTCTACTGTTCCATTAATCTCATTATTATGTTATTTTTAATTATAAAGTAAATAGAATTTTTTTTTAATAGTTTACTTAGCAATTAAAATTACGTAAAATTGAGTGAAATTAATAAGATGATTTTTTAAATTAATTACCTAATCAAGTAATAAATCTCATTCTTTTTAAACAATGTTCCTATAGATATTAAATATAAAATAAAGTGTTTAATTCTGCACTACATATAAAAAAATAGTAATTAAAAAAAATGTGACCAAGAAAACTGTAGTTTTAAATATTTTGAGAGAGATTCAATCAAAATATATGAATAAATTTAATAATTACATCACGCGTACTCATAAAAATTAAATATGTAAATGAAATTTTATAGAAACTGGGCAAAGTCTGTTTAAGGTTAAATTTATTGAATTATGCTGCTTATAGTCTTCTTAATAATCTAGCTTATATCTTGTAGATAAAATATGAGTTTGATATTCATATAAAAATAAATTGTTTATTTAAATTCGTTTCAGAGGAAATACTCCGCTAGAAATGACGGATGCGGATGTAATAAATCATGCAAATGAAAAAAATAATTCAAATAAAGTCTCAAGTAATATTGATAGTAATAGAAATGAAAATAATAATCGAACTGTTTTAAAAATATTAGATAGCAAAAATAATATTGACGATATTAAGAATAAAAATATTAGCACAACAATAAAGCCGGCTATGAGTCATGAAAGTTCTACGATAAATATTGGAACCCAAGATCAAATCAATAAATCGAAAAGAAATAAACTGAATCAAAAAACTGAAAGTAAAAGTATTAATAATGGCACAGATATGAACAAATTTGTATCGTCATTGAAACCTCATAATAATATAAGTCAAAATATGTTAAAAATAAAAAATGGTCCGCTGGGAAATACAGCTGTAGAAAACAATAACAATGATAGTAAAACTCCCCAAAGAACTAGTTCATTAACTGATATTGGGAATAATATTGATAAAAATAGTGATAATGTTCATATTGATAAAATTCAACAGAAGTTAAAACAAAAACTGAGTAGTGAAGCTGAAAGTATCCAAATTAATAATAATGCTTCCGTGATCATGACGTCAACGAATAACACTCTAAATAAGAACTCATCCCAAATTTATGAGCAAGAAAAATCACTGGTACGGGACAGTAACATAAGAAACACAACCACTGGCATTAAGAAAGAATTGAATAGTTTAGATCAAAATAATGAGCTGAGGAAGTCGCTACCAGCAGTAAATAGTAACTTTGAAAACTCGACCAAAAAAGAAGACAATGGATCAGATATTTTTGAAACTACTACATCATCGAAGAATATTGACAATGATACTTTTGATAGTAAACAAGCCATAGATAGTGATCTAAACAAGTTTCCAAGGTCAGCTAGTTGTTTTGAATACTCTATCAAAGACAATAAATCAGACGCATTAGTAATTAATAGGTCAGTTAATCAAACCCACAGTAATAAAGTAGGAATAATATTAGCATCAAATAACAAAACAGATAATTCTGTTATTCGAAGTAACGAACTGCGAAAGTCACCACCTGCGCTAAATATTAACTTTGAAAACTCGACCAAGAAAGAAGGTAATGAATTAGATATTTCTGAAACGACTACATCATCAAAAAATGTTGAAAGTGATGGTTTTAAAAGGAAGCAGATCCAAGACGATAATCTGAGCAAGTTACCAATGTCAGCTGGTAGTTTTGAAAACTTTATCAAAGACAATAAATCAGACGCATTAGTAATTAATAGATCAGTTAATCAAACCCATAGTAATAAAGTAGGAATAATATTAGCACCAAGTAATAAAACAGGCAATTCTGCTATTCAAAGTAATGAGCTGAGGAAGTCGCCAGCAGCATTGAACAATAACATGGAAAAATCAACCAAAAATGATGCCAATAAATTAGATATTTCTGGAACGACTACATCATTAAAGAATGATGAACGTGATACTTTTAATAGTAAGCAAGCCATAGATAGTGATCTAAGCAAGTTACCAATGTCAGCTGGTAGTTTTGAAAACTTTATCAAAGATAATAAATCAGACGCATTAGTAATTAATAGATCAGTTAATCAAACCCATAGTAATAAAGTAGAAATAATATTAGCACCAAAGAATAATACAGGTAATTCTGCTATTCAAAGTAATGAGATGAGGAAGTCTCCAGCAGCATTGAATACTAACATAGAAAAAACAACCAACAATGATGGCAATGAATTAGATACTTTTGAAACAACTACATTATCAGGAAATATTGACAGCAATACATTCGTTTCCTCCAATACTTTCAAATCTGAAAATTTGATCAAAGACAATAAATCGGAAGCTTTGGTGATTATTGCACCAGTTAATAATGACAGCAGAGTCACACTTGATAGTAATCGGGCCCAAAGTAACGAAATAGGAGTATTATTAACTTCAAACAACAACACCGATAAATCAGCTCGAATCCATAAAAATGAATCAGAAACATTGGTTATTACTGCGCCAACAAATAATAACAGCAAAGATACATTTGGGAACAGTAATCAGACTCAAAGCACTAAGCTACGAATACAATCAGCTTCGAAAAATGGCACAAAAATCATTACTAATAATGGAGTCAACAAAACAAATAATTTAAAAGTCACTACGACAATTACTGATGATATTAGACCTACTGAGCCTAGTAGTGATCATATAGATGATGAAAATGAGGGTAATACTTATTTATGTTTAACTCGAACTTATTGATTTTGATGTTTCATAATTTTTTTCAATAATAATAATTCTATTTGTTTTGTTGCAGCTGAAAATGAAATGAGGTGTTATAGTCAATTGGGTTGTCTCAATATACAAGACAGCTGGTATCATTTTATGCATCGACCAATAAATGTTTTTCCAATGTCAAGAGAATTTATTAACACAAGTTTCATACTTTATACCAAAAATAATCCTATCGAGGTGATTTAAAAACACGATTAAATAAATTCACTTACAAATAAATTAATTTTTACGATGTAACGTTTTTAGGGTCAGATTCTTACTGCAGGTGAAGATAAGTCGACAAAACTATCAAATTTTGATCCAAACCGTAAAACTAAATTCATTATACATGGATTTAATAGCTCACCCCAGATGCCCTGGGTCAATGTAAAAAAAATTTTATGTTAATTTGTAATGCTATGATTTATTTATTTATTTATTTACTTATTATTATCATACATAATAGGAAATGAGAGATGAATTATTTAAGCATGATAACTACAACATATTTATCGTTGATTGGGCTCAAGGTAGTTCAATAGCTCTATCGTATACTTACGCTGCGGCAAATACTAGAGTGGTTGGTTTGGAAATTGCACATCTTATTAGATACCTTAATGTAAGGCTTTGTTGTAATATGCAATTATTTTGTCGATAACAGTTTAATTTGAATTTAAGTTTTGCAGGAGAATAAAAAATTGAAAATGAGTGATGTCCATCTCATAGGCCACAGTCTTGGTGCTCATACTGCAGGATACGCTGGAGAAGACTTGCAAGGTCAAGTTGGACGTATATCAGGGCTAGATCCTGCAAAGCCCGATTTTGAGTACATGCCGTGTCATGTACGTTTAGATCCTACTGATGCTAAGCTCGTTGATGTCATTCATACTGATAGCGAAAGCTTTTCTCGACTAGGTAAATTTTTCAATAATGACCCTAGCAGTTCCGAATTACTATAAATTACCGACAATACTGCGGTATTTACGGTAAAAGAGCAGTATTTTAGATAAAATCGGTAAAATACCGAAATTTAAAGTATTCAGAAGAATTGCCGTAAGAATATGATATTGTACCGTCAAAGTATACGGCATTTTACGGCCTATTTGCAGTGAATTACAGTATTTTGGGGTAAAATACGGTAATTTACCGTAATTCGGATCTGCTAGGGAATTTTAATATATGATAACAAAAAATGTATAGATGATAAAAAAATTGAAAATAATTTTTCTTTCAAGGAATATATCATCCTTGTGGACACTTAGATTTCTATCCCAACAACGGTGATGAACAACCGGGATGTTCGAGTTCATTTTTTAAAACGATTTGTGATCATGTTCGAGCAATTAAAATTTTTATTGAAAGTATTAACTCAGAGTGTCAGTTTATTGCTCACGAATGTCATAGCTACAAAAAATATCTTGCCGGTGGGTGTTTTCCTTCTGCAAGCAACAATAATAGTCTCAATTATGGAATTATGGGATATCATGCAGATAAGAGTCCTGCGTTAGTACAGATATTATCAATGAGCCAACTTCCAAACGGCTCATTAATTGAATCCAAATTTTTCATTTCTACTGGTGACAAAAATCCCTATTGCCGTAAGTTATTTTTTCAAGTGAATGAAAATATTTTATTACATTTTATACATACAAACAAAATAATAATATAATTTTTTGTTTTTTACAGGAAGGCATTACAGAATAGCAATTAAATTAGCAAATCCAAGTGAAGCTAAAAGTAGGGTTCAAGGTTTAATGAATATCACATTGCATACAGATAACGGACTTTCCTATAATATCAATCTCACTCCAAAGTAATGAATTACTTTACATACGTTTTAATCACTGTGTTTATTCATATGAAAATTTAATGATTAATTGATTGAAAAAAATAACTTAATTACAGTGAAAGTCGGATAATATTAACCCATGGAGGAACAACAAAAATTTTAGCAATACATCCAGGGGCTGATGCAAATGTCATGGGAAAAATATGGAAAGTTGATCTTTCTTGGACATATAATAGCGATACATTTTTACTATATTGTCTTTTTTGCAATGATAGGCTGTATGTTGATAATATTGTCGTTGATGTCATAAGACTTCCATCAGATCGAGGGTATACCAGTTATTTATTTCTTACAATTTTTTTTTTTTTTTTTTTTTTTTTTTTTACTAATCCAATTACTGTAAATTATTATTATTTTTTGTAATTATACAGGAAAAGAGAAACGGATTTCTCGAGTAAATTCTGTTCAATTCAAGGCCATTATACCGAAATAATTAGTGGTTCTAGTGCTGCCTTTGTCGATAATTGTCATTAGGAAGGTTACTTTTGTATAAAATATAATAATTAAGAGGGACAAGTTACTTTCAAAACTTTTTTGTCAGTACACTGAGAGAAATATTTATTTAAGCTAAATACGATTTATTTCATGCAAATAAATCTCATATTTGAATGGATCCAATCAATATTTTTCGTCATGAAATTTATGGTTTAGAGCCGAAACTGCGAAGAGGTGATATATAAGACAAGATTTATTAGCATTACCAAATTGTCGTAATGCTAAATATGATAAACCGTTTATTGTATGAGCAATAAGGACATGGAACAACCTACCAGTCAATTGTACAAATAAATTGACATTTAAAATTCCGTGTGTCGTGTTTTAAACATTTTTTAAGTATTACTAGCTAATTTGATGATATTGTAATAAATGATATTGAATGATAATTTTATACTATCTTGTTTTATACTATTATATTTTATATGGATGGCTGCAAGAAGCTTAGACTTCATAGCCAAATAAATAAATATTAAATAAATAAATAAATGAATATTTGTGAAAAATTTTCAAAAATGGAGTTTTCATCACATCTTGACGTTTTGAGCTTCTAGAAAGCTCTTTTGTCTATTTCCGGACGGATGTCTGGCCGCATGTGTGTGTGTAAACTTTTTTGTCCGACAATATCTTTGGAACGAATCAACCGATTTGAACTCTAAGCTCGCAAACAGCGAAAAGTTTTGGAATTGGCCCTCAGAGTCAACCGTTTTTCAGATTTTTTTATAATTTATCTTTTTGAAAAAAAAACGAAAAATTATTAGACGTCGATTAACTTCAGTATCATATGAAATATACTGTTTTCTCAGTGTGAAACTCATTATTCATCGTTTTACATCCGCGTAATTTATTAGTCTACAATATGTACAATATTATGTAAATCTGAAATTAGAGACAGTAAACATGATATTTTTTCGGGTTACTTCTGCTTTACGTCAACAGTTTTTATTTACAATACGATGTTTATTCTCGCTTTGTATATTTTGTCGCATTTTATCATATGTATACGCTTATTTTTGTATATATATATAATTTTTTCACACTTTTTTATTACTTTTATTATTATTATTATTATTATTATTATTATTATTATTATTATTATTATTATTATTATTATTATTATTATTATTATTATTATTATTATTATTATTATTATTATTATTATTATTATTATTATTATTATTATTATTATTATTATTTTTATTTTTATTATATGTTATCATTAGTACACCTGATTAAATAACATAATTATTCATATAACGAATGACTAATATTATTTGCCATCTAATTTTATGTTTCCATTTTTTAAATTTTATTTAAATTTATACGAATTTTTAATTTTAAAAAAACTCAAATCGCAAACAAAAAATAAATTTGTGATTAACCATTTATATGATATCAGTCCGTTTATTTTTTAAGTGATCGATCATCCAGTAACAGTTAAATAAACTAAAAAATCATGCAAATAAGAAAATTTATCAGCTCATTCAAGCGTCTAAACTCAGATTTATACATAAAAAAAAAAAAAACATTCAGCCTTGACATTTATTAACTCTCATACAAACCTTCACTCTGACATTTCTTCTAAGTACACATCTTCGAATCAAAGTATAGAATTTTGTATTTTAAATAAAAAAATTCCATAAAAATAAAATTATACATTTTTCTATTCAAATGCAACCATAAATATTCAAACATTAAAATCTTCCTGTTTGTAATGGCATTAAAAATTTATTTTTACACTTCTAATACGCGTGTCATTACTTTTACAAATATAATCAATTAATAATAGATGCAGTAAAATGTAAAATTAAGTCCACGAAAAATTAATAAATAAAATAGAAATTTGACTCTCTAAATGTCTATCCAATCGGTTGCCGCATTCTATCCAAATAAATAAATTTATCACACATACATCTTCCTCTTCTTCTTTTAAAACTCTTTTTTCTTCTTCTTCCTCTTCTTCTTCTTCTTCCCCTTCTCTAGTGAATTATACGTACAATATTACGTTACCTACAACATTAACCTGCCCATTCAGTATATGTATAATACAAGAGATGCTCTCACTTTCCATCATCTTCCCTCTCCAGTATGCCCCCGAAATGATAAAAGCACCCAAAGATTCATCTGGAACCTGTAGTTTACGTTTTATCCTCACAAGTGTCTCGTTGCCATCAGAAAGCGATTTTTTATTATTAATAATTAGTAATTATTATTATTTATTTGATATTTAAATTAATAAATACAAATACTAAACTTGATAAATATAACAAATAAAAAATGTCTGGATATTTAAAAGCAAAAGAAATAGTTGTATTGACTATTTTTGTCATTTGTCTCAACACATGTAAGTGCTTATATGTTTTAACTGCTCGTTAATTAGTTTTTAAGTTACTATTACAGGAGCGATTTTAAGTTAATCCGTAAGACGTTAAATTCTGTAATTTTATTAAGTAATTATCGATTAACGTAATAAGTATATTAATAGTAATTATTTAAATTAAATTAAATTAAGCTTTCGCATAACTACTTAATTTAATTTAAATAAATATAATATATATACAAAAGTAAATGTGACGTAAAATATTAAAATTACGTATATTTTAAATGTTCGGATATAGAGTTATGTAACGTAGTATATTTCTTGAATAAAATCTTCCGATACTAATTTATATTCAATGATATTCTTGCCGGCGGCAGTAATTGCCCGTGAGCCACAGGCCACAGGGAAGACGATACAACTTTCCCTTGTTATTGCGACGTTAAAGATTTAATATAAAAACTCAAAACATTTGATATATATTTACTAAGTTATTAAATTTAAAAATAATACTGAAGTTACCCGTCGTCTAATAGTTTTGGGATTTTTTTTTCAAAACGATCAATTGTAAAAAAAAAATATTTAAAAAATTGCACCTATATATAGATATAAAAGTTATCTTGAGTCAAGAAAATATTTTGAAAGACGTTTTCGGGAACTGAGTCAATATTTTCTTGAGCCAAGAGAATTTTTCTTGATCGGAAGAGATTTTTATACAGAAAAAAAAGGGTTTCTTGGCTTAAGAAAATTTCTTTTTGCCTTAAGAAAATTTTTGTTTTCAATTTATAATGCGAAAAATTTCTTAGGGCAAGTAAAAATTTTCTTGGGGTGAGTGAAAATTTTTTGCGTCAAGAAATCATTTTTTTCTGTGTACTTTATCCGAGAAAATTGAGGTTTTCAAAAGAATTTTTTTGAATCAAGAATATTTACTTTCAGTCGAGAATTTTTTTTTCTGTGAAAATTAAAAACTATTTTTTTTTTTAATTTTCTACATTCTTATTTATCTTTTTTTAGTAATTAATTTGTTAAAAAAAAAAACCCAAAATTTGTTAATTTTCTACTAAGTTCAGAATCGTATTAAAAATAAAATAAAAGTTACTAAAAAAAAAAATAATGAAGATAAATATTGTAATTGTTATCAATAATACGTAAAATTATAATTTAGGTTTCAGTCAATTGCATAGAGCAAGATTTCAAGATCGACGACAAAATTCAATTGATTTCAATCGACCGTCATTTTCTTCTCAATCATTGCCAGAATCACCAGCACTTGCTCGACAATCATCGGGTTTATGTCCCGAAAGAACTGGAAGATTTCCAGTACCCAATCAGTGTGATGCTTATATAGAGTGCATTGATGGCGTTGGTGAAGAAAAGTTATGTCCCGAAGGTCTATATTTTAATCCCAATGCACAATTTAATTATCCATGCGGTTATCCCATTGATATTAGCTGTGAAGGACGGCCTAACTTACGTGAGTGTAATGAAAATAACTATTTATTATTATTAATTATATAATAATATATTGTAATATGAGATGGCATTTGAATATTAAATAAATAAATTACATAGAGCCTGCTCAGCCTACTGATGACTGTCCCCATCAATATGGTTACTTCAAAATCGGCAACAGTCCCGCCGATTGTGGACAATTTATGAATTGCGCTGGTGGTGTTGGTTACACGTTCAATTGCCCAGAAGGTTTGGCTTTCAATTCAGAAAGTTACAGATGTGATTGGCCAGATCAAGTTCCTGATTGTGATGCCGAAGGTTCTTTTTTTTTTTTTTTTTGAAATTTTAAATTTAAGTACAGATATAACTAAATAAATTTTATAAACAGTTTCATAACTAAACAATTTAATGTCACAGCTTTTTTGAAATTTACGTGCCCGCAACAATTAGCCGATGAAAGTAACCAATTCTTTGTGCCAACTGAAGCAATTAAATTATTCAGAAGTCCCGAAGACTGTCAAAAATACTTTATTTGTGCAAATGGTAAACCGCGTCTTCAAAATTGTGGTGAAGGCAACGCTTTCAATGAATTAATAAACGCCTGTGACGCTGCTGAAAATGTTACCGGATGGTATGGATACTAAATATTCATATCTATGATTAATCGTTTATAAATATTAATAATATTTTTTTTATTCAGTGAACCGCCATTCATACCTAATGAAGATGAACCATCGAGATTCGAACCACCTAGTCGTTTTACTGATAAATCTTCTAGACGTTTCAAAAGTGGACCACAACCTGTGCTACGCGGATGAGCTATACTTCTTTAAATTCGTGAAATCCATTTAATAAATTAAATTTTTTTGTATATTGATTTATTAAATATTTCATTATAAAAAAAAAATTCGTTGTTTATTTTACCTTACTTTTATTATAAAAAAAAATATTAATTTGAATTATGTCATGCATATACTACTCAAATATTCACATCAACATGATCAAAAAGAGACAATATAAATTCATTAAATTCTTGTCACACTTTATAAGAATTAATGGATTACTACTTAGTGCTAATGAAATTAGTCCCCAATTTAAAATAAGCAGCCTGTATAGTCGAAGGGAAATTGCAGATTTTACATTCTTCTATAAAGTTATCAACAGTCTAATAGACCTGCCTGAGACGATAGAACTGTTTGGTCTTGTCAGCCCTAGACCTGATCTTAAAATGTGTCGACAACTCAAATCCGTCAAATCAAATTAAAATAACGTAGTAATTCTAACAAAATGGCGGCGAAAATAAAAAAAGTAAACCAATTTCTTTATCTTTTCACCGCCATTTTGTTATTTTTGCATGTACATTAAAAATCCTAGTTCAGTCAGTTGCTAGAGACATATTGAATCTAAAAATTCAAAAATTTTCTGTTTCGGCTTGTCCATTTTTGAAATTTTTACAGCAAGCGCAGACCCACCTACTAATCGAGGCGTTGTATTCGAATGATGTTTTTGTATGTTAAAATTATATAAAATATATAATAATTTTTTTTCAATGTATTTCAATATTATATTTATTGAGCCTAACAAACCCTACATATATATCTTTATTCATAATCTCATTAAAAATTAGTAAAAAATAGTATTTTTTTCAAGCGTTCAAAGTAGAATACTGCTTTAGAAATCTGACGTAATTGAAATTAAAAAATATTTATGTGGAAAGAAAATCTTCATTGCCAACGGAGTAGATGATATGGAAAAGAAGAACAAGAAGAAAAACCGGTTAGTTGTTGTAAAAATATTGTTTCCTTTTTTTACATTATCATGTACATGTACATGCAATGGAAGTATGTACTCGTACCTTTACTTTACCATTCTCTCGAGTGTACAACCGATCTGTACTGAGTATATTGTCAACGTATTTGTGGTCGCTGCCACCACTGTAACTTTACTACCTGCATCCGATTCTATACCCCTGGTAATACTGTCTAGGAGCAAGAGCTAGGAAATCGGTAGCAGGATCAACAATAACAACAACGCTACCAGCCAAGGCAGCAACAACGATAATCACGCACTCTGTACCTCTTTACAGTACATACTACGTAGCCTCTTTTATACTTTCTCAATAATTTATATAAGTATTCACCTATTTTGTTTTTATACAACAAATTATATTATTTATTATAAAAGAAAAATTGTTTTATATTAAATTAAAAACACAAAAATTTATACATTATTTACAATTAAATTTGTGGCTTAAATTTAAAAAATATTTTATTATTTTAATTTAAATTTTGTTTTTCAAATTCTATTACTTCTATTCCTTGTCCGTAAACGCAAGCTAATGGTTTATTGTCATTAACATTTGGTAGAAATGTTATGCCATGAACATCAGCAACAGAAGTTAATTTTATTAATTTAATTAATGGAGTTACTGATAAAATTGAATTTTTTAGTGAGTAATGATACATTACTATTCGCTGATCTATTGCGACACTTGCAAAATTATTTTCTCCATAAAATTTGACGCCTAAAAAAAAATAAATAATTATTTATTATGATTTTTAAAAATTTTAATTTCTAATAATTATTAAAATTTTTTTTTATTTCTTTACGTATTTATAAAAAGAATAAATTTAGTGTAATTCATAAAAAATTGTTGAGTTGATGTCAAAAATTTATTTATGTATCAATTATTTAAATTTCATTCATTTTCTTCTGTAGATAAAAAAAGAAATTTAAAGGTTTATCTTAATGTTGTTGAATAAATTATCAGATAAATAAGAAAATTTTTAGAAGTAACAACTTTCTAAATCCACAAATCTTCACAAATATCTATTTAGGTTTTTAGGATTTTTAATAAATATGTACTCATTTCTCAAATTACTTGGGTCTAATGAGATCTATGATTATTTAATTATATAAAATTTACTATTTACTAAATTTGGTTTATTGAAATTTTTTCAAATCAGATTCAAAATTAAATTATTTTTAACTTTTAATAAAATTTTTTTAATAATTACTAATTATTTGCCCAAAATTTAATTACCATAATTAGTAAATATTAAAAAGGATGCTAACTTTTCAAGGTAAAGAAAATAATTTTAAATTTTTATATCCGTATAGGAAATTTTATTTTGAATAAGAATAACTAAGTATATGTTTTGTATATTTAAATATTTTTTAAGGTTGAAAGAAATATTTTACGACGGCATAATTATACTTGCGTGTCAGTCTAAACTTTAAACACGATTTCTCGAGATCGTATTTTTGATTCTTAGGTATACTTATCTTGAAAACCAATGAAAGTAATCACAAGCATTTTTATTTTATTTATTTTTTTTTTTTTTTGAAATTATAGAAAAAAAATGACCTATTCAAAACTCTTGCCCGCAAATAAAAATAACATATTAATTAATCAATAAAATGGCCAATTTGAACGAAGGAATAAACAAATTATTCATTTTTGAATTTTTGGTAAAAGTGCAATTAAAAAATTCAGATTTTTACCAAAAATTGCTCATTTCGTTTAATTAAAAACTAAATAGTTTTTGGAAAAAAAAATCCTTCATTCAAATCCAAGATAAACTTATATACTCAAGAAATTTTTGGGTTTTTCGATTTCAGATGAAGCAGTCATGAGTTATCCTAACTACCGCATGGAGACGTTTTTTGAGGTGACTCGGCTCTCCCCACTACCACTGGTTTATTTTTCAATATTTTTTTATGAAAATTTAGCAGAATATTCTTAGAATGATGCTTAATAATGTCACAAATTTTAAGAATTTTAATAAAGAAGGTACTCTGAAAAAAAAAATCACAAAAGTATGCTCTTTTTTTGTATCTCAGACCCCTTTGACCCTAAATTAATTATGTGGAACCACGAAATTATAAAATTGTTAAGTCTTATAGCGAGATTTCGGCGCAAAATTTTCATTGAGTTGGTGGAGAAAGCGTTTCGAGCGAGTTTCAACACTTTGAGGAAAAGAGTCTTAGAACGCGTAGTCTATAACGAAGTCTGACTGTAAATAAATAAATAAATAAAAGTTTTCTTAATAAACTTACCTGTTATCTGAGCACAATGGATCAATGTCGAATTCCAATCAGCTATTATTTTAGCATCCAGTTCTTTATTTTTAAATTCAACAATATTGAATATCGTTAAACAAATTTTATTATCGTCACCTCCTGTTAACAATAAATAATTTTTGTCTTTCTTACAAAAATCATAACTATTAATACCAGACTGATGTGCAATCCACAATTTAAATGGTTCTTTGACAGTTTTACTATCACCATCATCAGAATAAATTATCGAATTCACGGACCACAGATTAATGAATCCATCAGTAGCCATACTGATAAGAATCAATTCTTTTTCATGTAAAAAGCTGTGAATTTTAATTATACAACGATTGTAATAAGAAATTTCATTAACCAATTTAATTTCATGTAACGAAATATCATAAGATAAAATTCTTAAGTATCCATCAGAACAAGCAATAAAAATAATTATTTTATTTTCAGAGCTTAAATATGCCCTTACATCCATAAAACGCGTTTCTGGATCAATAAAATAAGTCTGTTGCTTTTGTTGCCAAGTTTTTCGTTTACATTTGTCAATATCACGTATCATAAAAGTCGCCAATTCAACGACACTGACGTCATCATTCGTCAGAATATTTTTATCAATATCTACAGTTATTTCCCAAACTTTAAGTTGCGCTCTGCCACCAACAGTAAACACCAAGTTTTTAGTTTCTTCATTTGTATCAATCAAATTAATAACCGCAATAGCTTTAACATTTGAAATATGACCATGATATGTATCTAAGTAATTTAATTTTATTTCATTCGTTAACGATAATTGCAAATTACTTAAACGTAATGTACAATCTTCACTCGCAGATATAAAAATCGTATGATTTTTATTTGACATCGTCGGCAATATTTCAACAGAATGGATTTCTTTAGTATGAAAACCGGTGATCAATGTATCACTAAATTGACATAATATATTGTCTGTCATGTAAACTTGTTTATTTTTAATGCAAGAAAATTTAATAACGTCATTCATATAAATACAGTCCCATGATCTATGTCCACCACCGCACGTTATCCTCAAAACGAGTCTATTAAATCGCATACTATAAATTATAAATTCAATTTCCTTGAATCCAATAACATATAAATCATCATTTGTCTTAAGAGTTCTACTGACCCATTCCATTGGCATTTTTTTACCATCAAGTACTTTTAATAATGTATTATTTTCATCATTATTATTTATTATTAATTTATAAAATCTTAAAGTACCGTCACGACCAGTACTTAGTAATTTATTATTCATTGATCCAAATGATTGTACACCCAGACGTCCATGGATTTTATTAAAATTATATTGCGGAGTTCTATTATCGGATTTTATATCGAATCCATAAACATTTCCAGCGCGATCGCCGCAAATAATTAAATTATTAAACTTTATCGCAGCTGTAGTCCAGCACTCCCGGCTTGATGGCAAAGTAAATTCACATTGAACATTAAATTTATTATTAACATCGATTTTAATAACTTTTAGATGACCTTTGTCGCCACATATCAGCATTGAATTATCATCCAGCCATTGAATTGAATAAATTTTTGACTCTATTATTTTTTCCGGGTCTTTAAAA
The DNA here is from genome assembly GCA_964016945.1 of Microplitis deprimator. Taxonomy (NCBI): domain Eukaryota; kingdom Metazoa; phylum Arthropoda; class Insecta; order Hymenoptera; family Braconidae; genus Microplitis; species Microplitis deprimator. The sequence goes on along the minus strand of OZ024710.1, from coordinate 4,423,723 downwards.
AGTTCTAATTTATCATTAACTTCGTGAAATACATCGACGTATCCGTCTTTGGAAGCAAAAGCAATTAGTTTACGGTTTGACGACACCTGCATTAAGCAGTAGCTTTTGTATTTCGGTAAAATGATGGAGTCTTTTGGGCAAAGCTGTTTATCGTATGTCAATAATTGTCCGCTGTCTAAAAAAATAACAAGATCGCCATTATTTAGGTACGATAAATATTTTGGTATTTGTTTATCTATAAATGATAGCTTAGGAAGTAAAACTGTGGTCTCATCATTTATCAATGGCCAGCAATTAACACCGCCGTTTGCTCCACCAGTAAATATTGTGGATTTGTCTCTTGATATCTCAAGAGTCCAAACTGCTGAGCCTTCATGTGCTATTATTTTATTACATACTTTTCCTTCTAGTGTCCAAATAAAAATATATGAATCCTTAAACAAAATATTGCAATATTAATAATTACATTATTATTATTATTATTAAAAAATTTTAATTTAAATTTCTGTTTCTTCATACTTTTAGCCATAAGTTCTTATCTTATAGTCAAGCGTTTTCTTTTGATTACTGACGTAAATAATTCAAAAAGAAATTTAATTCAAAACTTTTTTTAATCAATTCAATAGGAGGTTGTATGAATTTTTAATCATAAAAAAATTATTTATAAATGAAAGAACAACTTTTTAAGAATATGATTAATCATCTTTTTTTAAGTCAAAATTTTAATTTTTTTATAAATTAATAATGAAAAATAAATGAAGTTTGGCGCAAAAAAAAAACGGCTTATAATTGATTATGGCGTCATTACATCTGTCGGAACTGAGGACCAATGAAAGTCACGCTATTCTCTTGTATTTAATTTTAGTTGTGATTCTGATAAGGTAAACATGGATATTTTTTCATCTCTCCGTGCTATAGCATATCGGAACCGATTTAATGACGTCACTAGCGTTTGAATTTAAATTTTAAAAAACAGTTTTGAATTTAAAAATTAACTGAGAAATCAATTAATTTAAATTCATTAAAACTTTCATTAAACTTTAAAAGAAATTTTAATTACAAAACATGCAGCTTCTCTTTTATTAAATTTCAAATAATTACCTCTCCTACACTAATTATTTTATCATTAACAATCAAAGATTTCCATACTCGTGCAGTATGACCAAACATCGTTGCTTTAAGACTAATTATCAAATTATCCCAATAATTTTCCGTCTCATTTATTTTATTATCAATTTCCCATAGTCTTATTGTTCTATCATCCGAAGTCGTGGTAATTAATTTTTGTTTTTCATCATAAAAAATAGAAAATATTACACCCTGAAAAAAAAAAAAATTTAATGCTCATAAAATAAAATTTAGTGAATATTATTAATCAATAAGTAAATAAATTGATGATTAATTATTGATAATTACCTTGTGTCCTTTTAAACGATATAACACATTTATATCTTTTGTTATGTCAATTTTAATATTAACTTTCCATATTAAAATTTCTTTAAATACTGTACCGCTGAAGATAACAACTTGATCTTTGTCTGCAGAAATAAAACCGCTATATCTATTTATAATTTTGTTAAGACCAACATTGATGTAAATTTATATAATAATTTTATAAAAAATCATCAGAAACAAAAATAAATTACTTTTGTATCTGAAAATCATAATGGATAATAGGATCATAATAAGCTAAACTTCAATAGTCTTTTTCTAGACATTGATAAATAATTTTGATATTTAGTTTAAGGCCATTCTCAGGCAGTGTTCCTCACTTTTTAAAAATATGCAATGACTTTCAATTGTAATGACCATATTAAAATTTTGATATTTAATTAAAAAAAAGTTGAAGGGAAAGTATTAATTGAAAAAATTTTTCGATCGTAGAGCTCACTCTAATGCTTCGCATTAAGAGTCGTGCAAAAGGGCAACGCAGTTACAATATTGTCAAGACAAATTTAAAAAAAAAATAATTTACAGTTGAAATCAATTAGGAGTTAAACGAAATTTGTTAAATAAATTTCATCAAAATCTTTATGTCAATTTAAAAATTTTGAATTTCAAATTTTTTGAGCTAAAATTTATTTACCAAATTTTGTTTAACTTCTAATTGATAACAACTGTAAATTATTTTTTTCAAAATCTTTCTCAGTGAAATTGTACTGCAAATTGTAAACTAACTGTAAATTGAAACTTTTTTTAATTAATACTTTAACTTTTTTTAAATTAATTATTAAAATTTTAATATGATCATTACAATTGTAAGTCATTGAAAATTTTTAAAATGTGGGGATCACTGTCAGAAAAAGCCCTTGACAACAAATTTTTATAAAACGTCCATAACAATAAAATGATTTTTAATCATAATTGTGAATAAACCTTCAAATGTCAAGTTTTTAACTTTTGGAATAAATAAATAAAATGTAAGTAGAATAGAAATTCAAAAATGCGTATTTAAATCAATGAAAAATCAGTACGCGCATTTTTTTAAATTCCGTTATTTTAAGTTATCTATTTAAAATTTATAAATTGTCTCATGTCTGCTACATCCACACTCATTTTTAGTCATTGTAAAATTAAAAATATTTCCTACCGTGATTAATTTAATTGTTTTAAAATATTTAAAGGATACAGTATACATTTTTCTTCACACAATACATTAGTATATTCCTCGGACGACGTATTGTACAAATATAAATTATTATGAGCAAACAAAATATAAATATCTTCTGTATTGTTTACTGAATAAAAACTCGAGCTGATTATCCAGTCATTAAAAATATGAGTAGACAATTTATTTACTCTGTAATAAATATATTTTATTTATTTAATCAAAATGTAATTTATTCAAATAATTAACAAAAGTAAACTTACATTAATTCATCTTGATTTATTTTATATGAAAAAATACTTAAATATTTTCCTCCAAAAATAATTAATTTATCAGAACCATTTTTCACAATATCATGAATAATATCTTGATGATCAGTATCAATTATTAATTTACACTTAAAATCACTACTATTGAAGACGTGTAGTTTAGTACCGATACCTAGAAAAAATTAATAAAATATTTAATTAGTAACTATTTATGTTTATGTTTGTGTTTATGTTCTATTTAATAATATTGAGTACTAACCTACAAATATATAACTATCAATGCAGCGAATAGCTAAAATATCATGACATATATCTACAGACAACATATTGATTCAAAAAATTGTAGTTCATACAGCGAAATTAAATAAATTAATTCATCAACTTCGTTAACAAGTATTTTAAAAATAATCATGTAAATATAAACTTTGTTGGAACCTAAACCACGTGTGTTTATTGTCGACAAGTTTTTTTAAACCGTTAATTTTAGTTTAGCACATATGGAACCATCTGGCGCAGACATCTGGGCACTTAAAATTAAATTTTAATTTGAAATAAAATAAATTCTAATAACATTGATTTTTTTTTAATGAATTAGGGTTCAGTCAATTGGAAGTAAAAGAAAATCGAAAATTTATATTTAATTATATTTATTAATACAAGTTATTGATTTTTAAATTAATTATTATATAGTAATATCCTGGCTTGCTTTGCTAAAAATTTCACGAGTATGAATGTAGCAGACATCGGACAAATTTAAAATTATAAATAAATAGGGTAAATAATTATGATAGTAAAGTTAGCGGACATCTGACAATTTTTAAAACTTTTGAAATAATAAATTGACATGTTTATAGAATAAAGATAAAAAAATGCATATTTAGACAATTCAAAATTCAGTACATGCTTTTTTTAAAATTTTATCATTTTAATTATTTAATTTTGTTACATGTAATTAAAAAATTGTCGTATGTCTGCTACATTTACACTAATAAATAATTTAAAAAATAATATTCATAAAAACTGCACTTATTAATTTAAAAATTTATTAAATGCGCATTTTTTGCACTAGTGTCTCCTGATCTAGATATAATATTTGAAATTTAAATCAGCGGGAACTCAATCATCAATAATACATCTGCGTCATCGGAATCTGTGTAATAGACATCTGCCCACATTTTGTTGATTTTTTTTTTTAATCATAAAAACTGACATATGTCTGCTATATTCATAACATTCACAATTATAACATATTTGCATTACTTATTATAATATAACACTAGACTAAATAATTACAATTTTCCCGCGTATCATAAATTTTCAAATTCTGTTATCAATATATGTATTAATAGTTTTCTTACTTATCAACTTCACTGAAAGAGATTATTCATATTTATTATACCGACAATAAATACAATCATGTCCTGTCAGTAATTTATCTTCTCGCCTCAGCTGGGGAATTTAAATATTTAAATTTAAAAAAAATTCCTTAATTATAAAAAAAATACCTTTTATTTATTACTTATTAATTATTAATTAGCTTGATATAATTTTAATAAAAATCGATTACTGACATCAATTAAATTAATGTTTATTTTAATTGCAATAAAATATTTAATTTAATTTTTTTTTATGCAGTGGTAGCACTGATTTTATAACCACTTCTACAGACATGGCTCCCACGTGTTTTGATTTAATTCATTTGATAATCAGTAATTAAAGGTTATTTAAAAAATATTTAATTATTTTAAACTTGATAAATAAATTAGTTTGATACGATAAATAAATAATATATTTATATATTAAAATAAATAAAATTTTTGAAAATTTGATTCAATTTTTAAATTAAATTGGTAAGTACAGGTTAATTTAAACATCAATTTCATTGAAGGGTAATTATAAATTTAAATAATTAAATGAAAGTATAAATAATTTTTTTAGAAAAATGAAACGCAAAGAAGTATTTGACGCCTCGTCATTTGTACCTAAAGAAAAAGTAAAAAAAATAAAACCAGCCGGAGCTGACGACTCGGACAAAAACTCATCAAAACCTAAACCAAAATCAGAAGTTAAAAAGTCATCGAAATTCAGCAAACCATCAAAATCTCCATCAAAATATGAAAAGAACGTTCCCGAAGAGTCCACTGAGAAACCGGACTGGAAAGTAATTAAACAAGAACGCAAAGAATTGCGCGCAAAACGTAAGTGCAAAAAATTAAGTAACATTTATGAAGTGTCAGTGCAGGGAAAAATAATAAGCGAGACAATGCGTCGGAAAAATTGTCCTAAAGAAGAGCGCGCTCAGTTGTGTCAGAAACTCTTCAAATTATTTGAAGGCAACTTCAACAAATTGGTCTTCTCTCACGATATTTCTCGCGTGATTCAAATGCTGATTAGATTCTGCGACCCCCAGATGCTGGACTCCATTGCCATCGAATTGAAACCCTCATTCCTCAACATGCTGCAGTCAAAGTACGCGCGGAATTGTATTAAAAAATTTTTCAAGTATGGAACTGATAAAATACGCAGCGAAATATTCGCTGCCTGTCAGGGCCACGTTGTCCAGCTGCTGAGTCACTCCGTGGCATCCCCAATCATGGACTACATTTTGTATAAAAAAAATAAACAAGACAAGCACAAGAGGTGCTGGGCCACTGAGCAAATCAGGAGTACATTCAGACAAGAATTTTACGGTAATATGTACAAAAATTCAAAGGACGTCAATATTAAATCTTTAGCGGACGTCTTCGCCAAGGCGACAGATATGAAATCAGCGACCCTGTCAGCTGTTAAAATAAATCTCACTAAAGTATTGAACAAGAATCCCAACTCATTGCTGATACAATCAATACTCGCTGAGTATCTGTCACTATGTGAGCCGGAAGATCGCGGCGAGTTTATATCAATGCTTAAAAATTCAATTGTCGGGTTGACGGCAACTAAAGACGGAACTAAAGTCGCTATGGTCTGCATGTGGCATGGAACTGCTAAGGAACGTAAGTCAATGATGAAGGCAATTAAAGATCATGTAAAAGACATCGCTACCTCAGAGTACGGTTACTTGTTCTTACTTTCAATGCTAGATTCTGTTGACGACACAGTCTTAGTTAAAAAAATATTTATTCCTGAATTTTTAACCAACTTGCAAGAAATAGTAGCGAGTGAACATGGAAAGAAGGTCGTGCTGTACTTGGTAGCACGCAGGGACACCCATCACTTCCACCCGACTCTGGTAAATCTGCTGAGCGAGGGCGATAATAATTTGACAAGCAAAAAACCAGCTGACATAAGAGCTAAAGAATTACTTGAAGCTGTCATTGATCCTCTGTTGGAGTCAATCGCTGGTAATGTCACCAGCTGGTTGGCTGATGGCCCAGCCATGTTGGTAACTCAGGCTATTTTGAAAGCTGGACACGGAGAAAAATTAACCGACGCTTTCAATGCAATTGCCGCGTTTTTAATAAACGAGGAATCGGTTCTTCAGCATGAGGGCACTGATATCAAAGCTATCGAACACCCGGGCTTGCACCAGGTGCTAAAAAAACTCATTGTGGCTGACAAACTGTTGATTGAAAAGTCTGAAACAACTTTTGGTGATTTACTGATACAGAAACTTGATGACAAAATAATAAAGCAGTGGATCGATTTAAATCGCGCTTGTTTCCTGATTGTTTTTCTCCTGGAAAATGAGCGCGAGTCAGTAGTCAATGAGCTCAAGATAAAATTAAAATCTCTTGTGCCTTCATTAAAAAATAAAAATCACCAAGGCGCTGATGTTTTGCTTAAAAAAATGAAAAATAAATAATTTTAAAAATATAAATAAGCATTTTTTTGTTTACATTTTTTTTTATTGTAAATCATAAGTATCTTAATTATCAATTAATTATTAATTAACAATTATGGCGGTATGTCAACTCAATTAATCAATTAATTAATTAATTAATTAATTAATAAACTAACTAATTAATTAATAATTAACTGTACATGTTTGTTGTAAATAAATATAATTATCCAAACAAAATAATTAATAGTGTAAAGTAGGCATTATAAAATTCATTTAAATCGTTGTAAACAAAGTACAATAATAATTATTGACATAAAGTCAAATAAAAAATTAATTAATTAATTAATTAATTAAAAAAAAACCCAATGACTTTATGCCAATAAATGCAATCAATATAATTTATAATTTAAAAATAGCTTTTATGTCAACAACACGTGTCCGTATTTCCGGCTGATTGTCTGAAGCCAATTCGTTGCTCAGCAACTGACAGAATAATTTTTTTAGCGACTCTAGTTGTTGATCATTACCGGTATCAATTAGTTTTTTTGACAGCACCAGGACAATATTGAGCGCCTCTTTTCTTATTCTCGTGTACTTTGATATCCCAATAGATATTTTTAATATCTGGTACAAGGTTTCGCAGATGGTATTTAGTTTAGCAGCATCATCCTTTGACAGTTCGCTGCAATTAAGTTGTAAAAATATAAGTTTCTCGACAAAGTGAGTGAGCGTTGTCATGATAGCGACTTGAATGGCTCTAGTGCTGCTGGAAAGAGTGTCATGACAGTGAGCTATTATTTGCAAACAATATTTATCTTGAGTATCTTTACTGGAGCGAGATGAAGGCCAAGCTTTGCCGAGTGCTTCATAAACAGTTTCCTGTAATTTCATCTGGTCTTCTCGCTTCTTGGTCATCTCTTCGCTGGTTTTTTCAATTTTGTCGTCGTCGTCATCGTCGTCTGTATTTTTCTTCGTCATCTTTATCAATATTTCCTGGGCGATGTCGTACAGCTGAGTGAATCTGTCTATTTCTAGTTCATGAAGGACGTCCGCGAAGGCCTTCAATGCATGTCTGCGGTACTCAATATTGTCTTTCTTGCTTTCTTTGTACAGAGCATCGATCACTGAAGTTGTAAGAGCAGCGTCTTTGCTCAGAGCTTCTTTGCTGTGGCAGGCAAGAGTTGCTAGAGCAAGAACCAGTCTCTCCTTTCCATTCCACGTGCGTCCTTGCAATCCGGTGATTAAAATTTTCAGTAGCCCGTTTCTCGCTTCGTCGTCCATCGATGACCCGACTTTTACAGCGACTGTTGACACGGCATTTGCTGCCTGAGCTTTGGTGGTCCAGGATGCTGACTCCAGTGCGCGGTTTAGAGTACTGATAATTAAATTCAAATTCTGTTTTACTGTCGTCTCAGTTCCATGTGCGATCTCACCCCACAAATCAGTCCACAACTCCACGGTTTCTTTGTTAGCCGGTACTTTTATCGCGTGCATCGCAAAGAAAGTCAGCGGTATCACGATGTCAGAAAACTTCTTCAGCACTTCATGGCTATGATTATTGATAGACTGTAGAGTCTGTCCAATAGCTAGACGTATTGCATCGTCTTCGCGTTCGTTGTACCACGTGTTCAAAGTATTGAATAATTTTTCAACGCTGGAATCTTTAGCGGAGCCAATAATGTGCCCGATAGTAACGGCGTTTGTCTTACGCACAGTTGCGTTACGATCAGTTAATCCATTCATCAAAGCGCTGCAGAGTTTTCCAGCGTACGGCTGCAGCTCTTGCTTCATTTGTAGGCTCAGTAATATCAGAAAGTGACTTATTGATACCTTTGAGCCCAGACCAATGCTCGATTTAATTAATTCAATAACTTTTGGCATAAGTTCTTGTAGAATAGCCGCGTCTATATACTGGGTGCACTTGCGTACAGTCTCAGTAGCATGATGGGTCTTTGCTTCGTTGGATCTCACACGATCTAGAGCCTCTTGGATTTCAGCCTGTGCGCTGTATTTGGTACTCATGTACACAAGACCTTCATGTTCCATGTCCGTGGCTGTCAATAGCGCGGGGATCAGATTAACCAATGAAGGTTTCAATAAAACACCAGCTGTTGATACTAATTGCGAAACTGTCTGCAGTGATAGCGCGCGAATTGGTTTTACGTTATGTAAAATTCCAGTCTCCAAGAAAATTGGTAGCACTGACTGCAGAACTCGCTCGCCAGACTTTCCGTGATTTGGATCGCATTCACGTATGCAGACTTTGCTCAGCAGTCGGGCCGTGTTGGTCGCACTGTTACGCGTGTCCTCGTGAATGTCATCCATCACGCGGAACAATTGTGTCCACAACTCTGGAGCATGCTTGGCGTAATCTATCGGGGCGTTTGATTTAAACAGATCCGAGAGTGCAAGACAGCAGCTCATTCTTACTCGCCAGTGATTGTGAGTCAAATTAGACTTCAAATCATTTATTATTTCATCGTGATACTGCTCCAGAGCTTTTGATGTCGAGGGCACGATGTCATGCCAAATGTTGGACATGCTCTGCTGGATCTTAGGAGTCGGGTCGAACTGATAGCGATACAATTTAGGAATAATGCTGGGCAAATATTTATTCAACTCGTCTTTAGCGACTGATGCGATAGCGGAAAATCCAAAGGCGGCGCCTTTCTTGGAGGTCCACACAGCATTATGATTAGCCAACTGCAAGAAATTATAAATGAGATCTGGTTTGTTTAAATCTGATGCCAACGAACATATTTCTTTGTAAGTTGTTATCGTTCCACCTGTTGGCGCTTTCCCTAGCTGGCCTTCCTCAAATAATTTGGTGTCAGGCGTAACTTGCTGGACTGCGCGACGTCCCTCAGTCAACTGGTTCATCAAATTAGACACCAGGTCATCGCGACCAGTCTTCTCACTCGTATTGTAGACTAGACAAATCCCCTTGGACGCAACGTCCTGCACGATATCATTATTTTCAGACAGAAAGTCGGAAAATGCGTTCTGTATACTAGGAAGCCGCTCGATCACATGCTGGCGCTTGTCATTGTGACGTAAGATTGACAGCAGCCATATGCAGATCGCTTGACGTGAGTTAGGATGCGGCTCGCTGGCTAATTTTAACAATTGGTCCAGTAAAAATACCAAGAAATTATCGCTGTCTGGCGAATAGTTTTGATTATGCTCATCAGCGGGCGTTGTCCAAATATCCCGGGCTTCTTTAGAGGCCGGTCCCTGAACACAGAGCACCAGAGCCTCGGCTATTGAGAAATGGATTCCTACATCTTTAGTTTCCTTTGCGTAGCCAATGAATTTTTCAATAATTAATTTAGTATGAGGAAAAATTTCTCCAATGCAAAGTTGTCCCAGTGACTGGATTGCATTCTCTTTTATTTTACTATTCATCTTTGCGTTGAGTAATATCGCAAACAAATTATCAACAATCTTCTTTTTACTCAAAACATTTTCGTCATCGCTGGCAGATACCAGCGGTAGCGGAAATACTTTTCCAATTATACCGATTCCTTGAGTAGCCGCATCGGCAAGTAAAACAGTAGTACTAGTTAAAAAAGAACATATTGTCTGTACAATATCGTTGTAAATTTTCCACTTCAATAAACTTTCAACTGACTCACTGAGTTTCCGTACCGTCAATTTACGCTCTATCATATGCGACAATGCCAGCAATGAGCCGTGTTGCGTTTCCAGAGTTTTATTTTTACTTGAATTAATAAATTCACTCGCTTGTAATTCAAATTCATCATTACTACTATTGAATTCTATTACAATAGCATTTATTTTAGCCGCTAATTCACGTACTTCAGCTTTGGTTGACGTCAGTAATGTACGAATCCAAGGTAACTCTTTGATAAAGTAACTAGTCATTGACTGAGGAACAGTTCCGACAATTTCCAGCAGCGCGAGAAGAGGAATTTTATCAGCAGTGGCGTGACACAGAATCGTTATGAGTTCGATGTAATTATCAAGATACTTTTTATCTTCGGCAACAAGTTCCTTTAGATACTTAGCAATTGTAGGAGTGTGTTGACACGGATGGTTATCAATCGGTCCTTCGCGAAACGGAATACGTGCACTCCTAGCCAAACATAGTCGCAAATAATTTATGATTTCATTGAAGGTCGTGACATTGTAAGGTAACACATGACTTCCAATTGAAAATTTGGTGTTAGAATTAATGCGTGTCTGTGTGTTCTGATTAACGTAGACAATCATCTCTGGGAAATTAGGGAGCTGGTATTCCTTAGCGTCGGCTTTGTATCGTTCATTGCGATGGGCTGTACCGTAAAGCGCTTTGGTGGCGTCTGCTGATACCTCATTCTTGTCATCACCGCAAGCTATGAGCAGCAGATAGCGAGAGGGCGCATGATCTGCTGGAAAAATAGTCGCCACGTAGTGAACGGCAACTGATCTGACACTAGGCTCCTCGGATTCGATGTACGTCGAGAGTAATGCGGTCATTGTAGAAATACCGCACTCGTCGGTACGGTTTAAAACGAATGCCGAGGACATTGCTATCAAGGCGTCGCGGACTGTGCGCCTCATGTCGGCGTCTGTTGACGTGAGGGCTTTGAAAAATTGCTGCACTAGACTCGAATCTTTGTTGACCAGTGACGGAATTCGCTGCCCGAGTTGTCCGATTATTGTGTAGGCTATCGCGATGTGCTCTGGCTCACCCTCGGATATCAATTTCACCATCCCGTTGAGGATAACTCCGGCGACGCGGGACAGAGACCCGAAGCTACACTGCTGGACCATATTGAGCGTAAAGTCAAGAGCCAATGTCTTGAGTTTCTTGTTTGTATTGTTACCATACAAGGAATCAAACACCACTTGTATACTCGGTGGTATTATGAACCCGGCCTTGGTAACACGACACAGATACTGCAGTAGCTTCAAACGTATCCTCGTGTTCGCCGCATGACGTTTCATTTCTGGCTTGACGTCCTTCTGGGTTCCTAATGCGCTTGTACCCAAAAATAAAGTATACAGTGGCAGTGCCAATTGCATCGATGACCAGTCTAGAGTACTAACTATTTTTTTCAACTCGACGTCCGCTAAATTAGCTACGCTGAACCGCGTGTCTGCTGCGGCGACAATCAAGTGGATTAAAATATCTGACTCGGGAAAGAAACCGCCTGCGAGAAATTTAACGATGCCCAGTTTTACTTGTTCCAGCTTTTCGGCAACTGGCGGATTTTCTCCAATCACGCGCTTGAATGCATACTCGCTCAGACCCGGGGGCACTGGGTACTGCGACCAGTCTATCGGCTGCCCAGGATCCCGGCTCTCAGCTTGACCCACAGATCCGTACGGCAGAAGTAACATGTCCAGCATAAAATTAATCAGCTGTTTTGCTACGTATGGTTTGTCTTGCAGACCCAGAAGTGCTGCACGTTTCTCGGCACTCAGTGGTATCTCAAGATTACCCAATGCTGGCATTATCATCAGTAATAAACTAAAAATTATTATTCATAATTATTCAATGCTTTCGTAAGTATAATTAGGTCTAATGTAAGTAAATAATTATAATACTGATACCTGTCTTGATGTGATAATGGCTTTCCTTCGATAGCATTTAAAACACTAGGTATTAATTCTGATTGTTTTTTCATTTCCATCCTCGGGTAACCAAGTTTGATATAAATTATTGTAAAGTTCTAGTAATAAAAAAAAAAAGTAATAAAAATATTTAGCCTCTTACTCAACTGATATTCAAATAAATAAATGAGTAATCTTACGATGACAAAAGAACTAGCAGCTGGATCTTGATATTGGAGCAGCAAAGCTTCCACTGGAAGCTGAACTTTGGGACGACTTTTAACACGTCTATTGATGTGTATCAAAAGACCCATTACTTTTTTTCTAACACCTTCCTGCGGGCTTGACAATTTAAGCAAAACCGGTGGCAAAAATTTGCACACCGACGCCTGGAGCTGCTCATCAGTATCAGCATTTCCTAAGCACAGAAAAACTCGCTCCAAGAGCACTGCAACAAATTCATTATTTATTTCATTTTTTTTATGTCTACTTCCAATTATTATTCATATTAATTATGATTATCATTATTGCTCCAATTAATGGTAATAATTTTATTTATTTATTTTAAATATATTTATTTATTAGTGTCGATTGATGAAACTGGAGTGTTTGGTATATATTTATATTTATAAGCAACTAAATAATAATTGGGGTAATAATGATATTATTTTAATAAAATTTCTTACTTAATTCGTCAGTTGCTGCTGCCATTTTGAAACTACGTAAGCGAGTATGTCGAATCCTGTCCACTGTGCACGACAAAGACACTCTGAATGACTAGTAACTATTTTATTTCATGTCTTCTATTTAATTATTATCTTTAAAAAATATATCAACAATTAAATAAGTACCTACATATATTTATATATACAGATATTAATAACTTATAATAATTAAAATAATTTTTATTTATTTTTACCATAAAATTTTTTATTTGAATTTAAATATTTTTAAATTATTCGCAAACAAATTTTCTGTCTTTAAATTTAAAACTTTTGATATTTAAATTAATTATTCTTATAATTATTATTGAAAACTTAAAATTCCTGGGTAAAATTTAGTGATCAGGTTATGTTTGAAAATATATGATGTATGATATATATATGTATAAGCAAATATATAAATAAATAAGTGATGATTGGGTAATTTTGAAAATACACATGATTTCGCGCGCAAATAATTCGGCCAATTGTCTGGTGGGAATTTTTAGTTTAAATCCCCACTAGATCGATGTTATCATATATTATATATATATGTGGGGTATATGTAGGTGTTACTTATTTTTATGACCTTTGTAATGATTCCCAAAAAAATTAGAGGTCATTAAAGATAGAAATGTTTAATTATATTTTACAATAGCGAGCTGAGAAGAAAAAAACACTGAGTCCATCAGTCAGCGAGTGTCCACTTAAGACGCATGTGAATATATTGTGATTGAGGTGATTACTGATAATTATTTTATTGTATTTATTTATCGTTAGTTATTCTATACAGTTGGGTTCAGACAGTAGTCTATAGTCTGCACGTTTATTTATGCACTTTTATTGTATGTATTTAGTTTGAATAATTATTTTTTTGTTTTCGTTTGGCTTAGAACCAAAAACATATGCTGTATTTACTTATTTTTATACTCAAAACTAATTCTATTAACGTTTATTTATATTTAATTATTTTTTAACATATTTTTATTTACAAAAATTGTCTTTTTAAATTTTTACTATTGCAATATTTAATAATAATTTTGTTTCAAATTAAAATTTTGGTTTTAGTGATTGGTAATTTGCTGTATATATTTACTGAAATTCAAAATTTTTATCTAAAATCATTCAGAAATAAATTTGTTAGGTTTTTATTTTTACTTTTAGTCATAAAAGTTATGAAATTTTTTTTTTTACGCAGAAAAAAAGGATTTCTTGGGCGCAAAAAATTTATTGCATTGTGAATACAAAACAAAAATTTTCTTGATGCATAAAATAATTTTTTTGAGACGAGAAAAAATTTCTTGAGCCAAGAAACCCTTTTTTCGCTGTGTATTAGACAAGATCATACAGAAACTATCAATGACCCTGAAGTTAGCAGACAGAAATTTTCGGATTTTTTTTTAAACAAATAAATTTCAAAAAAACAAAAACTAAAAATATGCACATGTAGAAAATTTTGAAAACTGCAGGTGCATTTTTTTCAAAAAAATTTTTTTTTATAATTTATTGTTTAAAAAACAATCAAAAAAATATTAGACGTCAGCTAACTTTAGCATCATAAACTATCATATTTTTAAAGTTTAAATATTTAAAATAAATTGACATCACTTTTTTTCATTCTTAATTCAAAAGCAATTAAATTAATGATTTATTTACTATAAATTTACGTGCATAAAAATCTTTTATTCACAATCACAAAAAGTAATTAAATGTTTTTTTTTATTTTGACTAATTGAATATTATTTTGAAAAATTTTATTTTATTAGATTTCAGGTCAAAAAAAAAAATTACTATTTATAGTATCAAATTCCATTAAATTTTTATTTATCGAACAATTGAAAAAAACTACAAATTTTTAGTTCAACTTCAATCATACAGAAATTTCAAATAAAATAAAAAAAATTTTTACTCCATTTAAATTTATTTGTTACTTCAAAAATAATTACAAAATATATTTGAATTTAATTTGCTTTCAACTTTCCAATTCCATGGTCAAGTTTATTTCCCTGTATCTTTTGTAATTTTTTGATTTGTTTTATTTAAAATTCCGACTAATTAAAATAAAAATTCCAAGAAATAATATCGATGACAAGTAATATTTCACAATTTAGTCTCAACAATAACCCCTTAATTGTTTGTCAATGTGAGACAGCAACACTCTAATCACTTATTATTATTATTACTATTATTGTATTATTATAATTAATATCACTAACAGTAAGTCTTAATAAAAACATTGATATGGTAATTAAAAATAACGACAATAAATATTATTTATACTAAAAAAATAAGATAAGAACCGAGTCTACCAGCTGATACTCATTAGCTTGATAATTAATAAATAACTTATACCAGCTTTTAAAGTTCAATGGGCGAAGTGATTGGCTTTGGCTTTATTTGGAAACCCCTTGAGATGTTTGTGGACAAGATTGTTTATTTATTTCGGAAAATATGTCAATGGAATTACCTGAAATTTATCTGGTCCCATGTAAGTCTACACTGCCCTGTAATTATGATATTTATTATGACAAGTTAACTTTATACTCATTGTCTGTACAATTTAACGTGATACACAACAAAAATATATCATACAGAAATACAAGAAAGACAGAGATGAAGGCAGTAGCAAAGTATAATATTTTTTTTTTATTACATTTTACTTAATCTAGTAAATCTAGTCGTTTTTATAAAAACTCTCGAGCTGGAACAAGAAGAGATACCAAATGTATATACACATCTATATATTTATATATCTTGTTACATATATTATGCATGATACATGTTAATCCTATTGTTGTACTAACTTATATTAACTCTCTACTCTTTATTTAAACTAGTTTATTTTATTTCTTCTTCACGTAAGCACCTTCTTCTCCTTCTTCTTCTTTTTATTTTAGTGCTCGTTTAAAATTTATAATTGTAAATAACTGATCATTAATTTATTTATTTACTTTTACAGGCACCGGCTGATACGATGGCTAACACTGAAAATAATGTTGATGATACGTGTGGAGATGATGTGAGAATTTTGACGTTAAATAAAGGAGAGCATCAGGATGGAGTTTTGTTTAGAGTTAAAAAAGGTAAAATATAAATAAATATCGACTTGCTCGTTAGCGAACTTCTTCCAGATTTTTTACAAATAATTTTTCATTATTTTCTGCTACTAATTATCAAGGGTAGAAGTAGCATTTGTCTACTGCTCCATTTTTTGGCATTAAAACTTTATTTTAATTAATGAAAAAGTATAAAATAAATTTCCATTGCCACAGAGTTATAAAAGTATCTCTGTACACTTTTAAAATTAATTGTGTCATTGCGCTTTTTACAAATTGTTCTTTTTTTATTTTTCAAGTGTCCGAAACTGGTCCAAAGTGGCCAAAACTGATACTTCTATCCTATATAGTATGACGCTAAAAGTAGCAGACATTAGAAAATTTTCAATTTTTATGAATTAATTAATTAATTAGTAAGTAAATTACAAATTTTAGAACATGAACAAAAAGATTTTTTAAAGTTTTTAATGTCCAATTTTTTAAAATTTTTCCTATTAGTATTTTACTTGTTTATTTAAAAGTAATAAATTTTTTTAGTGTCTGCTACTATCAGTATCATTACATAGTCTAAGCTCAGTACGTCTTTATTTAAAATCTTTAAATAAAATTAATTATATTTATTATTTAAATTTAATTATAAGATTTACTATTTTTAAATATTATTAGTTTTCATCTTCTGTAAAATTTTTAAAATTGAATCAGGAGGTTTGCTAATGAAGACGTTTGTATAATTAATTAATAATTAATAATAATAATTATTTATTTAAAGGATGGCAAGTAGAATTTCGTCTTGGACCATCACTATTTGGTAGATCCGTTGATATATTTACCAACCATCCTTTAACGGATGATAAAAAATTTGATAGACATACTTACTATCAACTGAGATGGGTAAATGATGCTGCTGTTGTGAGGTTTTCTTTTGCCGGATCATTTCATTATTATATTACTGATGCAAAGTAAGATTATATATATTTTTTATTCATCACTGATTATTTTATTCTTTATTTATTTTTTATTTTTAGTGAGAAGAATGAAATAAAACCATTGGCTTCAGGTTACATTTTAGTAGAACCAGAATTACGAATTGGTAAAGATAAGAAATTGCCGTTAGATTGTATACAATGTCAGTCAGTTTTGTCAAAATGTCTGGGCGTGTTTTCGAGCTGGCGGGAAAAATTATTGGTATCAAACAAATCGGGCTATAATATGATACATTTTACCCCGATACAAGAGCTGGGAGGTTCTCATTCGGCGTACAGCTTAAGTGATCAGTTGAAACTCAATCCTAGGTTCAATGACAGCAAAGATAAACCAGTGACGTTTGATGATGTGGGAAAATTGATGAACGAATTGAGGAATGAGATGAACGTATTGTCAATTTGCGATATTGTACTCAACCATACGGCCAACGAGAGTTCCTTTTTGGTTGGGCATCCGGAGTGTACTTACAATTGTTTAAATTGCCCGCACTTACGTCCGGCATATCTTCTCGACGCCGCGCTGTTTGAATTGACGGTGCAAGTGGCGGCTGAGGAATGGGAGTTCAAAGGCATACCTAGTGTTGTCGAGACTGAGGATCATTTAAATTCGATCCGTCATGCGCTGCATACATATTTTCTACCATTAGTTAAAATTCACGAACTTTTCACGTTGGATATTGACCAAGTCGTTGGCGAGTTTTCAAATTTAGCGCGTACTCATATGCCTCAGGAATCTGATAAGCAGTCTTCGGATAAAGAAAATACGCTTAAAATAATTCAAGATCCTCAGTACCGTCGATTGAAAGCTTCAGTTGATATGAAATTAGCGTTACGTATTTACAATATATACAGACAAGATTGTTTCGACGAAGAGACGCGTTTAAAACGCTGCGCTGAAGAGTTTCGTAAAACAATCCAAGCGCTAAATGAAGCGGTAGTCACTGAAATACAAAATCATTTGAATGCTGCTGTAGAGAATACCGTCGCATCGATACGTTACTTCCGCGTCCAAGAAGATGGGCCCAGACTGAAAGAAGTCAGCGCAAGAAATCCGCTGACCGCGCGGTACTTTACGGACTACGGATCACCTCAGTCGTTAATTGAACGTGAAACGATAATGTACTCAGACAATGGCTGCTACTTGATGGCACACAACGGCTGGGTAATGAACAGCGACCCGTTAAAAAATTTTGCCGACCGCGATTCAAACGTTTACTTGCGGAGAGAATTGATCGCTTGGGGAGACAGCGTCAAGTTACGCTACGGCGATAAACCTGAAGACAGTCCATTCCTCTGGAAGCATATGACTGAGTATGTTGAGCAAACAGCCAGGATTTTTGACGGAGTAAGACTGGATAATTGTCACTCTACTCCTATTCCAGTTGCTGAGTACATGTTGGATGCAGCGCGACGCGTCCGACCGGACTTGTACGTCGTCGCGGAGCTCTTTACTAATTCTGATCAGAAGGACAACATATTTGTCAATAGATTGGGTATCACTTCGTTGATACGCGAGGCGATGTCCGCGTGGGACAGCCATGAGGAAGGACGTTTGATTTACCGGTACGGCGGCGAACCCGTCGGAGCTTTCTTCCAATCAAAACAGCGTCCAATGGCACCCGGTATTGCGCATGCACTTTTTATGGATCAAACCCATGACAACCCGAGTCCCATTGAAAAGCGAAGTGTTTTTGATCTATTGCCCTCGGCGGCTTTGGTCAGCATGGCTTGCTGTGCTAGCGGTAGCAATCGCGGGTACGATGAGTTGGTGCCCCATCACATTCATGTTGTTGACGAAAACAGAGAGTACACAGCATGGAATGAAAAAGAAGCAACTGATAATAACGCAAAATATGTTGGAAGTATGACGGGCATAATTGCTGCTAAAAAAGCTTTCAATGATTTACATTACACTCTGGGTAATGAAGGATTTTCTCAAGTATTTGTTGACCAAATGGACTCGGACATTGTCGCAGTCACGCGGCATTCACCAAAGACACATGAGACTGTTGTATTGGTTGCGTTCACGGCTTTCCATCATCCGGATTCAAATGCTACCGATTTACGAAGACACGTTAGGCCGTTGAGAGTCGAAGGAGTCGTTGAAGAAATTATTTTTGAAGCACGTTTAGCCTACAAAAGTGATAAAAATGAGTCGCCATTTAAATTTCCTGACAAACATATCAGAGATCATGATTACATCAACGGTCTAATGAACTACGCAGTTGATATTCGCGAGCATATACAGATTCCCGACTCTAAAATAGTCGAAAAAGGAGAATCGGGAGATTTAAAAATAACGCAATTGAATTTTGTCAACTTCCAACCGGGCTCCGTCATCGCTATTCGCGTGTTGATGCACTCTAACATAAAATCAGCGTTTGCTAAACTAAACCAAGTAATTTATTCAGTTACTCTGGACGCTAAGTCCCCGGAATCAGAGCTTCAAGCGATTATTGCTCGCATGAGTCTACCGGATATGAACAAAGCGCTGTTCTGCTGCGACCAAGAAGAACGCGAAGAAACCGCCGATCACTTTGGAGTCTACAATATTCCTGCATACGGTCCGCTAGTTTACGCGGGACTCCAGGGTGTTATTTCGCTTCTCGCAGAAATACGACCTCACAATGATCTAGGTCATCCTTTGTGCGTAAATTTACGCGAAGGCAACTGGCTGATTGATTACATATGGCAGCGTTTGAAGAATTATGAAGGAACACTGGAGCTGGGCAAGTGGTTTGAGCAAGCAGCTGAACCATTTAAATTAATCCCGCGTTATCTAGTCCCCAGTTACTTTGATGTACTTGTTGTCAATGTTTATGTGATGCTGCTAGATCGCTGTTACTCATTAATGCCACCATTTGTACAAAACGGCAGCACTTTTGTTAAGTTGCTGTCTCTAAGTTCCATACAAGTCAGCGGTATCGTAAAATCGGCTCAATTACCTGAGCTGTCACCGAACTTATCACCACCGCGGCCAAAATTAATTGACAAAGAAGGCAATAAAGAACAAATGTGCACTACAATATCCGCAGGGTTACCTCATTTCGCGGTTGGCTACATGAGAAACTGGGGTCGCGATACTTTCATCGCGCTACGGGGTATTTTATTGCTGACTGGACGGTATGAAGAGGCTAGATTCATTATTTTAGGGTTTGCTGGTACTCTGAGACATGGTTTGATTCCTAATCTATTAGATTCTGGTGTCAATTCAAGATTCAATTGTCGCGACGCTGTATGGTGGTGGCTGTACACTATCAAGTGTTACGTAGAGCAAGTACCAGATGGTGTTAAAATATTTTCAGACAAAGTTTCAAGACTGTTTCCTACTGATGACTCCCCGGCGTTACCTGCCGGTAAAGTTGACCAGCCACTGCACGATGTCATCCAAGAAGCCTTGACCGTTCACTTCCAGGGACTATGTTTCCGCGAAAGAAATGCCGGTAAACGAATAGACGAACATATGACAGACAGGGGTTTTAATAACCAAATCGGCGTGCATCCAGAAACGGGATTTATTTTTGGAGGCAATGACGCAAACTGCGGCACGTGGATGGACAAAATGGGCTCGTCTGAGAAAGCGGGCAACAAAGGAAAACCCGCGACACCGCGAGATGGTTCAGCTGTCGAAATAGTTGGACTGAGTAAAGCTGCGCTGTCATTTTTCGCGGAACTGTATAAACAAAATTTGTTTCCTTATGGCAGCGTTCAAAGACGGAATCGCGATGGTACGAGTACTACTTGGAGCTACAAGCAGTGGGCTGATCGTATTACCGATAACTTTGAAAAGTATTTTTACGTAAACGAAGTACCAACTGAAGGTGAAATGAACCCTGAGTTGATTCACCGAAGAGGAATTTACAAAGACTGCCATGGAGCAACTCAACCCTGGGCTAACTACCAACTGAGGCCCAATTTCCCAGTCGCGATGGTCGCCGCACCCGAGATGTTCAACCCGCAGCACGCGTGGACCGCGTTGCAGTCAACGGAAAAAATTCTTCTAGGCCCACTGGGGATGAAAACTCTCGACCCCGCTGACTGGGCTTACGACGGCAACTACGACAACTCGAACGATTCGACAGACACTAAACTGGCCCACGGATGGAATTATCACCAGGGTCCAGAGTGGCTCTGGCCCATTGGCTACTTCTTGCGCGCACGTTTGCACTTCGCCCCTCTCGTCGGCGGCAACGAGGAACTCGCACGCACTATCCAGTCAACTGAAGCGATTATCTCGAAACATTTGATCGAAGCTTCCTCTAATCACTGGAGAGGCCTACCGGAGTTGACAAACAAAGACGGAGCCTATTGTCGCGATAGCTGTCGCAGCCAAGCTTGGAGCGCGTCTGTGATTATTGAAGTTTTAGATGAAATAAATAAACTGAAATCTCGTCATCCTCAACTGCAATTGCAATCGCAGTCACAGTCCCAATCAAATCCACTAAATAAATTAAACTGATATAATTTTGCGTGTGTTCACCATCGACACTTACATTTAGAGTTTCTAAAGCTAGAAAATATGCACGATAGTAGTTATCATGAACAAGCTGGTTTATGTTTAGACAATAGCGATGCTCAATCATTTGTTGATGTTCATGTCGCACCCGGAGGGAAGACACACGCATATTTTGATAATAATAATTATAGTTTTAATAGCAATAATAATAACAATAATTATATTGATACTTTTGACAGTAAAGTAGATGATTTAAATAGTGGAATTAATTTTAAAATTACTAATGAAGAAATGACGTTGGGTAGAGGAAAATCTTTTGTGTCTTCGCCTTCATTAAATCGTAAATCTATTGATATTGATATTGATAATGATAATAATGATTATGATGATAACAGAGCTATGATCATTGAAGAGAGGAAATCACTAGCTGATTACTTTGGCGATAATGCTGGTCAAGTGGCTCCAATGTATGACAAAGACAGAGAAAAAAAGAGTGAGTCGAAAAATAATATCACGGATTATTATGAAAAATACAGCGTCCAGACGGCTAAAATACTGATAAACACATTATTTTTACCTAGTCAAAAAATTTGCCAGTACTGTGCGAATGCTAAAAATAATTCGGTCGTATACAGCGACCGGTTGATTTACAAAAAAATATCACTAAATGCAAAACTCATTAATTATTATTATCAATTTTATACAAACCAGTTACTTTTATACGACGATTTATTTATCAATGATAATAATCAGGATTATATGCCGATATTTAACGTCAGTAAGACAAATCATTCTGGATTATGTTATTCCCAAGTTGACAAACGTGATATTTTTAATTATAAAACACTTGGGCCGAGTATTTTGCTACTCGACAATGGAAAAATTGATAATTATTTGAACACAAATACTGATTACTATCATCGCCAGATGATTGACAGCTGCTGCAGAGTATCACGTAACGTTATTTTCAAGCCTAAAGTATTTCAGAATATAAACTATCAGTTTAAATTAATTACTGATGGGGATAATGAAGCCAAGGATGCGGATTGCGATGAGGAAATTCAGTACTGGATGGACTTTAATGAAGACGCAAGACTTTTGAATACGAAAAATAATAATAATAGTACTAATGATATGTTTAATTTATCGGCAGCACGATTGCACAATCATAGAGCTAGTTTATTGATGCTTGAACCGATTCTGATTATGCCTGATTTTGCGGAACCAAGACGCTCTGAAAAAAAACGCATCACTCACTCGGAACACGTTAAAATTGTGAGGATCGTTATTGCTTATACACTTTCATTTTTTTTATTAGCTATCGTTACTTTTTATATTGTTTATTTCGCTTAAGACGATTCGTTATTTTATATTTTCGCTCTCGAGTAAACGAACAATTCTTCCGATGTTGCGCTTAACAATAAATGAAAACTTTCATGTTTTTTTTTATGAACAAATAGAAATTTTTTAAAAATTAACATGAGAGAATTTTTATCTGAGGAAAAAAAACTGGATACGAATATATATGAAATAATTTTAAATTTTACTTCTTCATAAATTTGATTGGTTTTTATTATTTATTTTTTTTTTTTGTTATTAATAATACAGAGATTCAATTTTATTCAAAGACTTTATTATAATAATTCATTATAATTTAAAAAATACTAATTATTGTTTTGTTTGTTATTGAAATTATATTTTTTAAAAGATAAAGAAAAATATTTATAAATATTACGACAGTTGAATTTTAAAATATTAAATATATAATAGAAGAAATGAATAGTTTATAAAAATAAAAAAATTTTTAAAAAATAGAATTTATCGGGTTAAAAAAATAGAAATAAAATATTTTTTTAAAAATAAAATAAAAAAAAAAGTAGAAAGTATTTTAATATTTCACTTTCAAAAGCCAGAAGTTATTTATTTAAATTCGTGCTAAAACTGCCATTCATAAATTTTAAAAATATACATATTACATATAATTACCAAACATTTACGCACAAACTAAAACAATCAAAATTAATTATTTAAAATTTTATTTTAGACAGCTTTGATATACAATTTTAATAAATTTAAAGCACAATTTTTATTTAATACCAATCAAAGTATGCTATTTATATAATTAATATATATATATATATATATATATATATATATATATATATAAAAAAAAACATTTTTAATCAAATAAATATAAATATATCTAATAAATGGTATTATATTTATTTAATACTACATATTCCTATTCATCACTGTGAAAATATTTATAGTTTTTATTTCAATATGAAAAGTGTCAGTAGTCCTTAGATAATTAATTAATTTATTCATTAATTAATAAATAAATTAAATAACAAAAAAATTTTGACCAGATATTGCACATGTTTGGTAACAAAAAAAAAATAAGCAATCAAGCATCAAGGTAATTAAAAACTACTTTAACTTTTTAATAAAAAAAATGGATTATCAGCTAAAATTAACTTTTATAAATTACCTTGTATATTAATCACTCAAAGATGTTATCAATAAATATTTATATATTACTATTTAATAATTAAATTATTTGAATAAGGCTCATTATGATGTAGTATAGTTATTTTTTAATTACATATTTATATCAATATCACTGTAAAAAATTTTGAGTGAATTCGGAGTGATTACAGATATCATTCAAACCCGAACTCACTCGGAGTTCCGGAGTTCAAAAAAAAAATCACTCCGTTTACGGAGAAAATAAGGAATTTTTTTTTTCACCAGTCATCTAGATTTTATTTCAATCCGCATTCACTCCGATTCGGAATTTAAAATATTAAAATAAAAGTGAATTTCACTCCGAACCGGATTTTCAATTTTAAATTAAATTAAATTTCCCTCCATACTGAATTTTACTCCGAGGGGATTAAAAAAAAGTCACCCACTTCGTATTTACTCAGTTAATTTTTTACAGTGTATTAATTTCCTAGCTATATTTATGTTTATATTTATGAGTAAGAATGTAGCAGACATTAGACAATAAAATTATAAATAAACAAAGTAAATAATTGAACAAATGACTTATAAAAAATGCAATTATTAATTTCACAATTTTCCAAATGCGCATTTTTTTTAAATTTAATTTTATTAATTATTTACTTTATTTATTAATAATTTTAAATTTGTCTGACGTCTGCTACATTCACAATCATTTATATTTTAAAAATATTAATGAAAATAAAAAAAAATGCTTGGTGCTGGTATCTAAACTCACACATCATCAAATATTCTTCGTGGTGGTGCTCTACTGTAATTACTACTATTATTATTACTATTATTATTATTATTATTATTATTAGTGTTCACTGATGATGACGAATAGGTTCCCGCATTATTGTCATCATTATTTATATCATAAAAATCGCTGGACTGATAACCGTTACGTTCGTACACTCCATATGTGTTTGGTGATGAATTAAATGTCGTGCCGACATAGTAATCAGAGGTATCGAAATCACGCAATAGACCTGCTCTTACTGATTCAGTAGATTCGTCACGTTTAACAGATCGTACTATGGGTAAATTTATTCATTTATTTATTTATCGTCACCTAACCATTCTATTTATTTATTTTTTTTTTATATTACTTGTAAATCAAACTCACCGGTATCGACACTTTGTCGTGAATTACGATTACGTGTTGGATTATTTGTTCGTTCTTGAAATTCACGACGGCGAATTATTGACTCTTCAATGCGTTGTCTTCTGCGTCTCTCTAAATAAATAAATAAATAAATAAATAAATAAATAATTTAATTAATTTATTAACAATAATTGGAGTAATTAATAGATACCTCGTTGTATTAATTCTCTCCCTTCATCAACGAGATCAGTAGTGACTTCATCATCACCAAGAAATTGTTGGAACCCGAGTACAGACAATAGTCTACTGCCAAGACTAAAGTAAGTCGCTAGACAAAATCCCAAGATAGCCATTGGAAAGTAGACATTGAAACCGTCAGATATTATTGATATGACGTCCATGTGTCCCATAACTTGGGTGTAATGGGTCTCTAGTATGTGCGTTTTGATAATGTGCGAGTCCATATGAATTAATCCCAGAAAATTTAGACACATTGGTGGTGTCAAGCGACACAACATCATGCCGCTGAATATTAAACTGTACTCGTTGGTCTGGTGATGAGGTGCCAGGTAATACAGATTAAGCAGACGTATTTTAAGTACTGTCGAATATGCACAGTAACAGAGATATGCAATAATCATCGTTGATAAAATCTAAGTAGTTAAATATTTATTTATTTATTTATTTAGAGTACTAAATTTTGTTTTTATAAATTGTAATTATTCTTTACCTCGATTGTTAAGTAGTCGTATTTTGCAGAAGCTAAATTTAAAAATTGAGCAAATAGTGACAGCACTGGTGACTTATTGAAGAAAGTTACTTCAGACCAAACAACTGCTACTGATAAACAACCGGCAGCTATTGCTAGTACTTTTTGTACATGACTTTTGATTATACAATTCCAATACCATTCTATAAGTTAATTTTTATTTAAATATTTTATTTGTTTATTTATGAAGGAATCGCTCAAGTTATTGGAAAAAAAATTTTTTATTTACTTCGCGATAGATTTTTTTTTTTACAAAGCGAGTGACCCGTTAGAAAAAAAATGTAATTAATATTTACCTAGTGTTGGATTATAAATAAGACGAATGAAAAGTGGGCGAGAAACTGGAAATGATGATTTAAATCTTCTGTCATGATTCGTTTGATTTTTTGCAATATCCTCAAGATGAAAAATTGTCTCCACCAAAATTCCCCATTGAGTTTCCGTTCTTTGGAGTGTCTGTAGAGCTTTAATTGTCTGAACAAAAAAAAAATTAAGTTAAAAATTAAAAATTATAATAAATCAGTTTAAAAATAAATGTTACAAATTACTTGTCTGTGCAATCGAATCAAAGATTTTTCAGAAGGTGCACTAGTATGCGCATCTTCAGCAAGTTGTCTTCTATTCATACGATCTTTTAATTCAGCGGGAACTTTTTGAAATATTGTTTCTAAATTACGATGAAACGGATGCGTGCTGCTTATTGCCATTGACGCTGCTTGCAACGACTATCATTAAAGTTGTTAATTAAAATTTTTAATGAAGGAATACTTGGAAAAATAAATAAATAATAAAAAAAATTACCTCTAAAATATCATCGACAGTTTCTTCAGCCTCGCATTTTTCTAAATTTAATTTCGAAGCTTTAAAGTAACTGTACTGTAAAGTAAATCCAGGTTTACTAGCATTCCATAATCCACGTGGTACTTCAACTAATGCGTAACCCAGTAGCATTATTAATAAAAAAAGTCCCCATGTATTGGAAGCCGACGACGCGATGGCTTTTAATTTTTGACTGAAACAAACATAATTAATTAATAAAAAATTTTTTCAAGTTAATAAATAAATCAATAAATAAACAATTAATTACCCATCAAGATCTAAACCAGGTTTCAATGCAATATATATTAATAATATACCACAAATAAACAAATAACTTCCATAATAAATAGCATTGTCTATTAAAGCTGATTTTAATTTTCCTTTCACTGTAAAATCACCAGCTTTTATGTACGATTGCATCAATGGCAATATCAACCACGTCAAGCATTGTGACGTCCAGTATACAATCCGCCATAAATTTGGAAACACACTGTCTGGTACACTGGACCATGGTTTCTCACATTTTATCGTTACATTATTATTACTACTGTTGTCTGTAGTAACTGATAAATTGTAATGGTTATTGTGTTCTATGCACTGCCTATATACAGTCTGTAAATTAATTAATCGTTTTTAAAAAATAAATATATTAATTATTGTAAATTAATGTTATCAATTATATACGAGAAACCTGCAGTCACTACGTGACCGGATATCGCTACCAAATTTATTAAATGTAATTAAAATTAAATTTTTAGCAGTGAACTCTCAGATATTTTGTTAATTTTTATTATCATTAAAGTTTAATAAGAAAAATCTAGTCATTATTTCGTAAGCTTACTGATTTTTATAATTTTATAATTATGGGATTTAAAAAAAAAATCTGCACACGTTAAATTTTTTTTTATCAGTCATCTAATATATGAAAAGTTGGAAAAAAAATTAATAGCTATAAAATAAGTCAACAAAATGATTGGCAATAAAAAAAAATTATACACCTTTTTGGCTTTGAGTTTTCGAAAGACAAAAGGGCGTATAAAAATATAAGGCCTTTTATAATCAGAACCGC
This sequence comes from Microplitis deprimator, assembly GCA_964016945.1. NCBI lineage: Eukaryota > Metazoa > Arthropoda > Insecta > Hymenoptera > Braconidae > Microplitis > Microplitis deprimator. The sequence continues at coordinate 4,396,040 of OZ024710.1, read as the reverse complement.
GATATTGATTTTCTAAAATATCTCACTATGATAAAACATAAAATTTTGAGGGTTTACCGAAGGGCTGTTGTCTGTCACTTGAACAAAAAAATTAATAATAATTAAAATATTAATTTATTTAAAGAAAATGAATACGATATTTTTTTGGCGCGTAATTCAAATATATTTTGAATGATATATAAATTGATTTGTCACAATACTTGGCAATAAAAAAATAGTTGAAACCTTGAGGACACAAATTCAAGTCAATTTTATAATTAAAATGTGATTGGAACAAAAATTTTCTTATTATCTTCATAATATAGATAATTAAATACGCGGTAATAATTAAGAATAAAAATAAATACTTACAGATGATACATCTAATGGCAAAACAAATATAATTAATAATGAAAAGTACCAAGCAATAAGTACAGATACGGTAACAACAATATGATTTCTAAATATATTTCCATATCGGTATAAAAGTGTCGTGGCAAGGCAAAATGCCAGTACTATCTCCGTTACCAGAGGTCCGACACTCATGATTTATTATTATTTATGATTAATAATAAATAAATATATTTGTAGTAGTAATAATAATAATTATTATTATTTTATTTATCCTCTTTTTCTAATTCACTGTCAAGTTGACGACTTTTTTTAATTTTTTCATCAGCATCTTTCTGCATTTTCTCAAGTTTCTCAAGTGTCACAGACTTCAATGGTAATAATTTTGGTTTGCACAAAATAAAATCCAATGTATGCTCCGGGCTACAGAAATTAAAATCTGGAATGTACATTTCTATTTTTTCATCATCTTCAGGTGTACTCTCAGACATTTTATATCTGCAATAAATAGTATATATTGTAGTAAAGATTAAAAAAATTTTAAACAATAAATTTATTGCTATTTAAATGATACTGAAGTTAGCCGAGCTTTTATAATTTTTTGATGTTTTTCAAAACGTCAAATTATAAAAAAAACAGTATTTAAAAAAATTGCATCTATAGTTGTTTTTGATTCTCTACACATGCATATTTTTAGTTTTTTTTTTTTTTTTTTTTTGTAATTGACTTGTTGAAAAAAAAACCCGAAGATTGTTAATTGTCTTCTAACTTCAGGATCGTCTATTTAAATAATTAAATAAAAAGTAATTATTGTGACAATGCATGTACCCATTTCAATTGTAGAATAACACTGATAATCAATATGTCACTTTGGTATTCATACTTGTGTGCAATATTTTATTTAATAAATAATTATATAATTTTAATAATAATGAAATATGACTTTTTTTTTAGTGACCAGATGCTGGGTGTCAAAAAATAAAATAATAATAATAATGTGCTTTAAATAATCACACGTGTTAAGTAAGTGCTTAAATTTTTTTTGTGTTTTTATTTATTACAATTACGTGAAGCGAATATGTAATAGGTAAAGGTAGAGGTTTATTACTCGTGAAAACAGGAGACTTGATGAAATGATGACTATTTTATGATTTGAAATATTTAAATGTTGATTGTGTAGAGTATTGATGACTGGATTTTATTTTTAAAATAAACTATAAAAAAAAACTGGTAAATTATTATTTTTTTATTATGTGGTCCTCACACTTGTGTCAGGCATATTGACAACTGTAACTGTGTGATGACGTCATACGTGTATTTAGTGTCAAGTTTGAATTCTTCATTACAGATGGCATAAACATGTTGTTTTATTTTTTGGTAACTGATTAAAAATTCCGATCATGAGTGTGAATGTAGCAGATTTGAGACACATTTTAAATTACAAATAAACGAATTAAAAACTTAAAAATATAAGAATTTAAAAAATTACACATTTTTATTTTGAAATTCTATAAATGCGCATTTTTTTAATTTCATTTTATTTTCATTCAATTCAATTATTTCAAAATTTTTTAAATTTTAAATTCTCAGCTACTTTACACTCATCTCCGATATGAGATTAGAAAATTCAAATTGGTTTCAATTGTAAAATAATTTTAAAAAAAGAGAAATCTACCCCCGTTTTCGCAGTCTAATGTCATTTTCTTCTCTGAATGTCATATCAATCAAATATTTCAGACAAATCGGAACAGGCTGGAAAATTTATATTTGAAAGAATGAATTTTTTCAAATTTTTTTTATTGGGTCTATGGACCATACGCTACTTTTTTATTTAAGTCTGTGAAGAGGTGGGACACTGAGGTGATTTCGACAAATCGAAATATGCTAGAAAAATTATATGAGAAAAAGTAAATTTTTTAGTAATTTTTTGATTTTTTAAACAGGGTATAATATGCTGAACATCAACATTTATAAAGGGGTTGTTTTAGTGGATGACTTGTAAAACTCCCTATTATTCGTTGACACCCGATTCTTCACTCATTTCACCCCAGCCACGTGTATTCATCATCTAAGATAATTTTTCTTTAAGAGATCAGATATTTTCAACTGAGATGTCCTCGGAAACAAAATTTCTAAATACAAACTACAGATTGCATATTGATGCACTATTGTCTAGTCTAGCGAAGTGCGCTTTAATTTTTTGACAATATTCGTTTGTTCAAGAGAAAAATTCGCCCAAAGTTACTGATTACTGCTTTAGTGCAACAAAAATGATACCTCCCCCATTTGGGTGCAAGAGAGGAAAAAAATCAGAACCTCTGTTAATTAGCAATACAATTTTGTTCAATGAAACTTCAGTTACTCGCAATTTTAGTGTTTCTAATTATCAAATCACAAACTATTACAAATATTCGCATTTTCATAAATGTTTTGCTGTCAATATCTTATTTATCATATCTAAACATTTTTTTTTTAATCAATTTCATTAATTATTTATGTGAATTCGTCTGATGATGCCAAAGTCTTAGATGCTTTGAACGAAACGGCTCAATGAAATTAATTATTACTGGAATTAATTAATTAGGTCCAAGTAAATAAATAAATAAATAAAATAAATGTACATAATAATTACGTTAATTAAGTTTCATTTATTGTGATTATTCTAGTTGATAAAAAATAATAATGACAATGTATTCTCCTTTTCTGTTTCTCATTTTTTTTTGTTTTTTTTTTACTTAATCATTTCCCTTGTTATCATTCTCCATTTATGCCATTTAGCACAATATATATGATATCATACAATTGTTATAATAATTATCGTAATTACAACACACGATAATATATCATTTCCGATAAATAAAAAATAAAATATAAAGTATAAGTTGAAAAAAGAAAAGTTTTATAATTATTCACAGTTTTTTTTTTCTTTTAATTAATAAAATGACTGCAAATAGCCGACAATTAATTTATTTCGTGATGGATAACAAGAACTAGCTTGCAATACTTTTTTTACAGTTCAAAATTCATTAACTAATAATTTTTATTAATTATCGTAATAATAGTAACTGCAATTATTATTTATAGTTATTAAATTAATTAACGATGGTACAATGTACTAAGTGTGAATGAATATTATAAGAGTACAATTAAAAAATTTACTAATGGCAGTGACAGAAAAAATCTACCGTTTATGTTTTTAATTTTTTTTTTTTTTTTTTTTTTTCATTAAATAATTATTTAGTTAATTGATAAATTAATAATAAGCGCGATTTGTGCTGCACTTTTTATTAATTAAAATTCATTAAATTTAAATAACTGTTATTTTTTAAATTCAATATTATTTAAACTTTTAAATTCTTACGATCATGCCCATACTCAAAAAAAAAAAAAATTATCAATTTTTATCTTTTAAATTATCAACAAAAAAATATCGAAAACAACAATCTTGTCATATTTTATTATTTACCATTCATATAAATCACTTTCGTTAAAAATAAAATATAAAATATAAATTACTGTTCATGACATGATAAATAAAAATAAAGATAACAAAATAATTCTAATTAAAAATTAAAAAAAGACTTTTTTTTAGTCACTTAGTCCACTTAATGTAAATTTATTTATTTATTTTCATTTAATTTTATTTAAAAGTCATTAATCATCAATTATTAATGATTGTTTTTATAACTAATATTTGATCATAAATTTTGTTCAAAAGTGATTTTATTATTTTGGATTTCATTTTAATTTTGAAATAACATTACGCGGTACATTTTATATCACAAAAACGTTGTATATTTTTTTTTATAATGTAATTTTAATAATAATAATAATAATAAATTTTGTTTAAGGAGCAAAAGCGAACAATGATTTTTTATCTTAAACTCCTAAAAAAAAGAACTATTCTAATAATAATAATATTAATAATAATAATAATAATAATAATAATAATAATAATAATAATAATAATAATAATAATAATAGCATTTAAATTCTAATGACCTTTTTACATCGCACGCCACCGAATTTATTTATATATATAATTATTTATTATTTATACGTTAATATGATTCATTAATTAATTAATTAAAATCTACTGCATGGGCAAAAGAATTAATTATTAAATATATTTAATAATTTTATTATCATTACCTTGTTATTTAAATTTATCTTAAAATAAAATCTTACGCGAGTATAATTCGTTAATTATTTTTATTAACAATCGTAATGTAAATAAACGAAGATAAATTGTGTGTGTGTTATGTTTTTTTTTCGACAAATTATTTAATCAATTTTCCACATATTTTTTCATAAATTTAATTAAATAATTGCATCGTGATAGTGCAGCAAGTTAAAATAATAATAATATTTTATACTGTATTGTGAAATTGACACATTAACATTTGGATTTTATGCACGCAAGCATTAAAAATAATAATTATTAATTAATAACTTTTATGTTTAAATTATAAAATAACAAACTATTTATATTTATAATTAAATAAAATAATAATAAATGCTGTGATTATAAAATTGATGTATAGTAACATCAAACGTGCACAAATCCAAATATATTAATTTTAATCTTTTGACCAAGAGATCATTAGCCTTTTTTTAAATTACCAATTTTTTAAACTTTTTTTTTGTTTTTCAACACAACGCACGTTATGTTTTTTTTTCTTCTTGCATACACTCATTAATATTTCAAATTAATACGAGTGCTATTTACAATTATTGCATAACATTTATTACCTCGCATTATTTATTTAATTAATTTAATGCGGGGACATTAATACTAGTGCTAACTATTCATTTTAACTAATTGTCTGACGTTAATACTATATTATTATATTATACATAATATGAGTAATTTTTTTTTTTTTTTAATTAAATTAAATAAACTCTGTGTAGAATTTATTTATTTTTTAAATTAATTAATTTTATTCATTTAAATAAAAGTCGAGCTGTAAGAAAAAACTCTTGCCAATCACTTGCCATTACTCAAAATAAACAAATAATAGTGATAATAAAAATAATAATATTAATAATAATAATGAATTAATTAATGAATTAGTAAATCACAAGGTGATTTAATTTAATATGATTGTTAAGAGTGTGGCAGGTCAATAGTATGAGTTTCATTGCCAAAAATCAGTCGCAGTCTCTTCATTGGCGGAGGTGGTGGTGGGTCGAGATTTAGCTCGCGTCTCTTATGCCGCCTCTCGCGATCACGGGTCTTGTGTTTCTTTTTACGCTTAACTGATCCCTCGACACCCTCGACTCTCAGGACTTCGTACTCAGGTTCAAAGCTGTCTTCACTGAGACTGGTGCCCGACTCCACTAGATCATCAAGGATCGGTGACCGTTTCATCCGCAAGGTTAATTTTAATCTACCACCAGGACGTTCTGGTGTCGTCGGACACTCGCGACAGAGTGTTTCGCTTTGCCATTGACATTCAGGTACTGATTGTTTACGTGAATGATTTGTCGTTTCTTTTGAATGAGATTCCACTGAATTCTGATGTTCACTTGGATTATTATTATTATTATTATTATTATTGTTATTATTATTATTATTATTATTAATATTGTTATCATTAACAATGACATTTGTTAAAGCTGATTGTTTAGCTGGCCAGGGTTCTTCGCGCATTAAAACAGGAGGTTCATTTTTACCACAAAATTCATTGCTCTTTACCGATTCATTTAATTTAGTATTTGAATTTTCAATTCCACGAGATTCCACCGTTTTATTGCGTCTAATAATATCAATAGTGTCACCGATATTATTTTCGTTATCATTGAATTCATAGATGTCACCTTGAATACCCGAGTCGTCATCAGCACCCACTACCGCGGGCTCACTGGTCTGTTCTTTCAGGCAGTCTCTTCGTGAACTTCTAGTCAATCTGCCGTTAGCCCTCGTCACTTTATCGCTCCTTATTTTTTTAATATGTTCCTTGTCCGTAAAGCTCGCTGGGTCTTTAGCTTTACGTGTTTTTACACCTCCAGATCTGCTGCCTCGTTTGTTTTTCCTCCGCGATCGCGGGCTGGCTTTTTCCGCGGTTACCGAAGACGCCGAAGAAGCTGAAGAAGAAAAAGAAGACGAAGATGAAGATGAACAAGACTCGACAAATGGTCTCTTCAATGTCAAACTACGGGCGTCTTCAGATTTTTGACCGTCAGATTCATCTTTCCATTTATTAAAATCTTCATCGGATTTATTTGATTGACTTCCTTCGCTGTAGCCAGAGTCAAATTCACGTACATCGTAATTTTTTGCTTCTTTTTTAGAAAGTTTATCATCAGCTGCTATAATATTATCCCCGAATCTCGTGTGCTCTTCTACGCATGCTCGAGTCATATCGTCGGCAGCCTTCGTAGCTCTAGAACTAGAACTAGAATTCGAGTTCTTGGAAACATGCATAGTGGAATTAAATTGCCGATCGGTAAACTCACTCTCCGCGGGCGCTGTCTTAGCATCTATCTCAAGGTATCTCTCCGTTTGACCTTCACCCTCACTGTAATTTGTTTTGCGTGGAGTTTCACCGTGAGCTGGGGATTTTCTGTGCTCGATATCACGGGAGTCTGTTGACGACTGTAGAAGCGATTTCCGTCGTCTTGTTACGCCTGTAAATGAACTATGATTGTTGCGCCAACGTTCTGTTGTTGATGACGCAGTAGTTGTCTGCTCTAAATTATTAGTACGTAATAATTTTGAATCTTTATCTTGTTCAGCAGCACCAGAGTCAATTAAATTTTTTTTATCTGAATCTGCTGTTGCAGCTGGAAGATCATGGACATTATTATACGTTTTCTCACTAGAATTATTATCAATTTTACTCGAAGGTACTGCGTTTTCATTAAATTCATCGGTTTCATTATTTGAAGCTTTAGTTAAGACTGAGCAAGTACGTATCTTAGTATTGTCATTATTCAAATTATTATTAACAGAACCCGGTGGATTTTCTTTCGACTCTTCAGCAAAACAATCAATCGCACCATCATACTCGCCAGTATTTTTATTACCGCCAGTATGATGAATTGAACGCTCATCAACACTTGCACGGTTTCTCTTTGTCGCCGTTCTCTTTTGCAGCCTCGACGCTCGCAAACTCTGTCCATTGTTAACAGTTACATTGTTGTTGTTATTGTTATTATTATTGTTGTTGTTATTATTGCTCTCATTTTTTATGGACTGTTGTTTATTACGCAGAGTCCGCGTTCCAGGACCAATTATTGAGGACGGATGAGGTCTCGGAGCCTGTGACGACTGGGTGTTAGTCGTGTCTTCAGGGATAGTCGGTTGTTGTTGTGTTATATCTGAAAAACGGCAGCCTTGGGCGATAAGCAGCTCCGCGTCATATTTAGTTAATCCTTTACGACGTAACTCTTTCATACTGAGAGACTGTGGCGCTACAGCTGCATTACCAACAAGCACGGCGTTTTTTTCCGTTAGCGCACCGTCTGCTTGGTGTTTTGAAGATCCGATAGGTTGCTGACGATGTTTTGTACGGTTTATACGATTGTCTGTTTCCCTGAGTCGGTATCCTGTAATAATAATTTTTTTTTTTATTTAGAGAGTAAATTAATAATTAATAATATAAATAAATTACCTGTAGATAATTCGTCACCGGGTTTCTGACGGGTAAAGGCGCCAGTACCGCGTCTCTCGCAAGTTTCACACTCGCAATAAGAATTACCGTCACCGAAAAAATCCTCGCCGTAAAAGCAAGTGATTTCTTCACCGATTTCAATGTCACGCAGTACTTTTACGCACGCAGTGTCTCTTCCAGTAGCTACAAATTTACAATTGGCACGGCAATCGTGGTTTATATAAGCAGCAGGCCCGAGCCACAGCTGAGCGCAATTTTTACGACAACTGAACATTACTGAGAAATCATTTTTTCCCGGATGTAGCAGTGCAGCCTCTTCTTTTTCGCTCAACTCAGCAATGCAGCCAACGAGACAAGGTATTTTGTCGTGCTTTAGCCACTTGCGTGTCGCGCATATCTTGGCACCCTTCTGGCCCTCGAGTGAGTACCTGTAGCACGGCTCGATAGCGAACCCAGAGTCTTTATCAAAGATCCTCAGGTAACGGTAAACATGTTTCTGGAGATTAAGTTGCTGCTGTTTTGATTTAGCATGCGGCAATCTGGCTCCCCAATCACTGCCCATTAATTTCTTGTATGTTTTTTCATAATTCTGGGTCTGGATAAAATCTGTTATCACTTTCCGAAGCTCGTCTTTGTTAGCTTTCAATGGTCTGTACCTGAATTTTAAAAATAATTATAAATATTATCGTAAATGAGTGATTATTTTTTAAAAATAATTTTACCTGATGTTCATTTTATGGGTAACGAAACCCAAGTAAGGGTCCAGCACGAGAGAGGTTGCAAGGTCGTCATTGTCACAGAGTTCCTTAGGCGTCATGCCACCAGTCCCACCGCTGACTCCGTTTGGTTGCATCTTGTTGCCTACCGACCCTCCCAATCTCCTCTCCTGCTTCCGCGCTGCAGCTGACCCCTGAACTGACAAACTATCTACCACCATTCTGCAACCTTTACACTCACTATAAAAATAATACAACAATACCCCATATTACCATCATAGCAACTAACTAATTACTATTAATTACGTCAATTCTCATTCATTAGTTTTATTTAAAAACTTCAGTACTTCTATTCATTAAATTCTCACTCGCACCCGATTGTGTAATTACTGATCAATGTAAATATACGATTGCGTTGATATAAACAACGCTCCATCGTGCTCAATACATAATCAATTTTAATAACATCTGATTCACTTAACTACAGAAAAAAAAATAAACAATTTAATTATTTATTACTAATTAAATTAAGACTACAGCGTAATTATTTATTTTAAGTCTTGTATTGCCAGCAGTGTCTGATTATTTTACGTAGAAATTAATCCAACTAAAGACTTCTGAATGTCAATGGTAAAAAAAAAAATAATTAATAAAAAGTATCCATGAAAAGTGTAGGTAATTAATGTGCTAATAAGTATCAGAGCTAAATAATTATAATTTGATGATAAATAGGCGGATAAATGTCAAGTGCGTTAACGTTTTATGGGTTTGGTAATTTTGACAACTCTGACACGAAATAATCTGGCGACCATGCCTTGAAATGCTTAATGGCTGCTGGCGAGCTTGTTAGATTCGGTCATTGAAACCTCAATAATGTTTCGTTATTTAGTCAGATCGAAATGGTCTCCTAGTAAACAGGTAAAATTAATAAACCCCGTAATTTATAGACACTTATACGTACCGTAAAGTGCCGCTCCTCGAAGAGGAGCTCCCACATTTCGTCGTTTAATATCTTAGCTTTTTTGGAGCGCTAGGAGGACGCGTTCCGATCTATCATGGCAGGTTGACCGCAACACTCACTCACTCGATTTATCATCAGCAACTTTTACAAACAGATGATAAATCAAATGTTTTATTTATTATTTAAATAACAATAATGGGTATTTATTAAAATCCAATAATATGTCAGATTATTAAATATATTTTAAAATTAATTGTTGAATAATGAACGGTTGGGAACTACACGAAATCGCGTACGTCATGCCTACTTTTCTCACGAGCATGCCAATCTGGGGAGTTTTTTTTACTTTAAAGATTATTATTATACTTTATTATTATTTTATTTTTTAACATTCATTTAGGTATTGACATTATTTTACGTTTGTCTTTTCATTTTTTTATTTATTTATTCATTACGACACAAAATTTTTATTTTATCTATCAACACTAATTATGTCGCTATTTTATTTTATGATGGTTATTCAATGAAATTGTTTTATAGGAAATTTTCTCCCGTTAGTTCTTTTTTTAAATCCTCTGTGGTGGACAAACTGCGTTGTCATGACAATCAGAGAGCGTCTCGCCAGTAAAACGGTTGCTTGGTAACGATTTTTGATTCTTAGATAAATTCGCGCCAAATTTAAATTTTAACAATTTTTTTTTCTTTACATTTGATTTTAAATTCACATGGAAAAGTCAGTACTGCAAGATGAGTGTGAATGTAACAGACATGAGACAATTTGTAAATTTTAAATAATGAAATTTAAAAAGTGCGCGTACTGATTTTTAAAATATTTAAATACTCATTTTTTAGTTTTTATTCTACTTACATTTTATTTATGTTTCAAAATTTTTAAAATTGCTACTTGTCAGTTACATTCACACTCATTACTGCAAGTGCATTAACACACGACAGTCAAAATTTAAAATTAAAAATTTTCCATATTTAAAAACCTTTTAATTAATAAATTTGAAAAAATGCGCGTACTGATTTTTAAATCATCTAAGTACATATTTTAAAATTTCATTCTACTTACATTTTATTTAATTACTCAAAAATTTATAAATTGTCAACTGTCAGCTACATTCACACTTATTAATTAATAACATTAACATATATTTTATTTTTAATTACCGAAGCCCGTTACTTTTATTTTGAATAAATAAATTTTTTTTTCTTACATTTAAATTATTTGAATGTGAAATAATTTAATTAATAAGAGTAAAAGATAAATATTTATATTTATAATTTGTTAAAAAAATATTTTCATTTTTACCAAGCGAATTAGCTGGTGCGCATGCGCTGAGTGTAAATTAAAAAAAAGTGTTTTATTGTTTAATGTGCTGTTAATAATAAAAACAAGTATTAATAATTAACTATAATCTAGGAACTTTGTGTCGTATTACGATGATCCACGATGTGAAAGTTAAATGATGGTGGGGGTATGTGTACCATGTGTCCATGTGTTCTGATGTAATCTGGAGATTCTTCGCCTAGACAGCAGATCATTTAGCAATCAGAGCTCGGTTACTTGTAACCAATCTCAAATTATTTAAATATAAGCCAATACATTCATATATTAAATTATTAAATAAGAATAAATAAATAGTTATTACTGTAAAAAATGGCTTTAGAACCGCTTGGATTTCAAACAAACAAATTTCAACATCTCAAAACGGGATTCATTGATTTTACTGCCGGGTCTTTGGGTAATATTTAAATATTTAAATTATATATTGATATAAATTTATTATTCAATGTATTAAATTATATCAATACTTGAATGTGTAACGATAAATACATACTTTATCAATCTGCCAATAGATGTTATCACTTTATCATGAGATTAATAATTGTTTTAATTTGTTAGATAATGATATAATGGAAAAAAAACAACTTTTTACAGGTGGAATCGCATTGGTTTATGTAGGGCAGCCTCTGGATACTGTCAAAGTTAAAATGCAAACATTCCCTGATATGTATAAGGGCATGGTCGATTGTTTTACAAAGACATTCAAAGCTGATGGTCTTGCTAGAGGATTGTATGCAGGAACAGTTCCAGCAATTGTCGCAAATGTTGCTGAAAATTCAGTATTATTTGCTGCTTATGGCGGCTGCCAGACGGCTATAGCACGACTTACTGGTAGAGTAATGATTATTGATTGAGTAAATGGTCATTTTTTATTTTATCCTTCAATTATAATTGTAGGAAAATCGGATGTAAAAAGTTTGAATTCTTTTGATAATGCGTGTGCTGGTTTTTTCGCTGCATTTTTTTCTTCTTTAACACTCTGTCCAACTGAGCTCGTTAAATGTCGACTGCAAGCTATGAGAGAAGTTCAATCACAGCAGGGTATTGTAACAGTAAGTTTTAATTAAATTATAAATGATACTGAAGTTAGTCCTGGTGTAAATTTTTCGGAATTTTCTCTGAAAAACTCAGTTCTAAAGTCCGACTTCTACTAATTCTTTGATTTTTTTTTAGAGCGATAAAAATAAAAAAAATAAAAATATTTTAAAAAATGCACTCATAGTTTTTTTAATTTTCTACATGTGCATATTTTTAGTTCTTTTTTTTTTTGTAATTGATTTGTTGAAATAAAAATCCGAAAATTGTTAATTGTCTACCAATTTCAGAATCATAATTAAAATTATTAAATAAATAAAAAAATAAAAATTTTATACAATAGTCTTATTAATTATTTTTACAAAATTATTTTCAGCGTCATATTGGGCCTTGGACATTAACTAAATCAATTTTAAATGAAAATGGAGTATTGGGACTATTCCGAGGACTTTCATCAACAATAGCAAGAGAAATGCCCGGTTACTTTTTTTTCTTTGGTGGCTATGAACTCACGAGAGGATTTTTAGCTAAACCGGGACAGAGTCGTGATGAAATCGGTGCTCTAAAGACGATGGCTGCTGGTGCCGTTGGTGGGACAGTACTTTGGCTCGTTATTTTTCCTGCTGACGTTGTTAAAAGTCGTATTCAAGTAAGTTTCGCTCATGACATCACTCATTGAAATCAATCAATTACTTGAATTATTTTTTTTTCAGGTACAAAATTTAAATGAACCAGCGTTAGGTATAATGAAAGAAATAGTACGGAATGAAGGTGTATCAGCGCTTTACAACGGCCTGAAACCAACTCTCATACGAACAATACCAGCAACTGCAACTCTTTTTGTAACATATGAATACACGAAAAAAACATTACATTCACTTCTCGATTAACACTAAGACTTTATGTAGTTACTGCTATTTTTTTTTTATTATTTATTTTTATTAAAATAAAAAAAAAGGAATCAAATGACTCTACTTAAAATAAGAATTAAAAAAAAAATAAAACAAATACCTCTACTATATATAAACACAAACATTCTAACAATACAATGTCTTCCTAGCATTTATAGATAATTATTATTATAAAAAAATTATCACTATCTATTTCGTAAAGTCAAAGATTAAGGTTTTAAAATGATAATACATTTATACATGCGTTATTTAGACACAAATTTATGATGTTGATATTTTATTAACACCATGTTGTAATAAACACTCTCTTATATAATTTTTCTTCGCATCTAATGACTTCAATTTACCGTGCCACGTATTATGAGGTACCTGAAAATAATAAAAATATAAATATAAATATGAGCTGTTGACTTATTTAAATAAATAATAAATATTTAAATAAGTACCATTATTGGAGTGTAGCCAATTCTTCTGAGTTGTCTTAACTTGGCTTGCATTGTTCCGCATGGTTCAGTGCTGCCGCGGAAAGTGTGATTGCTTGAGGCGAGAACAATAGTCAACCATCTGAAATTAACTGGCTCTTTTGGCGCGTATTTTATGGTGCCTATTTCAGATTTTGGAAAATATGAACCTGGTGATATGATATTATTTTTTTCGTCAATGCACATTATGATATCGGCTCTTTGAAAGTGGGGTAACATTTGCTCTATGAGGAAATCTTTTGAGCCAATAACTTCCTTTAGAAGACTCACGAATTCAAAAATAAATTTTTGGTATGACTGAATTTTTTCTGTTGGATCTTCGACGTCTAGTATCGACGCACTGTATCTCTGTAGATTTAATATTATTATGAACATTTTAATAAAAAGTTAAACCAATGAAATTTCCAATAGATTATAATTACCGTAGTTAAATATTTAGTAACTTTTTCAGGTAAAAATGGACCTTTGTAATCTGGCATTTCAATTTTAAGACTTTCATTTATAATTAAACACTCACGTCCAATTCTAAATGCATTGTTATTATAAACTTCTTTCAAAAATTTAGGGCTCAGTACTTTTGAAATTAATTCAACTGGATATATATCTGCTTGTGATAAATACATCAACGATACGGTCAAACTATGGGGGAATCTAATAAAAAATATTTTATTAATAATTTATCGATAATAGAGGTACCGTTTTTTGGCCATCTCAGGGCCAATTTTGGACACTTGAAAAATTTAAGTATGAAAATTTTTAAAATACGTAATGATATGATTAATTTTCAAAATGTGTTCAGAAATACTTCCATTACACTGCACTGTAAAAAATTGGGAGTGAATTTGGAGTCATTACGGATTTTATTTAAATCCGAATTCACTCCATCACTCAAGGTTTTAAAAAAAAATTCACTCCGCATCCGGAGTTTGTTTTTTCAGCGGAGTGATTTCGGAGTAGTCTGGATTTTAGTTTTAATATTAAATAAAGCTCCTCTTCGGAGTAAATATCACTCCGAGGGAATTAAATAAATAAACAGTCATCCGCTCCGGATTTAATCCGCGTTCACTCCGCAAATTTTTTACAGTAAATTACAATAGAAACTTTTTGAATTCTTTGTAGTTAATTAAAATAAAGTATTAAATGTCCAAAAATGGAGCAGTGGCCACAAACGCTTCTTTTACCCTGTATAATTTTTGTAATAAAAAAATTTAAGATACTTTTTGAGTTCACTCGTGCGTCTCAAGTCCTTTAGTTGTTCAATAATTAAATTGTAATGCGGAGATTCTTTTGGGTAATTAAAAATCACTAGAGAAAACAGCATTCTCTCTAAATCTTTAACTCTCGCAGCAGATAAATGTAGTATGAAACTATTTTCAACAAATTAAATTAGTATTTACTAAATGTATTTTTTTTTTATCAATAAGTATTTAAATTAATTAAGTAATCACCTGTTTATAATTTCATCTATAATTTCTTTTTCGTAAACTAAAACAGTAGCAGCGGCATGAGCTGCATGAACAAGACAACCGACAGAAATATCTTTTATTCTTGGTTGAAAAGCATGCAACAATTTTTTAAATCGCCGTAGTGTATTTAAGCCCATGCTCATTCTGAAAAAATTAAATAAAAAATTAATTATTATATTTAAAATTCCTTATTAATGAGTAGGGTAAAATATCTGATTGCCAGCTCCATCAGAATAATTATTTGCGATGCAGAATTTACTTTAGTTATTAAAAAAAAAAATACCTTGTGATTTTCATGACAGCAGCAATCGAAATTTCTCCCATTTTGTAAATATCTTTAACACTCGTATCAATCATTTTATCCAGTAGAACAGGATTTCTAAGAGGAGTGCGTGTTTTAAAGAAACCCATCGCAACAATTCCAAGTTCATTACCGTTGAATTTATCAATACATTTTTCAAGACGATACTCCAACTCGTACATATTTATATCCAGTTTTCTCGCAATATTAAGTAAAAACATGTAATATAAATAATGTTCAGCTTTAAGTTTACCAGGTCTTTTTCCTAGTCTTTTCACACATTTGCTAACAAAGTGAGATTGCCGAGCCTGGCGTAAATGGTACCAGAGATCGCAGGTTTTCAATAAATCATCAACACTCCAAAGATTTGACCGCAAAAGACACTCCTGGTCCATCGCTTTTTCCAGCTCAGTCAGCAACGGTTCCTTGGTTGATTGTTTCATTGGATACCATAATTCAATATAGCGAAATAAACTCCACAGCTGATCGTCACTGAAATCAGCGAGATATTTTTTAAGTGTATTCAAAATATTCGAGTGTTTTTCAGGACTCAGAACACCCTCTTGAAGTTTACTACGATGGTAACTCAGGAGCCGGAAATCCTCGAGCACTTCTGCTGGCCTACTGTCCTCGTGGTTTTTATTAATTATTTTTTCTACCACGTCCTCAGGTACATCTTCATCTGGTGTTAATAAAGGTACTATTATATTACCCATTTTACCAGAATTTTTCAAAAGTGTATATGCATATAAATTTTCAGTTAACCGGAGAATTCGCTCGCTTTTGTCAGTTCCGTAGACTTCATCTTCATCACTGTCATGCTCGTTGGTACTTTCATTGCATTGTGATGATAAATTTGAATATTTTTTCGACTGATATACTACTGGTTTTAATACATTGTTTTTATTTAAACTTATTGTTATTTTTGATTGTTTCTTAGCGAGTACTTTGAGGTTAACTTGCCGAGTTATTGCCGCAGAGTGAAATCTTAAACGTGATAATTGTTCGTGTATTTTTACTAAAGTCTTTAAATTTCTGGGGAACATGATTAATTGACTTTAGATGGGAAAAACTTATTTAAACATTAATAAGAAGTAAAATTAAAAACTGTTGCGATCATCACATGGCAGAACATAAGTGATGAGTGAACGTAGCTACGGTTTTAGTTTTGTTTACTTTTTTGAATTTAACCAACTTGCAATTATTTTTTATTGTTGCATTTGATTATTATTTTATAAATTTATGATTATTATTATTATTTTCATGATAATAAGCCGGGAATTATTATGCAAAATTTGAAATTACGTGCGTAAAATGAAAAGCGGTTGGGCTCTTATTTGAAAATTTGCGCGCTAAATTCTAAAAAAATTTATGAAAGATTTTAATTGCTCAGCTCTGGAAAATAAAAAAAGGGTAAGAGTATAGTAAAAAAGGGATGTTAAATATTTATCATAAGTTTATATATATTATAAGTCTAGTCCATTTAGGAGCAGAGCAGTGACAGAAGCTTGAACAATATTTCAAATAAAAAAACTGAATTTGCCAAAAGGAAGAAATCATAATTATTTATTTAAAAATATGTATATTTAATATTATTACTTGATAAATTATTTGCTTAGATTGTAAAGTTAGTTTTGATATAATTTTAATAAAATGATTAAATTTCAATTTTGAAATTTCGTGCCAAGATGGCGCTACTATAGACGTTCAAATTTTTGCTAAAGTGGGGGCGTTCGATGAATCGCAAAATCGATTGTTTTGTATCAACTGGCGGTTCGATAGCGTCAGTCAGTATCATCGACAACGGCAGTAGTAGTCCAGATCCTTCTTTATTCTTTACGTTTGAATTAAAACACAGTGTTACAGTGGCGTCGTGTAAAGTTGTGCGGTGATTGTAAAATTTATCTTTAATTAATATTAATTGTGCAAAGTATCTGTCGTGTAGTTAAGTGTTCAGTGTTCAGTACTAGTGTAAAGTGTTAAATGTTCAGTGGTAGTGTAAAGTGTTGCTGATGGCTGATGCTGATACCTTCCTAGTTCCTGAGCAAAATCATCTGGCATCGTCTGGTGGGAAATAGCAGTTAAGTGACGTTTTCTTAGCTGCAATACACTTGGAGCAATTTAATTCAAATCTCCAAGTGTATTAGGACACCCTTCTGCATATTATTTCCCCGTCAAGGTTTGTTTAAACACTTGCGTCTTTTTGTTTAATATTTTAAATATTTTTCTATCATATTCTGCCGCCATTTTATTTTGACATACGATTTTTAGTTTTCTCCAATTTTTAATAACTTATTCTTCAAATATTTAAATTTACCGCCCAAGTAATAATAATAATTAATAAATTTATTACTTTAGGTGTATTTGGAAATGCTTTAGCTCTAGCCAAGCGTTGCCATATAGCGAGAGCTAGAGCCAGAGCATTTCCTTATGTACCTTCAGTATCATAAATTATTCTAGATGATTTAAAAGTTTAATGTTCCGATTACACCATTTTTTTTTCTTTACTCTTCTCTTCTCTACTCTATTCTACTAACATTTTTTTTACACCTATTCAAAAATTGAAAATTTTTCCCGCCGCTGACAGCCATATTGTAAATTTTCATTTGCCAAGAACTGTCCTCCATACGGTGGCGCCGCCATTTTATTGTACTGTTGATAAGTAGAATCAGACATGAAAAGTCAGACAGACAGCGTGTTAGCAATCTTGTGAATCGTGTAAAATGTTGCTGGTGTTTTTGTCAGTTCAATGATAAATAATCTTAGTCTGTAACATTTTTTAAATAAATTTATTTAGCTCGTAGGTTTCTAGTAAAAAAAATACATTTTTTTTGTTCTAATTTTTTTTTTATTTTTTTTTTTTTTTTTTTTTTTTTTTTATTCACAACAATAACAAAAACGGTGAAAGTAAATATAAATATTAAAATGCGTAACAGGCGTAGTGTTTTTGTGTAGAAGAAAAGAAAAAAAAACGTCAACCGGCTCCGGATGTTTCATCCACAAAACAATAAAAAATCTCGCGTTGTAATACGAGCCTGAAGAATAATAAACAATAATTGAGATCATCAGCGACAATAGTCAGTACGACTGCTCCAAGGCCACATCATCAACAAGATTCATCTCATCATCTTGCTGACTCTGGACCTCGAGCATGGACGGGTGAGACTGTGTACCCGTGGAGTAATTTATCGACGACGAGTGTGGGTGTATATGTTGTCTGTGTGTATACGTATATATCTATACATATATATATATATGGTTTTACGTATACATGTATGTAAGAAACGAGCACATGGGTACTGAAGTACGTATGAGTGTAACGTAATGTAAAAGTAAGGGCTTGTTATTATTTTTAATTTTAAATTTATAGATAAATTATTATTTGATAGATAACCAGTACACTGATAATGAGAAAGAGAGAATAGAGACTTAAATGAGGAATAAAAAAAATTTACCAATTATTGACGTCTTTAATCACTGGAAATTAATAAAAAAATTTATTGTCAAGTCATTACGAAATATAATTTTATTTATATTTTTTTTTTGTTGCCTAGTATTGAAACAATTAAGAAAGCAATTAATGATACAAGAGAGATAAAATAACTGAGAAAATAAATTTAATCAATAGATATTATTTAAAGTTTATTGCGGAGTGTTGTATTAATTGAGAGAGCGACAGTGAGGAAAAAAAAATATATAAAATAAGAGCGAGGGTAGAAAAAATGAGTAGAGAAGTAAAAACAAAAGTTGATGTGTATTTAGCGAGTGAAAGAGATGGAAAATTCAAGTTTATCATGAGTGTGGTACTGCCCCCGGGGCGGCAATTACCCGGTATTCATAGTGAACGTTACGTATCATATTCCTCTTCTCTTTTTAAACTTTACCCGAAAAACATAATTACGTTGTCATGCGCCTCAGGCTTATAATAACGATTCAATCGGGTTGTTTTAGAATATTCAATAGCTTTTAATATATTGTTTTTTATTTTCTGTTATTGTTTTATTTGAATTTGAAATTTTTATACGATATTATTCATTTATTTTCGTATGAATATTTTTCATTTATTTAGTTTGTTATTTAAAAGCTCTAATATTATGGCGTCATCACGAGAGCTCAGAGGATGGAGAGGAACAAAGAGACTATCAGTGGGATTAGTCGGGGGAGTTTTATCAACAAATGTTACCTCTCACCCTCGACTATATCAGATCATTAATTAAATCCACGTTAATATTATATACTACACCCATAAACTTCATTTTTTTATTTAGTTTCACTGTTTATTTTTTCTTATGGCGGGAGTAATAATAATAATGATGATAATAATTTTATTTTAATATACTTCAATCTCAAGTCTCTATTTATACAGAAATAATATTAAAAAATTCACAACGTTTCTGTAGTAATTGCATTTTCAAGTGGATCTCTTTGAACGATACTCATTTATTTATATTCCGTATCTTGGATTATGTCATTTTTTATTATTATTATTATTATTATTATTATTATTATTATTATTATTATTATTATTATTATTATTATTATTATTATTATTATTATTATTATCATTATTATCATTATCATTATTACTATGATTATTATTATTTTTCACTAATGTCAGCGTAAAATATTTTAAGCTCGGAACTCTGACAGCTATGGATACTTTTAGCTCTTAAAGTATATTTTAATAATATACGTATTGTTATGATTTAATGTAGAGATGATAATGATAATGATTTTGATGAGGATGATGATGATAATGATAATGATACTATCATGGAATTGAATGTTTCACCAAAAAGCCATTTGTTGTGCATTAGCATCAAATAAGAGTTTAATTCTAAAAAGCGGCATCCTCATTTATATATTTATATATAATTTCACATCCACATAATACTTATCTATATAAATAAATTTACCATAGAATAGCATTAGTAATTTGGCATAAAATGTATAAGTGTGTGTACATATGCAGAGGTATTTGTAAATGTTAAAATCGAGAAATGACAGAATCGACAATTGAGAACGACAATATGCAATAAACGTAATTAGTAGTTCAATACCCGTGACTGACATTATTATTACTGCTATAGTATTAATGTTTAACCGCTCCAATTATAAATTAATTTAAAGGAAATTCATTGAGTCAAATTTTCTCTTTGTTAGCATTTAATTACACAAAATTGTTTGGTTACATTTTCTCTATTGATTTTATATTAAAACAACAAAAACAAAAAAAACATAAAACAAAAAAAAAAACAACCGAGAAATGGATTCTGGTGCAGTATACATGCATCAGCAATAGCAACAGAGGAAATTAAAAATAAATGTTGTATAAACACTTTTATAGCGGTGGTGAAAATAAAAATTTCGAACGAGCTTGTATTTTATAAAGCTCTCTTTTCTCATTTTAAAATAGTAGGGGTGGGCACCTAAAACTCCACCTGATGAATCCAGATCCCGGTTTACTGTTATATATAACAGTGGTAGCATCAGCAACAACAACAACAACAACAACAACCACCGGGACTACTATCACCAAGCCGGGGTGTAGAGTGTAGAGCTTAAGCTTCTATATAACGTTTACGTGAACGCTACTTTTCTCTAGCCCCCTTTTAACGGATGCTTCAACAAATTCCAATCATTCTATAACCGTTTGTTATCGATCGATAATCCTGGCTTGCTCGTCGATCGCAACTAGTGTTGAAACCACCGCCGCGGCAACCCAGTATTTGTACAAAACTACCGCACACCCAACGGCAATACCCGACTCTGATCCTCCTACGGGGGTTAAACTCTAACCAACCAGACTCAACTATATTTATATACATACATCCATATACAAATGTATATTCATATACCTATATATATAGAGATATAATGTACTATACTATAGTAGTACCTCGGAGATGGTGCCGCGGGCAATGCGTTTGACTTACGAAGACTTTGAAAAGTTAATTTATGTTTAGATCAATGATAACTTTAGAGAAGGTTCCACAAGTTACTTGTCTTTACTAATTAAAGTAAAAAATGGCGGACAGAGTAACGAGACGATACAATTAAGACAATTTCGTGAGTTATTGTTAATAAACTTGTTTCAGCTCCAATTGTTGTTGTTGTGGTGCTTTAGTTTATGCTTATATTTATGTATATAGTTTGCATTTGTGTAGGCGGTATATCTATGCATGGATTTGTATATAATTGTGCGAAACGTGAAATCAAGTAAACCTCCGGCCTCTTTCAATATACAGTCGTATTTCCAACTGTCCATTCCCAGGCTGGTAATCCTGACACGGTTTCCGGCCCGTACGATGTCCCACGGCCTTCATTTCGCCCTTTCCATTCCCTTTAGTTGCCACCACGGGCAGCCCGTTACGATAATCCGATTTAGTCTTCCCAGTCGTTCAATTCCAATAACATAATAAATTGGAAATTTCGTCCTATTGGATATTACTTGAGCCATCTTCATCAATCATCCGTCCGAGTTTCGAATATGTCTTAATCTTAACAAGAGACTATTACTTTCTATAAATAACAACGTCTATTTAAACTATATAACTATACTTTCATTAATAATTGTTCAATACAAGGTTGATTAAAAAAATTTATGATGAAATTTGTCTTTCACTGAAGGGTAAAATAACTTTTTGTTAGAAAAATCCCTCAAGTAAATGTTTGAATCAATTTAACTTTTAAACTTTTGAACCCATTAATTTTTAAATATAATTTTAAATTCGGTAGTTGCTATCGTGTAATAAAACTATTTAATATATTTATAAATTTATTAACCAAACTAAAATCAAAGATTTAAATAGATCATTTCGCTGACTGAGGTATGACCTAGTTCGTAGTTTGCTCGTATTATATATTTTCACTGTAAAAAATCGGAAGTGATTACGGGTGTTACTTAAATCCAAATTCACTTCGTCGTTTGGAGTTACGGAGTCTAAAGGAAATCACTCCGCATACGAAGTAAATAGGGAGTTTGTTTTTTCAAAGGAGCGATCTGGATTTTATTTAAATCTGCATTCACTCCGATTCGGAGTTTTAATATTAAAATAAACTCCCCTTCGGAGTAAATTTCGCTCCGAAAGGATTGAATAAATATACAGTGATCCGCTTCTCATTCACCCCGAAAATTCTTTACGTTGCATATATATATAAAAACGTTAAAAAAATGATTTGTACATGGAAAATAGTTGAATGTGCTAATGACCGTAATTTTCGGACAATTTATCGTTCCCCCGAAGCCAGGAAATAATTATTGGCACATGTCGCAGACATATCACATGTGTGTTGGAATCCTCGCAGAATATACGCAACCAAGTTGCTGCTGCTAATGTAGCCGTTGTAGAAACGAAATTGCTGTTTCGTGTCACTCACTACTCCCGAGGGCGCCTTTATATCTACTATCTCTTCATTGCCTTATATACGATACGACTATTCGTCAGTCAGGCATAGTCATGGGTATAGAAATTATAGCCTATAGTTACTGCAGATATATCAGACCTGCTGTGCGGTTGATGACATACTTTAGCTGCAGGGATTAAATTTTTAAAACAGCAAAAAAAAAAAAATTGCACTGTCGTGAAAAAAGTGATAATGAGTAATAAGCAATGCTATTTTAATTTTAGTACCGATAAATTGTTTAAGTTAAATTCTTCGAGCGACAAAATGTCTCGATCCCGTAATTTAAATCGTATGAATTTTTAATTTATTTTAATTAAGAATGCAGAGGATTTTTATTTAAATTTTTATTCGATTCGCGGTTTATGAAATTAACGAGTATCTTTAACATCTTAAATATTTAATGGAATCAGTATAAATGAATATTCTCTGTTAGATAATTTATTGAATGTCTCGATAGAAATGATACTCAACCATCTGTAAAATCGATTTACGTTATACATATATAGATCCCACTAGTATATATAATATACATACATACATATATTCAATATTTCTCATGCTCTGTACATTACGATTGAAAAAGCAATGATGAAATAAAATATTTAAGATGCAATTTAGTAATGCACCTCAAGTTGAAATAGATATATAAAAATAGATGAGTTATTTTTCTTTAAGACATATTGATAAAAGACTTGACTTGTCATATTAATTCATTGACATTCAAATACTGCTTAATAAAAGTTTATTTTTAGTAAAAAAGAGTTTTATTTAATTTTATAAATTAAAAACTTATATAAAATAAATTATAAAACTAAAATTAAAATTAAAATAACTTCCGTTTGCAAGTCTTGTTAAAACAAACTGCAATGCACAACAAAAAATAAAATATAAATAAGCATCAAAGAAATTTAAAAAAATAAATAAATTTGATGTTGGATTTTTTTTTTTTTGAAAAAATCAACGATTTTTATCTTATATAAATAAATTAAAAGAGTTGAAAAATATGTGACATATATATACATATATGTATTTATCATTCGTAGCGTAGTATTTATAGGATAAGATAAAATGCAGGCTTAATTTATTGAATTCATCCATAAAATGTCAGTTTAAAATAAATCTTTTTTATTTAAATATTGAGTGAGCATATGAAGTAAATTATGAATGAATGTAAAATTTAGTAGCATTAAGTTTTATGTTTATCTATAATTTTACGGTCTTCAAAAATTTTTTTACTCATGCTTATTTTTTGAGAAAGTTTATTTTTTTTTTTAAACAGTGAAATTGGAAAATTTTTATACGATTAAAAAAAATTAAAATAAATCTTTTCGCTGCCTTAGTATATAATTTAATGTAGTCTGTTTTTAAAGCGAATTAAAATTAGTCAGGTGAGAGAAGTATTAAGTTTTATATTTATCTATAATTTTACGGTTTTAAAAAAATTTTTTACTCATGCTTATTTTTTGAGAAAGTTACTTTTTTTTTTTAAACAGTGAAATTTGAAAATTTTTATCCGATTAAAAAAAATTAAAATAAATCTTTTCGCTACCTTAGTATATAATTTAGTGTAGCCTATTTGTAAAACGAATTAAAATTAGCCAGATGAGAGAAGAGAAATGTGAATTTTATAAGGGATAAAGAAGTCTAGAGGAAGGGCTTTAGTTGTGTTCTTTTGTTGTTTACGGATTATATAAATGATACATCTGTTAAATCTTTTGTTTATTCATGTACCATTATTATTATTATTATTTGTTTTAGTATAGTAATTTATATTGTTATTATTATTATTACATTAGAATAATTGTGGTTAAATTATAATAAAACAATATGTAATTATAGTCAGATATAATTACGTTTGCGGTTAACCAATTGTTTTTGTCAATTAAAGCCGGTGGCAAAGGTAAATTTGAATGTGCAGTTGTGAGTATATTGAATATATAGGCCACGTAACGACTAACAACGCCTGTAGGGCCGCAAAATTGATGATCTTTGAGGATGAGTCGCGTGGCGATTCGATCGATCAAATCAACAGTTACAGTTGCTTTCACTGGTGGGTTTAATGGGTCTGTAAATGTTTGTCGACAAAGATCAAACGGAATATCACGTGAACGTTTCACTGTACTATTGTATTTCCCCAATCTCATGATAATTACGTTTCGTTGATTTATCAGTACATAATTCAATTATAAAAAATTTTTTTTAAACTCTCGGATCATGAAAGCACATCTTTAAATTTATAGAGCATATATAGGGGAGAGGGGGGCAAAAGGGGGTAGGGTAGGCAAAACGGGGTACCCCCAAAATTTGGTAAAAAAAAATTTTTTTTTCTTCGTCTAATTACTGTATATCCGATGTATTTGCGTATTTTAAGCCCTACGCATGACACCTGGGGCAAAATGGGCCAGCTGAAAAATCGAAAAAATGATTCTTTCAAATTTTTACCGTCAAATTAAAAAAAATTTAATATATTTCCGCATTTTTAGCCTTACCCATAACACCTGGGACAAAATGGACCAGCCCAAAGTTCTGAAAAATGATTCTTTCATATTTTTATCGTCAAATTAAAAAAAAATTAATATGTTAATTCATTTTTTGACTGATTTTCTATAGTTGGGGCAAGTTGGGCCACTAAAAATATTCGGAAATAATATTTTATTTTTTAATTGATAATAATTCAATTAAAAAAAAAAAAAAAAAAAAAAAAAAAATTATCATTTTTTGGAGGGGGGCTTCTCTGCCCCACAAAAAAATTTTTTTCTGCCTTCGTATCCACCAATGTTGCAAAATGTAATTTTTCTCTATGTATTTCACATAAAAAAAAATTTAATTTAATGAAATTTGATCAATTTTCAGAATTTTTTTTTTCAACTTTTTTTAAGGGTACCCCATTTTGCCCGCCAAAAATAAAAATTTCATTTTATAACGGCAGCTAAAAATTTTGTCTATTTACCTTGAATGTCATTAAAAACAAAAAGATTCGGCGTATTTCAGTCATCGAAAACTTAGTATTTTCATAGGTACCCCCTTTTGCCCCCCCCCCCCCTATAGTTGGTCTTTTCATGTTAATTTAATTAATCACATAGAAGTCTGTCAATTTATTGTATATTTTGAACTCTCTTGTGTTTATGGCATTTGAATAGACCGATAGAAAAAAGTTTAGTTCATAATTATATTATATATTTTGAGTTTAATGGTAAAGTTAATCAACTTGATATTGCATGAATGATGTTTATTACAATGCTCTATAATAATGTACACGAGAGAATTGTTGAGCAAATATTTATTTAGTACTGATGAAAATTAACTTGATTTTAGCAAACATGAAATATGATTTCCTGTAATTTTCTTGTTTTCAAATAGTACTCATATAGAAATAATTTTTTTTTTTTTTTTTTTCATAAATGACTGAAAATCGTATCGAAAATTTGCCAGTCATTTTAAGTCAGCTATCCCGAGATTACTTTGAATGACAGGATAAATTCTAGTAAAAAATTATCTCCGCGTATTTTTAATGCTATTTAATTATTCCATCGTCTGTACAAACTGTTGGTATGATTTAAAGTGAATACGAGTTAGAGGTGAGGAAAAGAATTTTGAAACAAAAGAAAAAAAAATTAATTCATACGTGAAATAGTTTTAAATTCAAAGGTTATTTTAATTTAAGTTATACAACAGTAGGTATTGTGCATAGAGTGGATATCTTTATATGTGTCATGTATATTGAATATATATCTTCATATCATTATCCATATCATGGAACATAGTAAAAAGTATATGATGGCGTATGTCAGAGTGCGTATGCATCGTCGGTGTAGAGATTGAGATCACGAGTGTGTGGTACACTGACAGACAGATAGTACGATATGATATGATATGTATATAAATATATGTATGTATGCATGCATGCACGGACGTAGGATGCATATAGGGTGTATGTTCTGTGTAGAGAGACGGTACTCTGGTACAGAGAGTATAGAGAAAAGCAACGAGCGAATCCGCAACATCCTCGTAGGAAGCCTCAGGCTAGTCTGTACCTGACGTACTTACGGTGCACTTGCAAATCCCGTGATGCGCGTCTTTCGCCTCAAGCTTCTCATGCTTCTCCGTACCACCATGTCTGTGCTATCTTTTTCATTTATGTTTTATTTTTTCACTTTTTTTTTTTTTTTTCACTATTATTATTTTTATTTTTTCGTTGTGTATTTTTTTACTATACGCACTATGGAAACTTTTCCTTTAGCTTGTCTCATTCTACGTCACTAGCATATATTATCCTTCGGCATATATATGTATATTTTTTTTTTTTTTTGTTAATTTTTTTCATATAATTGATAATCATTTCTCATTTCTTCATTTGATTTTTTTTATCTTCGCTACTAATTTTCTCATAAGTAAAGTGAATTTGTTTCAATACTGCAACTAAATTAACTTCAAAACAAGTAATTTGCGGTTGTGTTTTCGTAAATAATATATATGTATATATATAACAAATAGATTGCCGCCAGGCATATGCCAATTTTATGATATTCCATTTTTTTTTTTTTACTCGCATTTTGTTGTTATGAAATTAATTAACGTATTGCCATAGGATATTTTGATTCGATACATTTTGATTACGTATACAATAGCAACAATAAACTGAATATTTTGTAAAATAATATATTATGATATAATACAAGTATTGTTGAAATTGGTGAATTTGATATGGATATTTAATTATAAATAGCAAATGAGGCAAACAAAAATATCAAATCAGTTTTATTGTATTTTTTTTTACAAACATTAAATTATAGTGTTTACAAACAATAGACAATTAAAATTCATACTAACTAGAGTCTATTATTTTACCTAACGAAGGATCAATTAGAGATAGACAAATGGAAGGTAAAAACATGAAGAAACAAAAAATGGTTAAATAAAAAAAAAAAAAGTTAGTTCGGGATGAAATTTTCATCGTAGATTTTTCACAATGAACCTAAATCTATCATACCCTCAAAATCCCTATATTCGAACCGTGATTTTTCATTTTGTTTTTATAAAACTTTTTTACGATTTTTTTCTTTCTTTTTTTTTTACTTTATTTTATTACCACTTTTTTTATCTCCGTAACTCCCGAACTCTTCGTGTTCTTCGTCACTCTGTCCTCTGTCTATTCACCTCACTCTCGATCTTCCCCATCTCTATACTGGCTCGCTGGTTGGTGGTTGGTTGCTTGGTTGTTAATTTGCATTCACGATAGAAAAGTTGAGCTCGACTCATTAACGAGATAACCGAGCTTGGGATCCGTCAACGACACAGACGACTATTACGAGACGCGAGAACCAGGCTACATTTAATTTTAAACTCGAATATTGACAAATCAAATTGTATCCGATAAAAAGTTATAATCGTTTATATATAGATTTTCCCAAGAGACCTATATATTATTTTATTATAAAGTAAAAAATCAGTTAGTTTCTTTCATCAAAACAGACTTTTACCATATTCTATTATAAAACTTTAGCTTCATCTTTTTTTACAATCATCAAACTCATTTATTACCGCACTACTGAAAATACACTGTAAAAATCGGGAGAGAATTCGGAGTGAATGCGGATTATATTTCAATCCGAATTCACTTCCTCACTCGGAGTTCCGGAGTTTTAAAAAAAAATTACTCCGCATGTCAATAGGGATTTTTTTATGAGCGGAGTGATTTCGGAGTGACGCGGATTTTATTTCAATCCGCAGTCACTCCAGTCCGGAGTTTTAATACTTAAATAAATTTATATTTAATAGAAACAGCTGTTAATTAGAAACATAATTATTTCAATAAATAATTAATTCAGATATTAATAATTAAACTTGGAATAGGGTAGAAGTACCGTTTGTGGCCACTGCTCCATTTGTGGACATTTAATACCTTATTTTAATCAATGAAAATGTATTTAGAAAAAATTCCAGTGGAATCGTATGATAAAAGTATCTTCAAACACATTAGAAAAATTAATTATGTCATTGCGTTTTTTACAAATCATTTTATTTTAAACTTTTCAAGTGGCCAAAACTGGCCCTAAAGTGGCCAAAAACGGTACTTCTACCCTATTATGATTTTAATTTATAAAATGTTTTAGTAACTCACTAAATTATAATTTCATATGTATAATACATAGTGAAAATATTAAATTATTGAATAGCTATAGTAGCATAGTTTTTATGGGAATATTTTATATTTCGGTACAATATGAAATGATATCTCGTGGTATGGTTGATGTAAGTCATACGACAGTTTATGACTCAGTGGAATTATATTTTTTCCAGTTTTATTATCAGCTGCTTATAATTTTTAAAAGTCAGTTCGTGTAATTATATGGAAAGGGAGTTCGTAATTATTTCCGTACTCAATATCAATGTCAAAATATCAAAGACCTAAGCTCACTAGCATTAGTAATTTTTTTATAATTAATATTTTCCGAAACTTCCCTTCGAGTGAAATTCACTCCAAGGGAATTAAATAAATAAAAAATCACTCCGCGTTCACTCCACAAATTTTTTACAGAGTATCCATTTTATTTTATAAATCAATACCTTCTTCATCGATCATTACACTACTGACTATTTTTTTTCTATTCACTGTAGATTAAAAAAAAAATTTTTTAATCACACAAAGTAATATTAATAGACGTATGACGAGTAATCAATTGTCCATGACGATATTAGTTCATTATAGATTGTATGGTCTTATAACTAGTGGTGCATGAATGCATTAGATCGGTGGTCAAGCATCCAAGCCAGGCATATAACCTTGCCAGGCAGGTGCTTAATAACCGGCTAATTGAACTGTTGGAGATATTGGCAACAACGTAATGTTATGTTGTCTATACACTCGACAGTACCAGTACCAGCAGCAGCAGCACTACAACAACAACAACAGCAACAACTATAACTAGTGTTGTACGTTCAAGAGTATACTCTATATCGCCGAGCTCTTGATCAATCATCACTACTTACAATGACATGCCTCAAAATTGTTTCACCGGGACTAGTAAACATGTTACATTAGCTATTCATTTAACATTATGTAGGTGGATTCCTAATATTGCCACACTCGACATCACTGATCATTATTTATTAAACGTTATATAGATTCCTCACTCTTCATTATTAAATTAACGGATGCATGTATCAGTAAATTATTTATATTTCAACATCAATACCCTTCGGCATTATCTTAACTCACGGTCTGACTCACAATAAATTATTTAAACTCAATAATGCACGGTTTGAATTAGGTATCGTTGGAAAAGTTATTGCTTGTTATATTTTAAGACATTTTTGAGTAAGTTAATTTTATATGCATTCAAATTTCGCGCGAAACAATTGTCATTTTTTTCTGAGTGAAATAAATATATAATGTATATCAATAGATATATATTGTAGAAAATAATTAAATGTAATCCAATAAATTTGAGTAACTGCTCTGTAAAAATGAATTAGTGAAATTCATTGCTAGTAAATATGCACTGGGAAACAGCCATAAGTATATCATTGGTTAAATTAGTGGTATACTTATCGCTGGGTAAAAAGTGGCTGCACTGATTCGCAGTGAATTTCACAAATTTATTTTTCGAGAGTAAACTAAAGACAAAAATTTATTTTGTTAAGAGAACCATTAAAATTTTTAAATTAAACTATTGAAATTTTTTGTGTCATTAGATAGTTTGATGTAAATCCCGGGTTGAAAAATTTGATCCGATTTTACAAGTTCTGAAAATTTACAAGGACAAAACTAGATTAAATCGTGGACTTATAAAATTTTTATTTATGGGCAATATTTATAAAAAAATATTAATTTACAGAATTGATTATGTTTTATTTAATTTATAAACTTGAATGTGAGAAAAAATATTTGAATTTATCATTTATTTTAAAACAGATCTAATTTTTTTACCCGGGATGTATTTCTTTTTTAACCAAAAAAGAGTTGACTTTACTAAGGGCAGCAGATTAGTAAAGAAAGCCGGCTCTAAGCAGCCAGAAAACTCGAAAACTTTTCGTAGGGATTTTAAGGGCTGTGTGTCTCGAAGTATTTTAACTAGAACAGTCACATAGTATAACTAAGAGCTACTCATCATCATTATCGTCATTATTATTATTATTATTATTGTTAATACTAACATAATTAAATGGTTAATAAACAGTAGAATAGACACTCTGAATAGTAAATATTTGATGGCTTGACTAATATAATAGGATTTGTGTAATGATTTAATTACTCTACGTTACTATTATATTAGGTTTGGCTATTTCTCTTGTAGAATGTTGTTAGCAGTGCAGTGCAACGAAGCTAGTTGTGATGTGTTGTGTATAATATAGATGCCGATAGAGAGTTTAAGGAGAATGAGGCGTAGACGGAGGTATATAAGTATAAGGATTCACGTGGTGTGTATCAAGCATGATTCGGATGCCACGGTTATAACTTGAAAGCATCCCTCCGGCCGTTAAGCCTCGTGTACCGTCTTCCTCTTCTCACCTAGCCTTTTGTACAAAGCTTACCACCAACCCTTTTCCTCTTCCTCTTCCCTCTTCCCTCTTTGCCTTAAACTCAACTCAACCCCTTTAAAACCATCCGCATAACGTATCCTCTTCGTCCTTTCCGCTCTTTCTCTATCCTTGTCCTCGTTCTCGTCCTCGTCTTTCTGCTCGTAGTTATCCTACGGTTATTGTCATTTTCTGCATGCTCACTTACTCACTTACATACAACACTTAAACCCTACATCGTCATTACTCGTTATCGTTATCACAACCAGACAGTCAATGTACGTTACTGTTTGACCGTTTTATTAAATTTTTTACCCACGTGACAACTATTTTTTTTTTTTTTTTTTTTTTTTTTATTGTCATTTTATGATTAATGGCGTAAGAAATATTCTGCATTATAAAATGAAAAAAAAAATTTTCTAAAGACTAAAAAAGATTTTTTGGCACAAGAAATTTTTTCTCGCCTCAAGAAAATTTTTGTTTTCAATTCAAAATGTGATAAATTTCTTGGGGAAAATAAAAATTTTCTTTGGTCAAAAAATTATTTTTTTCTGTGTACGGTCGTGTGTGGAGTTGTTTTTATACTAGAGTTCATTAAATGACTTCATCGAGTAAAATATGTTTCATAGTATGTAAATGTATATATGAGTGGATAGTTAGATATAGATGGACATTAAAATCTTATCATCAACACGAGTATAGTTGGAATTGTGAGAGAATGTGATATTTATAGGACAACTGGGAAGAGACCCAACGGCATGTCCGTTGGAAAAGTGCATCGAGGAATATGTATTTTACATCTATATGATATTTTCCATTATTAATAGCCCATACAAAAGGGAGTTTCTGTCTCTATGTAGAATATACAGTCATTATTGACAATGCTATTGGATATAATAAATAAATATATAAATGCATACAATATAAGATGATAAAAATAAATATTTGAAGACTAATTGTAATGTATTGATCATTTTTACCTTCAATAGCGCACTGTAAAAAATTGGGAGTGACTTCGGAGTGGTTACAGATTTTATTTAAATTTGAATGCTCTCCGTTATTCGGAGTTCCGGAGTTTAAAAATTAAAATAAATTCCCCTTCGGAGTGAATTTCATTCCGTATCAGAGTTCCAGTAGAGAAATAAACTCCCCTTTGAAGTGAATTTCACTACGAAGGGATTAAATAAATAAACAGTCATCCGTTTCGCATTCACTCCGAATTTCCTCCGGATTTAATCCCCGTTCAGTCCGAAAATTTTTCACAGTGTATATAAATGATAATGTACTTAAAACCTTTAATCATAATAAAATGAAGTTTAATTAACTAGTATAAAAGTACTGTGGATTTATTAACATTTAATTATGCGATGAAACGTTCGATTTAAAAATTATAAAATTTTAATTGATAAAATAAATTGGGGTTCAGTTTAATTAATATAATGATTGGAAGGTATATTAACAATTAATTACAAATATCAAAAACTTTCATCGCACATTACTGTCGGCAATGGTGAGGTTAAATAAATCAATTGTATTGTTAAATTATATATTTGTTTAAATTGATTTTATATTAATCGTTACATTTAAAATTAAACTTAATACCTTATTGCAGCGGGTAATAAATAAAAAAAGCTTTAGTGTGATTTGTAACTCAATCTCACAGATTACTTGGATTCTATAAATAAAATAATGTACTCTAGGATACTATCTGTATTAAAAAATTCTAGTTTGCAGTAAACATAGTGCAATAAAGTTGGGATAAAAAGTTACAAGCTGATGAAAATAATAAAGAGATAAAAGTAAATACAGCAAGCAAGTAAGCAAGCGCGAGTTTGCTGAAGATTTTGTTGTTGCGCGTCGAAATGCCGAATAAATCGAAGAGGTATAAGGTATGAGGTGATTTTGGTGAATACAACGCGTTGGAATATTCATATTTTTGTATTTATATGTACATATGTAGGTATATATATATATATACATATAGAGATCTTGTTCCATTGCTAGAGGGGCATGGGCTGGTTGATATGAAGGCGGAGGTAAAGGACTCACGAATGCCCGGACGATATTAATATTCACGATAAAACGCGCGAGTGAGCATGTCCCATGCGATTCTACAATTCAGCGATTCCCCAGCTCGTGCTATTGGGAGACTAGCACGCTTGAGTGACTTTCCGTGACTCTTGGCGCTGCTGAAAACTCTATAGCATTAGTCTCTTGTTCTTGCAAGCTCTTTCTTTATTCTATCACTTTGTATTACTAAGCTCAATTCTCTCTTTCTCTTATATATATACATATATGTATTTTTTTTTTCTCGTTTATTTCGTTTTACTGCTACTACTACTACTACTACTACTACTACTACTACTACTACTACTACTACTACTACTACTACTACTACTACTACTACTACTATTACTACTATTACTACTACTATTACTACTACTACTACTACTATTACTACTACTACTACTACTACTACTGACACTATTATTGTTATTATGATTATTATTGTTATTATTATTATTATTATTATTATTATTATTATTATTATTATTATTATTATTATTATTATTATTATTATTATTATTATTACTATTATTATTATTATTATTATTATTATTATTATTATTATTATTATTATTATTATTATTATTAGAACTTTTTCTCCGATATCTTGCTTCACTTGTCTCTAGTCTCGTGTCGATTATATAAATATCTATGTACATTTATACTTGTTTTATATATCTACCTTTAAAATTATATTATTTTTCATGATATGTATACACTCTCTCTAACTTTTCTATTTTCTTTTTCACTTTACAGAAATACTCTGCACAGCGGGCACAAGGTATGATGGCCAGTTGCACTACTGGTATTTTTTTTTATTTTATTTTTTTATTGCATCTATTTTTCCCCCACTTTCAAAATTTATTTTGCACGCGATAATACTCTTACATACTTCTATCGATTACTTAATAATATACTTCTGTAAATGTCTGTTTAAATTAACTCTATATCACTTTTTTGTCTGCTTAATTCTGTGTCTTTGCTTTAAAAAAAAAAAAAAAAAAATGATAGCGTTTGAGAGTAAAGAAAAAAAATCGGTTCGCGGACCATTTGAATTTTTAAATAAATAATTAAGTAAATTATTTAACATAAAATATACATAAAATTAAGTGCAATGGAAAATACAAGATAATTAACTTCAAAAATTATTATTTGAAAAATTGATCCTGTCATCCTGCAACTTTATCAGTAAACGTAAGTAAATTTAAAAATATTTATTTCAAATTAAGTAGCACAATAAATAAACTAAAAGCTTAAAGTAATATTATGATGGTCAGCAAAATAGTTTGGGAGCATAAACTTCGGCCTAGGCTTTAAACTTTGACCCTAACTAATGAGCGAACCTAAAAGAAAGGTATGGTTTACTCTATGGGTAGTACATACATATAGCATATTTTCTATATAGATAAGAGAGGAGCAATGTGTACAAGTATACGATAGTTATAAAGGAGGTAAACTGATACTGTATGTCGATTTTAGCTCGCAGCCACTCTGATCGCCGTCTTCTCTCTTCAGTATCCTGAGGTGATCCTTTCGCGAAACATCAAGACCAAACGGATATCCGGATATCCGCTTGCGGCGTTGAATCCGTTGAAATCTGAAATTCAAATTGTACGACTACCGTCTGCCTTGTCGTAATGCTCTTTCTATCTATATTCTATATATACATACATACATACATACATACATACATACATACATACATACATACATACATACATACATACATGTATATGTAGAGTACTATTCCAAGCTGGTATATATATATATATATATACATGTGGTATACATCACTCTCACTGGTGAGAAATAGTGAGTGAATGAGTGAGTGATTGTACAGTTGCAAGGTAAAACGAATGATGCTAGGTCAGACTACTCTTTAGCTAACGGCATTGGTGTTGAGTAGAGTATATATATATGTACGAGGACAAGTGAAGGTACTTTAAATATGCAGAGTAAAATACGCTTCAAAGGACGACTAGTAACACGCGAGAAAAGCCGAGCAGTACCGTACTGAACCGTAGAAGCGATGTGTGCGCGCGAAGCCGACCACGTTTCGAGGCTTTCGCGGCTAATCCGAAGAGCTTGATCCCTTCACGCTTTGCACAAGGAATATCGGAACAAACGTTTGCCTCTGCTATACGAACCTCTCACTCTGACCTCCACCCACCACCTGCCGGCTACCGACTACCGGCTACCAGCTATACCCTTTCTATATCGTCTGTACTATATAGATACAACACATAGGGTGTTATGTGTTGTACGACTTTGCGGGTGCACCAAGCACGTTTCAGGTCTTTCAAAATGCTGTACATAACCCGCCCTTTCACCACCACGGAGATTCTGTGTGTAAAGACTCAGTAATTAATTTTCACGGTTGACAAGAAAAAGGGAGTAAAAAAATTTTTTAAAATAAATAAATAAAAAATTTTAAATAGAGTAAAATAATCAACGGAAAATTTAATTTCATCATGTCAAAGAAATTATTATACGTATAGAGAGATAGCGTTGGCTATTCTGACGTCTTTTTCTTTGTACTTTTTCAGTAGTTACTGCACAGTAGCCTCATCTCATCTCATCTCATCTGTTTTTTTTTTCTATTATTATCCTTGGACTTTGACGGTTGTGTTTATAGTAAGGTAGATATTTAGCAAAGACTTTTATTCCAACGGTTTCAATTAACATAAAACAAAAGAGCCGAGTTTCAGTAGTTGTGTTAGTGGACGTACATATTTAGATGATGTATATAAACCTATAGAATGATCTAGAGATATATATATGCATGTGTGTGTGCAATCTGAAGCCCAAGAGCTTTCTATTGGACAGAGAAGCCGTGTATGTAAGAGAGAGATAGAGAGAGAGAGAGTGAAACGTGTTCCGGTTGGAGTCTCGGGGTTGCACGCTCGGACAATTTGGGTCAGATCCAAGCTTTCAGGGATGATCCTCAATAGACAACAATAGTCATTAGAGCATCGAACGTACGCCAATGATGATCGGTTCGCCGGACAAACTCCCGTTCATCTGCATTTCGACAAAGGCGTAGTCGCTCTCAGCTTTCCTATATAACCCTATATAACCCCATTGACGTTGCTGTTACTGCTGCTTCTGTGACTATATACCGATCATATGTGCCTATACGTATGCACATTTGAGCTACTGTCCTGTCCTGTCCTGTACCATCAAGATTACGCACTTCATCATCACGATCCACACAAGGTTAAGTTTTCCGTATAATCCTCTTGATGATTCCCTCGGCTTATTGTGTATTGAACATAATACAAGCTAGCATTCAAATGTTATACAGTATGGACACCCGCTAAACTAAGCCTAGTTGCTTTGGGTTCACTAAGAAATTATCATCTTAAATTTTAAATTAATTCACCCATTAATAGTTTAGAAAATTTTTTTTTCTTTTTAAATTAAATTACCGTCCAATGTATGATTATTTTATTAGCTTTTTTATTGCTGATGAAGAAGAAAATTGAAGTTGTTAAAAGTTAAATTTTTATGTTTATGAATATTTCAAATATCCGCGGACTTGCGCAGTACAAAATCAGTAGTAGTTGCAGTACAGAGGATACAGTGTAGTGGAGAATTTAAAGGAGAGAAAGTAGAATAAGTAAAAGTAGAAGAAGACATCGAGTCTTGATGGGTGGGTTGCTTAGAGTTGGCTTGAAATTACCCTCATCTTACGCGGTAATGCTCACTCGTCTTTCTCTCGTCTTGTGTGTTGTGCTGTGGGTGTAAGTGTGCTACTGCACACCACGTTTTACGTCTTGTTGGATACCGAGACGAGCCGACGAGCGGTGCAGGTGCGCCGCTCGTGGATGAATAAAGATATATATAGCGATATCGCGTGGTTCAACGGTGAGAGAGGAAAGGAAAGATAGAGAAGAAAAGAGAGAAAGAAGTGACGTCGGTCTTGCGGAAAATGAAAGCCCTGGGTAAAGTAACCGAGGGAAGCAAGAGAACGAACGACAGAGCTTAATAAGCTGCGAAGCTCAATTTTCTAGAGGCTCAAGGATAACCCTGGGCAAACGGGGGAATCCCAAGCAAGCGAGCAACCAACCAACCAACCAACCAACCAAGCAGGGCTTTCAATCCACAAGACGCCCGCTACCGGCTTTTCCCGCGCGACAAATTGTTCCGCCTCGCAGCGTCACAAAACCATTTCCAAACTTTACGCTGCTTTCTCTGTATGATGCGTGTACATTGTACTACGTCTGTGTATTGTATTGTATTGCCTGAGAATGATAATGACAATGATGGCAGGCAGATAAGGATACAATAATCAGATTTACGCACTTAGACTATTATTTGTTCACGTATTGTTATGGTTATATTTTGTTATTATCATAAATCTTATATATCTTTTCATATGTGGATAATTTTGTCGACAGATGGTATGATAATAGGCATAAGAGTACACAGTATAAGTGATTGTTATCACGGACAAAAATTACTAGTGAAATGAACTCTTGACACGCAACGATACTTTGGTGATGATATGATGTCTGAGTCCATTATATAAGTGTGTAGTAGGTATGTTGGAAATATATATACATATATATTTATGTACCTTAACCCCTGATGGTGCTTCATGACGAAACGACCGTGCTAGGATTGGTCGATAGGTCGTTAATACTCTGCTGCGTCGAATCCGCATTGATCCACATGGACAAGTCACTGGATTTAGACTGGATAAAAAATGTGTATTCCATTTGCGCTTATCCATCAATTTCTTTGTAAGGCTAAGTACATTATTACTATTATTATTATATACATACCTTTCAAAAGTTATATATATATATTTGTACATGGAAATAGGAATTCACTAACAAGACATATTTTATTGAGTAAATGTGTGTGCGTAACATATGTCTGAGAATATGATCGATCGATTTGTAAATTGTGCGATTTGTTTTCTTCATTATGAAAGACGGTTATCATCCATCGTATATTTGTTTTACTGTTATCATCATCATCATCATCATGGTTATTATTATATAGTGTCTGTTTTTATCAGTACGAAAACCGTGGGCGTGAAATGGAATAAAAATTAGCCTGTGTTATTCACAATAAAACCCTAAACAATAACAACAACAGGAGTAACAATTCCCTGATGTAGGATCCCGCTCTCCGGGAATGATTAATGCGATCTGTCCGAGAGATGTGGGAGACCTTATTGTTACCGTGTCTCGACCTCGTTGCCTAATAGATACAAATGTACATGCAAGCCTTGCGCTTTCTAACCGCGATATAATTACCTTTTAAGCCGGCGGATCTCGTCCCGACGGAGCATTTATAATCTCCCGTTCTTCACTATCTCTCACTCTTTTACTTTCTGCAACACACATAATACCCCCCACACACACATCCAAGGCACACAAAAGAGCTTTATTTTCATGGTAAATGAGAAAACAATTGAGTGATACGCCCGTACTCAAAGTACACAAAAAATAATAATAACAACGAAAGTATTAAATTTTTATAATAACGTAAAAGAAAAAATGATTACTTGGTTTTATAAATAAATTTACTTACATACTTTGATTACAAAGTTTCTTTGTTACCATTTTAATGCTTAATGTAATTAATTCTACAAGTAAATTGTTTTGGCATACACAGAGTTATACAAGAGCAACAAGATAAAAGCATAAGCCAATACCAATATTACGTTTTGTTGGAAAATTCCATTCCTCTTTACATCTGACTAATTCACCATGGGAATATAATCAACCCACTTTACTCTACGAGAAATGACAGAGGATTCTGGGTATTCATTCACTCTCTACCTTCAATATATATACATATACATTCCTTTTGGCTGTATTCAATCGGTCTTTCTGTTTAAATTTGAATCGTGAATGCACGGTAGTGAGATGAAAAACATGTATATGTATATATATTATATATATATACATTGGAGTAACGAAAAGTGTGTCGCCAGAGAGATATTAGCCTGTCTGGTATGATGCTCATAGAGAATATGTTATACGATAGACTTGGGCTTTGATGTAGGCCCTGTGACCAAAGGATTATATCCCAGGTATGTGCTACACTATCATCGCTGTTGCTGCTGTATGTGTATGTGCGTTAGAATACGTACAAGTGGATGGGAAACCTAACCAAGTGAACTGGAGATTATCTGTGTGCATGTGAACTATGAACTTGGTGAAAATTTTCTCTCATACCTACTGCTGTGAACTGAAGTCACAAGAAAATGACCCGGGCTCGTAACTCGTTTTTTAATTTTTTTTTATCATCACTTTATATTCATTTCGTGTATCACAAGGGTGAAAAAGTCGGTTGCCTTTTTTTGCTTGCTACAAGAAACTAATTAGTCAGGTTTTATCAGCAGAATTTGTTTTATCATTTGATTTATGTTTCGACGATTGTAAGAAGTAGTTTTGATAGATCAGTGCCAGTAGGTTTGTGATACTGCTTTGTGAAAGATATTCTATAATTTTCCTGGGTCAGGGTTGATAAAGTGTCTATGCAATCAAGCTGAATTTTGACACAGTAGCGTACGAAACATCAACCACAACAGTAACTGCATTTAGATTTGTAGAATTAAATTTACCGAGTATTGGTGTCCACTGGGATATTTCAAAGGGAATCCCTAAGCGTATTAGAGAATAGCCGATGCAGGCTTCTGGCATCGCCGTCTCGCGGTCGCTCTCAATCGCTGATACAGCATTACATTATATTACCTATGCAACTCTGAACAATTCTATTCCCTTTCTCTCTCACTCTCTCGCATATTCACTCATCCACTCATCCATTGCCAAACTATCTATCTATCTATATATGTATATTGAGGTATATAGACGTCAGTCGTCAGTCGGATTATGTATAAGCTTAACTTTGCCATCAGTATTCTCATATCAGGCTTCTGATGTTGCGACCAGCATATCATAAACATCATTGTATGTCGTTGTCATCGTTGTCGCCGTCGTTGTCGTCGTTGTCGCTGTGTCGTGTTGTACCTTACTCCCCAGCAGACGACTACTGGTCAACCACAACGATCAAACACATGCATCAGTACCCACACCCCAGCCTGGTAATTTTCTTTGGTAATATTGTTTTGAAGGGTATATGTTGTTGGGTTAAAGCTTGTGTGTGTACATCACCGTGGTTTTACAAGTCTGTGGTTATTCTCCTGAGGCTTAGAGCCCCGGTTCGTTCACAGTACGAGGCATATGCGTCACCAGAATATGTTAAACTCAATTAGACTTTTCCGTATAGGTGCTGATGCTAATTAATTAATTAGTCCCAATTAAATATAAGTAATAATAATGTCAGCAATCATAATAATAATAATAATAATAATAATAATGAGAGAAACTAATTACCCATGATCTCATTCATCATTAACAGCTGAATAGAAGTTGTATGGTGCAATCTAATGGATTATAAGCTACTTCTGTTTTGTTGGAGCATAGTTGGCATATACTTTGTTAAAGGGTACTAACTACCGGCAACCAGCCACCATCTACCAGCTAATAAAAAGTTTATCGATGCATTAGCCAGCAGTATATAAAGTAGACTGGAATATTATATAGTTAGGTATTATTTAAACACCATCATCAACGCGGCGTTGGCGCCCCCATAGAGTACATCTCATAATCCCCCGGCCACGAGGTTAAATCCGTGGATTTGAATTTGTCGAGCGGGAGATGAAGCTTTACCTACATAATTTACTAGGTATGTGCTGAGCCACGTAGCTGTGCTGCAAGTCCACCTCCGCTTTGTTATATACATCAGTATAAGGGGATATGATATGACTATACGTTGGATGTAGCCAAGCTGTACCCAATGCCCAGTCCCGCTATATCCACCAATACATAGACGTACAGCGTTATATATATATCTATAGATATATGTAGGTATGTATTTATATGATATTGTGGTAGAGTACGTGGACGTCCACACTCCCCCATGAGACTGCGGCTTGACGTCAAAACGCGAAAGCACCGGGAAATTCCGCGCAAAGCCTCGGATTCTACGCTCTCTACTGGTGCTCCGACTCACTCACCTCTGTCATTCTATTCCGCTTCAATGATCACGCTGTTGATGATGCATCGCATGTCCATTTAATACTATATATATATTTACAGATGTTATCATTACTAACTAACGTTCATATGTACAATCTTTCATAAAATATTTTATCAATGATGAAAAAATGCTTCATGTGTTTTTATTTTTTATTCTCATGAATAATTGAAGAGACAAGTTGTAAATAATGTTGTAAAGTATATAATTACAGAGTATACTTATACTTATTGCTCGATATTTTTTAAAAATTATTTTTCGATGTCAAACGACGTATTTTTCTTAAAGAATTCTTTGTGAATTTTTTATTTTCTTCAAACTCAAACTGAATGTGTACTTAGATGTCATCGTTTTTCATTTTCTCTCGGATAGGAAATTTCTTCGTATTTAGAATACCTGACGTAACCGAGATTCTATTTATTTTGACCTTTTTTTCTTGTGTACACTTGACAAGATACGCGCGTATATGGCTGAAATGAAATAAATGTAGATAAGAGTAGAAGAAAAAAAAGCAAATAAATATGAAGACATAAAAGAAAACTTTTAAAATAGAGGGAAACGAAATGAAGTGAAGGAGAAGTTTATAAAGAATAAAGGAGTAAATGTTTGTGGCAGATGCGCTGACAGTAAAACATTCGATTTCCGAATCTTTTAGTTCTCTTATTTTATACATTGTCGTCGGCTTTTGAAGATGACACAATGCGTTCTGTCTAGAGTGTACGCATGTGTGTGTAAAAATAAATATTAATTATTAGCTTCAATACTCTGGTCTGTATATTGTTAATTAACGTTTTTTTTCCTTTTTTTTTATTTAATTGGCAAACATAAAAGTGACAATGATGACAGTAGATTGAAAATATAAAAATTTAAAAAATAAAACACTCAGTACAACAATTAACTCTTCTTCCGCATCGGCTCTCTGTGGATATGTGCCGATGCACGAAATATAGGCGCGGGTTTACGAGAGAGTTAGAGGGAATGAGAGAGATGTCGAAAAATCCAGCGATTTATGCATGTAGATCTGCACTCCCACACATATGTACATATCCACATATATTTATATATATGTATTCATAAAAAGAGGTGTATATTGTAGTATAGTGCAGGTTATTTTGTCTCGCTTTCTGCCACGCTCCATTCAATTCATGTAAATTTGAGCGTCGTACCGAAAAACTCGTTGGACCATTCGATTGCACAGACGCCTCGTTGTCCAGTTCAATTTTTGAACTACGAAAGATGTCAGGGGACAGGCCAATCGATCGGATGCATGTATATATTCCAATTGATTCATTCTTTTTTTTTAAATATTTTTTTTAAGGCTACACACAATAGTATTTATGTTATTTTCAACACAATTAAATAGTCAGTTACGAAATTATTTTTCTATTATGGATTATAAAATTTATATAAAACTTCATTACATCTATGAAATATTTAATTCTAATAAGAGGGTAAACTTTGTGTACTTGAAAGTTTTGCTCTAAGATTATAATTCTACTTAATATAGTAGATATGTTCGTAAATAATTTTCTATGCAATAAAATAATTAATTACGTTAACGGAAATTGGCCTTTAAGTGAATATTTATTTGAAATATTTACTGACAATTTTTCAGTACACTGAAAAATAACTTGACAGTTAATTGACGTATTTTAAATTATTCGGCTGAAAAATATAAAATATGAAGCAAAAAGTGTTCTATTCATTTTATGTTTTAATTATTTTTAGTAAATTTTTTATTTGAGACTTTATTTAACAATCTCAGAGTGGCATGTGGTCTGCATATGTCGATCCTTGAAGCAGGATCAGTTTTTACGAGTTCTTAAGTGGAAGAAAGATTTCTCCAAAGAGCAATAAAACTACATGGAGAAATTATTCCTCTTGAAATTCTATGTATAGTATAGCAGAGCGATGGCTACCTGACGGAAACGGAAATAAACACATACAAAAATTACTACGACCATAATAATTTGTGATGTTTATTTCAATTCCTGCAGATGGCCAACATGATCCAGCTTTACTATGACACCATTGAATTTCAAACAAGAATAATTTTTCCCGCAGGTACGTCACAGACTCAAAAAGTAGGCATCAACTTGCATAGAGAACAAGTATTAGATAGAATAGAATAGAGAGAATCTGCGATTTAAATAATGCAGCTTTGATTTTTTAGTCTTGGAAAATTTTTTATAGAAAAACTTTCGAGCTCTGTCTTGAATAAAAGCACAATATTTAAATAATTTTTAAATATAAATTATTTAAGCTGAAAATCCACGATTCTAAACTTTTTTAAATCCCAATATTTTTATTTTTAAAATAAGCGGGAGGTTAAAAAAAATATCAGCGGTATTAATACTATTTCATTTGCCTTCATATATATATATATAGATATGTGTGGATGGTATATATAAATTTGTAATTAAAGTTAAGTTAATTAAAGGACAGCTTTAAAATATAAATTTATTTTTAGTAAACTCAGTTACGTTAATTCAAGTGTAAGCTCATAAATTTCGAGTTTAAAGTAAATTAAAAA
This sequence comes from Microplitis deprimator, assembly GCA_964016945.1. Lineage (NCBI taxonomy): Eukaryota > Metazoa > Arthropoda > Insecta > Hymenoptera > Braconidae > Microplitis > Microplitis deprimator. The sequence continues at coordinate 4,352,286 of OZ024710.1, read as the reverse complement.
CAAAATTGAAGACAATTTATTATTTATTATAAATTGTTAAAGAGTATGCATTTAATATTTTGTATGCAGAACAAAGAGGCTGGGTAAAAAAGTTATAAGTGTATTTTTTTTATGCTGCCTTTGCTACGAGCAGCTGGCCTTAAATATACCGCGGCCATCAGAGGAAGTGTTTTTTTTTTTTTTTTTTCAAAGCTACTTTTTACAAAGAGTTGAGACACAAAAGATAGGTTACTTTTTTTCCCAAAAAAAAAATGATTTTTTTTGCGCTATTAATTTAATAATTCATTTGATCAGTAATCAGAAGATAATTTTTTTTATTAACTTTAAGACTCACTAGCTACCAATAAAAACCTGCGAAAAAAGTCTAAAATTTTCTTAGTCATTAAGTCAATTAAATGAAATTATTAAAACTTGAATAATTCAGATATTTTTATCCATTCTTCCAGTAGGTTCAAGCTTATGAATTTATACACGATATATCTTTATAATGTTAAAAAAAAAAAAAAAGTTATAGATAATATCAGTCGAATTTTATCAGTGATTAGTTAAAAAATTTCCCATAAAAACAATACTTTTTATCACGTATACAGGAATAACTTGCGAGGGGTCGCGTCACCTGGGAATTTCACTTGCTTCTACCATATTCACATGTACAATATGTATGTATATATATATATATATATATATATATATATATATATTAGAATGTAACCCTCGTAGTACCCTTACCCACACATATATATATATACATATATATATATATATATATATATATATATATATATATATATATATATATATACTCAGCTAGGTTTTACCCACGAGACTCCTATATCGCGGTTGTTGTCGTCGGTTTCTAGGCCAAGTGCCTCATTTCTCGATTAATCGAATTCTATCCGGTTATCGCATACATAAATGTGTCGCTTACTATCATCATCGACGTAATAATTTTTTAAATGTTTATTTTAACGACTCTTATATTGTATTATTATTATTATTATTATTAAATTTAATAAGCAATAGCGTATGGCATTTATTATGTGTTGCACATGTATGTGGATGCATGTTCACAACTTGAAGATGCAAATGATTGAGGTGGGGTTGAATTTCCAACAGAGTCTATAACTCGGTTGAAAGTCGTGTAGTGAGAAAGGGGACGAAAGCTCAACTTGCATTGTAATACGTAACGAGGGGCAATTTTTACTGCCACGAACAATATGTCGCATTAGCGCATTGTGCGATTTATGCCCGGAGGCTACTATCATATACGATATGCAAGGCCGTACAAGCCCGGTATCGTGTTCCCGTAATCGATGCTTGATTTCCATCTGACTAAAGTACGGGAAATGCATCATGCTAGTTGCCAACTAGCCTACCGGTCTATTTGCATTCTGATTATTTATTTTTTTTTAAAACCTATATTTTCATTTTTTATTTATCATAATTCCTACGTTCGAATACTGGGATTTTACTGATTCCATTGACGTACGCGCCATTATTATTCCAGCGCTCATTAATACTGCAAAGAGGGAAAATTTTTACGAGTAAAATTTTATTATTAATAAATAAAACCATTCAATTGTGTTTTTGGTAATAAAATATTAAACATTGTTCTGGGTTTTTAGCGAGGAACAAAAACTACATTGTGAAAATTTTTTAACAAAATTCAACATAGGGCAGAGTAGATGTAAATTTATGTAATGATGAAAAGTTTATTTTCATTAATGAGCGGATTTTTTTTTTTACAATGCAACATAAAAAAATAAATTTAAGAGTAAAAAAAAAAAATATAAAAAGTGTTTTCCGGATTGTTAAATGAAAACAATTATTCGACTGCTAGGTAAACACACACTCTCACCTCATCAGTACCAAACTTATTTGTATATGCAAATTGTCAATCAATGTGTGTTGCCCGGTTTACGTTTGCGACCGCGTAACACTCGGCGTGCGCGTGAATGCAATCGAATAATCTCTCTCTAGGGGCCATTTTCACCGCACTCTGCATCGCGGGTACACTCTTGATGCCGTTTCGAACGACGACGCACAACCCCACCGTTGGTTTATCTATTTTCATTATTTTTTCTATTTCACTTTATTTATTTACGTTTTTATCTATTTTCGGGCTCTCTCATTTTTCCCTTCCTTTTGTCTATTTTATTTCTTTTTTTCTTTGTGTTTTCAACGAGCAACACACAGGTCGCTCGATTGCCGTTTTTTTCCGACTGTACGCCTGCAAATTGCCCAACCATTACTACTTCAGTGAAATGGGACCGAGAATCCTCAAATTCCCTATGTTGTCCTGTTCTATACTCGTTCGCTCATTCGTTGCTTCGTACTCGTTCAATCAGTATCAAGTTGAACGACAAAGCCAACCTTTTATTCTCTTCTGGTCAAATGGTCTAATAGTAGTAGATGATGAAGAAGAAAAGAATGAGATACTAAAAATAAAAAATAACAATGAAGAGAAAAAAAAAAAGGAAAATCTTCACGATATGCTGTAATTAAATTCACTCTGTATTTATATGAATGTATAAAGTCAAAGCTTGCTTTTGTTTGAACAATTTATTTGATTGGATCTTATTCAAAGTAAGAAATGTCGGTAGATATTACTGCTGTTGGTGTTTCTGTTGCTGCAGCAATAGTTCGCAGTGTTTTTCACTTTAAGCTACGCTCGGAGTTTTGACTGAGACTAAAGTTTATAATACGATTGTAGTACGTGATTAACAGTTGGAGGGTTCATAAACTTTAGTTTAAGTTTGTAAAAGCGCTTGAAGATGTGAATTTCCGTTTTTAAGTTTACACATTTCCGTCAATGAAAATGTTTCTGATTCTGTATAGCGTTAGCAGACCCCCTACAGTATACTGCGCTTTCTATATATTTATATATATATAACATACAATTTAATATAATATAATATAATATAATATAACATAATATAAACTGGAATATTTGCATAAATATATAAATGATGAATGCGAAACGATAAAAAATATAACTCATCACTAAAACATGCTTTATTTGTACATAACATTATTAACAGTTTTAAATAAATAGAAGCATTTAAATAAATTAAATAACAGCTATAGAATTAACTAAATTATTTTTATATATTTTTTTTATTACTCTCTAAAAACGAATTAGTGAAAATCACGTGACAGTCACTATTTGGCAGTGAATAGTATACGACTATTTGAATTAATGACGTATTTTTCCCTAGTAAACAGTGAATAGTCACTATTTTCACTACTTCAAATTTAAGAGGGTAATGACTTTGATTTGTTTTGTTCGTTTCATGGAGGATCTATCAAGTGGATATGCACCAGTGAGGCTCCAACCCATTGAAGAATTGAAAAAATATTTTTTACGAGTATAAGTCGTCAAGCGTGTCAATCATAACACATAATGATTTTAATGTCTTCGACTTATAGATTTATGTTTTTGGATTGGAGGGTAAATAAGTCCAGCGACGATCTGTTTGATGATCGCCGGACTCGAAAGTGAGGTTGCACCTGCCATGCCGAACTGTCTAAATGCAGTGGAATTAACTACAAAAGATATTAATTAAATTGACTATTAAAAGTATGAGACAGGGGGGAAGTAAATTTGGATAAGATTGACTGGCGGCGCTTGCGTAATGATCATTGCCGTTAATCTTGTCTTCATTTTTCTGTGGAGGGAAAATAAGTTCCATGGGTGCTGCTACACTACTCATGAGATTGCGCCAGAATTTCATTCTAATCGGCAGGAAGCCCTCCTTCATCGAAATATCCGGCGATCTTCTCATGCCAATCTTCATGAATCGGAAATTCTCTCGATACGGTTCCCAATCTGGTGTTAGTCGTGCGCTTGGTATTCTGTGAATAAATGAAGGAGATCACCGGATATCGTTTGATCGATCAGCCAAACGGTATGACGAGAATGCTACTAAACTAAGTACCCACGTTTCACTCAAGTATATTCTACTTAATTTATGTCTATCATCATCATCGTCATGAATCATGACGATAATCATCGATCGTTCCAATCATTTAATCACAATTAATAACTAAATACAACACATACTCACCCATTTTTAACGAAATTAGTGCACATTTCAGTCATTATATTTATCATTGTTTCATCTTTAGCTGTGTTGTGCAACTCCAGATCCGCAAATTTAGCATTATTTATTGGGAACAAATAATTTAAATCGTCTGTATGATCAATACCTATTGAAAATCATTTTCATTCAATATATAAATTCACTCTTTTGTTGAAATAATTTTTTTAAAAATTAATTACCATAACGTTGAGGATATTGATATGCATAAGTTGAGGTATAAGTACCCTCGTATGCAAATTCATAGAAAAAAACGTTTGATTTCATCTTCGGAGCCTGAGCATTTAAGGCTTCATAAATCCAATAATTCATTAATCCATCACCTGTCATCTAGGCATCGGAAAAAAAAAAAAAATAAATCAATAGAATCATAATAAACCTATTAATCGGTTAAAAAAAAAATTACCGCTGTTAAATTGCTAGTGAACTCTTCATCAGAAATATTGTCGTCGTATAGAGAATAAAAGTTTATTAATTCTGATGCGAATTTTGTGGTATTCATAACGATCTCTTCAGTTTCTAGGTACAGTGATATCACGTCACTAAATTTGTTTTTAAATTCATCGAGTAATTGTGCGTCGGTCAATAAAGCTTTTAAAAAAAATTTTCAATAATTAAAAAATAATAGTCATTTTATTACACTGAAAAAAATTAGCGAAGTGAATGCGGAGCGGATGACTGTTTATTTATTTAATCCCCTCGGAGTGAAATTCGTTCTCAAGAGGAGTTAAATTTAATATTAAATCTCCAGATTAGAGTAAAATTCATTCCTAAAAGGAGTTTATTGTAATATTAAAACTCCGAATCAGAGTGAATTTTGATTGGAATAAAATATGACAGTGAATGTAGCAGACAGACAAATTTAAAATTATAAATAAATAGAGTAAATAATTAAAAAAATAATATTTATAAAAAATGCACTTATTAATTTTTTAATTTTTTAAATGCGCATTTTTTTTTTTATTTTATTTCATTAATTATTTACTCTATTTATTAATAATTATAAATTTTTCTGATGTCTGCTACATTCACACTCATAATAAAATCCGAATTCACTCCCAATTTTTTACAGTATACAGAAGAGCAAAAAAAAAATGAACTAACTCATTGACTTGAGTAAACCTTCATCAGCAACAACTCCAACGATCCAAGGAATATCACGGAATTTTCCTTGTTTAATAGTAGACAGTGGATGTCGTACGACAATAGCGTCTTCAGAATCACTTTCAATTGTTGGTCCAAAGTTACAGTATGAATTCTTATGCCATACTTGCTGCAAAAACAAAATTTTAACGGTATTTTTCTGACAACTCTATTCACTAGTTCCACTCCACATAACATGCTATGAAAAGATATAAGATTTGCTCAAGATTGATAAACATACAAAGAAACTGAGCTGTTGAGTGATGCGTTCGGAACTCATCCGACGCAGGCATTTTACTATGTCCTTATCGTCAGTGGTAATGGTCTCGTTGGCTTTCCACTCGCCAAATGCGTAGTCGAAGTCGGTAATTTTGCGAACAGGACCGCAGCCAAGTTGAGCGGCTAGGGCAACGAAAGTGTAACGGGTTTTCGCGTGATGAGTTGGATGTATACCCCAAGGTGCACTTGCTACACCAGAGTGAGTGATAAGCTTGTCAAAGAGACCCTCTGTGCGTTGAGAAAGTCCTAAGTGGTGAGCTATTGAAGCACCAGCACTCACTCCACTCAGTGTTACTGAACTTGGATCACCACCAAAGGTCTCGATATTACCTTGTATCCACTTTAAAGCTTCAAGTACGTCTTTTATACCATAGTTACCTGGTGAAGCCTCATTGCCACTGCTTAGAAACCCTTTAAAATCATAATTCCAAACGATTTACTCGATGAAAAAACATTTTTATTTGTCTATAATTTTTAAAATAAAAAATGACATTTAAATAAATCAATAGCTTTGTGTTTATAAATATTTAATAACTGTATAAAACTTTAATAGATTTGTTATTCGGAATGAGATTTAACGTACAATAAAAATAAAAAAATTTATTATTCAAAGGTAAATAATTAATTTATTTTTTATTTATGGAAAAGCTGAATGGAATATGACTTGTAAATATAAATTAATTTTTAAATCAATTATTTAAAAGAAACAAAATATAATAACTTGGTTTTTATATTTTATCTTTTAATTATTAATAAGAGATTAAAATGGAAATGGAAATAAATTAGTAAGTTTAATATGCAAATAATAATTAATAAATTTTTCAATTTCCCGCTTGGAAAATTATTCATTTTCAGAGATTAAATTTTTTTTTATTTTAAATTTAAAGCTCTGATTTTATTGAGCTGATACTTGCCAGTGATTATATATAAAATATTAAGTACCAAGTTTTCAGAACCAATTAAAAATTTATACTGCAAGTCATGGTCCAAATTACAGTCGCCTTCTATTTTTGGAGTAAAAATTATTTCATTGTAATTAAATATTTACCTAATATACCAAGTCGGTAATTAACCGTAACGAGAATTAATTTTCGGTCCAACAGATAACTTGGTGCTAGTAGTGTACTATTATTACTTCCAGTAACAAATGATCCTCCGTGAACAAACACCATAACAGGCAATTTTTCCGAGCTAGAATTCTATAAAATTATCACTAATTACTAAAGATTATCAAATAATAAAACGATCATAAAAAAATAATTTTTATTTCATTGAGCTCTTCTCTTATCATTTGTTATCTAATATTTGCATATGGGAAAAATAAAAAAAACATTTTAATAAATTACGGCAGCGCAGAAGATAATAATTTAAATAGTTAGTGTGTATGTTTTTATCACATTATAGAGATTCAGCGTAAAATTATCCATGTAATTTGTTATACACGACCTCGAGGTTTTTTCTTTTTTCATTAATTAACGTACGACCTCCGCAGACAATAGAGATCGTGTTACTTTTACCGCCACACATAATACAACCTCTAGAATGCCCAACTTTCCCATCTATAATAAATTACTTCACTTTATAGAATACCTAATGTAGGTGAATAAAACTTTATTTTTAATTTAAAATTTTTTATTTTCTATGTTTTCTTTTGTAAATATCGCGAGCCATGTGAAAAAAAACGACAAGTTTTTGAAAAGTTATACACGAGAAATTTTCGAATTTCAAACGATTCAAAATTTCACGTTAGATTTTTTGATACTTAAAAAAAATTCATTAAACATTACGGAAATTTTTACTAAATTGACTTTAATATTCATTGTCTAAAATTAAAAAAATGTAACTTTAATTTCCGTCGTCTAAAATTTTCAATTTCTCCATTTCCAGAGCAGTTTTTTTTTTGCGCGGATATATTTATATACTAGTTTCAATTTCTAATAATCACTTACCTCAGGTACAAAAACATTTAGATGTAGGCAGTCTTCATCTCCAACAACGATTCCATCATCATTTAATTGCGGACACTGAGGGCCGTCGACCGTAGCATCGCGTAGTTTTGTCCAGCTTTGATGCCATGGTTGCGGTCTCTGTCATTCATAAAAATGGTCAATTTATTATTTTAAATTACATGTATATATATATAAATATATAAAATTTACCTCAAAACGAAGGGAACCAAGTGGTGGTTGAGCATAAGGAATACCCAGATAACCAGCAATTCTGTATCCCCAATGACTTGACATCCATTTGCCCAGAACTGGACCAAATGAGGTTCGAACGATTGGATCATCTAACGCTTTAGTTGTACAAAAAAACGTAATTAAAAAATAAATAACCGAAACAAAATTCATTTTAATAATATTACTATTAATTATATAAATGAATGAATAAATAAATAAATAAATAAATAAGTAAACGAAAACGTATATTTATAAAAGCGTGAAGTGACAATTTGAAAACTCCATCAAGCGGTCGTTGATTAACGACTGTTGGGAGTTTTCAGCTTTTGCAATTGTTACACTTACTTTCGGGTAATTATCACGATAGTATGCGCGCGCTCTGGGGGCTGATAGCACAAGTAAACAGAAGGCAAAGCTTTAATTAAACTGCGCTTCTCATTTTGTGAGTGATATAATCATCTGACAACTAGACTCAGTGTGATGACTTATTTATTAAACAATTTATTACGTTTAATATTAAACAATAATATGACACATTACTGTTATTTTTATTTTTCATTTATTTAAATATATTAATAAATGCACAATGATAAATATTTAAATTTAAATTAACTATTTTATTTTCAATTAATATTTATAAACAGAGCTATCAATTTCATACATATATATTTCATTTTAATTAAAAATTTATTTTTATTTTATTCAGTTTATTTCCAGTGACAATAAATAAATATATACTGTCAATGTTAAAATTTAATCAGTAGGTATATAGATATATATTTAGACAGATAAAAAAGGTCAATGAGTCGATAAAGATCTTATGAATGAGATTTTCAGATATACCAATTTCAAATGCAATTACTAAAAGGATTGCCGAGTTTGTTGATTCGACTCTGTAGCAGCATCGAGTGGTGGCAGATCCAGGATTTAATTTACCTCGTAAAATTGAGAGGAATCATGATACCACTCTCTCATGGTTATATAGAATTCACATGGAAAAGGTGGTTTAGATGTGACTAGCAGCACAAATTAATTCCATTTCTCTAGTTTTCCTACCCAATACACCATTAAATCAAAATCATCCTTCTCTTTAGTCCGCGTGTCTGCCATCTACTTCTATATAAATTCACGTACTATTGATTATCCGCTGATTTAGTTTATCTTGTGTATCACATTAACCTATTAATGATCAAAAATATCAGATTACATTCATCAGTACCAGGAAAAAAAAAAAAAAAACTACTGAAACACTAAATTTTAAATTGAAAACTAAAGGTCATGAGTTCGAATCCTACTCACGGTTCGTTTATGGATATCATATATATATTTGGAATATGAGAAAATTTACTCAATGAGTTTAAAAATTATATAATAAATTTATAACAAGTTATGTAATAGGGTAATGGTACCATTTGTGGCCACTGCTCCATTTTTGGACATTTGATACTTTATTTTAATTAATGAAAAAGTATCAAATAAAATTTCTATTTTAATAGTGAAAAAAAAGTATCTATAAATACATTTTAAAAATAAATTACGTCATTGCGTTTTTTTATAAATTATTTGATTTAAATTTTCCAAGTGTCCAAAACTGGCCAAAAACGGTACCTGTACCCTGTATGAACTTAGTATCATTTGGAAAAAATATATAATTATTAAAAGTGAAAGGAAAAGTAGGGGAGATTTAGAGGAACCAAAATTTTTCTTAAAAATGGTCTTGAATCGTTATTTTTTACTTTGACAATTTTTTTTAATTCTCCGCTATGAAAATTGAAAATTTTCGAAAAAAGGCAAGTTATTGGTTTCGGTCCGATTTTCGAAAATCGAGTTTTCATCAGATCTCGACATTTTGGGGTCCTAGGAAGCTATTCCGACTATTTCCGGTTAAACGTTCGTGTGTGTGGGTTACCGTCTAAGAAAATCTACAGAAATACGATCGAAAATTTAGGCTCAGGGCTCGGTGTTCTAAAAAAAATTGTTTTTCATTCACTTCTATGTGCTAGCGTTCTTCCAGAAGACTTGTCTGATACCCCTGAGGCCTTCAAGCATCCATCAGACGCCTTAATTTTAATCAGGGTCACCGTCTAAGGAAAGTTATGGAAAATCGATCAAAAATCTAGACTCAGCTCCCCGAGTTCGAAAACAGCAGTAAGTTTGGGGTTATCCCGCAGGGTCAACAGTTTTTAAAATTTTTTTATATTGAGATGTCCAGGACTTGTTTTTTCAAAAATTTCTTTTTCAATTTTCTGACTTTTTTCAAAAAATTTAATTTTTTCCCTCTCACCCTCACTCTAAACAACCAAAATTCAAATTCAAAATTTATTGCATTTATAAATAAAATTTATTATAGGCCATATTTATATAAATGGAGGCATTTGTCAAAACTCCGGGTAAAAAATAAAAATAGTTTCATTAATAATAATTAACTTGACTTGTTAATTAAAAATACAATAGAATTAGGGGTTGAAATAAATGGCGTTTTAATTTTTACAAAGAGCTTTTCCTCGAAGCCTTGATGAGAGATAAAATTGCAAGTGCAGAATAGCGAAGGTGATTTGAATATCTTTTTACGGTGGTAAAAAGATTTAAGAAGACAGATCACCTCTTATAAATACACTCTGATGCATTGTTGGTACGAGTTAAAAAAAAAAAACAGACCCCAGAGAGTAAAAGAAAGAGAGATATGGTAAAACGCGTCCGTAACACAGTAGTGGCGCGTTGCCTACTGCTGCGATTTAATGAAAAATTCCATGCATCCGCGAGCGTTAACCGTACGTTCATCGTTGAAAGACCCGAGGGGTAGTAGTTGCAATGCCTCTGCCAGGTTCACTACGTACATACTCGACCGAGTAGACGGTGGCTCTGATGCTGATGTTGCCAGTGTATAGCTGCTGCAAGCGCTGCTGAGAAATTAAAATGGATGAGGTGTACTCAGTTTTCTTGCTCGTGCACGCGGCCCAAGAATATCCCAAGTCCATTCAATATCTGGTTATAATAATAAAAAAAAACTATAAATAATATAAAATAACAGAAATTGTGGAAAGTTTGAATGGATTGTTTGTCCGCAATAAATGTAAACACCATGAAGAGAAGTAAATAATCATGATGTACGAATAAAAAACGTTTATGGAGATAAATTTAAAAAAGAAGAGCAATAATTAATCTCAGTCCATCGATTCCAGTATAATTGCACCCGCAGCTGTCTTGCTGGTTATTATTTTTGATACATCAAGCGTGTTTTATAGCTATGCATGAGTTGCCGGTTAAAATACGCGGTAAAATATTGCAAGCTCTGATGAACAACCCAAGGGCGTAAATATATAAAAGGGTACAACGCGACGACGGTAATATCATCGTCATATATGCAGTAGTTGTAATATTATGTTTTGATTTTACTAGCATTTTAACGATAAAGCCATTTTGTTCAACATCATACATAATCCTTTGTATATAAGCCCCATAATATGCATGCACATGTTCGATGATCGTATTGAATGAATTGCACAAATTAACATCAGCCAAGGTAAATCATCGAGGATCTGAAAGCTTTTCCTCCTACACATACACACACACGTCCATATATATTTAACATTTATATAGATATATTGACTAGTGAATGATGGTGACGCAATGACCACGTCGTTCTGCCTCAAGAGTCCTATTCACTGCTCGCATGATCACCTAAATATATTACCGATGCTTTGGTAAATAGAACGTACAGTGAGTTGGAGAGGACACACGAATAGAAGTAGACTCTGGTGGATGAGAATGAGGTGCTGGTGATGGTGCTGGTGGACAGAGTTGGACAGAGGGTATAGTGGAAAATACTGGGCCCGCATAATTTCAAAGCTCTGGTACGCATGCAGGGGTGCGTTAAGGGTAACGTCTGCTCTCTCGCATGATGTCGACCGTTGACCCGCACTCGCGTATTCGCGGTGTGCAATGCAAATTTTCCTATGCAAAATCCGATCAACCGGGGGAGCCCATGCCACCACAGCTCTATAGATATATACGCCTGTATTATCATGTGTGTCATTTATATACACATACATACATATATTGATATATATATGTTGATGGTATGTGTAAGGCCTCTGTGTACTGTACTGTCATTCGCCCTCTTATACGGTACACACATGATGAGATGCTTTTACGTGGCTGTCATGTGTAAGTATGTATTTATATATATATCTTGACGTGGCGATTGTGTATGTATGTGTGTGTGTGTATAACGTTCCACGCGACGTAATATTGGCTCGTTCAAGCGAGTCAAGATAAAACCACCGACAATAACCCCCATGAATATCATCAATGCCACGCAAATATAACCTGTAATAAGTTAGTTGATAAACTCATTCGTATTCTTACGCGTATTTTTATTATATCATTATCACACACATGAGTTATTTTTATCTAAAAAAATTTTATTTTTTATGGAAATTTTATTTTATTTTTTTTTTGTTATCGAAATTCGATCATTGGACGGAGAAACGAGCTCTGAGAAAATAAAAATTTGTTATGCAAATCCGTGTTGCTCACACCTTGATGATTTGGTTGATTAGGTTATACACGTGGTGTGAAATAGCTTTTCCTCGTTTTTAAGCTAATATAAATGCAGTGTCGTAAAGTAGGGCGACGGACGGTCGATTTTAAATGAGTCACAGCAGTAGTAACACGCAACGCAATTGCTTCCGTATATTATGTATATATGCATACATGTACATATACTTAATAACTACATAGAGCTATAAAACCAAGAGAATGCGATCTATATACGCGTCTGCCTTATTCTTTTTATAGTCTCTGATTGTGTATGCGATTGTTTTTAAATGTCTTTAGTATTGTATTGTGGTGAGTATAAATTATGTTTCACTCTGTTCTGAGAGCGAAGAAAAAAATTTTTTAAGTAAATTAGTAAGTATATAAAAGATGTAATGGAGTGATGTATTGTAATCGAAAGTTTATCCCTTCGTAATAAATTTTAAAAGTATTTGTACACACATATGTAGAATAGGTATTTGGATAAATAACTCACCACAAGTTAGAATAAGGTCATGTGAGTTTAGGTAGCAGGGGAATAGCAAATCGTTTTTTTTTCTTTTAGTTTTTTTCGCAGTCGTAAACTCTTCGTGTTTACCTTCCATTCCGGAGCACCGTCACCTACGCCCGCGACATTGGACGTGATAAGCTCTCGTCGTTGAATCGATTCTGTGGGTTTTTGCGACTTGTGAGTCTCTCGAGGTATCAGTAGACACCTGCCGATAATATAACTAGCGCAGAAAACAACTATATTTATATATACACATGTGAGAGTATTCGTGAACAAGAAGTAGAGTATTAGATCGGAAAAGCTTGTGAATATCCGTACGAGGTTGGCAAGAGACACGCAAGCTTACAATTCAATAACTTATGTTATGGTGTTTTGAGATCGTTAGACAAAGTTTAGTTTCAGACAGTTGAAATTTACTCGGTATATTATCTTATAGTAGAGTAATTTACGCGTTATATAATTTAATTCTATGTAATTATTTATTATTACTACATATCATGATATTGTTTAAATATATAAAAATTTTTTTTCAATTTTCAAGTATAGCCATGATGATTGTGGACCAAATTTACGAGTTGAAAGTAAAGTACGGTTATAAAAATTGACAAGTAAGAATTTATAGTGAGAATTTTATTCCCTTTGTGTCTCACCACTCACGTCATGTACTCTATATATATCTACACGTTTGCGTTGTGTATATGTTTATAAAAGTGAGTGTACATATATACATATATTGTATTTATAACAACATCGTGGATGAGAACCCACCGTCACTTTGTTCTCTTCGACCGTGTGCCCCAAGTTTACGTGCTTCAATCATTGGAGGCTCTCCTCTTCTCTACTATACTACTACTATATTACTATACGTACTTGCAGATGCATCGCCGACTGGCTCATAAGCGTCGACTACTATTTCCTGCGGCTTACATCATGTTAAAATTTATATACACATGTAAAGTGTATAGAAATTAACAACGACGTTTCGACAGAATCTAATTATTTTTCACTCTATGAAAATTACACTCGGTACATTACTTATAAAAAAAAAAAATTTTAAATTAAAGTCATACCCACGGAAAATCTATTCCTCTTATGTACGTACAGTACATGCATTGCAATGGCACAGTGAGGGTGAATGAGTAAAGAAAGAAAGTCGACGCCCATGGATTTCTTTTCTTCTGTTGTGTTCTCTGGTAAACGGAGGGAAGGGAAGCCAGCGGCGACGACAAAGGCCCCAAGCGCGACGACCGAGGGTTTTCGAGCGTCGTAGTAAGCAAGGTCTTGTCGTCGTGTCTTTATACTACTTGGCTCAACGATTTTTATTTTTTTATTACATCTCCCTTTCCCCTCCCCTCCAGCCTTCCACGACCCTCATCGTTTTTATTTATTTTTTCCCGCGTCTCGCATTCTCTCGCCCGCCGCGAGTGCAAGCGCACACTCACGTGTGCACTGAAATACCAATGTGTGTTCGAGCACGTGCGTGCAAGACACACAACAAAGAATCCCACATGACCCCATGCCAAAGACAGAGAACGCATTCACTACACCATTGTATACTACATATACTATACTACCATATATATTTTTTTTTACTACATACTACATATAATACCATATGCTATACTATGCAATACAGTACTCAGTACAGCTGAGTAGTAAATTTAAAAAAGAATATACATATACATATATAATAATATATGAGCCATACATTGATATAAGTAAATATAAAGAAGTCTCCAACTTTACTTGGTTGGCTTTGGTTTAGTAACTTGATTCAGTCTATATGTCGAGTGATGACGAATTTTTACGAGTAAACCCGAAGTATTGGTCGCGTTGGTTTCCAGCTGGCCTGCTTGCTTCCCCACCTCAGTCGCGGTATCTCCAACTCCGACCACCTTCATCAGTTGAAGACCAAACCAGCAGCCAGCATTCGTTCTCCCTCTCTCCCTCTCTCCAATCCTCCATTCTTCTAATTCTACACTATACTTGTACACTCTTGTGCGCGGCAAATGCTCAATTTTTCTCTGTCCTCGTCTACTCCACGTGTACTAGACTATATATAAATCCAGTGGTCTCACTCCCACACCGGCAATCACTCCATTCCACACTTTCCATACTATACACAGTCTACAGTCTACACTCTAGCTGGCGCGTAACTTAGTTCCCCTCACCGCCGCTCGGTCCATCCCCACCACCGCTGACTTCTTTCCCCTCCAGCACATTCATTCCCGAGACTCGTGGCCAAGTTTTAGCGTCGTTCTACACTCGTGGCGTGCCTACAACTTTGCCGGATCTATTACGCGTATTTTTTTAACCACGCAAACTCCTTTTTTTAAGTTTATATATTTTTTTTTATATTTAATAATCATCTGCGATTATTACTGTCGGTGATAAACAATAAATCGTGTGTTCGAAACCTCGTGTTATTCAAAATTCGTAAATCTTGGTTAGGATTTATCGCACTCGGACTAGACAACGCGATTTGAATATTTAAAAAAAAAATAGTAGTAATAATAATAATAGTTTTTAAATAATTGACAGCATTCTATGCTTTATCGTCTTTATTACGTCGGTTGATAAAACTATTATACACTAGTGTAGTTTATTTAGTACAGTGGCTGTCTCAACTCGTCTTTATTTCATCAATTCAGTCACCAGTCGAGCTGTTGCGACGTTGGAAATCGCACGGACTAGACACCTTCCATTTTAAATTAAAAACTATAGTACTGTGGGTATTTTAAAAACAACCGCGAATTTAAATCTATTGTATTTATTTTTAAATTTATTGTGGTGAGTGTTTTGTTGTGTTAAGTGGACACTTGGATTTTTCTGCGCTGCCATTGGTATGTATCTATTTTTAAACGATATTTAAATCCAGTTGATTAATTTATTCATTTATTAATTAATTAATTTATTTATTTATAAATAATTATTGTGACATTTAATTATGGAGTAATCCGCGTGTTTAGTTTTATAAAACCGGGTATGTTTTGTGTACTGTAGCGTAACAACCGGCGTCGTTTTTAAAGCGCATGTCCGTCGACGTTAACCAACAAATTTTTCGACGCGCTTTTTTTATCATTTTATTTTTATTTTTATTTCGCACGCGCAACTACATTTATATATTACTCATATATGTATAAATATATATACTGGAAATGTACGTGATTAATGTAATATATAATGAACGCAAGTTTTCATCCATGAGCACGTTTATTTTATATTATATATTTACTATATTTTTTATTATTGATATTTAAAAATATTTAAATTGAAACGAATGTGAATGTAGCAGACATCAAATTTTAAATCATAAATAAATATAGTAAATAATTTAAAAAATAATATTTATAAAAAATGCACTTATTAATTTTTAAATTTTTTAAATGCGCATTTTTTTAAAATTTAATTTATCAATTATTTACTCGATTTATTAATAATTTAAAATTTGTCTGATGTCTGCTACATTCACTCATTAAATGATTCTGAAGTTTGACAACTAATTTTTGAATTTTTTTAAAAACGATAAATTGTAAAAAAAAAATATTTTAAAAAATTGCACCTGTAGATTTTTTAATTTTCTATATGTGCATTTTTTAGTTTTCTTTTTTTTTGTGATTTATTAGCTGAAAAAAAAATTCGACAATTTTATAATTGTCTTCTAACTGGAAGATCATTTAAATTAATTAAAATTTCCATACTTAATTTAATTGGCATCATGATCAAGTTGAATGTCCTGTACATTAAAAAAAAAACTATAAACTTGTCATATATATTCATATGTATAAAACATAAACATGACAATGTAATATGTGGTAGAAATATATATCAGGAGAGATTAGATTGAATCCTATTACAAATATTTGTTTATATATTACGTCATGGTATGTTTGACTGTTGAATTCAAGTTTTATTTCTGAGAAGTAAACGATTATGTCGGTATATAAACGTATGTTGATAGTTGCGCTAATGTATATTAAGGACAGGAACGGGAAAAAATAAAATATATATGTATGTAATAATATTTGTTGGTTTGATGTCTCGAGCTTTTAGTGTCATTGATCTGCTCTATGTTTTTTATATGAATACAGATATAAATATTTGTAGGATTATATATATATATAGGGAGGCGGATGTAGGAGTGCCATCGCGTAAATTTGCTCAGTCGAGGCAAAGCTATACCCGTTTGTTTTCCACTATCTCAAACCCAGCGCTTAATTTTTATTGGATATTTCATATATATATTGGATAGAAACTACTGATGATTTTATTTTATTTAGACAAAGTGTTGACTGAACCAGTAGCTCGGCTGTCGTCAATGACACGCGACAAGTTAATGAAAATCATCTTTGATCTGGAACTGAATCTGTGTCTGTCTGTGTCGCCAGACAAAACTTTTAGACATTCATTAGAATGATAGAGGAGAAAAATGCTGGCAAGGAAATTTCAAAGTTTTAAAACTAAATACTGAGATGCCGAAAATAAAATTGTCAAGGTTGTGGCAATAAATTGGTATTGGAAATGAAGAAATATTTTTCTAGAGCATTGCAAACCTCTGTCTACTTTGCTGAGTTGTCCAACCGGTTTTGGAACCCTTGGCATTGTGTGTACTCAAGACGGCTTTGTTCTTTTATCCAGCTAAAGTATATACATATATATACCTACTGTATATATGTATACAATAGAATTCATTGCAATACAATAGTCCGTCAGTCCCTTGGGTCTTATCTGCAGTAGGCTGCCCGCATGAAGCCTCATTATATTATTATACCTTTAGTAATTTAGCAGACAGGTGAACATGAAGTTCTTTCAAAAGATTTAAGTACTCGAAATCACGTCTTGCATCTGTTAAAGTTTCTTGGTAATTTTATTTACATTTAAATGCTGAGTAGATTTTTAATTATTTAACTTGTAGTATCTGTCGCAATGGCACACTTTTAATTTCACAATGAAAATATACGTGAATATATTTTATTTATATATTTGTTTTTTATATAATGGAGAGTGAGAAAATTTCGACAATTAATTCACGGTCGTGACTCGATGTTTTTAGGACGAGTCGACGAAGATTCGCATGTATACAATACTCTTGTTGTATAAAACGAGAGAATATGGAGGGGAATAATATAAAAGGAGTAGGAGTATGGTACCTGGTTCCCCTACAAAGAATTCCTTTTAAAAGATGGGTAGTCAAGTTTCAGAACCACCTCCCTCCGTCTTACTCTTTTATATTTTATTTCATACTTATTTATATTTTTTTTATTAAACTACTTGGCACACAACACAGCGACTTTGTCCCTCTACCCCACTACGACTGATGATTGCCGCGAGGAAAGTTCGAAACGACCACGTGGAGAGGCACTAGTTGCGCATTCTCAAGGTTAACCGACCTTCGCCACTCGTTTACAGCCATCAGGGCCTTGGTAATAAATTTCTCCATCAGTCTTGTCTTTCTTTTTTTTTTTTAAATCTTTTGCTTTAATTTTATTATCCATTTAATTGTATAATATAATTTCTGGTTATTTCATCTCATCTCATCTCTAAAATCAATCAATTTTTATATTTTGTTGCTCAGCTGAAAAGAAAAAAAACTCACATGCGTTATTTATTATTTAAATTTATAAGTGTATCTGTACACTAAATATTAAGTAGGAATAAAATTAAATAATTTATTTCGTAATTATTATTTCAATAGCCTTGGTAGCATCCGGATCGACTTGTTTTCTTACCATTTCGGCTATTCCTCACACTCCGATTCTATTAAAACCCAAGAGATGGTGAGGGACCGGATCGGGTATACTCGGTTCGGGTTACTGATGAATTTTTATGCTGTTTAAAAATTTATGTTAACTCTCCGGTTGTCTTATTGATTCACCATTCGCAGTAGTGTCAGGTAAATACTTTACCTGGACTGGCGGTTTTAAAATTAATTTTTCATATCCCTCAGTATTAATTTTAAATGAATTTAATAAAATTGTCCTTAGACTTGACGATGTCTAGCTCACGTTATATTAAACATTAACGTCCCTCTAAATGCGTCTTGGTATTAATAAATTCGAAGAAGACGCTGAAGCAGGTGCGTTTTTACTTTCCTCTGGACTTTCGACACCATCTGTCTGATGTGCTCAGTCCACCGGACGTTAAACATATTTTATTATTTTATTTAAACTTTAACGACTATCCATTTTGTTTTAACTCGACAATTTAATGTCTTTTGCGTCAAGCACAATCGATATTTACACAAACTATGAGTTATGGTATGTTCGCGACTGTTAAATCTTACATGTGCGGTGATTTAATCTTTTCATTGACTCTGCTCGCTCCGTTTTGCTTCACTATTTAATTCTATTAAATTCATACTGCTGTTGTTGTTTACATATATATGTACATATATTGTATACAAATATATAAATATATATCGCATTCGCCGGTTTACGATGCAAGCAGCGCTGCAGGAAATGGAGAAAGAATAATAAACGATTTTCTAGATTGATATATATGTATGAACAATACAACCGAATGAAATTTCCTCGTTGCGATGTCGTTTTTTTTATAATTACTTTTTTTAATTCGATGTTATTTGGGTTTTTTTACGGTTAAAATTCACCTAAGGGTCACCGCGTATGAGGGAAAAAATAAAAAAAAATTTCAATTAACCGTTGATTACTTTCTTTTGTTACTTTTTATCTTTTGTGGACTGGAATAAAATAAAAATAATGTATTAGAAACACACAAGTTATGTTTGTGCACGCTATTTACTTGTTTTTGATGACCAATTCAGTGTTATGTGTATAGAGGATTGCGTCAGGGACAATACATGAATTCCTCGAGCAATTATAGTCACGTAACGAGGAAAAGGTACGCGATCAATAGTCATTTTGTGTGGAAGAAAAAGTATTCTTTTATATTTATTTGGATGTGGACGACTTTTTTTACTATTAATTTCTCTTGATAATAATTTTTTTTTTGTTTTTCATTGTTATTATATTGTACTCTGGTGATTAAATAATTTTTTTCTCACCACTCACACAATTCTGATGTTTATTTCTGGCAACGCCGCGTCGTCGCGCGGTCGCAATCAAATCGAAGGTATATTTACATGCTTCCAAACTATTCGGGTCATGGTTCGGTTCACTTGGGTCACCACAAAAATTTTATTGGATTTTCATGTTTCAGTGCTTTATTAAAAATTGATTGCATGTTTGAGTTATTTAGTTTTTTTTTTTTCCACTTTTTTATTTTTAAATTATACTTTATTTTGTTTTGCTTAAATATACGTGACAAATATTTCTATTGCATTTTATATTTGTGGTGAATTTTTTTTTTTATTTTATTTTTTTGGAGTCTATTAACTTTAACGTATGATGTATAAGTCTCGTGTCGGAGCTTGAGAAATTAAAACAAAAAACAAAAATCTAAAATATAACATTTTTAAAATGATTTCAACGAATGGTATATTTTTAAAAATTTTAAACATAGTATAATGTTACTTTTTAAAAGTTGACGAAAGTAGGACGCGAATGTGCTTTTAAATATTCGATAAAAGCTTTTTTTTTTTTTGAATTTTTTTTTTTTTTTTTTTTTTTTTTATTCATTTTTTTTACTCACAAATTATTATATAGAGAGAATAAAGGAATGGTTTGAGAAGAATAAGTAATTCTTTTATGTGCGCATGCGTCAAATAGAGAACAAAGAAAGAAAGTTTCGCGGGGCGACTTGGTAGGTAGCAGCTGTAACAGCAACGCCACTCGTTTGTATATATATATCTATATATATTAATATGTATATGTATGTATATATGTGTATATAAATATGAAAGAGAGTCACAAGAGAAATACAAAGGACAGAAAAAGGGTCCAGATGCTTTTGCACACGAGCTTTGCGAATATGGCTCGTTATTGACGTGACAAAACGTCCAGTTGAAAAATGTTTGTAAAACGTGTGGACCATTTTCAAAATGTATCTCGCTCATTTTTAACTTTTACATTTTTATATGCATAAAAATTTCATTACTTTTGCATATAATACATAAATTTATTTATTTATTATTACATAATCTTCAAACAGTACCATAGGAATTTATTTGAGTTTAAAATTTCGCGTAATTATTTGAACATTCTACGGAATTTAACACATATTTGTTTGATCATATGACAAAAAATTCCAAAAAAATTCTTGAATAAATATTATTGTTTTATTTATTTATCAGTAAAAAAAATATATTTGTTTAAACTTTAAACTAAAAATAAAATTTTAGTCGGTAATTTTAATAAAAACTCGTTTACAAATTTGTTAATTATTTTTTTATATACAATATTGAAAATAAACCCTAAAATAATATTTTTTGTCAAGTGCGTTGAAAACGTTTTATAGAAGTGTTTATATTAATTGAAGACTTTGGTCATGGTTAATTTAAGAAGACGTTAATCATACGGATGAGACGTTGACGCGTACATTTTCCAGTTTAGTTCAGCGGTTCTCATTCTATTCTTCTTTAAATTTACTACATGTTAAATGCAGTAAAAAATATTAGGTGCCATAGTGACTCGTATTGTTTACATATATATATATGTATATATTTACGTATATATGCTGAGTTGAGATGGTACATAGGTATGACGTGTTATATTTGTTATCGCTTATCGACGTTGAATCCATTGCACAAAGCAGACGTAACTTGGGCTGCAATTTAAACTGCGAACTGATAGGCTTATCGCTGTTGCTATTGTTACTTTTGTCAATAAGAAAATGACTATACAGTATACATTAACATATATATGTATATTTATTTGTAAGTGTTGAAGGTTTCTAATTTACTGTTCGTTTAGTTTAATGCAAGTGTTATTTGAGAACAATAAAATACAAGTGTATGTATTTTTTCTCACTTTTATATTACGTAAAATAAATGTTTACGTTATTATTCTAAAAATCTTTTATCATATTCTGCGTAAATCATTATTGTTATTTTTAAATTCTATATGCGATACTAAAAATATAAATATTTTTTTTTTTTAAAACAAATTCAATCGTTAAAAATAATAAATTTATTTTAAAATTTATAAAACTTATTATAAATCAAACTTGAACAACTAAAGCAATACAATAATAATAATAATTATTATTATTATTATTGAATCATTAATAATAAATATTTTTTAATAAAAAGGCGCAAAACTTATCTTGTTAAAAATTCACTTACATTTACAAATATATATGTATATTACGCATTATAGGGAGTACTTGTAAACGTATACCATTAAAATTACTTAACATTTCTTCCTCTTGAGTTGAATAGTACAATAGTGTTCCATAAATGTCGGGAATATAGTACAGTAGTGAATGTATTTCATACAATATTGACTCTTTTCATCGAGGATTTTCCTGGCACGGGTTAAATTCACGGTAAGAATGGAGTACCGTATAATTACTCGACAATCCGACTCCCTTCTGGCAAAGCTCCAATTGGGCGTACCCTCTGGCTTACATGACCCGCTAGATTTTCTTTTATCTCACTCTCGGTTTCCCTTTTTTACGTTTGTTATTCTTTATTCCTCATCCTTTATCCAGCTCTTCCACGTCCTTGAAGTAACATACAAGTACCAGACTACTCACATCACCCACATATCTCACATTCACCCGCAGTTAACTTGTGTGTTAGTTGTTGCTGTTGTTGTTATAACGAGTGCCAGTATAGTAGTATAGAAAATAAGAAAGAAAGAGAGAGTAGAAACGTCGATCACTCGATCCTGGATCACCGGGAAATGGCTCCTGTGGGTATGTGTCGGATATACTATGCGATTCGCGCTTCAACGAATTCTTTATCTAAAGGCCGGTATTTCATCCCCTAGGAATTCGATGAGTCCGAGTAAAGGCAAATTACTCCCAAGGGTTACATTTACAGTCGGATTTCAAGATCTCCGAGATGTTTTCCTCTATACAGATTGACGTTAAGGATTATCTTGCAATTTTTTTTTTTTAAATGTATACATTTTTTTATGTCTTATTAAAGCAGCTATATATAATATATATTAACAACTTTTTTCATCAAAATCTATAAATATATCTCATAAATCTACATATGTATTTTTAATGAATTATTTATCATATATTTTATCTCCAGTTTTTATGTAAAAATAAAAAAAAAATTCATTCATCGATAATATCTTAATGAACAGACTTATAGTCGTATTTTAATTGTTGGTGTTATGAGAGTATATTTTTTTTCTCACGTACATGGGATTTAATTACAGTGACTATTACGAAAGACTAAACTTTCTGTACATGTGTGTGTATATACAAATACAATATATGTATATATACATACGTTATGGTTAACATGGCAACGTCGCTCGTCAATTGACAATTAGGTGTTGTCGGGGTCAATTGGACCCACGCTACCCGCTGATTTCAAGTTTACTCACGTTTTCCACGGAATTAGTCGTGTGGTACGCACTGCCGATGATGCTTCAGAGTCGTCTCTTCAGTCGCCGTATCGGCTAATTTCCAGCGACGTACTCCAATACGCGACTACTCAACATGAGAAAGACAAACAACATTTTCTCTCTCTATAACATACTCTTTAATACCCGTAATAGTATTACGTACGTTAATCCTCGAATTAACTTTTTCTTTTTTATTATTTTATTTTTCTTCTTCTTCTTCTTCATTCGCCTGTTCCTTTATTTATTTATACCACTTGTACACTTTTACTTTCACACCCGGAAACTTTTTCGGATGGATCAATTTCGCTCGGGTTTAATTTATCGTGAGTAGAAAGTTTGCCCAAATTGTATGTTTGTGATTACTTTAGTTGAATATACATATACATATACATGTACACATCAATACATATTTATATCTAACTACATATACGTATGTGCCTAAGGAGATGTAATTTTTGTGAGTGGCTGTACACACGCGGATGTCGAACGAACCGTGTACACACACATGCACACACAAAAACACTACAAACGTACACACATTATGGTTGAAGCCACACATGACTGAGTACGCTGCTGTGACGGTCTTCAACAAGTGGTAATGGTGGTTGTATTCATCTTCTCATGAACATAAGCGTGAGACATTACTTCCACTCAAGTTAAAATAATAATTATCATAGTGATAATGATAATAATTTTTCTTTTATTATTATTACATAAAACAGAAATTAAAATAAAATAAATAATTCATTTTATTAAATAATTATTAGTTGATAAATTATCGTAAAGATTGTACATAATATATGTATACGCGAACCGGTTAACGTGGGAAATATTCATTTCGTGATTTGTCGAGACTTATTCAGTATACATACTAATTTATACATATATGTAGATACATATATGTATGTGTAATAATGTGTAATGTTTATAATGGATTGTAAGTTATGGTAGACACTTGGGCTGTGAATGGTAGACATACACGAGGAGAAAAGTACGACTAAGTGAAAGAGACGAGTATAGTATACAATAACAAGTATAAGTTGTTATGTGTGTGCTGTGGATATGAGTATAGAGAGGTACTGGGAATAAGGCACGAAGGTCAAGGCTCCAAGCTGTCGTGCCAAGAAATTCACGCTCCGTTACCGCATTACTACATATCTCTTTTGCCAATTTCCTGTAAATAATGTCTACTGTTTATTAATTTTATTTAAATTTATATTTAAATACTTAATTAGTCACTTTTCTTCCCGTCAACGTCGTCTTCATTTAAATATTTTTAAATATTTTTCTTCGGACAAATGAATTGTGAGAGTAAATTTTAGATACGTGGTTTTATTGTTCCGTAAGTGATTCAATTGACCCATCAGTAATCTATCCGTTTATCTAATTCATGATACCGTATGAAAATTTTATTCAACATTTGTAGGGTGTTATGCAATATCGCGTTGCAGTCACCGGGATTATTGGTGCGATTTTATTATTTCAACGTGCGTTGAATTTAATAAATTTTTTTAACAGAATTTTTTTTATTTTTATTTTTTTTTTTCAATATGGTTGAGTTTATTGACGGGCGCGTGTGTGTGTGTGTGTGGGTCTTTTTTTTCTTTTATTAGTTATATTGTAATTTTTCATCCGTTGGATACCAAAGGTGGGTAACGCAAAGTTACCTGAGAATATGGTTAACGAGACGCGAACTCACCGGACGAGACGCCAGGATGCACCGATTGTAATTCAAATCGTGGCTCGGTATGTGGCCGCCGTGGTACAGTCACGTTCAAAAAATATCTTTATACTATTCAGTGGTTCTCAGTTCCGACATTTTAATATTTGAACAAATAAATATATTTTTTTAATTTAAATATTCATCACAAATTAACTGACATTAGAATTTTATTTTTTTTTTTTGATAAATTTTAAAAATTGAATTTAAAAAAAATCGACCGTACTCAAAATTATTAGTTGATTCCAAAATTAAAATTTTTATTTTTTTTTTTTAATTAGAATGTAAAATTTTAATTTAAAAAATTATTTTTTTTTATGAATTTCTTCAAAAATTAAATTACTGTCTTAGAAAAAAAAAACCAAATGTCGATGATTATAAAAAGTCCAATTAAAGAGATTTATTAATAAGTAAAAAATTAACAGTAAACTGACAATTTCCTTAGTTTTTTAACCGTCTGACAGCTGATGCTACTAACATACTATTATAATAAAAGTCGTTTTATTTTTTCCAAGTGTTGACAAAGTTACACACCTGCCAGTTGACGCGATTCGTCGGTTGCTTTACATTTCAATAGAATCCACGGGTTACTATTTTTATTTTATTTATTCCCGAACAAATTTACAATTCTAATAAACTTTATTTCACAATCATGTTTGTAAATCTAAAATGTCTTTGTATAGGTACGTAAATATAAATATTACCCGGTATATATTTAATAATTTAAATATCAATGAACATAAAAAAGTTTAAAATCACTTTAAATTTATTTCCTCATTTATTATCTACATCATTTATTTTCTTTCTTATTTAATAAATAAATTCATATATACATATATATACTCAGTAATATCCTGATGGACTGCCGAGTATTTAGTTCTTGTTCTTGTTGTTGTTTTGCTACCGCGTCTCGTTGACGTAAATTTATCGACGGTACCCTGGCGGTGTCGAAGGTGTCGAGGTGAGTCTCGAAATCCTAAATAACTGATATCACCCTTGGGAATTTAGTGTCTGGTACACATCTAACCATTTCTACAACTACATGGCTAGTTTTCGACTCCAGTATTCCACAAATTCAACAGTCCTCCGACTCAAGCTCGAATAATTTTAAAAAATGAATTATTTATTGAAAAAAAAAATCTAAAGTTGCCTTGAAGAAATAATTTATTTAATTTTGTTGATTTAATTTAAAACTCGGGAAATTGGAGTAAAAGTTTTATTAATTAAAATTCAGATTTAATTTATTATAATAATAAAAATAGTCACTTTAAATTAACCAAACATCTGAAGTAAAAAGAGTTTAGTATGTAAATTAAAGTGATTATAGTCAAAATTAATTATTTTGTGCTGTTGGTACGGTCGATTGCTCGTCTTTACCGCGGCATTTGTGCTAAATTAATGAGAGTAAATTCGGTGGATGGGCGAATGGGGAACGAGAGACGCTAAACGAAAATTGTGCTGGGACGCATAGTCGTACTACATCTCTGTGTGTATGCCACGTTGATGTTCACTCTGATGCTCTGGTGATGTTGGTGGTAGTAGTTCTACTTCTACTGGTTCTGCTACTGCTACTACTGCTGCTGCTACTACTGCTACTGATGCTGCTACTGCTGCTGATGTGCCAGCACGCCCGGTGCGTGGATATTTTCCCCACCTGTTGCCAAACAATTCCCATGGAAACCGAGTTATGGTTATGATTTCCGTCAGATAAATAAAATTTAAAAGTACTATTTAAATATGCCACTCTCCTGTTGTAGGATACAAATATTTTTCATATTTATATTGATACATACAGGAAATAAAAATAAAATGAATGAATATAGACACGTTTAACTGTAGGTATTATTTAACTCAATTTTATTTTATCAATTGGAAATTTTTCAATTGATTGAATCTAATATTTAGTAGTGTTTCACATCACTTTCATCTTTTAAATCATCTATATAATTTAATTATGTGGAAAAAAAAAATCCATTTGGTTGAATCTAAAAATAAAATTTTTATTTTAAAAGTTTTATTAAATACTGAAAATAGGATTTATTACTTTAGTTTAATAATATTTATACGGTTAATTAGTATTGTGTAAAGGGGAGGGTTTTTAGGTCGACAATATCGAGAGACGAAATTTTAATTATAACGGTCGTTTCTTTATCACCAAAGTCGCACAACATAAAACATCACTACGGGGATTCTAATATAACACAGCAAGACGGCTAAAGGAACACCCGGGGTATGATGATAACATCCCTTTTTCTTTTTACCCTCGTTTTACTTTAATACTTACACCTTACCAACATAAACACCCTCTGTGTGGGTGTTAGGGTGAGTGTATGTGCGCACCAAAAGCACAACAGCACTGCTGGCATCAGTACCAACAACCCACCAGTCACACACTCACTCACTCACTCTCTCTTTCATTCTGCTCAGTATAAATCCAATAACTGATTTTTTTCTATTCGATTTAATATTCAATGAATAAAAAAGTTTAAACTCATTCTACATTATTACCCATTTTATAAATATTGCTTTTTTAAATTTTATTATTATTATTATTTGTTAGTTTTCAATAATAACTTTGATATTTTTTTTTT
Source organism: Microplitis deprimator (assembly GCA_964016945.1). NCBI lineage: Eukaryota > Metazoa > Arthropoda > Insecta > Hymenoptera > Braconidae > Microplitis > Microplitis deprimator. The sequence goes on along the minus strand of OZ024710.1, from coordinate 4,324,781 downwards.
CTCAAAGTTATTTATTGAAAATCTGTTAGAGGCCAAATGAAAAGTAGGCTTATCTAATAATTTACGATAACACCGGTTTATTGAGTAATAAAAAAGTCGCTGTGTATATATATATCTATAATAGTATATATAATAGACGAAGCTTTTAACTATTTGGGTTAAATTTTCTGGCGTTAAAGCATCACCGCGGTGCTGTGGCGCACAGGAGGTGCAACGCCATTTAATGTTTGTGTTCGGGGTAAAGTAATCCCGGAAAAAACCGCACAATGTCTTATGGCTTAGCATTCATTATGGCGACATCAAGTTGAAAAACGACCGGCAGTTTACATTTTACCTGAGAGCACCTTCTCCTTCTATTCTTGAGTCTTTTTAAAGGCTTTTTCCGCGAGCGCACATCAGAACAGAGAGACTCTTCTGGCAGTTATGCCATCTCGCAAACTTTATTCCTTCCCTTATTATTATTATTACTATTATTATTCTTATTCACTCTTTATCTACTGGGTTATTTTCTTGCGACGCATCTGCATACAATTATTGTTTTGATCTTCAGTAGAAAAAACTTTTCCCGTTAAGTGATTGCCTTCTGTATTATATGTTAATTATTATTATTGTGCTTTAGATTTTATTTTTCATTAGAGTAAGTACGCTATTCAATAAAAATTAAAAATATTTTTATATTTTTTAAATTTAAATTAAGACGAAATTAATTAATTTTAATTAGCAGTATCAGTAATTTACTTATTGCGAGAGTTTGTTAATAATACTTGGCTGTGATTTTACTGTTGAGTTTAAATCTCAAAACTTTAATAATTGCTTTTAGACCCAAGTATAAACACACGTTTGTATGATTTTACGTTTTACACCTTGATCCTTATTCAAGGACTCGACTACCACTCAGTACTACTTGATTTCACCCGCTCTAATAGAGTGCAATATTGCTTTGCTCTCAACTCGGTGAGCTTACAAATCGCCGACTACAATTGTCTAGTGTTTGAATAGTCATAAATATATTACATACAAGTAATAGTATTGCTAATATTTATCATCAGTTTAATGTGAATATTTGCGGAGTAAATTCGGAGTGAATGACTGGTTTTTTTATTTAATCTCCTCAGAGTGAAATTCACTCCGAAGAGGAGTTTATTTAAATATTACTCCGAATTGAAGTAAAATAAAATCCAGATTACTCTGAAATTACTCCGCTGGAAAAATAAACTCACTATTTACTTCGCATTTGGAGTGATCGTTTTGAAAACTCTGGAACTCCGAATCACGTAGTAATTCACTCCCGTTTTTTTTACACTAAAAAATTAGGAGAGTAAACGCGGATTAAATTCGGAGTAAATGCGAAGCGGATGACTGTTTGTTTAATTCCTTCGGAGTAAAATTTACTCCGAAGGAAGTCTATTTTAACATTAAAACGGATTGAAATAAAATCCAGACTTCTCCGAAATCACTCCGCTGAAAAGACAAACTCCTGATTTACTCCGTATGTCAAGTGATTTTTTTTTAAACTTCGGAACTCCGAGTGACGGAGTTAATTCAGATTTAAATAAAATCCGCAATTACTCCGAATTCACTACCGATTTTTCACAGAGAAAACTTCAATAACAAATTAACTACATATTTTTTTCTCTTGAATTTTTATTTCGCGCACATGATTTTTATGTTACGGCAAGTGTTTGAAGTAATTACGGTTAAATTGGATGAGATGTAATGAAAGTGAAATGGAAATGCGTTTTTGATCAATTAAGAGTTCATTCACGTTTAAGTAATTATATTACGAAATGAAAAGCCAAAATAGCGTAAGCGAGGAGCCAGTTGAGTGGATGGGTAAGTTCTTATTGAGAGAGCAGCAAAGAGAGTGAGATAGGGAGAGGGAGAGAGAGTTGTGGTGCTTGAAAATCCGGAAAGTAATTCGAGTAATGGGCTCTCGATAGTCAACGGTTTGAAGCTTTTGAATTAAGAGCTTTCAAAATTATTGGCGAGTAATATCTACCAATGTTTGAATTATCAATCGCCATTAGGACCGCGAGGTATTTATATATATGCCCTCTCAAAATAGTGTGTTTGTAAACGTTCAATTTTACCAGCTTTTAATTAATTTATTTCACGTTCATGTTCAACATGAGCAAATAAATTAATACTTAGTAGATACCACATACATACATATTACACAGTTGTCATTTTTCTTTTTCATATATATTTTTTTTATTTATTATTTTTTTTATTACTATTTACTGTAATGTAAAGTCAATTTTATACGGTTGAATTTACATTGGCAATATTAGAAGTATGTTAAAGTTGGAATATAATATTATCGACTTTGAATATGGTCGGTACGTGTGAGATCCATTTAGATGCATCTCGAGTCTCTGGGTCTCATAGACAATCCGATTGGTATCGAAGTAGTCGGCAATAAGAATAAAATATTATAGATTATATTCATACTGATACATATATAGCATTTTTATATATAATATTATATTTTTACTTTAAAAATAAAAGCTAACTAGAGAAAAAGTACGGAAGCTTACACAGAGATGAACAAGTTTTTAGTAAAGGTTGATCCCACGTGTCAAAAAATCCAAATTCCAAGTGAGAAATTGAATTGAGCGCAGGTTTCTTTAGCCGCTGCATCGATCGTCACTCTCTATACAGTATACCAGGCATGTCCAACCGCTCCATCGGCTATCCCAGGTCGCGGTTGTTGCCCGGCGACACTTGACCCTCTTTGCTATCGTCTTTTTAGTTTTTTATTTTCCTCATGTTTCTTGTGTGCGCTCTCTGACACATGGCATCTGATGATCCCCGCACTATTCAAATTTATGATAAATTTATTTAAATAAAATTTTATACTCGTAGTAATAATAGTGCAGCAAAATTTAATGCTGTAGATATCCTTTACTGAATTGCGTCGTCAACATTCTAGTCAGTCTTGTAGAGAATGAATGACTGACACAAAGACATTGTAAGAATCTATAGTAAAATGAGAAAAGTGATTGCGTAAAAGTTTGTCGACTGTCAGAAAGATTGAGAAAATGAAGAGAGACGAGTTGACACAATGGCTAATTGTTAGATCGACATCCTCTGCTCTTCTGCTCTATTGGAAATTATTCAACTAGTTTTCCAGCTCTGTAATACAGAGCTAGTAGTAGTACAGTAGCAGTACAAAAGCAAAGGCAGTAGTAATAGCTACGATTACTGTTACAGCAAAAGCAATAATACCAGTATGTGCATGTCTACGGCTACCCCATGGTATTCTGGCTGATATCTACATGCGCTAGTTCACACAGCAATGTCAACACTATTTTCAAAGGGAATTAACTACAATTCAGTCATCCAAAAGGGTTTATTCAATCTAATCTATATATGATCAATGACTGCGACATCTCATTGCGCTATCCCTTTGTCAATTAAATTATTCAAAATACAATGTTGATACTTGACAATACATAATTATTGTAATTTGAAACTTTGTGCTGAAAGAGACTTGATTATTATATTTAAATATTATTGCTGATGAATAAAACAACAACAGCAATAATAATAATGATAATAATAATAATAACAATAATAATAATGGCGACAATGGAAAAAAGGAAAAATGTTTGACCTTATTTGATATCTTTTGGCGAGTTTTTGCTTTGGTTTGCGCCAACTTGAGAGAGGTGCGGTGGTGAATGAAAGCGGCAGATGAAGAGATTCAAAGATAGCAAAGAAGGCTAAAGAAAAAGAAAAAGAAGCAGAGGTAGAGGTAGAGATAGAGATAGAGGCAGAACAAGAACAAGAGAGCAGACTATAATACACACAAGTGAGATGAAGACAAGTTCTCTCGGTTGGCGTTTTCCATTCCTGAACCGGCGTTGAATACGTGGCTGGAAACAATGGCTGTCGCGGCCCGACTTCTGTAACGATATCGTCGTCGTTCCCTGACGATTGAAAAGATGCTGGAGATAACGAGCGAGCGAGTGAGCGAGTAGAACGAATAGACTCGTGGTATACAGATAGAGCCACAGAGTAGTGAGGACCGACAGAAAGTTTTCTTCATTATTATGATTATCGTCATTAGAGTGCCCGTATAAATAAAATGATCGCCCGGACGATTCCTTTTGTTCGTGTTCAAGTAAACCAACGTCTATGTTCTCGTCATTTTTTTTCTCTTACCCTATTCTCTCTCGAGCTCTTAATGCTAAATATTGTCAACACTATTTTTATTACGTTATTTTTCGTCTGGTTGCTGTCTCAACGACGCGTTTCGTTCATTCATAAAAGTGATTTAGTCACACCACTAAAAAATGATACTACTAATAACAATAATAATAATCATTATCATTAAATACATGAAATATTTAAAATAAATTTAATAATTTATCCATTTACGTTCGTATTGATTCGATCAGGGGTCGTGTAGTGTGTAGATGTGTATGGAGAGCAGTTTACCTCATGTTCGATTAACCCCTCAGCAGAGTATGACAAGAGGTCTCTACTACTACTTGCTGCTGGCAGTACTGGCACTGGTGCTGGTACTGGTACTGTAACACTGCTACCTACCACCTTACTCAAGCTAAATTGCAACTACTAAACTACTTGTGACAATCAGCAATAACTAATTAACCATCATAGACAGAGTATAGGCGAAGCAAGTAAGTGTGGCGGATCAACTCTCAGTTCGCTTCATTTTACATACTGTGGATGAGTAAATATATGTATATATATAAACCAACACATGAACAGTAACTCGCCTCGTGACTCGTGCCAACAAACTTCATAAAGTAGTTGGTTAAATTAAACAAACTTATTCTTCAAACAAAAACGTTATTTACATAAACCAATAAAAATTAAACACACAAAATATTTATGTGTTAAATATTAATAAATATGAGTAATTATTAAGTATATCTGCAAGAGTTGCCGTTGTTGTTAATGTTAATTTTAATGTTATTTTTAATTTCTGTTTTTAAATGGTGGATACCGAGGAGTTGAGCCGAAAATAATTTTAAACAAAAGACCGAGTGCGAATCGTTAACTCGAGTAAACACAACACTCTTTTAAGAGGTTAAAGGACCAAGTAGGGTTAATCTCTTGCCAGCAGACTTTTTTTTTATTTTAACATAAACAGACGGTTCTCTTTTACAAGCTCTTCGCTTCAGCTCATTTAATACCCGTCTCCGTCTTGTTCTTTTGTACATAAAGAGAGCAATAACTCTAGCTCTCTCGACTAGGCTTGTGTCTTATCGAAATTCTTAATTAGAAAATTTTAATTATGTTTTGAGGCTGTGCAAAGGCCAACCGAGCGGGGTTCTTGGGTACGTTGCTAGAGAAAGACAGGTCAGGTTTCACTGGCTCCTGAAGATAGTGGATTTCACTGGGTTGTTGGTTGTTGCTTGGTTATATATACATGTACACATAGATATTGTGTGAGATGGTAACGGTTAACGTCAAGAAATACTAGTAGAAGAAAATGAAGAAGAAGAAGAAGAAGAAGAAGAAGATGCGCGACTATGCAGCGATGGTAAACGAAGCTCTGAAGGCAATTAAGCTGGAGCGTGCCTCGTAAAGAAGCTTCAGGGTTGATGTCTCGCTACTGTACAATATTAAATTTCGACGGTACCTAGAGCTAGTAGCTAGTGATGGTCCTGGTAGTGGTGGTGGTGATGGTGGCAGTATAGATAGTGATCTTTTTCTATATCGACTTCAATTGTGTCCGTGACCAAGTCAAAGTAATAGTAGGAGCAACTTTATGTCGTAGAATGTGAATTAAGATTATAAAAAATGAGTAATTATAAACGTGGAAGTGGTTTCATCGATACCGAGAGCGACAATCGTATCCCCGTAGGCCGGCCCCATTAACTGTTTAACGGACCGCAATTTATTACATTATAAAGTTGTCGCCTATGCTGAGACCAAGAGTCACGGGTTGTTTGACGCTTCACCGACGGCACTAGAAGCCATCAGCTACCCTCAGTTTCTCAGTCGCTGGTGGTGCTTTCTGCTTCCTGACATTTAACGATCGGGAAATTGGTCAAATTTAAAACGAAACCACGGCCGCTATCTACGGAAGTGGATCCAAGCTTATAGATCTTTGGTTTTATTTTTAACTTTATTTGCTGTATTACTTTAAATTTAATTTGACAGTTTATCAAATGACAGATAATAAAGATAATATATGAGATAAGATGAGACGGGGATCGTGTAATAAAGACGTGAGTTATTTCGAACCAGACAATAAGAAAGCGGTTTGGGTAGAATGATGACTCAGAGGATGCAGTTTTAATGTAAGTGTGTGTGGATAAAATGAATGTATGTGTGTACGAAGGTGGTATAAATGCGGTGGTGTAGGTGGTTGGTCGAATCGGGGCAACAGGTCTCCGTGGTCTGGCGTCGTGGCGTCGCGACGCGATGCGAGTAGAATCAACGCCGAGTTACTGGGAAAGCCTCAGTTTCAGCAAAAGTATTCGAGGCACGTGCGCGATTACCTTCGGGAGAGGACTCGTCGTGCGTGACGGGGCCATACCCGAGGGATAGTCGGCGCGCTTGAAAACGTTTGCGATTAGCTTCTATATCTAGCCATACATATATGCAATAGCTTTTTATTTTTTATTTTATTTTTTTTTTAATTTTTTTTCTCCATACTCCGCTCTCGCCACCCAGTGCTTCAATTTCACGTCGCAGACATGAGGAAAAAATTGCATCTTCATCCTTTGCATTTATTATAGAGTAGAGGTACAGAAAAGGAACAGAGTAAAAAAAAAATAAATAAACTCGAGTGTCGCGTGATGGGCTATCAGGAACACTTTTTAATTTAATGTAATTTTAAAAATTAGTTTTTGATGGTACTTGAAGTTGTAATTAATAAATAATTAAGTGTACGTGTCAGCGAGATAAAAAGACCCGTCACTTCAGACTAGACATTATGTGTTAATTTTGGTGATGGACTGTGTGCAAAGGGATGCCATCGAGTCTATAGACACAGAGAGGTCGGAGGTGCCGAATATAAATAGAGGGAGAGAGTGATGGTCGGTAGATTGGTAAAACATGAACAAAGAGATGAATAGATCGATGATCAGGTCGATGAGTAGAGGGTAGAAATCGCGCAACAGGTTTCATTCGCTCGTTCATTGGCATAACGATAGGATTTGATATTGAAAATGGTGGTAGAATAGGCGTCTCTATGGTGGCGGCACCACTGTGCTGCTACCCTGCGTCACGGTCGAATGACTGAGCGAACGAATAAACGAACGAACGACTAGTTCGGCACACGAATATTGGCTAAAAATGTAAATTGCCGTACAGCATCCCTCGCTTCGGCAATGTTCATTCGTTTCTATGTGTCCTCCACCTCTCTCTTACTCAGTGTCGCTGTCCAACGGCTGTGAAGTAATTGAAAACACGCGTCATCTCCGGTCAATGGCTTGCCATCGTGCATCACTCGCTTTTTTCTCGTCACATTTTACACCGCTTCTTTATTCTCATTCTCGTGTGTCTGGTTCTCGCCCGTTATTACTTGTCCCATAATTCGTCACGTACCAGTTAAATATTGCCTTCAATAATATTCTTTGGCATTTCATTGAATTTTTTTCAGCAAAAGAAGCTTTGAAATAGACAAAAAAAATAAATAAATAAATAGAAAGCTAGAGTACAGGAAGTAAAAAAGAAAAGAAAAATAGCAAATGCAATATGGCATTTATGTAACGATTTTAGGTGTGCGAAATGTGAAATAAAATATGGAGAATTTCATCTAGCTTTTTTTTTTTTTTTTTTTTTTTTTCATTTATTCGCACTGCTCTCTCATAGAGGGCAAATACCCGTTCACTCTGTACCTTTGCTTGAGTGGATTTATGCAAGATGCATGAGGCTACAGTAGTAGTCTAAAAGCTAGGGGTTGGAAGAACCCAGAGTGTCCCTTGAATAATATATATCCTACTACTACTGCTACTACTACCAGATATAAAAAGGAAAAAACATAATGCTAAAAAAAAGGGAGATAAAGAAAAAAAGATACCGGTTGACTCGATGACTTGATGTAGAATATATGACTGGGAATTGAACGTTAAAACGTTACTGGTGGTGGTATTGGTGTTAGTATTAGTATTAGTGTTAGTGGTAACAGAATTGCCGTCGACAACGGCAAATCGAGTTGAAATGAAATGGCCTCATGTGGATTAGGTGGATGTTGCACGCGCGGTCATACCACCACTGGTTTGGCGATGGCAACTTGGAAACTTAGATTGCCGTCACGTGGAGTGAGGATGTAAGGACGTAACGTTGCTACCGCAATCTCGTTGACGTCTTTCTTGTCCTTTGTAAAACTTTCATTCTATACCTATACCTATACCTATACCTATACCCTCAAGTTTAAGTAAAAGCTAAAGAGGTCAGCCGGGTCCCTATTGCAAGTGCTAACACTTTGCCAACTTTATATAAATAGTTACACAAAGATATATTCTTATATACATTGGATTAACCAGTTAAATCTGAAGGTAATACCAAAAATCCCTAATCTAAAGCAGCCCTTTTTTCCTCCATGTTAGCTTACTTACTCGGTTGCTCGCTCTCGGTTATTATAACAACAGAGTATCAGAGACTTTAGCTGCTGGATTCACCTGGAACTCACTCACGCACCAGCACAAATCGAGTAATGGATTAATTCTATAATTGGCTGGCGTGTAATGGAGAATTTGTACAGCTATATATGTATATATGTTCATGGTATATAACCTCCAACATGCTTATGGATAACTGTGATGATGGTAGTAGTCCCTCGGCGGAAAGCTACCTACTGTACGAACGATGATATTCTTCCTTCGGTGGGTACATAGCCCACGGGTAGTTAGCGGTGCAGCTCAAGCAAATAGAGGCTATAGTAGTAGTAGTAGTAGGAGTAGTATTAGAGATCCTCTAGGAATAGGCTCTAGATTATAATACTTGTGCAAACTCACGTGATGCACCCAAAGTTATTATAACTAGTACCATACTTTGCTAAGACGTTTTAAACTCATAACTGATTATTAAACATTTGAATAAATAAATAATTTATTATTTAAAAATAACCCAAAAAATCAATCTCTCAATTTTTTATTTATTTTTGTTACAGGTAGGTCAAACTCTTGAGGAGTTTATTTAATAAATACGCGCGACGTGTGACAAACTGCGAAGAACACTCGACAGAATGATGATGGCCAACTTACCTCCCGTTATGCTGCCGGCTTTACATCATGATTATGGGATTCTGGCGTCTACAATGGGTATTAAGGTGAGTTTATTGTTTTATATTACCAGGACAGACATCTTATGGCAATGGACATCCCTAGGGACATATTTTTGCTTTTAGGTCATTGCAATATAAAAAAAAAAAAAAAACAATTGCAATAAAACTCAATGACTTTATACAATACATAGTAATGTAGGGAGGAATTTAAGTAGAATAGGTATGCGTTGCGTCCGACGACGATCGATTAACAAAACTTTTTCTGCAGCGATATTCCTCGTGGAATTGGTGGAAATTTTGTTTTTTCTCGGTGCTCGGATTCGCCACAGTCCAGCTGGCAGGATGCCAATGGACCAGTGAAATGCGATTAAACTGTTTTTTGAGGCCGCTACGTGCTCTTCAACTGCTTTTTAGCGTTTGCGCACACACTTATATGCAGATAGATTTATAATGCACATGCATATAACCTTTACTTTATAGAAGGTATATATTAAATATTTATATATATAGTTGCTGTATAGTTGTTGCATAGTAGCGGCATCAGGTCGAGTTGTGCGCCCCCTCCAGCGCTGATAAAAATACTGATACGTAACTATAAAGCCTATTTGATGCCACAAGCGTGAGCTAACTCTTTCTCTGTATATCTTTTTTTATATTTTTTATGCTCTTCTTTTGCACTGGATAGCAGGTATGATTGCGAGTACTGGTATCAGAGTAGATGAGCCGGTCTTTTTAATATTTTTTTTCTTCCCACTCTTTTGTTCATGGCACGGTACTATACTGCGGGATATTAATTAAAATTCCTCTCTAAATATTCCAACGCCCGATTCTTCTAGGACTGAGAACTTATTTAATTTAGTTTCGTGTCCTGTAGCTGCTACTTGTAGCTCGGATTAAAAGTTAAAAAAATATATTTTAAATATGTAAACTCTCTTGAGTAAGTAAAGATAAAAAAAATTTAAACAAAAAGAGATGATACTTATCACACGATGTTTGAACAAGAAATTTTTATATTAATGCCAACTTCAATCATCATTAATTTTTTTTTTTTTTTTTTTTTAGATTCTAATGTCAAGTTTTTGTTAATTACTCGTAGAAAAATAATTAATTTTTGTTATTTATTTTTCTGTTGACTCGAGTATTCGCGTTATTTATTTAGTAGTTGAATTAAATAATTACATTATTAAAAAGTATAATGATAATAATAAGCAGCAGTTTGAGTAGTAGAATTAAATGTAGAAATAAGTTAAAAGAGAGTATCAAGCAAAAAAATTTAGACGAAAGAAAGAGATGGGTTGTAGTGGTGCGTTGATCTACTGTTACTGCTGCTACTGCTACTGCTACTGCTGCTGGTATAACTACTACTTGTACTATTTCTAGTTATTCCCGTTAAAAATACTAAAGTTTTACGAAAACGGTCTACTCAGCTAGCTCGGTTATTTTGTTCTGTAGATGGAGGAATGAACCGTATGCCTTAGGGGCAATTTAAACGGTAAGTGCACGGCCGCCTCGTGTTCGTTATTGTTTTCTTTGAATTAATGAAACTGAGTGAGGACTTTGCCACTCACACAGTATTTTATATATACATATATATAGTGACAATTGCGTGTGTTGTAACCTTTTAAATTACCGGTTGGAAAGTTTACATACGTGAGTGGTAGAGGTCGATTACTGCCGCGTCTATTTTTGTCCGAGTAACACACGTGCCGTGACACAGTCATGTGTGTTGGTGGTGATAGTGCATTTCGTGTCACAGTATAGTAGCAGCACTGATGAATTTTACTTTTACTTGGTTTTACATCTTCGTTTGCATACTATACATATACAGAGAAAATTAAGCGACACACTGTGACGTTGCGTCCCTTAATATAGCGCTCTGCTATTTTCTCACTATTCCAGCGATACTTCATTAACTTTTAGTATTTTTACATTATATATTTTTTTGCCCGTCAAATTATTATTTTAATTATTTTTTTTTTTTTTTTTATTTACGTGCGATAAATTTTTTTAGTCGACGTACATAATTTTTGACTGATGTAAGAAAATTTAATTAACTTACAAATTATAAATTTTAGCTGCACATTAATTTGAATATTTGATATAATAAATAGATGATAGAGAAAAAAAAAATAACAAAGTAACAAAATAAAAGATAAAATTATTCAGATATTTATTTTTTTTATGCATTATATCCTAGCGTGATTGGCAGACTGAATAAAAGAGCCATTGAATATTTCATAAATGAGAGTGTACTTTCAATACAAAAATCCGTACTTCTTTAAGGTGAATTCACCACCTCATCACTCACTGTCATGTCTCAAGAGGATTCAAAGCCATTGAACTGAGATGAAAAAAAAAATTTATAAAGAAAATAAAAAAAACAAACAAAAAAAAAAATTGAAAATATAACAAATGGTTAAAATCACAGAATTTGAAAATGTAAATTTTCTATCGTTTTGTTTCGAATACTAGCAATTAAACGCCATTCTACAGGTCCTAACCTCATCGCGTAGGGTAGTTTTTACAGAAGCATCCGTGCAAATTTTATTAGCCCCGTTGCTGTGACTAAAACAATAACCATTGTTGGACTTTGGTTGTGACGGTTGTGTGTACGTTTGGACCCGAGAGAATGGGGAGGGAAAGGGAGGGCAGTTTTAGTCGTGGATGGGGTCGCTCTTTGTTTATGAGTCTCGACGAATTGTTGCTCGGTACCGGGAACTAGTATAAGTACACCAAACTCTATACTAAACTCCACATCTACATAACAGATAAAGATCTAGTTTAATTTATTTCAATTAAATGTCTTGTCCAACAAACCATAATTATAAATTAACAATATCCTTCAAAGTATACTTTAAAATTTTTTTTATGAAACCCTTGAAAAAATTTTTTATCTAAAATCAGTCCGACAAATTTTTCTCAAATAATTTAAATAAAATTTTAAAAATTTATAATTGAAAATAAATTTTACTAAAAATTTTTAGCCAAAAAATAAATTGAAAATTTATTAAAAAATTTTGTGACGGAATTATTTTAATTACAGAAAAAAATGAATTTAATTTCAAAAAGAAATTTTGATTTTTTTTTACATGGGCTCATTTTGCCCCACATTTTTTATAGTTGTTAAATTGACATCGAATACTTATTTAAGGATTCAAAAAAAGTTACGTGATATTTTTTTTTAACAAAGGCCATTTTGCCCTTCAGTATTTTATTCATCATCAAATTTCGCTCGTTATTTTACATATCATATTCATTATTTATCATTCTGTTTCAATTATACACTCGCGTGTATTTTTCCTCCGAAAATATTTAACAGTAATTAAAAAAAATATTTTTTTTTATCAACTATTTGTTTGTTTGAAGAAAAATTAATGTTTAAAAAAAGTCGAGAGCCGAGTACATGAATTTTCTTTACCCATCTCGTTGATATATTTTTCCATCAAGTAATTAAACTAATGGAAGAGCGTCGTGACGTTTGTGGGATATGCGAACAAACCAATGCGAGCATCCGTAGCAGCAGCTACGTCGAGTGATCCATTGAAATTGCACAAACGAGTACTTTTTCTTGGCAGTATAAATTTTTGATGTCTATTCTGGTGCGGATTTTTTATTAATGTATTTATTTATTAACGTTATCTATATACATTTAGTTGTTAATTTAACAGAAATCCATTATTTATGTTATTCCTACGTTCACTTGACAAATAACGCGTATGTAATTTGTGGGAATGAAATTCTCATTGGTGAATTTGCTCGGTGTTTCAATCCTCTCATACCTCATAAATATAACCCAATAGATCAAAATCTATTATTGGTTAACTAAAGTGAGATAGCTGTGGAATATCATCGCCAGAGAGTATTCAATATCGATTATTCAACGATTGAGGTATACGATAATCATAGTTTGATGATGAAATAATAATTGAATATTTATTACATCATTTTATAATGTGACATTATTGGGATCCTGATGAAACCGTAGTACTCTGTTCAATGTCTACTTTAAATTTATTGAATTTCATAAATTATTTTATTTAATTTACTGCTATTTAATTACTATTTATGTAATTATCGTAATCTGCTTCATGAATTTATTGTTTCATTGTTTCACTTAAATAACATGATATTTATTTCAAAATACACTGTAAAGAATTTACGGAGTGAACGTGGGGTGAATGATTTTTTATTTATTTAATTCCCTCGGAGTGAATTTCACGTTTCGGAAAATATTAATTATAAAAAAATTACTAATGCTAGTGAGCTTAGGTCTTTGATATTTTGACATTGATATTGAGTACGGAAATAATTACGAGCTCCCTTTCCATATATTCACACGAAATGATTTTTAAAAATTATAAGCAGCTGATAATAAAACTGGAACAAATATAATTCCACTGAGTCATAAACTGTCGTATGACTTACATCAACCATACCACGAGATATCATTTCATATTGTACCGAAATATAAAATATCCCCATAAAAACTATGCTACTATAGCTATTCAATAATTTAATATTTTCACTATGTATTATATATGTGAAATTATAATTTAGTGAGTTACTAAAACATTTTATAAATTAAAATCATAGTATTTGAAGTTTAATTATTAATATCTGAATGAATTATTTATTGAAATAATTATGTTTCTAATTAACAGCTGTTTCTATTAAATATAAATTTATTTAAGTATTAAAACTCCGGAGTGAGTGCGGATTGAAATAAAATCCGTGTCACTCTGAAATCACTCCGCTCATAAAAAAATCTCTATTGACATGTGGAGTAATTTTTTTTTAAACTCCGGAACTCCGAGTGGAAGTGAATTCGGATTGAAATAAAATCCCTATTCACTTTGAGTTCACTCCCGATTTTTTACAGTGTCTAAACAATAATAACTTGAAAATAGTTTAAATTATTGAAGGTTAATATAACTGAGCTAATGAAGAATTCTTTATTTTGTTTATTATATTTTTTAATCTCGTGTATTCATCCAGGAGGAATGTACATTAGTAGTCGTAATTCTGTTTGTAAGAGTCGTCGAAGATTCATCAGCCAGCGATCCACCCAAGTCTCAGGAGCTTCAAAGGAAAATGCTCATGTTCTTGTTGAGTCAAGTGAAAAATTACCCCTGCTTAGCTCGGAAGTACTACCTTACATTATTTTAAACCGTGGAATCGTAAAAGGAAGCATTAAATATAAATATAAATAAAAATAAACATTAATTATTTTTTGAAATCCAATTTTAAATTTTTGTCATTTAAAATATTTATCTCTTGCGAATGAAATCCCGAAGGATTTTTTATTTTTCATCTACCGGAGTCGGTGAATCGTTAATTGTCTATTTAATAACAATAATACTAATCAATTGGCGTTATGAAATTGTTCCAGAAGATCAGGTTTTATTGTTAAGTATAAAAATTTATATGAAGGAAATAAAATAAAAGGCTATTGGTAGAATCACTTTTTCTCGTTTTCTACAGTATTCGAATGAATAGTCTGGAGCTATTATTTCAATGTGCTGTACATACCCAAGTAGTTGTAGTAGTACAAGTAAAGTAGTGCTAGGATAAGAGAAAGAGTGCGTTTGCGTCGTTCAATCGGCAGTTAACCTTCTTCACGAATGTGAAGGCGCATTTGGCGCTACAGTCCGTGGTCTCATCAAATGGAAAATTGAGTCCTCGTACAATTTTAGTGCGGCACGTGTCAGATCCTGCAGAGTACGTTGCCGGTTTTGTGTCCCGCTTTTTTATTTCATTTTATTCTTCCGCTACTTTTTTTTTTTTTTTTTTATTTCCTATTCTCTCTGCGTAAAGACACAAATTCAGTATACTACCGACATACAAAATACAGGTATATCGTATCGTATCGTTAAATCGGTAAAGCAATAATAATAATAATAATAATAATAATAATAATAATAATCATACGATCACAAGACCCGCAAAAGCTTGGTCTACTAAATGCGCGCTTTTGAATTCACATTACCGTAGATGAAAAAGTTTTAATATCACGACAAATATGTTTAAATTATATTATACATAATATATGTTATTTTAATCCACTGCTTAGAGAGTTGTATATATATATGTAGATAATGAGAGTGGAAAGTAGAGGGGATGGGGGAGAGACGACATAGTAGGAAGTAAATTGGAATGGTCCTCGTCTACTAGTCAGTGGACGTGTATACTCTACATCGACGGAGATTTAACCGCGTGAGTCTAATTCAAATGGGGTTTTCATGATGGGTATGAGCTTCATATAGAGAATATATATATGTATCTATGTATCTATGTATGCATGTATACGGAATACCGGATGAAAAGCCCGGGGGTTCCACGCACGAATGTGCACGCGGAATCTTCCTACGCCTCGCTGGACCCACCTCCTCTAATTTCGTTTGCACCAAACAAACAATTCGCTTACAGTCGTATAATTGTTCGCAATTCGATCAGCTAACGTAGTTTAATGCAAAAACTATACATCGGATCATACACACTTTTACTACCAACGTCACAATTGTACACTCGTGGCACCCGCCCACCATTTCGTTAATTGTGCATGCTAATTACGGCTTTTGTGCCTTCATTCAACTAAAAAATTTACAAAACAGTCTAAATTTTAATATCTAGGGTGTTTCTCACTTTATTATTCATCATTGGGAGTTTTTATTGTCTTGTTTCCGTGTTATTGTATTTTACGAGGGATAAATTAATTTTCCTGAAAAGGTTTAATTCTATTTAATTTATCATATTTATACCCAATTTTATTTTGTTCCGAGGAGAGAAACAAATAGGGAAATACCCTAGAAAAAATTGAAATTTATTTTTGAATGACTTTTTTTTTTTTTTTTTAAATATTAACTTATTTTTTTTCGTCAAAGACTTTGAGGCTTTCTAAACCTTTTCACTTGATAAATTTAATCGGCCACGGCTTTATTGGATTTCGGGGATGTGGTTTAGCGGTTGGTAAAGTGCACAAGGACCGTAGGTAGAGTGAAGGGGTGTGTTATGGCCGTCTTTTCGTCAATTTAGTCCAAGTCCTGGCCCTAGCTCTCGTATGTGCAGAAGATAGCTCGCACCATAATTCAACCGAGGTTAATTTTTTTTATAAAAATTTCTCACCACTTGATTATTATTATTATTATTATGATGTTGTGAATAGACTTACCGAGGAGCTATTAGCTCGGGAATTTTTACTGGCGTAATAAAAATATCTCACTTCCAGTAGATCATGAAATTCGGTTGTTTTTTCCTCACCCTTGTCATCATCTGTTTTCTTCATCAAATTTATTTTTATCTCCCGTTTTTTATCTCGCACCTCTATTTTATTTTTATCTCGCTTTTATACATCTATATAAAAAAGTATACATTTAGATTTAGACAGCCGTAGAAAAAGTAAAAGCTCTACAGTACAGTATAAAAATAAGAAAAACCACTGGCGCACTTTCAGCGATCGAGTCTGCGAGCTTGCGATTAAAAACTTGCCGAGCTATTGTACAAGCCCTTACATTCTTACTTCACTTTCCCCTTACTGCCAGATACTCGTATACTTATTTCCTTCCCAACATTCGGTTCTCCGAATCACGTTTCCCTTCGTGGATATCACAAATTCTTCACGTTCTCTCGCGTGTCTCTATATATTTATTTATTTTTATTATTTTTTATTTCCACCCTCTTCGAAATATGATTTTGTATCATATAACAATTTTCCATGTTTTTATTTTATTTTTATACAATCTCATAAAAATATAATTTACAATATCAATTTATAAAATTATATTTATTTACATAAATCCCCAATAAATTTATTTTTACACTTTTTTTCTTTTCTTAACCCAATAAAATTATCGCGTTAAAAAAATTTTTATCACTTAAAAAAAAAATGAAAAAAATCCATACAGCCAACAGATTAAATTTAATCCGTTAAACATATGTTTTGTGTGGTACAAGTACTATATAAATACAAATAGTTGCCGAAGGAGGTAAGGAGTGAGTGCAAAACTGGACGTGTAACTCTTGAATGGTCACGTGTACACATCCATACAATACAATATACGTCAGTCTATATATATATATGTATAAAGGGATGCCTTTTCCGGGTTGAAAAATATCCGAGTTTGAATCTGCTGACCTCAAAGTACACCTACATCACAGTGTGTACTTGGCTCGAGTATCCTCTTCTCCCATTTCTGCTCCCATTCTTACAACACGCACACATATTATACAAATAAAAAATATATATTGTGTATGATATGTGGGAATCACGAGTGTGTGCGGACGGGTCATTGAGTGTGAGAGAGTAAAAATACTTTGAAGACGAGGAGAGTATTAGCGGCAAGTGAGAATGAGAGATAGATGTAGATAGAAGAAGGTTTGTAATTGGTCTGCTGGGAGTAGAAAGCAAGTATACCGTAGATCGCGCGTTTTGCTACACGTCGGATACGAAATTTAGTCGAGGGAAAACAGTAATATTTCTTACTCACTCTGGTTCGGAGATGTAGAGATGTAGGGGATGTAAATGTGGGAGAGAGAGAGAGAGAGTAAATGAGAAGAGAATTTGAGAGACGGTGGATTGTTAGAGCGTCGAGCCAATCTCTCATCCCCTTCACACATCCCTCATTCGCTACATTCGAAAGCTGTTGAGTTCCACCAGCACCAGCATCACCACTAGCCTCAATTCTTACTCTCAGTGTTTCAACTGCCCCCGGTTTTCCCTATTACGTCTTTCACTACGGTCACTCGGGACTCTGAATAAATAAAGAGCGCTTCTCGTGTTCTCGGCTCTCAACAAATAAAAGGGGAAGGAGCAACCAACAAGAATAAGAATAAGAATAAGAATAAGAAGAAGAAGAAGAAGAAGAAGAAGAATAGGTGTAGGATCTTGCTGGCAGACGAGTCATGTATCAAGGTCTATTACCCATGACAGTGCAACTATTGGTTTTACCTTCGTTAAGTAACTAAAATCTATTGTTTACCTTATCCATTATTAAACTAATCATTTTATCTAACACTCACGCTTGTTTTCCATTAATTCCACTTCTCTTTCACGCATCAATACTTTATCTGATGACACTGGTATATATTTTTCAGTAGTAATTGAAGTGCGCTTCATTACATCCAGGCTGTCTGGATGATCCTAAGGGATTACTAAAAATCTATCGCACCAATGTCACCATTGACATTATATTTTTATCAATCCAATCCTCGTTTTTAGACTCTAGAGAATTTAAATTATTTTTTTCATGTTTTCGCTGCTCTATCTCCGTGTTTCCACGTCAATTTATAAATTATTAAAAGCACACTCAACAATATAGATTTTTTTACTACCGCAATTTAAATCCGGAAACTTAAAAAAAATGAAAAAAACTAAAAATACATGTATGATTTATATCCATAAATATTTAAAGCTCTAGTATAATAAAACATTTTTTAATATACTGGAAATAAAGTATATATAAATTAAGCTAACTGCTAATCGAATTATTTTTAGTCTTGATTTCCAAGTGAGAATTTGCAAATGCATATCGCTAAGAGGCACCTGGTGGCTCTTAAGAAGACCGAATTTAATCCCAAGGCGTATCGCAATTTCACGATCTGCATACTGCTTACTCGAGGGGTAATTTGTCGAGATCCCGGTTGCTTCTGAGAAGTAGTAGCAGCCGTAGTATAATATGTAGTAATAGTAAGAACCAGCAGTGGGTGATTCTAATATTAGCTTGCCGCATTAACACCCATTTCTATCTGCTGTTAATTCCGATTACTCCGCTTGGTTAACATATTATTTTATTATCAATTTGTCAAACATCACACTCGCGTATGCAATCTGCCTCGACATTTGCGCTCCTGTCATAACCACAACCCCAGCTACAAATACAATTATAACTCTTTTATATCCATATATGTATACATAAAATAAATATATACCGGTTGTAAATGTGGCATATCTAAGTACATATTATACGCGAGCTTTGTTCCGGATCGGTGGATCTAAAATGTCGTTATTCCCTACACGAACGATAGGCCGAGTCATTCGTTTACCCTGGGCGAGAATTAATGATCTCAAAAGTTTCTTCTTCTTCTTCTTGTACTTATTCTTCTTGGAGGACATGCATGGTTTCCTCACAAGCAAGGAAATTTTGTCGTTAACTTGGTGGTTCCCCGACAAGTTTCTTCGGATGGTTTCCAGTCGCTCGACACACTGGAGGGCAAACGAACGAAAACTACTACTTACCTACTACTGTGTGATGCTGTAAAGTGAGGGACATATATTTGGTAGATCGACGTCTCGTGGGAACGTCTTCAACCCTCTTTGGCAACTCGAGCGATGGATTAATTACGTTACTCCAACAGTAACTGTGCTCTAAGTACACATCCAGAGTTACGAGTTTGCGAATCCGTCATTTTATAAAAATAAATAAATAAAATAATATAAAGTTTATTGGGGTATTTTTTTACATTGCGCGAAATGAGGCCGAAAAAATAATTAAAAAAAAAATAATGGTTTTGATGAAAGGTCAGAGTGTGAGAGGAATCGAGCGAGAGAGAAAAAGAGATGGTTGTCAAGCCTCTCGTCTGTTTCCTGCTTGCTACTTGACGCAGGAACGAAGTGATTACGTCCGAAGAAGCCTCTTCCGTTTTTTTTTATCCCTCACCATCATCAGGCAGCGAGAGCAATCTCCGTTTAGAACAAACACTCGTAACTTTTTCCCCGCTAAATCACGTCCAAAGAATAAGGGTTAATAATCACGCCGATCCAACTTGGATTCATTTGGCCCATAATTTTTTATAATCCCCGAGCCGGAGCTGGCTCGCCCACGCTACTGCCGTCAAACAACTTCGCATTAGTTACAACACATACACACACAGGCACAAAATATCAGAGTATATAAAGAGGAAAAATTCGAGCTATGTAATGTAATAATAAAAATAAAAATAAAAAAAAACTAAACAACCCAAGGAAAGAAAAAGAAAGTACAGAAATATAAGAAAATCTTGCATGGGCTCAGAATCTGTAGAGACGGGAAAGTTTCCTTCTCGTAGTCACAACTCCGGTTAAAAAAATATTGCAAAGCCAGTAGAAAGAAGCGGTGAATAAAAAGTAGAGGAATTATTAATTTCTGAGCGGGTGGAGGTGTAGGATGAGATTGAGGAGATTGTAGGCTCGCCCTGTAGGTCGTCGTCGCAGTCTTGGTCCTCATCCGTGTTGTACTCGATGACGTCTGTAATAGACAGAGGCCGCTTGCTCTCAGCTCCTCGTCGCTTTGGTGAGAAAGAGACAAAAAAGAGAACGGAGTACGAGTTGGCTGGCAGAGTCCATACCAAACAAGTGAGAAAGGGCTAATTTTTTAGTCGGCTGGTAAAAAGGGACGGATTGCGCGTGGGTCGCGGGATACTGCTCGAGCGGCTCCACTTGGCTGCTCAAACTCGGCTGTACTCTCTACTCTGTACAGTACTGAGACTCAAGCTTGCTCGGATGTACTCGGAATGGAATGAAAGAGTGCGAAACGCGGATGGGAGGGTGAGAGGGTGATTGTAGAGCGAGAGGTTTAGGAGCCAGTTGAGTAACAGAGAGGATCCATCAAATATATATATATATATATATATATAAACGTGAATACGGATATCACAAGGGACGCAGACTCGGGTGAGCTCGGCCGGCTTCGCGGCGATTGGCTCGTACTTGATAAGTGGGGAAACGCGTTTGAAAGCCGCGTCCGCGGCCCACCGAGCGCTTCCTCCTTACAGCTTGCGAGATCCGTCAGTTGTGTCAAGCTAGGCGATCGAGTAGGACGCTTTTTAATCGTTCCACCTCCAAATCTATCTCCCAACCGCCCGCCTGTTTGCTAAACTTGAACCGGAGCCACGCGCGCACAAGTCTCATATTTATTAATATTATTTATTTTTATTTTTATTCTCATTACTATCATCGTTTAGTAATAATATTTATTACTTCAAATAATATATCTATATATATAAATATATATTTTTATATATATGTATATATATATATAATGTTATTGATTGGCTGATTTTACCAATCTGCTACAACTTCCCGTGGTCACGTCACTATCACTAAAAATCGTCGTCCACCGTCATCCCGAGCTGTCATCATCATCATCATCGCCGTCGCCGTCACACTCACTAACTACACTAGTCTTGTCCTATGCTACAGCAAAACCAATAAAAATAATAATAATAATAGTAAAAAAAATATAATTAAAAGTAATAAACTAATTAAGAAAAAATAAGTCAGCGAGGGTAGTGCGTGCACATGTGAGGACAAACGTCTGTGTGGGTGACGTGAATAGCTTGTTGTTGTTTCTCTTAATAACTGAAAGACAAGTCGCGTGTTCCATGTAATCACGTGTCACGTCTCAGTCCTGCTGGACATTGGTTTGAGTAATCGGACGCTAAAATTACAAAGTGGAAAACCGGACACACGTACCATCATCAGGTTACTACTGATTACTCTCTTCTCTTTCTCTCTTCCCGCTCTGTCTATCTATCTCTTCCCTTGCTCTAGCCCTAGCCCTCGATCTTTTTCTCTCAAGCTGTTCTGGCTGACATTTTAAAACCATGTGTGTAGTGCGGCTGTAAATAATTTTTTTTAATTGACATTTATTGACTATGAAGCTCGTTTAAATGTTACATCATGAACAATAATAACAATAATAATAATAATAGTTATTACAATAATAAATAATAATAATTACTATATCGATATCATACCAATTGAGTATTAAGTTAATTAATTATTTGGCTACAAGAGATTTGCGTCCAAGACAATCAACGGTATCACGTTTTTTAACTTTCAAAAAAGTTATCACGTATACTTATACAATTACTGTATGATATATAAATAATAACCTATAGATAAAATCTAAATATATAAAATAATTATATCAATAATAATTAGAAAAATAATTTAGAAAAAACTTACGTGAAAATGTAATGATAAGACGTCGCCTCTACTTTTGCATCGCCTGCTATTTTTCCGTAAGCGAAAAATAAAATCATATATATAAAGTACATATTACTGTAGGTTTATACCTACGAATAAATTTGCACACATATTTATGTACTGTACTGTAGCTCGAGGAAAAGTTTTAAGAGAATAAAAAGTTTGAGGATAAAAAAAGTTACGGGGCCATAAAATCACTGATTTTATTTAATTAAATCTGTTTGCCCGCGTAATCGATATCTCAAATAAAGTTTATCTGTTTGGGTAAAGAGTCTTGTTCTTGTCACTTTCTATCTGGTGTATTGAGTAGTGAGCGCGTGGTCTCATTTCCGAGTGACCTTGCATTGGCTGCCGAAGGACAAGTAGAAGAGTGAAGAGAAAGAAAGAAAGCTGTACGCGCAACCTCGTGACAATCATTTATCAGTGTTCCCAGGTACCTTCACCACCGACAAGCTCAATTGCACGTACAAAAATTTATTATTTATCACCATTATCATTATTTATTAATGACATTGATAGAAAAAATTATACGTAGATAGTAAACGTGTTAATAAATTAACACGCGTGTGTGCACATATCTTACCAAGGTAACGTCAAAATTGTACCTACGCCGTTTCAATTAAATCATTCGTGATCAACGACAGCACACATTTGTTGCTCGTTATAAATATTTATTATTTAGAAAAAAAAAAAAAACAAATAGAGATCACACTCATATCAGAACTCGTATTTTTTAATTCAACTCTAGTCTTGTTACTGATTTTAATCCTAATCATAATCAGGATCTGTTGTTTGTGCGGCGTTACGAGGAAAAATAATCTGACAGACAATCATTTAAAACGCTCACTTAAATTTGTAAATAAAATAAAATAGAAGAGTTTAAGACAAGTTACTGACGAATGTCTGATTTGAATAAATGATTTTAGCTTGTACGCTAGATAAAAGATTAAGTTGACGGAGTTTTGAGAAAGAGAAAGAGAGAAATTTACTGTAAAGTTTGTGTGATAAACACAAAGAAAGAGCTGAAGATTGCTTTGTCTTTTACCGGGACAGGGTTTTACGGTGAGACGTAAAAGGACAGGAGAGAAAGAAAGAGAGAGAGTAGGGCAAGGAGAACAGGCCAAGGCAAGGATTCTTGGGCGACTGTACAGCGACTTTGGCAACAGCAAGCTGTGGTGGCAAACAACAAGTGGACCACCTCGAGACTCAAAAGTAAGGATAAATTTAGTGGATAATCTGCGGCAACAACAGCAGCAGGTCATACCGTTGCACAGTAGACAGTTGGACGAGTGTGCAACAAACGTCGCGGGAATTGCAGCCCTATTTAGAACACGGGCGCTATTTACCCGCGGCTATAATCATCACCAATATCAATATCAGTATCAATATCCCAGCCAGAATCATTATCAAAATCAGTACCATACTCGTGGTCAGTACAATCCGTCATTTGTCATCAGTAAGTTAGAATTCGGCGAGCACGACGACGTGAACGCCGCCGAAAGAGGCTCTACCGCCATCACCACGTATTTTCATTCGTACTCGTTTGTGCCGGGAGGTGCGGTACCCCTGCCACCGGCCCTGCACTCAAATCACCCTAGTTTCACCGGCGGTCATCACTTGTTCGGTCAGCAGGGCTGCAGTCTCGCCTGCACCTGCACCTGTACCTGTACCGCGAGCATCGTTTCTGCCGCAGCCGCGGCTCATCATCCTCAATTACATCAGCATCATCGTGCCCTTGGCACGGCTTCCTCCGCCACGGTTCTCCTCCAGCCCGTTGATCAGATCAAGGACGCCATGGTGAGCAATATTTATATTTTTAAAACCATACAAACTCTTACTTTTTATTTCCTCATAAATTTCATTCCCAACTTCACCAGTAAATATTCATCCTCAATTTTTTATGCTCGTATAAGTATATACTTTTTGTTGTTGCAATTGATGATTTAAGACACCGAAATTATTCTTTTTTCATCGCGATAACTCGGGTTTTCTCGTTGTTTATCCACTTACTCTACTGTAACGTAAAAGTCTTTAGCGTAGATGAGCTTTTGCCAGTTGAGAGTCTATTGGATCTTGATCTTGATGTGTAGCCGCAAGTCAAAACCAAGTCAAGCTGAGCTCTAGTGTGGATCTTGAGACAGCAGTATCTTTAATCGGTGTAGAATCGACAGGTGTTGAATGATTGAGACGAGAGATTGAGACTAAAAGAGTTTCCTTAGAACGTGCTAAAGTATACCAAACATTGTTACACATATATATAGATAAATATCTATATATATGAAAATAAATATTACTAAACTGTTTTACAAATCGATTTAGTTTGTTTTATTATTTTTTATTATTTGTTTCCACTGACAAGTTTAAATCGCAATCTTGTTCCGCTGAGACCAGCAGAGTCCGCAATGAGTGTCTTGCAATTAGCAACGCTTCTAAAGTTATCGTTATCTTCATCTCACTTTCTCTTTTTCTCTCTCTTATATTATTCCCCAACTCTCGGATATTTCTCTCATTTTATTCCATTCTCAATTTCCTCTCTTTTTCCTACTCGGTTAACTCTTGAGCACTTTATCTCACCCGCTCTCGGTTTTATCTTATCTGTCTATCTACCTGGTGTCTAACTCGTCGTCGTTCCCGTTGTCGCAGCTACTCGGCACTCTACGGAAAAGATTGCACAGGCGTCATTTGAATTCACAACGCGGCGTGCGCTCGACGTCACGAATTTGCAACTTTAACGACGGATTTGCAAGCGCTTAACATCCGTTAGTAGAGCAAATTGAGAACATCCGAGGATCTTTGGTACATTGAAAAAATTATTATGATGCTACCGGAGAAATGACTAGTCATAAAAAAATAAAATTTATACTACAATTAAATAGTAATAATAATAATCCATTAAATTATATACTACTCAAATACTATAATTCATTTCATGCATGAATAAATATATCGTCACACTTTAAAAAGTTTGGAGTAAATTCGGAGTGATTACGTATTTTATTTAAATCCTAATTCTCTCCATCACTTTGCGTACGGAGTAAATAGGGAGTTTACTTTTTCACCTGAGTGATTTCGGAGTGATCTGGATTTTATTTCACTCCGATTCAAAATTTTAATATTAAAATAAACTCCCCCGGAAGTGAATTTCACTCTAAAGGAATTAAATAAATAAACATCCGCTCCGCATTCACTTCGCTAATTTTTTTACAGTAAATTTACTAATTAAGTATATAATAATATAATTTATTATAATTAATGTGTACGAGTGATTATAAACGATAAATATTAAAAAATGAAATAAAATATAAATTGCTGAGACTCATTGGTAACGCGTCGACATTGTCTCTTAGGACTCATGAGAATCCCCTTTTACTCAAGTAGTAAGAAGACTTTTCAGGCTTACTCAGTATCGAAGATTAATTCCTCGGGGATTTAACTCCTCGGCAACGTGAGTTAAAGCACCTAGACTACGAACACGGCAATAAAAAGAATAAAAGAATATTAAAGAAAAGAAAAAGAGAAAAAAAAAATTGAAAATAAAAATAAAACGATACCGTAAATGCCACGTGAATGGATCATTAGGTGCGAGGAATCAAAGTAGCAGCAAAAGCTTCATGAGAGTTGATAGCTGACTTGAATATGACTTTACATTCTCAGGTAGTGTTGGTACAAGTAGCAGCAGTAGTAATGATAGTAGTAGTGGTTATGCTTATTTCTTATTCGCTGGTCTTTTTACGCCTACTCAAAGCGACGTCGACGTCGACGATACGACTACTAGTGCGGTTCGAGAAGGAAGATGACTGCGATGACGGGTAAAGTGTCGTCATTATCACACTTGAATTATTTGTCGACAGGCCAAATCACGGCAAGATGAGTAGTTACTGTTCTCTATCTATTATACTCTCCCATGAGAAATTTACTCATTGTAATGTAACGTACTGTTACTGCTATTGCCGGTACTCTACTCAGCTGCTAGACTGTTTCTACAGCAGCTATACTGCTTTGCTGAAAACTAACTCTCTGACGAGTTAGACGTAAAGATTCACTCTGTTATATGCTGTACGTTTGCTGTAACTGCTTAGCTTAAATGTTCCGAGATAAATTTTGGACATACGTTGCATACTCAGCCACTCGGGAATTTAATTCACTGAATTATTCCAAGTAATGTACGTTGAGAAATTTTATTCGTCAAGAATGACGTTTTCCCAAGGTATATAGAATATTTTCATCATACGGGTTTATGTTAAACTTGTAATATCCTGTAAAATACTTAATTATTATTATTATTATTATCATCAAGTTATTTACGAAAATATAAACAAGTATTTAATCTGAGATAGTAAATAAATTCAATAGACGTGGGTTAGACGTGCAAATATTACCTCAAAAACGGGAATGAAGACAGACGGAGATGAAATGTAGTGATTAAAGATAGAAACCCTTTGAGAGAATTAATTGTCCGCACGCAAGGGCCGGCTCGGTTAGCACGGAGGCCAAGGAAAACCACATGGAAGCTCATTATGTATCACACATTAATACATCTCCGAGTTTGCTCAAACGCGAATTATGGTGGAATACAACCGGTGTATTTAGTAACTGGCAAGAAGGTCCATTGTGGTAAGTTAAATTAGGTCGAAACGCGCGTATCCTCCGTTTGTCTTGCCGCATAAACCTCTTTGGTGGTTCCGGGTTTCCTCGACCCGCTCAAACATTCAAATGTACACAACTTTACCGGACTAACAAAATTATACATAAAAACAGTTAAATCCTTATTCTCAAAGCTCATTTATTTTTAAAACATTTCTCGTCATTTAATTATACTCTGCCGCATCGCACGACCACCACCAGACATTACCATGTCAGATGACAATTTAAACTGTCAATTAAATCTCCACCGTCGTATAACTTATTCACATAATATATATACATATATATTTATAAGTGCTA
Source organism: Microplitis deprimator (assembly GCA_964016945.1). Classification (NCBI taxonomy): domain Eukaryota; kingdom Metazoa; phylum Arthropoda; class Insecta; order Hymenoptera; family Braconidae; genus Microplitis; species Microplitis deprimator. The sequence continues at coordinate 4,297,665 of OZ024710.1, read as the reverse complement.
TCAATAGCAAAATTTAAACTGTAGTAACCCAGTTCACCAGAGTTCAACAAACTCTCTTATCTGTGTTATAAAATTTATCAAAATTAAAAATTTCATACATTCATTATTTAATTAATTGCGGTTAAATTAAACCCACTAATCGCAGTGCGCTTTTGTTCTGTTCATTTACTTTTTTGAACTGTTGTAATGACGACAGTCATGTTGTGGTACATATTACATATACATATATATTTTAGCAAAGTATACGCATTTTAGGAGTAATATAGACAGTACTCTGTTCCTCATATATATATGAACTCATAACATTCGGTATATTATAGAGAAAAGACTTTCTTCCTCGCCCAAGGCGCTCTCTCACTCACTTACACTCTCGTCCGCTTCGGCAACTTCCGAGCTTGCGGCTCAACTCGACTCGGCACGTATCTAATTACCTAATGACGTTAGTTAGAGTCAGATAGCTGAGGATTCACCTTGAGTCTCACACCAGTGGAACTGAGCTGAGCTGAGTAGAACCAAGCATTACTACTTATACTTATACACTATATATAATCCAAGCATGGTTGTTACAGAATGTCGGCGGTATGTTCTCTATTTCATTTTCCTCTCTCGTGTGCACACCATCCTCATCAACATCTTCTTCCCCGTCCTCTTACTCTTCCTTATTCTCTTATATATATATATAAATATAAATATATAGAGAGTACAGTATAAAGCGGCAGCCTACCCTAGTCTATCTCATTCATTCTCTTTTTTCGTATTCACGGGTCCACTTGAAGCCTCGGTCTCGTTACCTGGTCATCCCTTGTTTCCCAGGGACTTGTGCTCGAGAAATAAAACACGCGCTTTACGCCCGTGTAATTAGGAAAACTGAACAAAGAATCCAAAGAATTTTGTGCACACCCAAGTCGTAGTTGTACGTCGGAGTAATACGAGTAGACAAGTAGTAGTTGTGCTCGTTTCACTTGGACTCTTTTCATCCTCAACTACTCGTATATACCTCTCAATTCAAAGGTCTACGAGTCTTTAGACACTTAAATGCATGGTGGGCAAGCTCGTAAGCTCGTCGACGAGTCAAAGAACTCGGTTTTTAAACAAAAAAACTGATAAAAACAAGATTAAATAAACTCAGAGGTTTAGAAACTCGCGACTTCAACTTTCTTTGTATACATTTTTTTTTTTTTTTTTTTACACGTTTTAGTTGTACTTGGGGATGATCGTCTATTTGCAAAAGTTGTTTTCTTGTTGCGAATGGGCACCGATGGCAGGTCGTTACGCCACTGCTACGGAATTACGGTGCGGTACCGAGCCGTCAAGTTCATATTGCCGGTTTCCTGTCATTAACGTACCACCGCATTCAGCCAGCGTGCGTGTTGGCTTTAATATAAATATATATATCTATATATTCATGTGTATCACACATCTACGCTCACGTCAATTGTATAGGTGATATATGCGTGTATTGAGTTAGCTGGAGCGTATCAAAATGTATGTGTATATATATATATATATATATATATATATATATATATATATATATATATATATATTTCTATCCGCACTCTTGTACCGATGGATGTATACTTGTACGCGTGCTTCGTTGTCTATTTGCGTCAGTTAATCCACCGCAGTGTTGGCGACGTAAACCCATCAGTTTATCAGCTCGAGGATTGTGTGATCCTTCACCGTCAACGACTAATCGGGTTCCGAGATATCCGATTCATTGCTGTACTTGTCTAGTGAGCTATTGAATCTTCCGGGATAACGAAAAAAAAAGTCTATATATATTTATATAGAGATAACTCTTGAGAGCCAATAGCGAGTGGAGCGTTTCATTATTTTTTTTTCATTATGATTTTTATTCTCCCGTTATAATATTTTTTTTTTTCTTCAATTATCGATAATGGTGGTACTCGAAGACGGGGACACTGCAGCAACAAGTGAGTAAGGGACACTACTTGAGAAAATTGTTAAGAATACGAGGTAGATCGAGTATTATTCCTTTTCAAAAGATCCTCGAATACAAAAAAAATATGAGATTTAAAGGTTTTTCCTCTCCGTCTCCTTTACAACTTGTAAAAACATCAGTAGTTTTATTTTAATGTCATTTCGAAAAGATTTATTATTCTGGTTTTAAATTTTCATTTAATTTTTATTGAGACGTTATTTTAAAACTTTCAAATCCGGTTTTTTTTTTTTTTTTTTTTTTTTTTTAACTAAAATGAATACATTACTCTTTGAAATTCTTATTTTAATAAATACATACATTTTTATCTCATAAATTTCGATGTAAAACATGGGCACATCCTGCGAGGATTTATTTTATGAATAAGCTAATGAAATTTTCTAACGAGTATAAAATTAGTTTCAAAGATGAAAGGAGAGTTAGGAGTCTAGAAAATGAATTCTTATCGTCACGTAGATAGATATGATCCAGTTTTACGTAGTAGATAAAATTTTTACTATAGAAGAGAAGAGAAGATTGTTGCTACCGATAGCCTGTTGATCTTACTTAACTTACACTATTCTGCCAAGTTGTACGACTGCCTTCATGGGTTTCACAAGGTGGTAATGGGTTCTTAATCAACTGCAGAATCTTGATTAAAGTACATCAAACAGACAACCTAGTCGCTTGCTTGATAAATTCACCTTCAGGATAAAGATAAAAACAACTTTGAAAACAGAAATGAAAATATATATAAAGAAGTAACTAAGCGTTAAGCATTTCTTCTTCCTCTATTTCAACGTTTTCCGTAACAAAATATATATATGTATATAATATCAGGTCGGAAAAAGGACGAGGGAGCGACACAGAGTAGAGGACGAAATGTTTTTCAGCTGTCACATTAGCACGACAGTCACGCTTACTGTGCCAAGCTGTAACTTTCTTCGTTGGGACTTAAAACAATCATCCGGTGTGAACTTTTAAAACTTTCCTTCTCTGTAATAAGTATTACACCCGTAATTTATTATTTTATTTTTTTCCTATGCTGAATTAAATTAATTTATTCAATCAAGCTAATAAATAAATCACATATTTGAATTGAAAAAAATAAAAAAAATAAACTAAATTACAGAGATAAAAATTTTCCATTAAACAGAAAAAGATTTTATAGAAGGAGTTTTGTTCATTTTTGTTGCAATAGTTTACGACAATAATATTTTCAATTTAGTGTCGAGTTCTCAAGTTGCTTGTACAGAATCCCCTCATCGGGAACGCGACAATGACATCAACAACTGTCTCATCCTATCTTTTCTCACTAGTCGACGTCAACGGAATTAGTGTTAGAATGGAATAAACTCGGTAATCCTACTGGATAACTATTGGTCGTAGTTGAATCCTCTTTAGCAACCCCATTGAACTCGCCTCAATGAAATCCAATGAAATCCCCCCAGTTTCCTCGTCGTCGTCTTCATCGTCTTCGCCATCTTCTTCTTCTTCTTCTTCTTCTTCTTCCTTGATGTGGTATCAAGAGACTTCATCTCAGAGGTTTCACCACGTCACCACACTGGGATGTGAAATACCGCAGTGGTAGCTCTGCCAGTAGTTTAATACTGTTAGAGTCCATCGTAAGATTCGCGATATCTTTGATACCATATACATAATACATAAATAGTTTTGAGTAGAATCAGTTGCTGGGGAGTAGAGAGCAGTGTATTGCCAAGTTTCGATATTGATATCACATGAATAGAAACCACCACCAGGTTCGACTATAAACTGTGATTGAAGTGCTCAGAGAGATCTATCCTCCTCGGTTTCCTACTCTGATGCTTCCGCACTACCACAACTAGACGGCTAGCTAGCGAGTTGTTCTGCTCCAGCTGTGGCTTCAGCAGCAGCAAAATCGAGCTTAAACACGAGGAGATATGCATAAATGCGGTATGGCTGGGATGTTGCCAGCGTCCAATAAAAACCACTCGTAAATCTTGTGGTATCGATCGTTGGTCGTTGGTCGTTGGTCCTCGGTCAGTTGTTGCGTAGAGCTGCGTGTTCGTGATATGAAATTGCAACTGTAGACATGTGGAAATGTTTCAGCGATATCCCAGTGGACGTTGTTACCCAGCGACGAGGGCCAAGCTATATTAGAGCTTCAACTGCCTTCTCTTCTGCCTGAATATTGCACGGCTATGACCATCTGAAAATGTTTACACATATGTATATATGTACAATCACTCGGACGTGTAGAGCGTACGGCTGTTGGTTTAATGTGCGTTTGCATGCAGGTGGATGCAAGTATAATATTACAGAGGTGGATGTTGCCCATAAAAATGGGTAGAAACGGCAAGCTGTAAAACCGGTTGAAGGCTGCTTCGTCCGAGCCACGTGGTGGATAACATCGCCCTAAAAAGTAAAACGAGCTGAGTGCACATTTGATGCTACTGTGTTCTGGTGCTTCATTTTCAGTACAATTAATTCTACTTTACTGCTCTACCTTTACTTGCTGGATCATTACTGAGTGCGCACATCTTGCTGGTTGTCTTGATGGATTACGGCTAGACACTACAACAAAAGTTAACTACTTATTGTTTTATCGCATTGTTTCCTTTTTACAACCAGTTTAAAAACGTCAAATTAAATTTTTTTTCTACAACCGATCAGTCGGTTTTATTTTTAAACGTGAAAATACTGCGTTAAACATCATTGAATATTTAATTTAGATCGCACAGCTCATACTCAAGTATGGACTTCCATTGTATGGAAATTTTCTTTGAGTATCCGTCAACAGGTTGCTGAGAATTCTGTTTTAATTAACGCCCAACAAATAGTATGAGAGATAACTCCGTTATGAACCCCCCGCAAGTACAACATGATAGTAGACAAGCACACCAACAAAAGCACTACAGAGCAAGCAGAGTAGTGAGAAGTTTATATCCGTAGTAGCAGCAGCACCAGCAGCAATAGCAGCGGCGAAGCTCGATAGTCGCACATTTACCGCAGCGGTAAAGCCACACCAAATGGCCTTATAAATCGGTTGCACAAGTACAACTATCCACAGCCTACTACCACCACTACTAATTGCTGGCATACTATGTTGTGTCACTAAATAAATTTAGTTATACTGTATATATATACTTGCAAGGTGGATACTGTCTATGTATTGCTGTAAAGTACATGAACTTACACCTACACACACATCTAGGCTGATGACGTTGACGGTTAGGATGCCGTGCGACGACGACATCACCACCTAGTGTAGTATAGTTTAGCAGTAGGTATATGTGGCATACCTCGACCTCAAACGCCCATTTATAGCGTAGTGACGAGGACGTGAGACGGTATAACAGCAGAACCAGTACCAGCAGTTGAATACCCCCGACAGCGTAACTTTGCTCCTAAAGGACGTCATGTACTTTAACGTAGACGTGCGGACACTTTAGTTGTTGTTAAGTTGACGCATGCCCCAGAGATGCGTGATAACATTTAACCACAAGTCAAGAAAAAATTTTTTTATCGCCATCTTTTATTCAACTTTAAGATTAAGGTACATAGCTTGATATATATATATATATATATATATGTATGTATGTATGTATGTATGAAAAGACAGTAGCTAATATGCAATGAGCATTTGCCAAGAGATTTGCGTATTATCAAGAGCAAATGTAACTTGTGAGTGAGCTAGACGTTATAGTTGTCGACGTAAACTTTCATACGCAAAATTCCCTAAAGACGTGCTGGTATATATGTATATTTATATATATATACGTGTGACAATCGACTATGCATCAGGCGAATTCCAAGTCGTCACGAACGAATAGCAAAGTAGATAGAGATTCAGAGCTACGCTGTGAAATAGTACGTCAGTGAGTTTATATAAAAGAGAATGCATCTGAGATTGTATATTCTTATAGAATAGCGGTGGCGGTAGTGCCAGTAGAAGAAACACCTGAGGATTCTCTTTAAAAGTTAACTATTTTTATTTGCATTATCAAGTTTTAAATTTAACGCAAGCCTGAAGCTGAGATATTAAAGCAGTTTTGAAACTGCTGGAATTTTTTTATTTACGGCGACACCCAAGACGACGACGAGAATGATGATGATCATGGGCAAGAATAAGTTAATGATGATGACGACGTCTCTAGATGATGTGCTGGTTCGTAAATGTTGGGTTGTGGCTCCAGGCAGCACACACAGGTCGGTTTTAATTAGAGCGTGCATTGGATCCGACGACGTTGCTGCGCACCACCGGAACAGGCTCTTCGATTAAATTATTAATTAACGCTCTCTTGGAAATACCGCACCACACACGCGTTTACCAACTCTCTCTTCCTCTTTTCCCGGTGTATACACAGATATTATTCACACACATGGCCAACATACACACAGGACATTGTGGCTCGTGTACACCCTCTCGGTTGGTCTAGGGCTCTAGCCAACGATTTATGGGGAGTCGATAGACTACTCTTAAGCATAGAGTACTGGTACTACCAGACGAGACGAGGAGAATACTGGCGTTGAGTTTCAGAGCCTCATGTATCCAAACAAACCCGCGAGCAAGTGAATTTTGGTTTTGCCAGTTTGGACCACATGAGAGAGTAACATATACGTATACACTTATCCTTTGTCGGTGGTACTGCTGGTTCCACTGCCTTCACTATCACTTGTACCGCTACTTCTAATAACTTTTACCTCAAAACCCTCGACTAGTCTTTCACATGGATTAAACTTTTCAATGAACCCAATACGTTGTAACTAAAACGTTTCTCATTTAGTTAATTTTTTTTTTCCTCCCTCGCATTTTTATTTTCATTTTATTTTTATTTTTAAACGCGGACTCACATTTCACTCGGGGCGCCGGGAATTTTAAGCGAAAAAAGAGCTCCAAGTGAGGAGTCCTGTCGCCTGAGGGCGACTCTCAATGAGAGGATATCGAATAGCCTCGACATTCACAAAGTGATGGCTGTCCCATAGTTGAAGTGAGACAAATACAGCTGCTACTGCTGGCACTGCCACTGCGATTGATCGATCGTCGAGACTACTCTACACACCAGCCGGGTTGCTGCGAGTTTAAAGCCTCTCATAAAATCTACGTTTAATATTCACAGTTTAATTAACACCACCAGGTGGATAATTCGCCCCCACTTATACTTCTACCTCCGCCCAAATGTAAATAACTTTTCCCTCGTCTCTGTTTAAATGTCTTAGCTCAATTACTATTATTATTATCGCAACTAATATTGATTTAAGGTGTGCAAACTTGGTCAACTTATAACTAATATCTATCAAAACATATTGCATACATATTGTACATATAGTTGTGTCTGTAACTTTGTTGCGTGTGGAGGTACGTCGGCAACGTGGCGTTAATTGGACAAGGAAATTTACTCTGAATTTCGACATGCCGTGGCACGTCACCAGGTGTACGAGAAAGGGGAATAGTTGGATGTAAATTGTGATGGAGGTTAATTCATTCAGTGCTGTTGTATATGTTGTATATATATATATATATATATATATATATGTATTACAAAGAGAAGGAAGCTTATAATGGCATTATAGCCCAGTACGATTTGCTTAGTTGAGGTTAAGAGATAAAGTGAGATGTATAGATGGTTTGGAGACTTAAAGACACGATACCGTTCTCGTCCTTCCTTCAAACAAACTCTCCACTGCTTAAAGCACACTTGTAGTCAACTGCCTCAGGACGATTTCAAACTCCTCATAATTCTAGTTCTCGCCCTCGTAGCCGTCCATATGCTGAATGTCAAATCGGGGCAAGTTTATCTACCGATTAGACATTTATGACTTACACAGCAAGTGAGCGCTAAAGACACCAATTATAAACTTTAATGTTAACTTTCTTCACTCGTACTATTTTACTCCAAGTAAATGTCTTTATACTATTGATTAATTATACGACTGATGAAACTCAACTGCTAATTAGTCCGTTTAATTTTTTTTTTTTTTTAATTCCTTTAAAAAAGTGTTTAATATTTTATAAATATTTTAATTAATAAATGTATTTATGTATTATTTATAAATCAAATTGTATATTAAGAATAATCCATCAGAAATTAATATTGTTATCATATATTTTGAATTAAATATGCACATGATATTTTTAATCATTTGTTAAATATAAATTTATATTTATAATATTAAAATACATCCATTTAATTTTAATTTATATTTATATCAAAAAACAAATTTTCATTACAACTATAAAATATAATTATATTTTATAAAGCAAAGCAAAAATAACATTAAAATTAAATTTCCAAAAAGCTTTTATACGTCATCATTTAATGTAAACCATTTAAATTTATAATTTAATGCATAGTGTATTTGCAGAGAGATAAAATATATATAAAATGTGGATGAATTAAAAAAAAATATATATAAAAATAAAAAAAACGCTTTTTCCTCCAGTTTAGTATTGGATACTTGGGAAATATATGCAAGTAAAAATGTACATTCTGGCGAATAGGTCCAAGGGTACTCTATTCTATCGAATGATAAAAGGAAGTAGGTATTCCCCTTTCACAAGAAAGATATGTTTATCCTCATGGGGAATCCACACTACTCACGAATAAAAGAGGGCTTCTATTATTTTTCAATTGGCCAAGCATATACGCCCAGGAAGTTACCCACCCACCCACCAACCCACCGACCCAAGTCACCTCGCTCTACTACTGCACACAGGGACTGTATCCCGAATGTAATTGGACGAGGCTTTACTTATACTCCACACAATCCTATTAAATTTTTCTTTGTACTGACAATATTAAAACTTGAATTTATATCCGTTTCCATCTCCATCCCTGCCTCTATCTCTGTCTCTGTCTCTATCTTATCCACTATCTATCTCCTGTTTACTTGAATCGAGTTTACTGTAGCGAGAGCACGAACACCAGCACAGCTACAAGCAGGAGAACGACAGTTCTGTTACTTTTAAAATAACTTAAAGGTTGTTTTAATTATTATCAAGGGCATTAATTGGTACACGTTAATTTTCCTCAACTATGACCATATTGTCTTTTAGTTTAATTAAACTTGTATGCATTCAGAGTCGTATTAAACCCAGAGTACATACAAGTGCCTGATTCGTTCTCCAGATACCCGACAAATCTACTTATCACTTTTGAAATTTGTTTAACTTATTTAATAAAACCTATAAACATATTTCTATCTCGATCTACATAAATGATGATGGTAAAAAAAAAGTTAATTATAAAATTAAATAACAGGGGTATTAATTTTGAAATATAACCGTAATATTTATTTATTAACTTTAATTTTAATTCACTACTACCACCTGGTTCTATTTGTGTTTATTCCCTTTCCATTCGTAATCACGTTCAAAACTCGCTTGGGGATTCCCAGGAAATTGAAAAAGCGACATCGCTGAGGTAGCCTGAGCCCGTTTGCTCAGCCTCTTGCTTGCCCTGTCTGGTTGCCTAGCTGGCTGCCACTGCCAGTGTAATAGTGTTGTGTTGTAGTCTAGCTACGGAGAAGTACTTACCGACGAGTAATTATTGTAAGAACCCCTCTGCAGGTTAGCATTACTGTCGAGCGAGGCAGAGAGTGAGAGAGTGACAGAAAAGTTTGTTAGTGAGAGTTTAAGGAGTAAAAGAGAAACGCAAGTGAATGAGGGTAGACGGAAGGAGAAACTACGCCGAGCTCCTTTTATAACGTCCGACCATATCCCCGACCGACTCTACTCTCTTTTGTCCGAGCAAAGTGTGCAGGTTTCTACTACTGTACCGCTGCTGTTACTCTTTGGCTTCTTCTCATCTCGGATCGTTTCGTTTCGTCTCTACTCTACTTTAATACTTAACTTGTAAAAACTTATTTTATTATATACCTTTTTCAGTTATAACTTGCGAATCATTCCAAGTCGATTAGGTTTTATATATTATAGGATTATAGTAAAAGAACATTTTTTTTCCTGATTATTTATTTAACTTTTATATTATTATTAATAATAATCATCTGCAATTACAACATTGTAACAAATCGGGAGTGAATTTGAAGCGATTGTGGATTTTATTTAAATCCAAATTCACGGAGTAGAGTTTTTTAAAAAAAATCACTTCGCATACGGAGTAAATTTGGAATTTGTCTTTTTGGTGGAGTGATTTTGGTCTGGATTTTATTTAAATCCGCATTCACTCAGATTCGAAGTTTTAATGATAAAATAAATTTTATCGGAGTAAATTTGACTCTTGGGAATCAAATAAATAAACAGTAATCCGCCCGCATTCACCCCAAATTTAATATGCGTTCACTCGGCAAATTTTTTACAGTAAAAAAATACAATTAATTACATTTTGTATAAATATTTAAAAAATTTGCAACATTAATTTAAAATTTGCGCCATTTTATATTTTTTGACTTTGAAAAAAATATCCAAAAATTAAAATTTAAACTATAATTAATTACTACCGTCATAAATCGTAAAAAACACAAATAAAAGTCAAAACTATTCTAATGATAAATAATCTAATCTAATTTGATTTTTATCTAATGATAACGATATCGCTGATAATAAATTAATTTTATTTCCTTAATAAGAAAAATAATTATTTTAATAAGTATTAATATATACGTGAGCATTTTGTAACTTGTTACCGTTTTTTTATTTTTTTAATTTCAGTTTTCACTTTGTCCTTTTTATATCTCGCTGATTTTTTTTTAAACTTGACAAGTATTTGTACGTTATGCAAATTCTCTTTTCACACATTATATTTATTTCTCCTTTGTAACAGTTACGGAAAACGTGTGTACGTTGATCCTTTTTCTCGGTTCATATCCGGACTACGTGCTAAACGAGTTTTCGTTTGAAAAAGATTCTGCTAAAGGAGAAATGATGATAATTTTTTTTTGTATCATATATATATATATGGGGGTGTCATTTTAAGTAAATTTTTTTTTCTTGTACTTAAAAGTTTAAAAAAAAAATGTTAATGAAGATGAAATACATCAAAGATCGTTTATTACAAACTCAAAAAATAAAAAAAAAATTTTAAAGTGAGTTTTGAACTAAAAGTTTAAAAGTCAGAGGCCAGAAGATTAAAGAGCATTAAAATAATTTTTCGATAATTATAAAAATGAAAAGTAAAAAATGAGTTTTTTATTTGTTGGTGACTTTTTTTAAATATTTTTTTAGTTAGCAAGTAAATGAAGTTTATTTTATGTATCTTGGAGTAATCGAGCGCAATGAAGGGGATGAAGTGTAGTCTCGGGAATGTAATGTAGTCTAGGGGAAACATCTAGATAGTGTAATAGTCATATTAATATTTTGAAGATGCAGGTTTGAATATGCCCACTCAGCCACAGCTTAAATTTAACGTTATCGCGGCCTGCAATCGCCGTTGCCATCTTCCGTAACAGCTTCTACGTGTCCATGAATATATCGGAATACTTTTTTGTTGACATCGTAGGCTATTTAACACACTGACACTCATATTTATAATATATATAAATTTTTTTTTTTACGAAATCAAACATCGTAAATTTTAACAAAAAAATTATAACCAAATAAAAGAAACCACTTTTACAATTTAAAAAAATTTTCATGCAAATTCGTAAAATAATTTTCTATGTTAATTTGTTATTTTTTAAAAAAGTTTACATTTAAATACTTAATAAACTCATTTACTCAAGTTTTTTTATAAAATTTTAATTGACGAGAAATATAAAAAAAAAACCTTCTCTTACTTTAATTATATGAATAATTACAAAGTAAATAAAAATGTAAACTAAAATATAAAAATAAAAAAAAAAATAATAATAATTAAATGAAATGTTATTTTTCTTTTTGTTTTAGGTGAGTGTCCCCATGAGTGAATTTCTGCAACGAGTAACGAGCACATTTGACCTGCGGGTAAGCGAAAAATTTCAAGTAAACGAATGTAAAAGAAAGTCAGTGCTCCGCAGGTACAATTTCCCGTGTCTCCATTTATTTATTCTAGTTATATATTTATTATAATATAAGTTTATTATTACTATTATTATTATTATGATTTATTTACTGATATTTACACAAGTAAACGCATGCTTTTGATGAACATAAGCAAGATGTAATGGTGTGGGTAACAAACACGATGAAGCGATTGGTGCAACGATGGTCGTTGAAGCGCGACGGGAATGGATGAGGAAGCGAACGAGGAGCTGGCACGAGTGCTAGCTAGTTGGAGAGAGTATTCGTTATATGAGCCTATTAGGCGATCGGTATGCATTCTCGAGTGCACCCTCGGGAGTTGGCGACTGGGTGGTGTCTCCCTTCCCCTCGTCCTCCCATGAATTTCAAACTAATCGGGCGAATTTCCGAGACTCGAGTCTGGCAAATTAGCCGACACGATCGATTTTGTCAATGATTAAATGCTCGATTATAATGTCAGCTGATATCTCTTTTTAATTTACATCTTTGATTATTGAAAAAAAAAAAAATTTCATAAAAATTATTTTTATTACCAAATAAACTGACAGTAAAAATAATTTTTTAAATGAATTAGCGTTGAAAAGTTTTATTTTAATTTTTAATGAAGTTGCTATAAAAAAAAAATTTTTTTTTCGATAAAAAAAAATTCATTTGCATCTTTGGAGAATTTATTTTTCCGTATGAATATTCAATCATATGTAGGAAGGAGAGGAGAGGAAAGGGAAGGGAGATAAAAAAAAAAGGTTGAGAGTACTGTAAATTCAAAATGGTTGGTGTTGTAGAGTAAAATTCATCTGGTTGACTTGAAAAAGAGAATTTTGATTATTGAGTACGACACAGTCGTGACGTAGAGTGGATGAAAAGCGCGAGACACGCAGTCAAGAGCTGTATGTAGAGATCTACTGTTGGTATCTATGCATTACATATATACATATACCCACACATATATAAAGTCGTGAATGCCACAAGTCTCGTGGGGATGACTCGATTTCGACCGCAATTCGATTACGTTATTCCCCGTGACGTATTTCCGGCAATGGAGCGACTCCACGAGCAAAAGCTCGTCGTCTTACTTTATCAATATTTTTTTTCTTTTTTACTTAACTTTTTTATTTCGCTATAGCCATCCAGTTCTCCGACTCGATCCTCCTCCAACTTGCCGTCTAACGTCGGCGGAACATCAGGATGTCGCGCGCGCGTTTTTTCGGGCCAAGAGGCGCGTAATAAATTCGTTTTGCCGGTAAACTGCAAAGCCTGTAGATCTCAAGGAGATCTTCAGCCAACGAATTTAGGGGTTATCTGTGAGATCGATTCGAGCGTCAAACGATATCTGATAGATAGATAGATATATAGATATAAATAAAATAAAATGAGGATCAGGATGTGAATGAGGATGAGGATGAGGAGGAGAAATAAAAACAGGCTGACAGAAGGAACAAGTAAAAGAGGAAGTCTCATCTGGCGTAAAAATTTCGTTAGAATAATCAAATTGACAGTAGTCAAAAAGAACGAGCGTAGAAAAGAGAGCGGAACGCTCGCAGTTATATTTTATACAAAGGTTTGATATGGGGGTGGAAGTAGAGTGGGAGTTAACTGGGTGTAGCTTTAAGTCGTATTATGGATAAAGTTGTAAACTCAAAGTGTAGGGTAATCGGCAACGAGATAAAACGAGACTCGATCGTCGTTCTCACACATAGACACCTAAAACCACCGAGAGAACACGTAACGCAACGGTGTTATCTATTAGCTGAGCGTGATAAACGATTTGGTTCCTTCCTACGAAAACTTGCCACGTAAATTCAATACTGTGTCCGTGTTTCTGGTCCTACCCTTGTTCGTATACTAAACACACAGCAGAGTGTCTCTTGCTCGGAAAATTTGCTATCGAGTTTATAAAGGGGATCCTCTTCAAAGACAAAGTACCAATTGTTAAATATTCAATTTATATCATTTACACTCCCATTATAATCGTCGTACCATTGTACTGTTGAAACAAGTCATCACAATTTAGATCCTTTATACACCAACTTTTAAGTTTCAAAAAAAATGGTGATAAAAATCACAGATATATTCGTGTTCATGTTCCTATTTATTTATTTATTTTTTTTTTACGTTATAAATTCAGAGCGAGAAGAGTACAAATAACACGGACAATCGTATCGGTTTCTCGAACATGGAAAGAGAAGACTCCAGGTGCTCTAAAAAGATAAGCACAAACGGCCGATGCATAGAAGCCTCTCGCGTCCGGTTGTGCTCGATGTCACTGTGTTGTTATTCATACACACACACATACATATATTATATAATGCAGAATAGAACAGAACAGAACAGCGCTGAACAACTCTAGATGATGAAACGAGGGCATGACGGCGTCTAGTCTCCGTCATTTAGCAGCTTCGATTTTTTTTATTGTTTTCCACGCATATCGACAAAGGCATTGCCGTGTGTTGTATTGAGATGAAGGAGACTGTCGAGATATAAGTTGAGGAGGCAGAAGTACCAGGAGGCGGAAAATGAGCCGAGAATCGATGTCGCGGTAGTGCTTTTAACGGTTTCAATTAATCGCCCTCATTTCAATTCACTTTAAACGGAGCTTATGTTCTTGTTAATATAAATCCAGTCTCAAATTAAATGAAAGTTAATTTTATTGCTGCAGATTTTTTTTATTCTCGGTACTACACGTAATTTATCTTGCTGCTCTTTCAATTTGGATCAATCGTCTGACTTGTTAGTGGTGAATTTTTTGGGCTTTTGTTAAATTTAATCCATGAAATGTAAGCCACACTATTGGACATGGGTTGACAAAAAATTCCACCTACTCGGGGGAATTTAGTGCGGCAGGTATAACCGACGAGTAAGTTGTCTAGTGTGTGTGTGGGTGTATTGTGTATGCAGTATAGTGTAGTACAGTACGTGAGGACAATACATCGAATCAGTGTTGTCGTATGTGAATCCTTTGAGCTTAAGCTTCGGGTATGCTAGGTTTTGATTCACGTGTTGCAAAAGCAGCGCAGGTGCGAGAAGAAACTCGTGATATAAATCTCGTCATTTCCGAGGAAAAAGAACGCGGTGAAGAAAAATCCTAAGAGTAAAAAAGTGTGAGAGAAACCGGGAGAGAAAGAGAGACAGGGAATAGAGGCAAGAATGTCAGTTTGCTGAAAAAGAAACGTTAGAGGATTATTACGGTTTTTTTTTCACCCCTTTCTACTACCCTATCCACCGTCTGGCTAAACCTCATCTCACTCTCTCCCTCTCTTTCTCTCTTTCTTTTTCACTTTTACGCTTTCTCTCTCTTAGCATTCGTGTGCTTTCACTTCTTTGTAGACTCGTTTTTCCTCCAGCATTATCCGAACTGTTCGCTTGTACCTTTTTTTTTCTTTTAATTTCTTTCTCCTTTTGTGCCTTATTTTTTTTTTAAGGCTTTTTTAACGACGACCAGCTAATGGCGAAATTGCAGCGGTTAATTGCCAACTGGTTGTGCCCTTCGTTGTTGTGAAATGATCCGCGTGAAAAATACCGAATACCTATGGACTAAAAAAGTTAAATTATTATTTTTTTTCCTTCATTATTATTATTAGTATTTGGGATGGAAAAAAAATTTTATTACTATTTTCTACGGTTAATACGTGAGAAAAAATTGTTAACTTTTTTTATTACTCTCACGGTAGATATAAATGTAGCAAGTGAGTGAAAAAATTTTAAATAAAAAGGATTGAAAATATTGAAAAAAAAAAAAAAAAAAAATCGATAATAAAATAAGAGAATTATAGAATGAAATAATAAATATTGTCGGAATATAGCCATAAATTTTGTCGAGTCGACGGCTCGGGAGATTGGAAAATTGATTCTTATCCCTGTTGCTTTATTAAAGGATACTGGGGGGTCTATACGATACATAAAGTGAATCTTGACTCAATCCTCATTCGATATTTAATAGAAAAAAAAATGTAGACTCATTTTTACAGTGAAAGTTTCAGATAATTAGGATTAAAATATTTTCATTTATAAATTATGTTCAAGTAGAATTTTTCAGTGAATGTAAATTGAAGGTACGGACGGTAGAGTCGATGTGGTGGGTACATGTACACATGATAGTGAACATCAAAAGTACAACTAAGTCATACATACCATCCAAGTGTCCTTTTGGGAGATATCACTTCGGAGCTTTTTGATGATGGTGCTCCCATTAGCTGGGATAGCGGCCTTTGAAAACGAGAATGAGCCGACTGTCACCTCGAGGGATTTTCTCGTAGATTATTTCCCGTAAATCGTCCTATCTCTACATGATTAATCACTACCAATTATTTAACGAATTAAATTATATTTTCTACGTGCAATTATTATTGTAATTTATCAAAAGTTAATCCGGCTGTATTAGGTTTCATATTTTGCCAATTTTAAATATTTATTATTTATTTCATCGCTTGTAGGGGAGCTAGGTAAGATGGATACTAAAAAATTTGATGGAAAAGGAAGTTATTGGTTTCGGTCTGATCCTCGAAAGCTGAGTTTTGAAAAGTTCTTGAAGTTTAGAGGTCCTAGAAAGACATTCTGATTATTTTTTAAATAATGTCCGAGTATATATATGCATGTATATACCGGTGCCAACCGGTTTCCAGATTTTTATTTTTTTTTTATCGATTGTCCTCAAATGAATTTCAAATCAAAATTGGAGTAAAAATAATTTAAAAAATTAAATCCGTAGTAAAAAAAAATTTTACACGGTCTAAGATGAGTAATAGCAGCTCACAACACAAAATTGGCCATCTGAGGGTCTGATCCAGCACCAAATTTTTTTTTTCGATCGATTGTTCTCAATTGAGTTTTAAATCATTCGTAAACACCTGAAAGGAAAGTTTCGGAGCTGGCCCACGAATTAATCAGATCCCAGCCATTTTCCAATTTTTCCCATAAAAATTAAAAATGTATTTTTTTTCTCTTCTTTAAATCCAAGCTACAATCTAATAATGGCTTTTGCGTAATCGAAATGACAAATCTATTTTTGTGCAGTTTCTCCATTTATTCGCTAAATATAAAAATTCATCATAAATCCAAGTATAAAAAAAAATGTAATATCCGTGAAAAGAGTCATCAGCCAACTCATTTGTACACTAAACTCCTTGATCGACTTTGAGACTCTCAGAGCTTAGCGCAAATGCATTCGCGTCGAGTCAGGTGTTGTACAGAAGGAAAAGATCGAACGAATATATAAGAAGCATCACATAGAATAGGTCTACCATGCAAGTAAAATATTAATACGAATGCTCTCGAACGTAGGTGGTGAAAATGCGATACTCAATGTACCATTCCCAATGCCATCGTCTCTATATTCGCTTTCTCCCATCACTTCCACCTCCTTTACTGCACTACCACCTCTAGTGTACATAGAGCACAGTAGTGTTATGTAGCGGCGTAGTATGCCTGTAGAAGCAGCATCAAACCGACAACTACCGTCGAGTAATACCGGTGTACTCGGAATGTACTGTGAGAGAATATTCAATGGGTCGAGCCGAGTAAATATTGGATGAGTCGGCGACGAGGTCGTGGGTATCGAGTGTCGTGAAATTTCACACCAGCCAACCCTCTAGTTCTATCTCTATCTCCATCTCTATCTCTGTACCTCCACCTTCATCTTCAGCATCATCTCCATCTCTCCGTCTACTAACTCCTCGTAGTCGTCGTCGTCGTCGTACTTCTCGCCAGCTCAACACACCGCCTACATATATATAACTATTCCGCGAGATAGCTTTTGGATTAACTTACTTTTTCACTCTTTAATATCCAGAGCTAATCTTCTTATTCCTCCGTCAACGTTTCCCACATTTTCGTTACTTCAAAATAATTATTTTAAAACCCCATAATTTATTATCGTCATCAAAAGAATAAAAAATACATTTTTGCAGTCATTAAAAAATTTTTTTTTTCAAAATTATCAAGTAATTATATTTTTATTAAAAATAAACAATTGGGATCCAATGTCGTGTAATGTAAAACTATTATCTTAATTACGTTACTCTCTTGTGTCAACTTGTTCTCTGCAGTAATACGACCGACGATGAGGTGAAGTTGCTTCTAAAAACATATTTGATGAGGCTGTTAATACGGAAAAAACAATTTTACTTTTTATACAACAATAACATTAAAAATATAAAATATTTCGGATTAAATGAAAAATAAAAGTTGAAAGCTTTTTTGAAATGACACTTTTTATATGGCAAATGCTGATAGCACTGCAACCAATGTTACCAGTGTTGACATTAATTGATGGATCCATCGATGGCTCAAATATCCATCGCATCCATTTATTTGTTTATTTTTTTTATTCTTCCATTCATTCATTCACTTTAATATCGTCATTATTATTTTCATTTTATGGATTTTTATAAAAAATTCATCGTATTTTTATGACATTATTTTGTTATGTTTGAAAAGAGACCGAAGCTAAAATAATTACCAGTGTGAGAAGTACACTCGGCAGTAGTATATAAAATTGACGGGCGACCACGGGCACATTCGTGCGCCGTGGGATTTTTAAATTTGATTTACTTCTCTCGTGGCACTCGTAGATCCTACCACACTCACTAGTTCTCTTTCTCTTTTTAAAACTTTTTTTTTATTTTTCATACCCATCCCCGTCTACCTCTAACTCGCGATGATTCGGGTTGCCGACCGACATATGCCGGTACCCTTCTCTCCTCTTACCTCCATATATTCCATTTTCCGTCTCGATAATGCACTGTTTCTGCGATCATAAATCTTTATATATCCTAACTTCCATATCCAAATGTATTTCCCTACCGTTTCATATCAATAAACATTATCCTTCTTGTCAGTTAAATCATTAATAAATATATTTTTATGAGACTATTATCAAGTTTATGTACACACATTTACATACAACATTATTTATTTTTCTCTCGAACAAAACATCCATCATATTTTCTACTTATAAATTTTTTTTTATTTAAATATCTTGTCACTTTTACACGAGTGTAATATTTTTTTCGTGACATTCCGATACTTTTTAATAAATATAATTATTATTAAGTATAAGTACTGTATATTTTCTTACCTTAGTTCAATAAAAAGTTTTCCTAGTGAAGAAAACATTGATCGAGTGAAATACGTGATAGCGTTAAAGATTAGCAGTTTTACAAAGTTTAATATAAAAATATAATATCAATTTCAAGTTTTATACAAACTATATATCTATATATATTTATAAAAACTTAAATAAAAATAAATTTATCAGAAGTAGCTGTAGGACATCATCAACATCATAACTTACTCTGAAACATAACACACTTGCGCACACACATATATATAATGTGTGTGCTCCAACTTGTTTGTATGTACACACACACAAACAACCCTTGGCACACACCCACTAGCCAAAATATACATTAAACTTGACCCTGTTGTCGTCTTTGTCATGGTAGCCCGTCGGTTGTTCCTCTCTTGTAGCCTAAACTATGATTACCTGCCTTCTGTATACACTCGACAACATTTATGACATTCTGTTTACAAGAATAATAGTTCAATTAACTACACGATTCGCAAACTGTTTCCTGTGCTACTGCGATCAACCGACACACATCATCTACTTGATGTTCGGTAAAAAATTACCCACATTACTGCCAATAAAAAAATATATTTTCGTTATATATAGGGGAGAAGGGGGGCAAAACTTAAGGAAATACTAAATTTTCAAGGACTCAAATAAGCCAATTTTTTTTTTTTTAATGATTTTCAAAGTAAATGGAAAAAATTTTCAGTTGCCGTAAAATAAAAAAAAATTTTAATTATTTGCGGACAAAATGGGGATTAAATTTTTTTATAAGTAATTTACGTAAAGAAAAATTACATTTCACATAACTATTGTATACAAAGGGAGAAAAAAAAATTTTATTAGTTTTTATCATAAAACAAGTCAATATTTTTCGACTGTCGATTTTTGAAAAAGTTTAACAAAAAATGTTTTAAAAAACATTTAAAAAAAAAAAAGAATTTTTCATAAAATTTTGGGAGCACCTCGTTTTCCCCCTCCCCCTTTCTCTATACATATATGTGTTTTGTTTCGTGAATAAAAGCCATAAAAGTAAATATATATCTCATCCATTATATTTTCCCTAACAGTTGGCAGCTCAAGTTATTAGAAATAATAATTCCATTTAACAGACAAAGAAAATAGAGACAATAATTTATTTTTAATTTAGCATCAATAGTATGTAAGTTGTCAGAGAGTAATCTAACAAGTTATATCCCTCGGAATAGCAGATAAAACCCTTATCTACGTCGTATTTCGGGAATCGCCTGCCAAATAACCTACAGTTGAGCATTCCAACCCTCGCTGTCTTTGTTTTCTTCTGAGCGCCAGCGTGATCCCGTCACGTTAGGGTGTTAGTTCAAATTTCTATTACACCCAGTAAATTTACCTTCTATATAATAAGCCTCAGCGTTACGTCAACGCTTAATCAATATCACATTTTATCATTATAAATAAATAATAATAATAAAAGGTATAGAGGCAGAGAGCATCAGATGCACGTATGATGTGTACAGAAGGACAGCAGGGGCAGTATTGTGGTTAAACACGGTAACGTTTACCCTGCTAACCAACCACCCCCGTGTGTGCTATTGGAGGACACGAAGCTTCCTGCTCTTTTATAACTGATCGATCGCGAATTCACATCAGCATCACCAGCACCAGTGGCATCAGCATCAACCATGTGTACATTGAACCAACTTTATTTTGGTTTCGTCTTTCGCTTTGATTTATGTTCTTTTGATATTTTCTGCTATTGTCAAACAGGCTTGTACTCGGTGCTGTTGTTATTGTTGTAGTTGTAGTTGTAGTTGTAGTTGTAGTAAGCTAGTATATTCATTCGCTGTAGAGACAAAGGAATTTCTAGCTTAGCAATTTCACGTATTTCCGACCTTATTCGTCAACCTAATTAACCAAGTCTCGAGTACCGCAAATGAAAATTACTCCGTTGAGCTAACTAGAGATTGTTGTGTACAAATATATATTTATATAGACTGTAAAGTAATGATGATCAGTGTAAAGTCGGGAGAAAAGCAAGTGAGAAACCATGAAAGATATAATAATGAGAATAAGATACACATGATAATTGTGTAATTAAATTATGGAGTATTTCAATTATGGGCTGTCTTGACGCGGCAACAACGTCAACAATTTTGAAAGATCATCATTGAATGTAAATATCCTGTGTCATAGTGTATACCAGGCATATTGTGTGCGCCGTGGATTCTTTTATCTTGTCAGTGTGAGATAAATTTAAAGCTTCCAAATAACTTGTGCAGGAGTCTAGGTATAATGCTCGAGAAAAGGCGGAGAGAAAAGATGTATAGATGTATATAATGGGAGTGAGAGCGTAGATTTAACTCGGCTTCCCTGTGGAGGGTGTGTGTGTCGAGAGTTTTGTTGGCACAGGAAGAAAGATGGGGAGAGACGAGTACATACAGAGTTAAAGTATCAACTATATAGACGTGAAACGACTCATCCACGCAACATCATTTTGCGTCTTATTCACTTTATTCTTATTCTTATCCCGGTTGGTTGTATGCTTGCTTGCTTGCTTGCTTACTTAGTTATTTTATTTTTCATTTTCTCACTGTATCTGAGCCGGTTTTTTCGTACACTCGCGCTACTTGGGTCTCGCGGGCGAGAAAGCGAGTGAATATAACCAACGAACGAACAAACGGGCGAGCGATGTTTAGAAAAATTTGAAATTCATGAAGTTGAGTAGTGTTGACTCCATGACGCCGGAATTGCCAGGGGGATACTAGCGACGGCGATACGCGTTTTTGAAAGCTTCGGATCTTGTTTGAGTTCTCATACTATTATATATGTATATGTGGGAGTATGCATGTATGTATGGATTTGTGTGCAGGATAGAAATGGGGGTCGATGAATTTTATAACAGTAAACAACAGCAGACTGAGTGACGACGCGACTCACTTCGAGAACCTGAGAAATATCGAAAATAAATATTTACTGTTTAAGTAACGAAAAAATATATATCGATGTATATATGTACATATGAAAAAAACTTTTGCTATTCCAAGTTAGTAAAAGAGTTTATGGAAATTTTCCATAGGTAGTACTCGGGTTTTCTAAAGTATTGATCGTTTTGTAAAAATTTCAAAATTGAATCATAGTACACTTGCTATTGAGGTCGTTTATTTTTTTATTTTTTGTTACATATATACATATAAATATTTTAACTTGTATTTGTTTGACATTTCGTGTGTACTAAAAGGGGAAAAATAATTAGAGCGCAAAAGACTCGACACAAAATATATATTTCTGTTTTTTACATCTTTATTTTATTTTACGTTTTTTGTTGGCCGAAATAATTTACAAGTCCATGCTTAAAATTATTTTTTTAAAGGCACCGAGAGTACACGAACTCTGTTAACTTTTAAGCAAGATAGTAAAATACCGATTAACTACGTTCACTTGACTTGATACGTGTCTTTTTGAAAATTCAGTTGGAAGTTTACCAAAGTCTTGAGGAGTTCAAGGGTTCGGGTAAAAGAAAACACGAAAAAAAAAAATAATAATAATAATAAGTAGAAAAAAGTGGGAGATAAAATAAAAGTAAAACAGCAGAATGGATGACGTTAAAGAGGCACAAGAGATGAGAAAATAATGACAGAAGAACAACGGAAGAACCGTGTTCAAGGAGCCAGCCATGACGACACAAGTCGTTGAAGAGTATATAAACTTGCATTTACTTGTACTAAAGAAAACTTTTTCCACTGAGTAAACATTGTTTTTATCCAACATGCGTGTACGTAAATGTTCATTTTACTTTTTTATTATTTTCAATTGCAAAACTTTGTCAATTGTATACAGAGTCTTGACGTCTTTCTGAAACATACGTACTGTTTTCGTAATAAATCACACAAATGTACCAAACTTTATCCATATAAAACCATACGAGAAAAAAAACACAAGGAAAAGTGAGTTAGTAAATGACAAAAAAAACTAGGACAAAACTTTGTTTTAATGAAATTATGTTCACGCCTAATTTAGATTCTATGCACAATTTAATTTCCAGTCACAGGTATTATTTTTCAAATTATTAAAATTCATTTGTAACTGTATATATTCACCGTGTAACACAAAACTTGACGTGCGCTGATCACGCGTCTTCATTATTCGATATTTCAAGTGCAGTGTATGTTGCAGCACGCTTACCGTATAACCGTTCTCATGTACGGATCGTTCGCATCGTAATAACGAGCATTGGTTAATGAAGAGCCTTGCCATTAGATACTCACAGACCATAATTATTCTGTATAATAACATCCTCATTAGTAAGAGGGCTCAACGTGTGGAAAATATGTGCATGTAACAGTCGACAACAATAAAAAAGATGAAACGTTCGACTTCAAACAATCAGACGCCCTTGATTATTATTATTATTACACTATAAAAAATCGGGAGTGAATTCGAAGTGATTAAGGATTATATTTAAATTTGAATTTACTTCGTGACGGAGTTCTGGAGTTTCAAAAATAATCACTTCGCATCAAGTAAAAGACCCAGTACCCGATCAGGAAACTAGTACCCGATCACTTCATGTATTTGTATATCTATATTTAGTCAAATTTAATAAATATAGATATACAAATACATTAGTGATCGGGTACTAGTTCACTGATCGGGTACTGGATCTCTTACCTTACAGAGTAAATAGGGAGTTTGTTTTTTTACCGGAATGATTTTGGAGTCTTCTGGATTTTACTTCAATCCGCGTTCTTCAATAAACTCCCCTTCGGAACAAATTTCACTTCGAGGAGAATAAATAAATAAACAGTCATCCGCTCTGCTATTTTTTTTTTTTTACAGTTTATTATTATTAAAATAGTAAATTTTAACAACTTGATGAAATTTGTTTGCATCAACTTTATCATAAAAGAAAAATGAATAAAAAAGAAAGTGGCGGGACAGTAAAGGTTTAAATTAAATTAGTTTAAAGTACACGACGGTAGTAAGAGTGGTACAATAGCTAGCGGTACTAACCACTTTGTGGGCAAAGCTTTATCAGCAGGATCAACTCTTTGAATATTTTTAGGTCCTTCAAAGTCCTTACTCTTCTGCTATAATCCATTAAGACCAAGTGAACGAGTGAACGTCGTCGTGCTTGTCGTTTTCAAGTGGTAAAGTTGGTACTCTTCGTCCTCTTGAACCAAGAAGACGAAAGCGTAGTTTCCAAAAGACTCGAGTGAAGTAAGAGACCCAACTTCTTCCCCGATTGCTGGCTCTCTTTACTTCAGCTTGTCTTCTTTACGAAGCTACCGAAATGTCGGATGTTGTGCTTGTGTACAGAAAATATGACTTTATCGTTCTTGTCGTCGTTTTCCTTTCGGTCTCGGTCGTTTCTACAACCAACCAACCACCCAGTGAACCTATTGAGTTCCCATTGAACGCGTTTCCACTTCTCTAAGTAGACCCCGCCTGGAAAACTTCTTGTGTATTTTCGCACGAGTGACCGGTACTACTTTTCATCCATTATCCAGCATTGGCTGTATAAACCCATAACCACTGGCTCGTGTATTATTTATTTCTTGTGGATCTATGTATTATTAACTCATGTCTGCGGTACTGAAAATCTTCTTTACTTTGCTTTAGCTTTTACCCGTACTCAAAAACTCTACCCTCTATCCTGACGTCTCTTTAAGACTTCTTCAAGTTGGCTGGACAAACCACGCGCAAGGATCACTTCTACTTCATGAAAATAAAATTCACATTTTAGTATGAAGCTAAGTCGGCTATTTTATTCTCTCTATAAACTTAAACATCAGCACAATAAGCTTTTATTTATCGAAGCAAGACAAATCTTCTTATATTCTTAAAACAATTAATTAAATACAATATAACTTTACATTTGCAATTAATTGTGCGATTTATTTATGCAGTAAACATTAGAGAAAATTTTAAAAAATTAAAAAAAAAATTAGTCAAATTAACGCAGGCTGAGGGAAAAGAAGGACTTGGTTACATTTTAATTTTAATTACACAATTTTAAATCCACTGGAATGTATTAATTAAAGTTGTGGTAATACTTGAAATAATTAGTAAAAAAAAAATATCGTGGAAAAAAAAAATGAATAATCGACTGTAAAATATAATTTTAATGCCAACAAATTATAATAAAAGAATTTATTGGTATACAAAGAAGTCTCGTAAAAAGATTGAAAAGATCTTGTGCATCTAATCGTTCTGATATAATATCACCCATGCATGTAGAAAGTATCGGACAAAGCTCAGCAACGACAACATTGGGGTCTACGACCTAGGATTTCTTTAGCATCTCAAATGGGCGCTTGCTTTGCTCTCAAAAAAGTTACCGAGCTGAGGTAAAGAGAGAAGGCCATTCCTGTCCCGTTTCATAACTTTTTTTTTTTCATAGACTACCTACTTATTTTACCACATTATTATTATTATTAATCCATATATATATTTATACATATATAGTGAATTTTTCTTTATCCAAAAGTCTTTTCCATCGGCTTCAAATCCTCAGCCGCGCTTTTGATCTGTTATTCCTTCTTGGGACATAGAGACTACCGTTTTCCCACTACGTTTTCTTTTCACAGTCCGCTAAAAAGTAGCCGATTTGAATTATTAACTGACTCTCTTTCTCTCCACTATAAATTAATTCATACATTACTTTCTTTTAAACTTATTTTCTCAGCTTACGTTTTATCTCTACTTCAATACTATATTTTCCTTCATCCTTAAAATTTTTCCGACTTATCAACTAAACTAATATCCTACTAGGTCACTGGGCAAAAATTTTCCAATCAGCTTTTCATTTAAATTCTATTGATACTTTTTCATTCTCTACAACACTCAGAAAACTAAATAATAGGAGTTACTATCTAGTTATAGTAAAAATTTCTACCATCAATCAGATAGTAGTAAATATTATCTAGATGATTGAATAAATCATCTAGATTATAATAATTACCATATTTATAATAATTATTACAATCCTGTATGTTAACTAGAGTTAATTATTATAATTATTCTAAATAGTTATATTTATAATCTAGATGGTAACAGTTACCATCAGAAATTATAATTGTTACCATCCTGATAGTAACTGTTACGAAATTTATTGCAGAAGTAAATATTATCATCCTGATTGTAAATATTACCATCTTGATGGTAACTGTTATCATCCTGATAGTAACTGTTATCATCCTGATAGTAAATATTACCATCCTGATGGTAATTATTACGAAATTTATTGCAGAAGTTATCATCCAATTATTATCAATTCTAATAAAAAAAATTATAACACTAAGTAATTTTGCATTGAAAAACGTTCTAATCATTATAGATGATTGGAATTAAAAATTTACCATACTAAACACAATTACTTAATTTTCTGAGTGAACATTTAATTATTGTATTTGAATTATTAAAACTTTTCAGACTGATATTGAATTTATTGACAGGAAAAATGTGAATTTAGTAACGTAGCGGGAAAATTAATACCAGCAATAGGTAATGAGATAATGGTCGATATTTCGATAAATTTAAGTAACATACCGGACGTATCAGACATATGACCTTATATATTTGATGTTACCATAAACAAAACTCTACTTGAAGTACTTCCATAAACTAGACTTTAGTTGTCGAGTTGTATATTTTTCTATATGCAAATTGATGGCCAGTAAAATGTATTATTTTTTATTTTACTACTTTATTTATATATTTATATTTATATTTATATCTACATATACATACATATACGATATGGCGTACAAAAGATGTGTGTACTTGAATGACTATTTAATTTTTATTATATCATCGCAATTGTGTGTTTCAGAGAGGAAGTGATGAACTCTTGTCTCAAAGTGGTGCTGTCAATAATGGTGCATCGATGAGTCCTCAACCTCATCACGCGACTGACAACAATAATGATGCAAAAAAGGTAAGTGACGTAAACAAAAAAACTCATTTCCGTTTTATCATTTTATTTATTATTTTTTTTATTAACTCGCGGAATAAAAAAAAAGTATATATAGATATGTATTTAATATTTTACGTGGGATATAAGCCTTGAACATGGAGTTAGTCGGTTTAAAAGTTGAGACTCGGGAGGTTGTCTCGTTAATCACTTGTTAGAACAGATACACGACCGCTCTGGAATAACCAAAACCGCGTGTCCCTGGAGCTTTCTTCTCGTGACCAGACTCGAAACTCCCAAACCACTAAGCGACTTCAACGCCGTGAGACTTAAACTACTAACTAAAACTTATTCCGTACCGTCTCTTAGCTTTAACCAGTACTCTGAGATCCTCAAGTCCGTTGGCGCTATAAAACTTGGAGCAATTGAATAAATGTCATGTGATAGATCAGAATTATTTATAATTTATCCATTAGTTCCGTTATAGGAATCTATACTATATTTATACTTCTTTATATATCTATCTATATATACATTAAGACAGAAGGAAAATAAATGTAACCTTTTGATGGAAACATCTGTTAAACAGTAATGGATAAGATATCCAGAAAGTTAAGTCAAATACGTTTAAAATGGCTCACTTACAGACATCATTTCAAGCTCTGGATCGATTTCACTCGAGCAACATTACGTTAAATATTTCATGGCTGTCTCTTATTTTACAACTACCAACAAATCATTTTCCGCTGCCAGTTACTCATTTCATCGTTTTTATATTATGCAGTTTTAAGATTTATTTTATTATTAATCTTTTAATCCTCGGATGGTTCGTACTAACCCCAGATCTAGATGAACTTTATTATTGTAGACTCGAAAACAATAAAACTCAAGACATCGAGACAGTGATAAATTTATCGTAAAAAAAAAAATTCATAACAAAGTTATTCAGCTAAAAAAAAGTACCTGAGCGAAGTAATATTTTGATTTTTGCTGAGAAAGTGATCGTCATTCACGAGCGATTTTGCAGTTCTCAAGACTCCTCTGGCCCTATATACCTCGCTGACCATTAATTCTTGGGGTCTACAGCCTCGGAGTTGAATAACGATCATTGGAAAAGCTCCAGAGCCCAAGCTTGTCATTTGCCATACAACCGACGGGATATATCGGCCGTTGATCCTGTGCCCAATATTTTTTTCTTCTATTTCACATATAAAATTTATTTATTACTTTGAATATTAATAAATAAATAAATAGACAATTAATAATAATAATAATAATTGGTATCGATAACTAAAATGATGGGATAAAATAAAAAGTGCAAGACAGATAATTTTTCAATAAACCTACAAAAGTGCTGGAGAAATCGAAGTAAATGTAGTGAAGCTGATTATAGGTGATCAAATGATTAAGCTTACCCACGGATGAATGGGCTTTGTTGAGTTTTCAAATTCAAAGAGATTAGACGTTCATCTCTTTTCGCAGACCGTAAAAGGAGGCCAGATAGGAGGGATGTTCCTCATCCTTCTCTTTACTCTTCTTCTACTCCTTCTGTTCCTACTTCTGGTTTCCCCATTATCCGGATTAGTGGCCGCTGATAAAGAATACCAAGTGCCCACGATAGTCGGTGAGCATTCATACGACGTCGACAATAGGATACTGTCAGCCTACTCACGTTTTTTTGACTTAAATCTTGTTGCGGGGATCCAATCGATTCTACTTAGAAATTTAGTACTTTCTCGGATATAAAATTAAATCTATACCTCTATTGAGAGACCAGAAACACGAAAAAAATATTTCCTATATTTTATAGCAAAAAAAAAATAATAATTTTGTCAATAGAAAATCGTAAATTGGATCTCTCATTTCTCAGTAAATTGAATATTAAAATAAATTTATTGAGGATAAAAAATAAATGAAGTATAAGGAGAAAATATGATTTAATAAAACAAGTTTTATAAAGCTGTCGAAACGGAAATTGTTAAACAAGTTTAATAAATAAAATAATCTTCAATCTTTATTAATTATATATGTATATGAAGAGAGAAAATCTACAGTGGATTTTCTCATCTGATAATGGCTGAAAGTAAAGGCCAACAAATTGGGTTATAAGAGAAAAGCCAATAAAGCAATAGATGTCGCGAAATAGACACGACCCGATTTATTCCCATAAGCCAATTATACTCTATCGATTTTATCGTAAAATAAAGAAGTAACTAAAAATAATCAACGCGAACAACTCAATTATTCAGTAGACGTAAATGATCCCCTATCTGATTTCAGCTATCGGCTGCTACGGTCAACGTTTAACTCTGGTCTATTTAAAGAACAAAATCGTCAATGAAAAGATAAAATTTCATTAAACCTTTTTTTCCACTCCCTCTACTCTCTTTTCTTTTATTTAAAATTTAATTTACAACTCTTCGCTGGATCCGCCATCAATTCGAACTCTCTGCTTTCAATATTGAGTTGTAATTAATCGTAAAACTTAATTAACGGAATTCACAGTTTAATGATTTTGTTTAGAGTTGTTGTTGAGCATTTGTACCTTCATCTATATCTATATACATTCATACATATATATGTTTATAGCAAAATAACCATTTATCCATTTTCAATCAGTTTCATTAAAGTTATCCACTAGCAGAACAATAAAAAAGAAGCCAACAATCCGAACGCAAATATGATTTTGATTGATTACAAACACATCGTACTGTATTCGACGTATCAATATACCTTTTTTTTATTATTTTTTCCTCAACAAACAGCTAGTCAGCTTATCCATTTAGCGATGCAGTTGCTATAAAAATGATTTATTAACTTTTCCCCAAATATTTGAGTTATATCGATACCTAAAATATGTTCCGCTACAATATCTCACCGTGTATACACTGAAATTCACAAAACTCGGTATCGTCCCAAGCTCACCCACCGAAATAAAAAAAAACTAATTCACTGAATAAAAAAATTCATTTTTTATGAATAAAATCAATGTGAAACTGATGAATGTAAATTTAAAATCATGACTCTTTATATGCCAAGCAAATAGCTGACAGCCTGGTCAATCAATTATGTGGTGTAATGTCACGTTAGGGTCACTGCTAATCTCCTATCCACATATACACTTTTTAATAAAAAAGTAAGAATAAAGTGTGTCGGAGTATAAATATAGTCAGTGTAATGTATGAAGCTCGACGGTTATTGATGAAGCACAAGCCTCGAGTCTACTTTCCAGACTCCAGTGTACCCACATGACATGGGAAATGCCAAACAAACTCGGTCTCGTTTGTACGTCCAGGTGTGGGTACATAAAACTCTCACTCAAACTGTATCATGTGGTATACACATATATATAACCATAAATAGAGTTAGGTATGGTGCGTACGTGAACAGAACGTGTGGCTTAGGTGATTAATTGCGCGGTCTTATCTGTCAGTGTATCACTTTCAAGCTCAACTACAGAAAATCCCTCAGCAGTTTATGTAATTCCACTGTATGTACATACAATATTATCTGTAGTAACATAGACTGACTCAATAACTGCAGTATTAGATTATTATTGTCGGATAGGGTTCATTTTGTAATTTAAACTTACATTCGAAATTACGTTATGTTAGGACCGGTATTAGACACTTGTATAGTCAACTGCTGGTAGTTATATTGTAGTTTGTAGTTGTTCCCATTGTCCAATTATCCGTGTCTGAAATAATATACGCGTGATATTACCTTAGCCGGTTAGGGTTATTTGTGATGATATGACGATCGTATCTCAGGACCGATGCTTCAGAGGATTATTGTGGCCCGTTAAAGATTTTATAGTTCACACTTAAATCTCGAAATTTGTCCAACTATCTTTGGTGTATAAGTTGACGCAAAGTTTGCATTTTCAGTGCATACTCTACACACATTGTTGTGTCTAGTTATATAGCGCGGGATGTATTACTCTGTTCAAACTGCCAAAGAGGACGTAAAACAGTGTTTGTACATCGTAAATGTGTCCTGGTATTTGGGATTCAGGCAATATATATTTTGTTTATTTATTTTTATGTGAATAATTATACGTACGCGGTATTAAGAGTTTAGTATAATAGATAGGAAGAAAAATAAAAGCTGAAAATTTGTAAGTAGATGAAGTAGATGGAGAAGACAAAGAAAAAATAAATAAATGAGGAAAAAGTACCTGGAGAAAAATAAAAGTCATTAAAAAAAAATGATAAAAGAAAAAATTTTATTCATGAACAATACTATTATATGAGAGATCCAACAATTATGCTGTAGTAAAGAATTAAATGGCCGGAGGTGGAATAAAATAGACGGAAAAATAATACTATATTTCTACAATGTTGTAACTTGAAAAAGGTAATTCGATCTCGTGCTTTTTTCTTCCTTATTTATTAATACTTTTTGTTTTTCCTCATTCATAATTACATTTGGTCGGTCTTATAACTTTATATTTTTTTTTAACATAACGTTAAATGTCGTATTCATTAGAGAAGTTTTATTAAAGTTCGTTGCATGCGCGTCAGACAGCTGTCTAAAGTAAAAGTATAAAAATAATTTGCCTGAATAATAACAAAGACCGCATTTAATGGAATATTGTTACGTTGAATAAACTGGTGGTTAGAGAAAAAATAAAAAAGATAAACATTAATTGAATAAATGGATTTGTTGTGTGGCAGAGTAGAGAAGAGTGATGGTTAAAAGAATTGTAGAACGAGCTTACTGGTCATGGTTTGCTGGACGAACTGGAACAAAGTGAGCTACAATAGCCGGTACTGGTACTGGTACTGATGTTGGTGCTGGTTCTAGAACTGGTGTTAGTTCCAGTGATGCTGGTACTGGTGTTGTTGCTGGACTATAACGACGAGTCGGGTAATGCATATTGACGTTTTGCCGATAATTCAACCGGCACCCTGGTGGGTAAGAGAGGCGAGATACAGCTGAAGCTGAAGCTGGTATAGTGTGGCGGCGGGTTACCAGTGACGCCTATCTACCTCGGGATAAAGACCGTGTAGACGAGGACGACAACCAACGGATGATAGAACGCGAGGGTTAAAAAAAAGACCTTGTTCCAACGGACACTTGAGACACTTTGCTTATCCTATGGATTTGCTACGATAAAGATGAATCAATTGTTTACTTTCACGTTGATACATGACATTAAATTGCCAATATTATTTTTCCTGCTTATTCTTATCTCCAACCAATTTATTATAGATAAATTATTTAAATTATCTCTTGACTTCTGTCAAATTTATCGGAAAAAAAGTTTGAAATTTTTACTGCTAATTGAAATTTTTTATTCATAGCTCAGATATTTTCGGCGCTGATTTTTGAAATTATTATTAATTGATGAAATTTGTTGCTTCAATTGATTTTGATTAAAAATTTTAATAATTTATTTTTATTTTCACCGTATTGTGAAATTAATAATATTTTCAAGCCTCGCGTTCGCGATAAAGTGGAAAAATGTATATACATATATATGATGCAGTACCATACTCGGGCCGCAAAAGAGAACACGTGTCAGTGAATGTACGGGCTATATAATGACGATTTCGAAACCAGTTAGCAAATAATTTATTATTTACGTTAATTAATATTGAAATAGACGATACGCTTGTTTATTATCAATTCAATGAACTATTTATAAATAACGCTTGAGTATACGCGCGCACTCATTTAGATTGTATTATTAATTTCATACATATATTTATATGTATATTCTAGTTATTTTTAATTTTCATTTTAATAGTAAATTTTTAATTTCTGTTTCTTTTGTTGAAAACAATCGGCACGTCATGAAACACGATTGCACACGTCCGCGCTTTATTTGACCACGTATGACCAATTGTAAAAATGTATAAAAATATTTTGTTTATTTTATTTCATTTATCAACATTTTTTTTTGTTTTTTATTTACTCCAATTTTTTTTTTTCCGTCATAGTTTTTATTTTCGACACTGCCACATACCCCCAAGGGTACGGAGACCAATTAACCGAATGGCTCTCGTTTCGTTACCGTCCGTTCTTTTGATTGTTTACGGCCCAAAAATTGAATCATCGTTCGCTTCGGGTGCGCGAAAACAAAATATTTTAAAAATCTATTTCGGTTGAGAAACAAATGCAATGTACAATTTTTAGATGTTTATTTTTCTATTTCAATACTTTTATATCCTTTTTTTTTTATTTTCACATTTTTATTAAACTTTTTTTATTTCTATCAATGCCTCGACATTTTGTATAGAGAACAGTAAAAAAAAAAAAAATATTCCGAGTATCAATCAAAAGATAAATGCAGAAAATATCGCGAATGATAGTTGAATTGAAAAAAAAATTTTTATTATTTTTATTTAGTTTTTTTTTATTACGTACGTGTGAGAAAAAAAAGTATCGGACTATAGAATAGTCACTCTACTGTACATACACATCTATCGTCGACCGGTACTCGACCATTTCCCCATAATCGATTTTCCACGAATTGCCTCCATTATGAGCAATTATCGACAGGGATGAAAAGGGTTGAATTGACGTAGTAGTATGCGTACACTAGTTCCAGTCGCCCTAGTAGTGGTACGGAAGAAGAGACAGCCGGGGAAAGCTGGGGACCACAATCACGAATTGGAGGAAGTACATCGTGATTGCCATTCGAAAAGTGAGAGTGACAGAGTACCATAAAAGCTCGAAAAATATCTCTATCTATCTATCTATTGATCTCTATCTCTATCTCTACGTGCATCTCAATCCCTTCATTTCATGTTGAATTAGATTTATCCAAACATACTCAGCAAGTAAATTAATTCGTAGGTTGATTTGAAACGCTAAACTCTGTAATAACGTAACAAACCTAAATTAATTACTTTCAGTAAAGACTAAAAGAAATATAAATAAATAAATAAATAAATTAATTAATTAACTTATTAAACAAACACACAAATGAACGAATGAACGAACGAACTAAATAAAAAATAACAAAACACCAGTAAATTCGGTGAGCCAGCATCCTGACCTGTTGAGCTCCGTTATAAAGGCTAGTAGTTTATTTTTATTTATTCTTTTTACAAGTCTGCCTACGAGAAATCAGCACGAACAGAAACAAAACACTCGGATAAAAAGTAAAACACGGGTACAAAAAATAGAAAAAAGTGAAACAGGATTAAAAAATGAAGTTAAAAAAAGGAAAAAAGGGTTTGATGTACGGTAACGACAATCGATATGGACTGAGTTGATATGGCGAACTATAACTCAGCACTTATCAGATTTTGTCTGTACGTAGTTTACATCCCTTGAGATTAAACTCTTGATGAGTCGTAGACGATACACACTGAGAACCAAGAGAAAAACTATTTCAAGACTATATCCTTGAGCGTTGCTTTTTGTAAAAAATAAAAATGTATAAATAAAAAAACTAAAAACGGAAAGGAAGAAAAAAAAAGACGATACATAGAAGAGTTCCTAAAGTATGAGGGGAGTCGACTAGATTGAGGCGTGATTGAAAACTTCGCCTGCGGCAACAAGAGTCGATTGAAATATATAGTCTGCCTAAAAGAAATATATTTGCATAAAAATTTTTTTATTCTATACCATTATTGGATCACGAAAATTGCATTTTAATAAATAATGGATAACTTTACATTTTTATTTTTATTTTTATCGTTATTATATTTTTCATTCTTTTTTTTTCATGTTCAACAGGCTAAGCTGGACAAGAGTCACAACGGCAAGCCTTCAAGGGTAATTCACATACGGAATATCGCAAGTGAAGTTTCTGAGTCTGAAATTATTAATTTGGGAATGCCGTTCGGCAGAGTCACCAACGTTCTTGTTCTCAAGGGAAAGAATCAGGTAAATAATCATCATAATTTTTATGTATACACGCTGAAAAAAAAAATGCTAACTATTATCATCTTGAAAAAGATAATGATTACTATCTGTATGTGATAATCATTATCATGCTTTTATGTTAACTATTCGTTTTTCGTATGGTAATAACTACTATTGCCGATAGTAATAGTTACCATCTAGATAGTAATATTTCTTATATCTGAAAAATTTTTAATTTTGTCTTCTAAGATGGTAATGATTATCATCTCGCATAAGAATGGTTACTATCTAGATAGAAATGCTTACCATCTCCGATAGGAAAAGTTAACATAAAAAAATGAGAATCATTAAAATGTAAGGATAGGAATAGTTACTTCGTTAAGATGGTAAGTATTGCCACTTTTTTTTCAGCGTGTACACTGTGAGAAAAATCGGGAGTTATTACGGATTTTATTTAAATCTGCATTCACTCCTATTCGGAATTTTGATATTAAAATAAATTCCCCTTCGGAGTAAATTTTACTAAAAAAAAAAAGCATTCATTTCGGATTTAATCCACGTTCACTCCGGAAATTTTGTAGAGTGTAATAACAAAATCAGTAGATAGATACCCGAAGAAACACATAAGCTACGAGGAATCAATGATCGGTAGACAGTTGTCTGTAGATTTCTGAAAATAAGTATCTTTTATATCTAAACGGGACTAGAATAGAATGTGTACGCACGGGTACTCACTATTGTGATGCATCACCAGAAACAATCGAATCATCCGACCACACAGCAATCGAATGACCAACCACCGTTTACCCATTATCTCGGTGAGCTTCAGTTCGCTTTGGAAAGCAGGTGCGGTCTGAAAAGGAAGAGAGAATTCGCGACAAAGGCGACCACAATATCGACACCAGAGTCAACCAATAATCGCGGGCTCATTCCTTCCTACACCATACTAGTAACTGTGTTGATAGTTTCCTCCAAACATATATATGTAAATACATATATATTTATATCACTAAATAATCAATTACTGTCCTTTTATTAATTCAATTCTCAGCGTAAAGTATTTTTAAACAGAAATTTATTGAGCACGAAATCCGTCTATTTTTAAATTCAAATATTTATTATTTATATTTTTCATTCGTTAACGTTCCATTAAAATAATTAATTAATGATAATTATCAAAAACAACAAATATTTCGGTTTCAATTTATCGAATTAAATTATATTTTATTTTGATACATATTGTTTATTTTATTTACATAGCTTTGATTAATATATAAATATATATACATATATATATGCATGAAATTCAAAAGACAATACACCCTCTAAATAATTGAACGAATGCTTTTAACATGAAAACATTTGTTAATTGATCCTAGATATATATATGTATACATATACATATACACACCTAGTGTAATTTGTTGGAAAATTTAACGAATGAATGCGACCACCAGAGTAATTTAATTTTTGCTGTGGTACACACTGCATTATTTCCAGCATCGGTATTTATATTTTTCCTCCTCTCCCGACATCGTTATCGCGTATTGCCATGTAATTACTTGTTAATTATTAACTACCCGAGCGTTATTAATGGTTTATTGAATATAAAAATCTAATTAATAACAAACATACCTAACATATCACAAATTGTTGTTTATAAAATAATTTCCATATCGCATACATAATATATTATATTCATATTTATTATTGATAATGATATTAATATTAATAATTAATTTCCCTGTTTATTATTATCAACATCATCATTATTATTATTTTAAATGATAACATTATCAGTCGAATTAGTTGTTTTTTAAAATTATTTAAGTTAGAATAATATTTTTTACCCGTCAGTCCACTCGTGTTAGCGCGATATCGAGCACACGTAATATTCGATACAGTGTCAATAAACAGCATTAATATATTCGTATGCGATCGAATCGCAAATAAGCCTGGGTTTTGTTTATGCTGGCCTGGATTAAAATAATGCACCGATGCCCGCTATTCACCGCACTGAGCCAGATGAAGAGATTTACCTCGCGGAAATTACGCGCGCATTAGCGTCGGAAGCGCAGCGGGGGTTAAACACAAAGGGGATGAATGTGTGTGTGTCTGTGTGTGTGCTGCAGGTTTTAGTTGGGAATATTTCGTTGTGAGGAGGTCACAGGGTCCGCGTACGGTAATATTCGGGTCGTCGGGGTTGTTATGAGAGAGAAAGACCACAAGAGTCCTGTTTATATATATATATTTTGTATCGTACATGTATATTACGTACATATGTATATTTATATACATAGACATTATCTGTATTCTGTCTTTCTCTGGCATGTAACTATCGATATACATAACTGTTGACCGGCGAAATCGTGCAACCGAGAATACGACCCGTATATTCCTGATGGAAATTTTACGAACCATGAGAGCATGCGGTTGGCTCGCCACCCGTTTAACTTTTCTACTTGCTATTGTTTTTCTCTCGTTCGATTTTTATTTTATTTCATTTTTTTTTTTTTTTTTTTTATCTATTTTCCACGGCAGTACAAACAATGATCGTTAATTACGGATCATTTACTCTGGCCTAGTGAACCCTGTCGTTAATTGCTTTAATCACCGTTTGTATTTGCTAATTATTGTTTTATCACCCACTTATTTCTTAACAGAATATCTGGATTTTAAAATTATGTGTACCCACATATATTTTATTATTCACTCATGAAAATATTTTGCAAAATAAATTGAATAATTAAACGGTAAATTTATCGGTATAAAAAGTACATATTTTAAATAAATTCATAGAATCAATTTTCGAATAAATATTTAAATAATCCTGATGAAATTTAATGCAGGATTTTTTTTTTTTTTATTTTAAACAAATATTCAAATACATGGAATTTAATATTCACAATTACAAATATTTACATGAGCAACGGATTCAAAATTAAAATAGTTAAATTAAATATTTAATATATATATGTAATTACAGTAGATTCGGTCAGGTCTAAAAGCACTGGGAATATATAACTCAATCGTCTAATAATTCGGGTTAATGTATCGTCGGCTAATTTATCAGGTGGATGTAAACAGTTGGTACGTAACTCGCGGCAATGGAGTTTCGCGATGGTAATATTGCTTGTTCTATACAGTATAGCTATAAATATATATACATATATTTGTATACATATTCATGTACATGTTGGAGTCGACGAGAGACAGCGAAATGAGACAACTGACCCCCTAAGGGTAATTTCACTATATTTGCTTTGATTTCAAGTTTCAGCCAAGTTACTCAGACGTTTATATACATCAAGCTCCTTTTCATGTACTCTACTCCCTCACTAACTTACTAACTCTCTCTACCTACCTCTATCTCTTTCGTCCCATTCTCATCTCGTGTCGGTGGGTATCGTCTTTAGTTGTACATTTGAATGGCATTTCTCGAGGTAAATCGAGCCCCGGCATTCACTCAAATTCTAACATAGTTTGTCAGTTAATCCGCAAACGACAAATCATAGACAACATTACCACTCCATATAACTTTCCATTAACAGATACAATATTTATATCCATGCGCATCCTTTTAAAAATATTTAATTAAATTAATTAGACTCCGTATTCTTCTGCTATATAAATTAACTGAATTAACTCATCTTAACAATTTAAAAACAGGTGAATTATCCGAGTTCTTTATAATGTATCACAGAGATTACGTGTTTAATACTCAAAGAAATTTTTTTCATTAATTAGTTAATTAATTAAGCGTCAAAGGACAAAGGCGTGTGTTACCGGGGCTTGGCTTGCTGCTGCTGCTACTCTGCTGTTGAGGACATTCACTCTCTTTCTCTCTCACTCACTCACTCACTCACTCACTCACTCACTCTAGGTTAAGGGGGACGTCAAGTGTCGATGAAACGAGTGGATAGCGTCTAGTACACTAATCTCCCAACTGCGTGATATACAGACTCGTGATATTAATATTTTAAATTCAATTAAAACTTTTGATCCCCCTTAGGAATTGGCAAGAAATAAGGACAAGTTAATTAATGCTCAGTAGCTCATTTTTTTCGGCTTTCATTTACTTTATTTCATCTCAATTAACACTTTTCATACTTTATTCCCTCGCTCCGGGTTTATATTAAAACATGTACACATTTTTTTATATTAAAAAACTTTACCGTAAGCCTCAACTATTTAACGTAAATAATCGATATCCGGTAATTATTTTCCTATATAATTTTTTTGTTATTATTAATACATTGTTGTGTTATTAATTTTATTATTTTTAGTTATTGGTCATTGCGGGATTTTATTATCTACTCAAACTTTATTTTACTTTAAATTTCACGCCGCCTGTTTATATTTTATACTCCCAGCAATCTTTTAACTCATAAAATTTAAACCTTGAAGCTGTAAAAAAAAAATTATTTTTTATTTGTTATTTTATTTTTTATCGCGGAAAATTCAATTTTACAAAATACTTCAATCAACTAAATACCTTTTATATCGTTTCTTTAATATAAATAAAATTTTTATTCTATTTAAATTTCACGTTAGCAAAAAAAGTTGCATGTGTTTTTATAAATTTTTTTTCTCGACCCTCAACTATGACGAGTTTTAGTTAATAACAGTTACATTTCTGTTGACACACGCAGTCTACTCTAAAATTTACACGCGAGGTCTGCGGGTGCATTTATAAATTTTTTTCCTCATCGTAAACTCATCCATCCGGTTCATTCGCCCGTCCGTTCGTCCGTCTGTCCAAACGACGATACACGTATGAATTTTGCAGCAAACTTCACTCTCGAATGCGTAATAACGGCAATTCGATGAAAACTCAACATCATACTACTGTGCCCGAAATTTTTTATCTTTTTTTACCTACGGTCATATCATATGTCACACAGTATGTATCATATCATATATAACACTGAGTTCGTTGAGGGGATAAAGGTACAGAACATAAAGTGGTTAAGGGAAAAAAATACCTACATATTTATTTCACTCGGGTAAATGAAAAAATTAAATTAAAAATATTTTAGTCATTAAAGTTGACCGGAATAAATGCTCTGCGCTGTAAATAAGATTTAATAAACCAAAATAATAATAATAATTATTATAACAAAAGAGTATTCATCAAACAAATGGTATTAATTACTCACGTAAGATCGTGTGCTCTAGCTAACCGACTATGTTACACATTTTAATCGCTTAATGCAGCGCAAGCACGACGGAAAGAGCATGTTCGTGACCCGTAACGATAAAATTTAAACCCATTCTCGTGGTTGTTTATCCTCTTCTTGTAGTCGTGATGTCCTGGTGAGGGTGTGCAACACACCTGGAGTTTACGACGTGTCACACGGCTGGACGTTGGTGCCTTATGTGGGATCCAACATCGAGCAATCTATAAAACATACAAACGCACACATGTTCTTCACATACATAAGCACAAAGCTGCTTTCTGCTTCGTTTGTTGTTCTCAGTGACGTGACGTAACGAGACCAGACACGGACAGACGAAATGAGATCTGTCGAATTTAAAATCCTTTGCTATACTAAAGGATACAGAGATATAAAAAACTAAAAAAAAAAAAAAAAATAAGATAAAAGAGCAAGTCAAGCACATGAGACTTCTGACTTTCCGCTTTACCTCATGCAAATTTATCGTATTTCACGGCGGTTGCGTCTCTTTTTCAGTCGCACATACTGCCTCGTGTTTCACAGCTAAATCATTACTTTTAGCATGCCAGAAGTATCAGATTCTCAGTGTATTTATTCTCTCTATTTTTATTTTTTATATTTTATTTTATATTCACCCATTTTTTATTCCAATGCACTCACACTTGGCATTACGGCGGGAGCAATGCCATCTGAATGCATTTCCGGCTGGTGTATCGAGCGAGGCTGCCTTTTTCCAACACCATCGCCGCTACCCTTCCACCAATCCTCATCTACACCTTCTCCAGGTTCGACCCAATAGGTCCGCATACATACACACACATGTACACACATCTTCTCTCAACATATTTTATATTGCGTTCTCTCTATTTTGGCGGGATCAGTAAAAAGAACGAGTTGACGAGCAGTGGGTCAACTATCTCACTTACTCAGTATACTTACTACCATCCATACTTATTCTTTCTCGCTTTTCGGTCCTTCCATTTCGCATATATGCCCAGAGTCGAATTGAAAACCTCTCGAGTCTTCTCTCGGCCTCTCATTTCCACACAACTGGCTGCTGCTTCTACAACTCCCGCTGCCATTCCCGCTGCCATGCTGCTTTTGGCCTCCACACAGAACTCGATCGCGATCAACGTATATAGAAACGTGAACAAGTTGAAAGGAAAAAAGATCGCCCGGTACGGAACGAATAACGTCAAACCTATACGAGCTTATTCAACCATGAATGCGCCCACCCCTACCTTTGGCTATTGAATTTTTTCTGTTTTACTTGGTTTTCAATTTTTTAATTTCTTCCCTTTCTCACATTCAGTTATCCCATTTTTTTTCTACAATCTCATCATTGTTATTATTATTATTATTTCCACCTAAAATTTACCAGCCTGTGTATACACCAGTAGTAAATTTTATCAGAAACTCGTGATAAATCCAGCGACTGCTACAAGATACGAAATCGCCCGATATCTTTCTTATCTCGAGCCGCGGATTTCTTGTTTAAAACCGGACTGAGGCTTAAACTTTTTCATCACTATCAGCATTAGCGGATTGAGAGCCGGTCGGTGGCGGAGTTGTATGAGTGGCTCACTGTTAAAGTAAAATGTAAATTTTTGAAAAGGACGTTTTTCGGATTATGGCCGTGTGCAAGAAAACTCCCGGGAGAGTTTCCTCCTCGGGAGCTTTTCGAACCGTAATAAGCCCTCCGGCTTATTCGGGGTAAAGTATAAATTAATTAATTCCAGACTACAGTGAGCTGTTCACATTCTGGTTGTATATTATTCACACGTTAAATATAAACTATACAAAGTTTTATTGTAATGTGAAGTATGGTTCACAAAATAGATTGTTAATGTGTTATTCATTCTTCAGTCTGACTATTGTGTTTTTATTCCACTAAACAAAACAAAATAAATAAATTTATAAAACAGTAAAAAAAAAAAAAAAAAAAAAAATACACACATTCAAGAGTAATGTAAAAACTTTAAATGAAAAAGTTTACAAAGAAAATTCGGTACAGCAAATATTTTCTTTTGTGTTTTTACAATCAATTATATCAACAGCAAGAGAAAGACAGACGATGGGTATATTGAGTTAAAAATAACCGAAGGATCGAAGTGAATTTTTATATGACTTTTTATTTCATTTTATTTACTCAAACAGACAGTAGTCCAACGAGACTCCACTTTTACGCTGTAAAACTACCGCGCAATATATTTGTAGCCGGCACATACATATGTGAATGTGTACTCGGAATATTTTTGTTCAGCAGCATCGAGTTCACGTAAAAGTTGTGGAAACGACTACCGGTAAACTCGACAGTGAAAAGAGGCTTTTCATTACATACGCCCTCGTCCTCGACATTCCCTTTATATCATTAATATTTTTAGTAACTCGTTGTTTGATTAAAAACATATTAAATCACCGACCAATAAGAAAAAAAAGTAGTAATTTAATACCAGAAGTATTGGGAAAAATATTGAATTGATAGTTTGAGTATACTTATGCATATTTAGATCAATTCATACAAAATTTATAAATATGTATGTAGATATAAGTATGAATCAGTTATCGAGTGAAATGTTTTTAAACAAAACTCGTACATATAGTAAATATATAATATTATAGCAGCGGCAGCGGCAAAACTATAATAAACACCCGAGAATTTCGGTATGCACAATATCTCGGTGGTGTTTTCCAAACGAACCTATTCTCTCTAGCAACTAATCCGCTTTTCTCTGGCGTATTAATTTTACCACAAAAGTAGATGTGCGGAAAGAGACGTAGAAGCCGCGCGGTAGAACAAGAGAAACACCCTGGTGGGAATGGGGGTTAGATAAAGAGAAGGTGATTGACGATATACTCTTCTATATCTCACAGCTCATGTTCCGTTAGATATGAGTGAGTAGAGAGGGTGGGTATGAGTCAGAGGAACAGGGGTAGATGCTAAAAGTGGTGGAAGGAGAGGAAAGGAGAGGAGAGAATTTTACGTAAATGAACCGAGTGAAAATCAGAAGAGGGAGTGAGTTTGAATACCAGAGATATTATAGGCTCACACGCTTGGATTTCAATCGAGGAATAATCTGGCAGCCGACTCGATCGATTTATATAAATACACATATATATATTCTCACATTTTTTATTTTACCTTCCTATTATTACCGCACGCAAATATCTGCTACACATTTTTTTATTATTATTTTTACTAGCCTAATAAATAATAATCGAAGCCACCTTTGCGCACATCCATTACGGTTACATACGACGGTGCGCAGGTGCATTACACCCCCAACGAACGAGCCTATAACCCCATAAATAGTGATTATCTCCTCGCAAAGACGTCATATTATTGTGATGTATCTGTGGCAAAAGCTGCTGGTACTGCTCCTCTACGTGAGTTCACTGCACTCAAATTAAAGCTTCTTCGTATAATAACGGCGCACGTACAAGAATATTTATAAGACCTCACATTTATTTTTTAATCCACTAAATGAAAAAAATAATTCCAT
This sequence comes from Microplitis deprimator, assembly GCA_964016945.1. NCBI lineage: Eukaryota > Metazoa > Arthropoda > Insecta > Hymenoptera > Braconidae > Microplitis > Microplitis deprimator. The sequence continues at coordinate 4,254,325 of OZ024710.1, read as the reverse complement.
GCAAGCCATTAAAAAGTGGACATAATATTTTCATTTGATTCACCATTTTACCCGCTCCCTCTGCTTGGCAACCAGCCTCTTTTAACAACTTGTTACTTTAACTCCTTTATATTTTATATTATATTATATATGTACGCGCATATATCTTGTATACCTCGAGGCGGCCTACGACCAACCCGTATTAACCAGCAGACTTCAAAGGTACTTTCACCAATGCTGGGTAAAAACGCGTTTCGCATCCCCCTGCTATATATATACTGATATATACAACGCAGGTAAATTATATATTATACCAGCGCTCGGTTTCACTTAAATGAATGTGAGTATGGAGACGTTACCTTAAATCACAAATGAGTCAGCTCACTTGACTTTAAGTCATATGCCCTTTACTCCCTTTTTTTCTGCATACATAAATTTGTTTCCATTATTTTTTTATTTATTTACTTGTTTTTTTTTCTTTTTTTTTTTTTTTGTCGTATTTAATTACTTCTTTTCAATACGAGTTTTCATGTTCTTGTTATCATTTAATGAGTTCTTACACTCTCGAACTATACACGGTATCTTGATCCCATTCTTGTTGATGTACATGTGGGTTAGCTATCTATCTCTCACGAATTTTGGCACTCACCTCAGGGAAAATTTTTTTTTTATTTCAACCCGGTTGGATAGCTCTTGTGATACCAACAATGTGTGTACAGTTCAAATGAGCAACCAGCCGTGCAGAGAAAAAAAGCCAACGCATTCACAATGAACTGCTATTCCTGCGGGCTTAGAATTATTTCTACATTTTTTTTACTCTAAACATCCAGACAATTGTGTATATAGATACAGTGGAAGAGAAAAAAAGAGAGGGAGAGAGGAACAATGTTGTTTGATATAAAATTCAAAGCCGTAGCATGAATTTTTCGCTCGGAAACAGTAACAGTTTTTAAAGTGAACAATAAACTGCCAAATCGATATTTGTAAAAAAAAAAAAAATGTTTATAAAATTGAATAAAAGGTTTAACTTTAATAATTGGAAAATTCTTTATTTGAAATCTATATTCGCGTACGCATAATTTAAATTGGCAATAATCGATGAGGAATGCATATGAGAATTCATGTATGCAGGAGCTTAAATAAATTTTCCACGCGATTATTGATTCATTGCGGAAGAATTGTTGAAAAATGAATGAGTAGGATGTATCGTCGGGTTCGGAGTCTAGATGTATGACACGATCAAGAATTATATTAAAAAATTCCAGCTTGCAAGTGATCCTTCAAAGCTGATACTGTATGACCACGAGCTATGAATCTTGCGTGCTTCAAAATCCCCTTGAATCTTTTACGTCCACTAAAAGTATTGCATCCTATTTTTTTACCATCAAACAAATAAATAAAAAATTTGAATTACGCGGGCTATTTTTATTCTTTCTTTCTCTGTATTAAATCAATAATTACACGAGAATAATCAGCATTGTGTAATTTTTACCAATTGTTGGATTATCATTATCGGCAGTAATAGTCAGCAGATTTTTTTTTTTGATTTTTTTTACCGGTAAATTAAAATTTTTTAATAGGGATCGTAATTTTTCATTATGAAGTTAGCCGATGTCTAATAATTTTTTTTTTTTAAACGATAAATTTGAAAAAAAAAAAATATTTCAAAAAATTGCACGCCTAGCTTTTTGAATTTCCTACATGTGCATATTTTTATTTTTTTTATTTTCTTGTAATTGATCTGTTGAAAAAAAATCCAAAAATTTATAATTCTCTGTTAACTTCAGGATCATTATTATTTTCTTATAATTTTTCACCGTGTAATTAATAATAATATTATAATTAACAAAAGCGTTGTTGTGTATAGACGTAACTAAAGATCGTGGTGTTGGGTAAACACAATTTGAGTTTCTCTATGCGTCATTAAGGGTGGAAACACGTTAACAGCGTTTGTCCAGCAATTCGTCGAGCCGGGACATTATTCACGAAACGCCTCTCTGTTCATCTGTACTCTCTATAGTAGCATACAAAATGAATATATATATATATATGAGCTGAACAGAGAATACTATAGAGAATAGTGGGTAGAGTGTCTAGCTTCTACTGTCGTCGTGTGTCTCGTGACCTGGCGTGGAGCGGATGCGATTTCGCCGCAACTGGCTTAACCCGATTTCGTCGTACAAACTGCCAGCGTTGTCGCTTCCACTCCGGGCCGACAATTCTCCATTTCCCGATTAATGCATGTCCTTCAATCTCTATATAATTATCGTAAAACATTTATTTTTATTTTATGTAATTAACATTTTTATTTTTGCTGTCGTGTATTATCAGTTCATTTCATTTTTTTTTTCCTACTATTTATACCCGCCTTATTTTTCGTAATAGAAAATCAATGAAAGAAGAGACAAAAAAAAATTTATTTGAATTATTTTCTGGATTATTGATAAGTGCACTGGGGATGTGGATGTGTGCTGGTGCATATGGACCAGAGACTAGAGCAAGCGAAATTCAATTTAGGTCGTTGTGTTACGACTGCAGGTCAAGACGGAAATGGAAACTCTGGTTCGAGTTAGTGGAAAGAGACAGTGAGAAAAGATAAAGAGAGTGAGGGAAACGAGTGCTTGGTAGCAATTGGAAAATTATGCAGATTAATTAAGCGATGATAAAGTCTACTAAGCTGTTAAATTGAACAAAATTAAAATAATAATGATAATAATTACTATTGCTGATAATAGTTGTGGGTTGTAGAAAATTATGAAAATGTATAGAGCCTCAACTCTTTGATTTTTGATTAATTATATGAATAATTTTTTTATTTTTGTTACAGGCGTTTTTGGAAATGGCTGACGAAAATGCTGCGACGACGATGGTCGGTTATTATGCTTCAAGTGGTGCAGCACTAAGAGGACGTGCTGTCTACGTTCAATACAGTAATCACCGTGAGCTCAAGACTGACCAGGCCCACAGCAACGCGGTCAGTAGTCTCGCTACAAACACCATCGTCAATAAATTAAACGTCAGTTGAATACAAAAACACATCTTAATCATACCTATTACCTCAAACTGCCTCTTTAACTTCCTTCGTAAACTTTTTTTTTTATTTTTTTAAATAACTTTTAAGCGCATTCTCAGACAGTGTCCACTTTTTAAAAATATTCAATGACTCAACTGTCAAGCGTATTGAAATTTTATTAATTAATTGAAAAAAAATTAAAACCTTAATTTAAAAGAGGACAACTTTGAGATATAGTATTCTAAAAAAATTACTTAAAGTTGTTATCAATTAGGACACGGAAAAAAATTGTGGTTCTTCTAATCAAAATATGCAGTAGCGAGTACTCCAATATGTAATATAGGATAATACTGACGTTACTACACGTGTGGTTGAGATTATTATAAGTTAAAGTTGGCATTTCTTTACTCCAACTTGTAGTAACCTCAACTACAGCAGCTCTTATAACAACTAAAATTTTTTTTCCGTTGAGTTAAACGAAATTTGTTGAATAAATTTTAGCCTACAAAACTTGTGAATTCAAATTATAAAATTGACATAAAGATTTTACTGGTTTATTATCCAAATTTCATTTAACTCCCAATTGATATCAACTGTAAGTAATTTTTTCAATTAATGCTCTATTTTTTTTTAATTAATTGATAAAATTTCGATACACTTATGAAAGTTGAGTAATTGAAAATTTTTAAAAAATGGGACACTGTCTGCAAATGGCCTTAACTACAAAGACACTTTTAGCCAAAAAATATTTTCCTTTACCAGTTACTTGAAACAAAAAAACCTGCATGCGCTACAATATTTTCTAGTTCGAATAATCTCAAGTAATAGAACCTTGTCTGTGGTTTCTAAGGTCCCACGCGATGACCCACGTCAATCTAATACAATCTCCACCTAAACTCTATTATAGTTAACGTAACGTATAGTTAATTTATGAATGAGCCCCAATGGTCCTTACGGTTCTTGTTAATATTGTTATTGTTGTTGTTGTTGTTGTTTTGGTCAGTAAATGTATTAAAATAGTTAGAGCACATCGATAGATAGAATGTGATAGTGGGCGGTGGCTCTGATGTAGGTTGGGTTGGTCTTGAGTCTAGTCTCGACAATTAAGGAATTACGTTAATATAATTTACAATCGGCTAATTGAGAGTAATGTTTTCTCCTGACATGAGTTTACCAAAGCAGACTGGAGACTAGAAAAAAAAAAAAATAAATAAATAAACGAAAGTAAAGTCGTATTGCGTAGTAGAATAAAGTGCCGGGTAAGATAAGAAAGGTCGCGATACGAGTGCACCATGTGGACGTGTTGGAATGAAAGTATGTAACAAGTAAGCTTTGCCACTGGACACACAGAGTTACGCTGTCCAAAGCCAGTAAAGGGCTTCTAATAAAGACACTTTGGTGACTTCCATTCTATACTTGAGCTCACTCTATACTTTGGTCTTTACTTTGTGTGTAAGTACTACAAATTAGACGCTTTACTTTCTTCGTCGTCATTCCACTACTTTAATCTTTACCTTGTCTTTGTATCTCGACTTTATATTTTTTCTTTTTAAACTATTTGTGATCATTAATTTATTTCATTACACGAGTTAAAGTTCTTTTTTTATTTTATTGTCTACGTTTTATGTCCACTCTTTGTTCTTCAAGTTAGTGTCATTACGCGGATTAAACACGTTGTTTTTTTGTATTTTTTCTGAGCTGGATTGAAAAAATTAAAGCTAAATAAAGTTTAATCATTATCGTGTACGGCAATAAAATGTTACGTTTTAAAAACGATGGTAATCATCGAGCCGTTACAAACTTGAGGTTATCAACGAATGAATGAACGAGGAAGGAAGGAAGACAGTGGGATTTCATCTGCTGGGAAATTCACGTGGAAGCTTCAGTGAAACGTTTTTCCGATTCCCGAATGCAGACGGGGGCTTTTCCAAAAAGAAGAAGAAGAAACGGCAGAGGCTCGAGGGCTATTGCTCCACTCTACATTTCTGCTCTACTTTTTCTCGCGTGCTACTTGTCTGTCTGTCGTTGCTGCTGCTACTTCTTCTTCTTCAAATCTTTTCGCCTTATAACCTCTTTTTAAGAGGGACTATAAGCAATGCCACCGCAACTGCTCTGTACGTTAGATTTCATTTTCACTCTATAAAATTATTTTTATTTAATATATTCTACCCCTCAGCAAGATTGTAAGCAGACAAGAGCATCCATATCTTGTCCTATAAATTAATTTATTTATTGCATTTTATTTATATCTTAGTTGCAACCATTTTACTCCACGTACTTATCATATATTTAAGAGAAAAAAAATTAATACCTTTGTATTGCCATTACTCCGCTAAGTCTATCCGGTTACAGTCAGAGTTTTCGAGCTGGCAAACAGAAAACAACGAGGTATCCATTGTTACAAGTACTCGAAATGAAATAATTGTGCATAATAAATGCTCACAATATTTAATTTATATTTATCATTGTTTCCACAAAAATAATTAACCAAAAGTTTGTCTAATAATCCACCGGTGGCGTAGTAGTAAATTAATGCTTTATTTTTTCCAACAATTTCGAGGTAAAAAAAATAGTAAAAGTAAAAAAAAGTAAATGAAAAATAAGACTGACGACTTCCGCAATTATTATCGCAATGATCGTTCATCCACAACGTCCTGCTGTTCTTCCCGTTTCTTCCTGTCACAATGTAGCCCTACTACCACTAGCAGGAGCGTCGTCGGCACTTGAACTATTACTTATACTATTGGATACATAAAACGAGAGAGACTCAGGCTTCTTCAGAGTCCTTTTCCTCATCCACAACAATGGGCATCTTCGCTGGCTTTCTCTCTTGATGCGAACGAGCAAGTTTGTGAGTGAGCGAGGCTGAGACCAAAACTGAGCCAGGCTGCTGTTGCTTCTACTTTTACTTCTGCTTCTGCTTCTGCAGCTTCCAGCTCGGATCTTAACGGCTTGCATATTTCACACCCCTGATGGTGGATGTACAGCCAACAATGGCACATTGTTATTCGGTCTAGTCGCGGCGACGGGTGAAAAAGAGAGAGGGAGAGAAAGAGAGATGAAGATAAAAGACGGAAAGACCTCGGTGGTCGGGTTGTGGCGGCAAGGGGTTGTGAAGGAAAAGGTGAAGGAGCTGGTGCTGGTACTGGTACTGCTACTGCTACTGTTATTGCTACTACTAGTGTGCCAGTACTGCCGAGTAAAGAGGGTGGTTACACCGCCAAGATGGCGTAATATTTTTAATGGAGGGTGTCCTGGGTGATCTACGACGGCGCATTGTTTCCCCGAGACGCCTCATATATTATTTTCTCGCTCCTTCTTCGCCTTACCCTCGTTGTTTTTTATTTTTTTTTACAACTTTTTTTTACCTCTACTTTTTATCTTTCTATCTACTTGTCTTCTGTTACTTTTAAACATTTCATCAGTTCCTAAAACTCTACAAAATCACGCAGGACCCACCGGCTTAGTCCCTATAAGTCTAAAAAACAAAATTTAACTCCTGTATTTTCCCCTATAGAAAGAAAGTTATTTATTTAAATTGTAATGGTTGTGTTGTTGGAACAAACTAATGGAGATTAGCACTGGTAGAAAGCAAAGCTAAAAGTTACAGTTTCGTTGGTGATGACCCAAGTGTTAATCCGATAACGAAAACTCGCCTAAACTCGTCAGCACTAAGGCACTTACTCGTTAGCCGGAAAATAAATTTATGCAATTGCTCACGCTCTTTCCTCCCGTAAATTTTATCACCAAAGACTGAAAACCTATTGAATTTATAAATTTAATGCTCACGGCTAACTGGACTATGCAGTACACCATAGTATTATATGTGAATTTGTTAGATACTTTTATTTATTTCCCTCTCGACTACCAACGACGGCAACGTCGACGACGGTGAATTAATATTTATTACGTCGTTAATATATTATCACTGACCCGAGTACTCCACTTTTGGATGCTTGTGGCTAGTGAAATTATTATTTCAAAGGGTGAAGCTGTTTCCACTTGGAGCCCCTGATAGCTTGTAGTAGAAATTAATAGCGATGCCATCAGAGTACACCAAACATTACCATAACGTACCATTTATGCTTTCGCCAACTCATATATATATATATATACACTAAATTATTTTCTTGTTCGTTATGTTGATGTCTATATCGCCATCTATACTCTTCTTCTCTCATCAAAGCCCATTAAAAAAAATAATTTACAAAGATTCATAAAAAAAAAACTTTTACCCAGTGAAACTCGAGGAAAAACAATTAAATAGTTTGATCTTATTGTTTTATTTAACCCCGTCTTTTTACAACTTCTACCCTTAGCCGGTGCACAAAGACAGTAAACGAACGATTCCGCGAGCTCGTTTGCGTACTTTATCTTAATGGGTGTTCTTAAGCTGTAAGTTGAATTTTTAGTACGAAAGAAGGAAAAAAAAAAAAATAGGAAATAGTAAAGAGAAATATAATAGAGCCGGGTGTGATGTTGTACCCAATGTACAGTAAAAAAAAGTTTAAACGGTTTTTATAACTATCGGTATTCGTTCAGCGATAAAATCCGGTACTCAACGAAGCGTCAAGAGTTTTAACCCAAGCACTCCCCGATTAACGATCCTCGAGATGGAAGAATACAAAGTAGCCCATTTAACCTCCTGCCATTATACCGAGTAATCAGAGCTTTTTATATCCATAAATTATTAATAATTATATGGTTTTTAATATTAGTAATTCTCGGGGCTCTCAATTTTATTTTAATTACCGGTATTCATTTCGACGTTAATTTAAAGTTTTAAAAAATCTTTAAGGAGATTTTTATTTACATACACAATCACCGTTTCTTTAATCTATGGAAGTAAGATAAAAATATAAACATAAAATAAAAGAAGACTTCAAGTGTCATGAGCACACAATAGCTACTTACGTAGCCGGAAGCGGAAAGTTTATACGGGATAGTTGAAGGGCCGAATCTGAGTGTTGCCATGAAAAGGGGATTATGCGTAGAAAAGAAGCCTTACTATTACAATCTACTGCACTACTGCCATATAAAGCACAAGTTATGAGAAGAATGAGTGAGTAAGCGAGCGTGTAAGTAAGTAAGAAGGTATGGAGAGAGAGTGCGAGAGGGAGAGACAGTAAATGTAAGGATTTTGTGTGCGGCAAGGGAGCCGTTAAAAGCTCGCTGTTTCGTGCGGAAATCGCGTGGCATAATGGCTCTACACTGGCATGTAACAATCGCATTGCCTGAAGCAGCCCATCAAAAGCTCCATGGAATGTAGATGACTGAAAACTACTGGCGACTGTTACTTGTTACTCTCTCTTGCAACCCGATATGGGCCCAAAGGGTTCTTCTTCCACGGTCATATATACTGTTTACTATACACTATACACTATAATGTATACAAAAGTACTGTAACAGTTGCAACGACCTACTCGCTTATATTATACATCCCAACGATGTGCCAGTGAAGGAGACTAAAGTGAAAATAAGACAAAAAAGCAAACAGTTTTGACGTTTTGTTGCCGAAACGAGTGGTTAATGCTTTTTACTTGTCGCGGACAAAGCTGCTTCATGATAATACGGAGCTTGTATTTAATTCTCATATAAAAGTAAAAAAGTCATGTACATGTACATGCTACGGGTTGTAAATGTAAGAAAAAATTATGTAAATAAAAAAAAGAGACGGGTTAACTAAATTAGAATATAAATTGAGAAAGTCTAAATGAAATCAACTCTGTACGCGAGTTCCTTTTTTCATTCGTCATATCACACGCCTTATACCTACGACTATATATATATATATATGCACGGATATATATATTGGTAATTCAATTTTTAATCGCCGGTTCGTTTGCATAAATATTCCAGGCTTTTTAAATTTTATAATTTTTCAATTTAATCTAAATTATTTAATTTTTTGCTCTATATGCATATACTATTTTACTTGCTCCATTGATATGTATATACATACAAATTAGTTAATTTATTTTAATATTTTATGTTTTATCATGGCCGCTTTTTCATTTATTTCATATTCAAATCCATAAAATATGCAAGTAAATCCAAAGGAACCAATAAAAAATTTAAATCGCCTGTAAAATATTTTTTTAACATTTACATAAAACAATTAATATCAGAAAATATTTCAAAATTTTGAGTTTATGAAGCCGAGAAAGTTTTTTAAATTTCATCAGTGACCTGAGCTCGAGTCCACTGACTAAGTCGTAAAAGTGTTACGACTGTACGAACAAGAAATTACTTTCCTACGTACAGACATACCTATCTAGCGAGCTAGAGCTACCTCATATATATATATATACATATATATAAAAGCTCAACTATACTCCTTACGCGTTAGGTCATAAGGGAAAAGTAAAATTGAAAAAAATAGCCAGCTATCTCGTTAACTACTTCCATGAAAGTATGAGTGAGCAATATATATATATATATATGTACATAAATAGACTACTAGTGCAAACATATATCCTATAAATAAATATATATAGAACAGAATGGTGGCATAACCAGCAGTGGACGCACCTGACGCTCGCGTGTATATTCGCGCTTGCAATTATCACTGTAACAATATTGATATAATTTATTGACGTTAGAAACAACATATATACAAATACATACATTTATATGTATAATATGGTACTCACAGATTGACATTATCCATAGCTTACATTAGTTGTTCATGATGACATTTGTATTTATAATAAAACTATTCAGTACATTATCAAAAGTATATAATTTTTTATTCTGGTCGTAATATAAAGTAAAATAATTATTGTGTGTGTTGGTCTTTTGTGAATGTGCCCGCGTACAATTCAAGTTGATTAAAATTTATTAGGCCATTAGTAAATTGCTAAAAACTATTAATAAAATATTCATGAATAAAAATTATCATATATCTGAGAACACATCCGGGCGTACAACTGTTTCCATTTCATATATAGCGTGACGTTAATTCTTTTTTATTTTCTATATATATATACACATATAAAAATACATACCGTTTATTTATTTCTCTTGTAGTGATTAACATTGTACTTTATTTTCACAGAACTCAAACACGCAAGTGGCACTGCAGGTGGCTCAGGGACAGAATATCCAGAGTCCTGGTGAAACGCAAGGAGGACCTAATACTGTACTCCGGGTCATCATTGAGCACATGATCTACCCTATTTCTCTGGACATTCTTTATCAGGTAAGCTATCGTCTAAATAAACATACCAGCGCACTAAAAATATACTATTTCAACCCCCCACTAAATATATATACATATATATTTAGAAATAATGACCGATAACAATACACTAACATTTTAATGACATTTATTTAACCTGCCGTTATTTTTTCTCATTCAATTTTTAATGTCTCATCATACATTTAAAGCCCCACTATGAGTATCACAAAGTATAAATTGTTATTATAAAAATACATATGTTCAGGACATTTACCTAGGGTAGATAAAAAATATAATCGATTTGACGAGAGTGGTAAATGACTAGCTTAAATATAGCACGGGCAGTAAATTTTCCTCACCTAAGTTTAGACTCAAAGCCAACACAATTTGTTGTATCTGGAAATAGTGGTCGTTGCTGGTTGAAGGGTAAGAGGAAGAGCAAGAGGAAAACCAACTACTGGTTTATTGCTCGTCGTCGACGTAGTCCTCTGGTTGTGTAACGTTTGGATAAGTGTATCGCGCGCGTGGGTCGTCATTAGGGACGTCGAACGGAACCCGCAACGACCTGGATCCTCGAGGGAGGTCAGCAGTGTATGAGGATCGCGAATAGGAAAGACGAGCGAAAGCAAGATAAAAAGAGATAGAGGAAGAGAGAGAGAGAGCGCTTCCGGTTTGAGTTGAGTGGTCCATGCATTTTTAAACACTAGACGCTTTTCTCCCTCGTAGTTTCCTTCATCTCTTACCGTTCTCGTCAGCCTCACTCCCGTTTTATCTCTCTCGTGCACCGCAAGCAGTTTGATGGGACGGTACGTGCAGCACACAACCCTACCAAACTCAATGTCATACTACTTCTACAGCTTGTTCTGTAGCTGATGCTACTTATGCTACCGCCGTTGCCGCTGCCGTTGATGCTGGTAAACCACTCTAAAGAGTCAACTTTAATGGCAAAAGAGAAAAGAACATTAGCGATATTAGATAGTGAACTATTAGATTGTACATCACTCGATGGGGAAAAATAAAGAGACGTGAGTCTCAAGAGATCACGGATGATCCTACATTAATATCAACATCCAAAGTACCTCCTTCAAGCACTCTTTACTCTCTCTCTATTTTTTTATTTATTTTTATAATTTTTTCTCAGCCGGATAATCAGGCTCAACTACCAGATGACAAAATGTTTTTTGCCTTTTCATTTATTTATTTATATAGACTACGACTCTTTATCTCGTCGAGTCTCTTCACTTATTACCTCCCGGGCCCCAAGCTCTTTGGGATTTATAACAGTGGCAGCAAAAGTACAAGTTGAAGCAGAAGCACCACGTCACTCGCTGTTGTTGTTGTAATGCATAAGACACAAGGATGATAATAAATAAAGGGACGAAAAGTGCAACTACTGGCGGGCTGTATGACCACAAAGCTACTCGTACTACTTAAGAGGCCTGACTAGTGTAGCGCTGTTGCAGAATAATGCATACATGTACAGCACAGAGAGTACCGCATGTGCTATTAGATGACAGAAGTAGACTCGCTACAGTCCACAGCTGCGGTCGCTAATATCGACGGCAATTTCTAATCCCACTTAAACTTGTCCTGCACTATGACTACTATACTATTAGTACACTACTACTACTTCTGTTGGGAACGACTACCGCCAACCTGCTGGTTCTATAGACCAGGGAATAGAGTAGTGTAGCTTGCAAGGAGAAGCTGCGGCAAGCCTTTCTCGTTAGGTATAATATGTAGACTGCAGGGGAAATAACTTTGCTACAGTTAAATAGGGCGACCCCACCTCGATGAGCTTCTTCGATAAGTAAAAAATAAAAAGAAAAAAAAAATTCAAGACGGAATTTATTTCTTCTGCTCTTTCTTTTTCTTTATCGAAACGCCATTCTTAATTGTGAATTTTTTTTTTACTTGGAAATGAGTACTTGTGAATTATTTTTTATTTTTTTACGTCTACTTGTCTTAAGCGCAAGTTCTATCGCCTTCTCCAGTTACTCTCTTATTTGCTTTTCGAATCTCCGATATCAAACTTTTACGATCGCTTCGCGCTTCGTTGCGCACTCTCCGTGCTCGAAAAACCTCCAACGAAGGTTTCTTCCTCTCCTATTTCTTCTTATCCTTTAGCTTCTGCTACTGCTACTTCTTCTTCTTCTCCTTGTTCATTTTATTCTTTTTAATTTTTTTACTCTTCTATCGACAACTTAAGCAAAGAAGGTGCTGAGGCGAAGCCCCGATCAGGGTTTTCACTCTACAAACTTGACAATAACTAACAAACTCACCATGAAAAGCCAAAAGTAACTTTTACTGTTTCACTTATATTATTATATTATTTTTTTTATTATCCGTAATGTAAAAATGATGAAAAAAAAATTTCTATTTCACTTGATTTTTATTTTATTATTATTATACCCATTATATTTTCGTTTTCGACTTTTCGAGGGTCCAAACTAAAAAGTCTGACAGTTTGTTGACGTTTGAGAGAAATACGAGCATTAAGTTAATGCAATGGCTTTCAACGGTTATGGAAAAGTTATAAGTGAAACAGATAGACTGTTGGCATTTATAACTCGGGTGTTGTACCTCCTTACCTCCCTTGTGGTTATATACGCGTAAAATAAAGTGACACTAACAAGAAAAGGACCTTCTTTGCTCGTACCACCTGGGACTACTCACTGATAAATCCCACATCGTTAAAATACTAAAGACAATAAAAAACAACAGATTCTGTCCCGTCTCTCCCTCTCCCTACTGCTGCTATTTGACACTCGAGTTCTTTACCACCCGTCTACCATTTGATTGGTATTTTTTTAAACATTCCCGCGCAATAATCTTTAAGTAAGGAGCACATAAACACGACACATTGATTGATATTACATGGTGGGTACAGGCTACTACTCCTTACTCAATTTACGACGAGACATTACTTGTGGTAATCGTTATTGCCACCGCGGATCCCCTCGACACCATTCCGCAATTATCGATCACTCTGAGAGTTCGGCTGGGGAACTTGAATTATTTCGTGAAATCCTCATGTGTTACTCTCCATCCTCATATTTATTATTAATCCGCCCTTTTTTATTTATTTATTTATTTTCTATATTTCTTTTTTTCTTTACGCCCTATATCCAATAGAATTAAATAATCAACACGTTCAAATAAATAATCTCTTTTAAAAAAAAAAAAAAAAAAAAACGCGATCAATAACAGACAATTATTTATTTAAACTTGAATAACTGTAATTTAGTAAAACCCAAGTACTATTTTATTTAAATTTTAACTTTAAGAAGACGCTTTTACAATTTATGTATTAAAGGGAAATTTTATTTTTACATTGACATTTTCCCTTCCAATAGGTCGTAACCTATAAGATAACTTTTTAACGATTAGTAATTTCTAATGTTTAAAAAGGGATGGACCATAAATAATAATATATTATTTTTTAAAAAATTCCATCTCGATTAATATTTTAAAAATTGTCATATTAATTAAAAACGGTCGATTATAATTTCTGGAAAACTGGGACACGTTTATTGAAAAAAGTTGTCAAGTGTGACAAACTATAAGTATTAAAATAAAACTATATTGATTTTGCAATGACTCTTTCCCTCTTGTACTCCCTTTCTCTCCCTCTATACATATTATACTCAGACTATTGTAAGTTGAGCTTGGTCGTTGTTATTATTATCGTTATAACATTTTACAATATAAAGAAAACTCGAGAGGTATTATACATAAAAGTGTGATGATGATGACGATAATAATAAATAAAAAATGTAAAAACGATTGACCATGTAGCATAGAAGAAGGGATCAAAATGTTGCATTAATCACACATAACTCGTGCTCTACATGATTAATGGATTGGTGTCGTGTGTTATAACGATATACATATACATCATCCCGATGTTTCCATTCGATTGTTCCAGTTGCTCTCGTTCCCGCGTTTACACGTGACGAACTAAATGGACTTTATGACCATCACCATCATCATCATCATGATAATCATCATCACAACCAATAAATGAATGTACAATCTTCAATGTGCATATTATTTTTACACATACATATATATATGTATGTATCCCACGTCAAATTGATGGAATTGTATTGGCATTGTTATTGTACATCAGGGCGTTATTGCATTAGACCCAAGTACTTGATGGCTCGGGAGAGAGCCATGTCGATAATTGAACACACTGCACATACTCACACAAATTAATAACTGTTGCTGCAATCAATAACCAACGACGACATTGACGTAACTTGTGGTGTGTACGTGCAACGCGTACCCGCAAACTTAATCCCCAAGAGTCGATTATTTTACAAATCCATCGGTCTCTCCGTCTCCTTCTCGTTTTCCATCAGCATCTGTACAACTTTGGCTCTATCTATCACACACACACACACTCTTCATGACTCTAATATCACATCACAAGATGAGTAGTCGTCGGTAATTTTTCTAAACCAATTTCTCATGATCCGGAATCCACAAGCTGTGGAGCAGAAAATCGACCAAAGTATTTTTATTTTATTATTATTATTTTTTTTTTATCTTATAGACGAAAAAAAGATAAAGTCCCTCGGCTTCACTTGACCGAGGAAGCTTTTTTTTTGCCAAGATATAAATAAAATGGCACAATTAATTTTCGATTGAATGACTAGGGATGAAAAGGATATAGTGGTGTATTATATTGAGAGGGTCGGTCGGGTGAATTTTTGTGAGGATGATAGCCCACCACGCGGTACGATGTTCGATGAAAATATCAAGAGCCGGCTCTGGAGGGACCGCCGAGGGAGGTTTGACCGAAGAAAAGCGAGCACCAGTTTCGGATAGGAAATGAGAGAGAACGCGCCGGCAGGAAGCTATCGAGTCCGGAGAAGATTGCTCGCGTGCCGTTGGCTTTCGTTCGATTTGACGGAGGGGTCGAGTGAAAAATTCTTAAGCGAGCATCTCCGACCCCGTTCCATCTACACAGGACCTATACTTCCATGCTTTTCCATCTCATATATATATCTATATATCTATATGTATACAACAGTTTGAACGTCTACGTCCGGCAAACAACGAGCATGCTAGCCGAGTGGAAACAAAATGACACGATAAAACCATGTGAAAATAAAATATTAGAGCTTAAGGGTCATGTGTGTGCTCGCTTGTATTTTCATAACCAACACTAGCCAACCATAGACGGATGTATGTGTATTGTAGATATGCCGAGTTCTTGTGATACTGCAGCAGCTATTCCGAGGTACCACCCTACCGCAAAAGGTAGAATCACGCTAGCATACAGACATAGATGCCCGGTGCTCTCTCTCTCGACTTGTGTGCGCGTTTTTCTCTACCAAGATGATTTCCCACGGGATTTAAAATGGGCACTGCCGCCGCCACTGGTAGTTCTGATGCTGATGCTGATGCTAGTACTGGTACTGGTACTGATGCTGGTTACACTGGTAGTAGTAGATGTACACGGTAGTTGAAAAGAGAAAACGGAAGTGTACGTAAACGGAAAGTACGCTGCTGCCCTCGGTTACTCAATTTTGCTGAAGCCAATTTTATTGGGATTTTAGTTTGTTACAGTAGGTCGCAATGTTGTTACTGCACATTGTACTTGTGATTTTAATCAGTAATTTTCATTGTTACATTTAAATCAATTCAGTAAATTTATAAATATATTTAATCTTTTATTTTTTTATTTTTTTTATTTTAAATATTTAAATTACATAATCGACGGTCAGTTGATTAATAAACGCAGAGTTTAAACTCGCGGTTGACCGATGAATATTGAAAATTATTATTGAATTGGATTTATCAGCACGTCATCGGACACAACAGAAATACGATGGTTAAGCACTTTGATTTTACCCGCACGTAAATTTAATGTCATAAATATACCAAATAAATTTATAGTCATGCTGATAATGCTGCTGGAAAATCCGTTTGCTCTCAACTAATATTTTTTAACTCCACCGCAAACAGAAAAAAAATAAATAAATAAATAAAAAAAAAACCATCTGTTATTTAATATGATTTTAAAACCAGCCTACGTATTTTTTCACCCAACGGTTTGTTATATTTTTTTTTCATCCCGAAATGTATACGCAGAGGATAAACTTTTCACGTCACTCTCAATATAACGGTTGCAATAATAACGGGCAATATCGCTAATGACTGGCTTTATTTGCCAGAGCGTCAATTAAAAACACACACGCTGATATAATTGGATGGTCCAAATGACGATTGAACAACCAAAGTGAGACAGCCAAATATATATATACATATATATATCCCTTGTAAAAACATGTTGACACTTTATGTCTTTTTTGTTAGCTTTATTATTTTTCATTACTTTATTTAAACTCTATATTTTTTCAAACCCCACCATCACCAGCATCCCATTTATTTTGTTTAATATATATCCGGGTCTCCATTAAATATTTAAGTAATTAATCAATACGCAGCATCAGTTGATGTTAATTAAAAATTATTAACAGCTCATGTAATATCATCACAACGCATTTGTTGATTTATATGAACGTATATAAATCATATATATATTTATTAAATTAAATAATAAATATATAATGAGCAAATAAATAAAAATATATATGCATATTCAAATTACATGAACATCCATTATATTATATTCTGCACTGAACATACAACAATTATACGCTGAATATAAACCATCATTCAGTGATGGTTTGATGATAAATATGATAAACGATACGTTTGTTAATTTTGTTTTAAACTAAACTCATCGCGTCCCGGTTGCTCGCTCGCTCTCTCTGTACACCAGGACGCGAAAGCTCATATTAGGACGGTGAGCTATTTATACCACTCATATGTGAAGAGAGATGTAGAGGAGAGACAGAGTAGGAGCTTGCCGGTCGGTAGTTGGAAGGGTTGGGAGGATTTATAAGGGAGTTTCGGCACAGATGAAAAGACAGAGACAGACAGCTAGCAGGTCAGTCTCTGCGGTGTTGCCTATGAACAGTTTGGTTGATCCATTCAACCAGTTTCAACTCTACGTACGTCATTTCCACTCTCGTCTGTCATGCATAATCAACCCCGTTTTCCATCACCGACCGAATTCAAGAATAATCTCTCTCCCACTACCGGTTTTCATAACTTATAGATTTTTAATGAAAAGCTTAATCCGATTTTTTATTTTTGTTTCAGATATTCACGCGCTTTGGCAAAGTATTAAAAATTGTTACCTTCACTAAAAACAGTAAGTATTTTTTTTTATTAATGGATTTTTATTAAAAATATAATAAATGGAGGCGATATTTTTGTTGGATTTTTTTTTATATGAAATTTTAGTAAATGCAATTAATTAGTCAACAAAAGAATTTAATAAAGTTTTTTATTTTTTTAACTGAAAAGAAACTCCGAAAAAGTTTGTCTATAGAGTTTAAGTTTTTAAAATGGTGTTGAAAACTGACACAATGATTTAGAGCCTCAATATTTTATTTTATTATAAATAATATTAATATTAATAGCATATTTTAATTAATTAAGATATAAAACCCATTATAAGGTACTTTGAAATATCACTTGCTCTTATATTATTAAATTTTTCACGTAAATTTAAACCCTCGTCTCCCTTAATTGATTCATTGATCCCCAAAACCTTTAAGAGTTTTCGTGATTGGTCGATCGGTCCCTTGCACAAATAACTTTAAAGCGATCAACATAATGAACAATTAAGATTTAAAAGTCAAGGTGAGGGTTAAAAATGCCCGAGCCTCGGTATTTTAGAACTAGGCTAAGATTTGACATTCGATTATTTTGACAAATTAATGCTTTCTAACTCTAATGTCACATGACATTCAAATAATAATAATATTTGTTTATTTTAAAGGTACGTTCCAAGCACTGATACAGTATTCGGATACAATAGCTGCGCAGAATGCTAAAGCAGTAAGTACATTCCATTTGGTATTATACAGTTTAGCCTTTTCAAGCCCCTTAAATTTCCGGTCTGCACACACGCACATCCAGTTTCTCCGGCAGCGGATTCCTTTGGGAAAGATATATCAACTTGGGAATATTCTTCCGACTCAAGTGCGCCTCTACTCGTGCGCGTGACGTGAATTATCCAGTATCCAACATTTTCGGGCCTCACTTCCGCAAATCGTGTGCAAGAATTATCCTATTAATATTTAAATATTAATTTTCTACATGCCAATTTTTAACAATTTCTTTTCTTTACCTCCTCATTTTTCAGTCTTCGTTCCTTTTTACCCACCGCTACCAACATCCTACTCTTTTCATTCCTTTATCTTATAAAAAAGTTTCTCTTTATTTTTTAAAAATCTAAATTCGAAATTATTGTCTTCGTACCAACGAATTATAACAAACGAGTCTGGCCTCTAGCGTTTCTTCTCTTCAAAGATTTTAATAGTCTCCAAGTCGAGAAAATTTTACCTTTTTCCTTATAAATATATCTATACATATATATTTTAACTAACCAAGTTGCAATGTAGACTCGTTGTTGCGCATTGCCCAGAGCTAAACTTTTCTTTTCTCCCTTAACTCTGGTTCATCTTTACCTATAGAATAAAATTCTTATGATCTTGTCATTATTGAGCATGTACACCTCACTTACTCACTTACTTACTTATTTTTTAATCCATAAAAAAAAAAAAAAAAAAAAAAAAAAAATGTATCTCATTAAAAAAATGAAATAACAAAGTAATGTAATTAAATGTAAATAAAAAATATAACAATGGTCATTTAATTAGACCGGTCGGGTCAATGTAAAATTAATAATGGGAATGCTTATTATATGGAATATTCATTAGCGCATGTAAATATGCAAAATGGCAGTTGATGGCCGAGCGAGAGTAGACCGTCGAGGGAAAACGCACCAGCGGTATAGAAGCAAAACCGGGCAGTAGAGAGTACAGAGCTGAGTACTGAATACTAACATTAAAGTATAGTTGAGTCCACATATGTAACAGAGAGCATAAGTCAAACAAAGCCTAGCTACACATTGCTCGTCATATTAAAGGACCACGAATTCGCCCACGCGCTCGCGTCATTGTGCGGTCGTCGGTCCGCTGCTGTATTATTAATGAAAATCAAATATTCCCATGTACACTCGTTCACCCTCAATGATATTGTCCATACTCGCCGCTGCCACCGCCGATCCTTTTCAAATTAAAATTACATTAATAACATCTCTGTAACTTATTAATTAATTCGTTAGTTAGTTAATTAATTAATTAATTAACTTGCTAATTAATTTTGATTTTTTAAATCTTACTAATGAATTTTTTTTTTTACCACAGACTCTAGATGGACAAAACATTTACAACTCGTGCTGTACACTACGCATTGATTTTAGTAAAATGCAAAGTTTGAATGTTAAATATAATAATGACAAATCACGTGACTACACAAATCCGACGTTGCCGACAGGTGATCCAAATTTAGATGCTGCATCTTTGGCACTTGGTGGTGAATTACTTCCTCAGCTTCTTCTTGGTGCTGCTGGCACTCAGCCACGCGCACGTTTACCTGGTAAGTATTTTTAATATTCACTTTTTTTTTTTAATTAATAAAACGTCCCACTTGTTTTACTTGGTCGTTTTCTTCTTCTTCTTCTTCTTGTTCTTTTTCTTCTTCTACTTGTTCTTATTTTACATCTTAATACTCGGTCTTAATTTTATTCTCATTCGCGTTCGCCAGCTGCTAAAGCATTTAATATTCACGTCAATCAATCAAGTGGGTTCTGTTTTATTAATGTAATCTCATGAATTACTTGAAATAGAGTCAATTACAGGAGCTCCGAGCGTCCTTGCGTCGCCTTTTGCCGCAATGCACGGGTTACCGTCGCCACTTGGAGGACCTTACGGTAATGGCGTGGCACCAGGTGCCGGACTTGCCGGTCTTGGTGGTTTTAGTCTTGGAGCGGGTGCACTCGGTGTACGTGTACCGGGAAATCCTCAGATATCCTCAGTCTTGCTTGTCACCAATCTTAATGAAGAGGTAAGTCCACCATTATTCATTATCATTTTAAACTACAAGTTTATTTCATTATTATTATTATTTTTTTTTTATCATTATTTACCCTCCTTACCCCCCCCCCCCTGCTCCTCTCACTGCCCGTAAAAAAATATAAGTAATTTATAAATTGTAAACTTCCCGTCATTTTATGCTAAACTACTTTTTAATTTATCCCAAACTTTTTTTTACTTCAATCCTCGTTGTTTTTTTTTTTTTTTTTTTTTATTTATTTTAAATACTCGAGCTGATTGGTATGTACATTAAAATAAAAAATAAATGTAGAAGCTCAAGTAGAGAATACTTTGCAGTATATTTTCAAAAATATAATAACTAGAGAATTTGAATTTCCTCATCGAATATAAACTAGTTTTATTATTTTAGCAATTAATGGATCTGAAGATCGGAGGTTTTTCGTGGAATGAAAATAAAAAGTTTAAAATCTAGAGGATCTAAATTTTTGAAATGTCGCTTTAATACTACACGGGGAAAAATGGGCTGAAGAAATCTACGAATTTTTATTATACGGACCAAACTTTAAACAGGAAGTTAAGTCAAAAAACTATTATGCTGCACTATAATTATTATTGTGAGCCTCTAAAAAATTTTTATTTTCTATTTTAATAAGTTGTAAGGGTATAATTTTTTTTTGTAGTGTAGCATAATATTTTTTTGACCACTCTACTTCCTGTTTCATGTTTGGCTGACAGCATAATTTTATATATTTCTTAAGCCCATTTTTCTCCGAGTGTCAGCCGAAAATTTTAGACCAGCCCCAACTTCCGGAACTACCCTCAAGTAATCCGGCTGCCCAATTTCAAAACAGTGAGGGAAAAATTTTTAAAAATCAATTTTTTAATATTTTTAGTTACAGTGGTCTTGTAGACATGATTCAATACATACTTCAAAAATTTTATTTTTATCAGTTAATGTGTTTTGAAATTGTCCAGCCGAATCGAATTACATACATTTTTTATGAGTGTAAATGCAGCAGACATACGACAATTTTTTAATTACATACAAAAAAATTAAATAATTAGAATAAAATTTAAAAAAAATGCATGTAGTGAATTTTGAATTTTCTAAACATGTATTTTTTTATTTTTATTTTATAAACATTTCAATTTATTATTTCAAAATTTAAAAAATTGTCAGATGCCCGCTAACTTAACTATCATACATTTTTTAAATTTTCGTTGCTCGGAAACCTTTCGATCTTCAGATACATCACAATTACCAACTCGTTTTAAATTTTGCTTTTTAAATAAATGAAAATTCAAACTTTGTAAAATATTTAATAACCGATTAATTTAAAAAAAAAAAAAAAAAAACATTTGACGAGGAAATCGATTCTTAGTGCACATGTAATCCTCGTATATACCCAGCATAGATCCGATATATAAATACACGCATTAAATAAATCACCTAGTCATCACAATCCTATATAGATCCTCCGATTAATCGTAATTCCATGGCATCTCAATACCTCGTGATGCCCGGTCTGCCAAAAGTCCGTTTTATATTTTATTTTTTTATCTTTCATTTTTATTCTCTAAACAAAAAAAAAAAAAAAAAAATTATTAACGATCTATTGTATTGTAAATTTGTACATATCCATAAAACAATTGTCTAAAAACAAAACTAAAAAAAAATATGAAAAACCGACCGGGCATGAGGATTTAGATCGCCAAAGATTACACATATATCTCGCAGCTGCAACTTGTCACTATACTATACTTACTATGTGTACTACTATTCGTCGTGTTTGCGCACAAACTTGACTATTATTTTAATTAATTATTTAACATTTCTCGCATCCATTAACAAATTTTTTTAATTCACTCAAATATATATTATATATAAAACTTTTTACTTATTATTAACATCCATATTCGTCTTTATCTTCAAACAACACAAAATTAAATTACATTACATAAATTAATTAATTAATATAATTTAAAATAATAAGTTAAGCTTGTGCGCAATCACTACCCGTACTATTACATTGAAATCTATGTACTCGCTGACTACTGACTGGACTCTGTCTGTTCTCTGTGTAGATGGTCACGCCTGACGCTCTCTTTACCCTGTTTGGTACGTCTCCACATTTATATTATTAATTATATTACATTATTAATTATTATATTTAAACTACTCACATACTATATCAAATCACCGCTCTCTATATTATTACCATAATAATAATATTAATAATAATAATATTAGTAATAATAATAATTATAATTATAATTATAAAGTGATAAATTAACGCGTATGTAAACAGAATTAAGTGAAAATAATTTTAATTCAAACGAACGCATATCAATATCCATTAATTAAATATATACATATATATATTTAAATGAATGCGTTAATTAATTTTTTTTTAATCACGAGTTTCGCTGAATTAACCACAAAAAAATTAAATATGAGAATAATTGAAGCGGATAATTAATGATTAATTATATTAATTAAAATCTACATTCTTATCTTTTATTAATTAATTTTTAATTTTTTTTTTTTTAATTTTATTCCACTAAATTTCCGTTATTTATTTTATTTTAAAATAATATATTAATTACGTTATTTACTACAAATTCTATATGTCTATTTATCATTGTCATATAAACAATATACACATAAATATATATATATTTTTATATATATTTATATATAACGTTCACAATCCTCTATTTCTAAACATATTTTTACCTGAGATTCTTCACAGTGATTAATTAATATAAATTATTTATTCATCCATTTATTATTTATTTATTTCGTCGCCTTCATATTTACATAAGCTTTTGCTTTAATAATTTTTTTTACAAGTAATTCCATAGGAAAATGCCATTTTGTTATTAATATGAGTTTATGAGGCACCTGGTATTTTATATTATCATTATCATTATCATTATTAATCTCATTATCATTATCATTATTGTTATTAGTTATTTATACGAAATATTAATAAATTCATTTGTTATTTTTAATGCTCATCTATAATTAAATTAATTATTTTATTAGCCGGGTGCCTTTTGCATGATCTAGACCACGGTCCGATCGTACCCCAATATTCTCATATATTTAACTTTTTTTTTTGTAAATTAAAATAAACAAGATTAGTTTTAAATAATAGATATTAATTATTAACTTCCTTTTTTGTACGGAAGATTTTCAACATCTCCTTTTCTATGATAGGAAATATATATAAATTTTATTATTTCTATTTAATACATTGCTGTATTACGGCAGTCATTGTTTGAATGAAAAAGAAAATAAATTGTTCATTTGAACGGCTCTTAAAATGTTGATGACGTGTCTGAGAAGGAAAAGTCTGTGCGCTCATACGCCTCTTAGTGGTAACTCTTGAATTTATTTGACGTAGTTTCAGGAGTCACCACTACGCGGCGTATGAGCGCACAGACTGTTTCTTCTCAGACACATATCATCGACCTTTTTAACAACCATTCAAATGAAGAATTTTTTATTTTTTTGCTTTCATTCAAATAATCACTATTAATATATGAGCAAATCATAAAAATTATATTAGTCTATTTTTGTAATTTAAAATGGGCCTGGACATATCTACATATGTATAGTACTTACGTAGATATACGCATCTATCACTTGATAGGTGTGGAATATTCTATTTTAATTCTATCGATGGCCAATGGCTAGAAAATATGCAATTCTTATTTCGTCATGTGTGGAAGGGTTACGTTCGAGCCACGGTGATCCCTGGGTTACTGGTAAGTAGTAAAACTACCGCTGTCTTGACGAATTAGAATGCGTATTTTACTGCCGTAACACAGCAATGTATTAATTATTAAGTTGATATATTTTATTTATTTAATAATAATGTTCATAATTTTTTAAAATAAATTAAATTATGAGGATAAAATTAGCAGATAACTAAAAATTTTTATATTTTTAAAAAACGAATTAAATATTAAAAGAAAAAAAATTACGTATGAAGGAATTTTCATGTGAAATATTTTTGGGCATATTTCAAAATATTTAGTAATTTATTTTAAAAAATAATAAAATTTTTGGATATCTGCTATTATTAGTATCACATTTAATTAATGGTAATAATGTATTGCGTATATAGGCGTTTATGGGGATGTACAACGTGTGAAGATTCTTTACAATAAAAAAGACTCAGCCCTTATCCAGATGGCCGAGCCTCATCAAGGTCATTTAGGTAATTTTACAAATTTATTTTATTTAAATTAATAAAAAGTCAATTTTATTTTTAATAAAACTTAGGAATTTTTTTTTTTAAATTACATTGAGTTATGATACGAAAATTTTCATATTATGCATCTAGAGAAAAGATCTTAAAAACGGTTAAGTCTCTGGGCCAAAGATATCGTCGGGTAAAAAATTTTTACACACTCATGCGCGGTCGGATGTCCATCCGGAAATAGTCAGAATAACTTCCTAGGACCTCAAAACATCAACATCTGACTAAAACTCGATTTTCTAAAATCGGACCGAAATCAATAACTTCCTATTTTTGAAAATTTTCTATTTTCATAGCAGGAAGTTCGAAACTAGGGCATTGTAACCCGCGTAATATTACACTTGAACCGGAGGCGTAATCGATTTTTTTTTTTCAAACGGATCGAAAGTTCGAAATAAAAATAAAAAAAACTGACATTACATTTTCCAGTAGAGCTTTTTTTTATATTTTAAGTAGCAGGAACGTTGCATTTAAACATAATTTTTCCGCGATCAAATTGTAAAACTGGAAACTAAAGAGTAAGGACCCGTAGTTTACTCTCATTAAATTTGTAATGAATAGATTAAGTAATTTAAGCCACCTCATCTATAAATGCTTGTAACTTTGTCAACTTTGGTTCAAATCTCAAAGTAAACATAAATATAATTTTTAATCTTACAAAGTAACCCAAGTTTTATTGAAAGTTTAATTGGCTATTTACTTCAATAAAAATATCAGCACTGCAATGTAATAAATTTTCTCATATTTATATAATAAAAAACAAAATAACTAATTAATGAATTATTAAAAATTAGCAATGACTCACATGGACAAACTAAAAGTCTTTGGAAAACAAATCAGAGTGGTGGTTAGCAAACACCAGACTGTCCAATTACCAAAGGAGGGACAACCAGATGCGGGTTTAACTAAGGACTACACCAACAGCCCTTTACACCGATTCAAAAAACCTGGCTCGAAAAATTACCAAAATATCTACCCACCAAGTGCAACTTTGCATTTATCTAACATTCCGTATGTATTTAAAACTTTGTTTTATAACTTAACTTTAATCAAGTCAATTATTTTTAAAAATTAATTAATTAAATTACCTTGACAAGTCATTTTAATTTATTCAAATTAAATCATAAATTCAATATAGCCAGCTAAAAGTTTTCTTTATATTAATAAACACTTATAAGTTATAATTTATAACAATAATAATAATTTAAAATGTATTAAATACAATACAGGGCAACTGTGACAGAAGACGAGATAAAGGATGCCTTTACGTCGAACGGCTTTACAGTAAAAGCATTTAAATTTTTCCCTAAGGACAGAAAAATGGCCCTTATTCAGATGCCCAGCATGGATGACGCAGTAGCAGCTCTTATTGTATGTATTTGACATAACTATTAAGTTTAATTTTATTAAATTAGATTCTATTTAAGTTTAATAAATAAAAATGTGCAAATGATTTGTACTGACGAATTATTCATATCAAATCTGTTATCATTATTATTCAATTGAAAATTTGAATTATCCGCCAGTTTTTAAATGATTCGAAAAATTCAAATCTTTTAGTATTTGAAAAAAATTTCATAATATATCACATGTGAGTTTAAAATTTAATTTTTACATTAAAACCAAATTTTCAAATTCGAAAACTTACAAATAATTTGAATTTTTAGAATTTAACAATAATTTGAATTTGAACTGAGTACTATTTTATGAAAATATTAGAAACTTGATTTTTAAAATTAAAACCAAATATTCAAATTCGAAAACTAACAAATAATTTTAATTCTATTAATTTTATAATTCAAATTTGACCTGAGTACTAATATTCTATAAAAATACAAGAGGAAAAAAGAAAAATGTTGTTGAAAGCTAACAATCTATAACTTATTTCAGAAAATGCACAACTATCAATTGAGTGAATCCAACCACCTGCGAGTTTCATTTTCAAAGAGCAACATCTAACAAGAGCGATCGTACATCGAGTCGCAGTGGTTCCAGCCATACGCTCTTGTTCACTATTGGACTCACTCTACCCTCTATGACTGATAGATCCACCGACTCTGCAATCGCTCCGATAATGGACTACCATTGACACACACACTACACAGATACTGCGATACTTTAGCCATCTCTCAGCGAATAGAACCCAACAAAACTCGCTCTCATTCGTCAATGTCCTTCAGCCGTAACACTTGACAATCCAAGTCAGGAGGAATGAGTACCAGGATGAGGATGAGGATCAAAAAAATCACTAACACTAAAACTAAGCTTGCGATTCATCCTCATTCCGCTCGCGGTCACGTTGGTCAACTTGTCACATTCCTAGACACAATACCGCCAGTTAACGAACACAAATATTAACTAATTAATCTAATTATTATTATTATTATTCAAAATAATTTTTAAAAAGTGTCGCCTTTATCAGAGTGGACACTTAAGAGCCAATTAATCGATAAATTCTGGTCGGATCTTTATATACAAGAGGTTATTCTCCAACGAGCTTGAAATTACTGGTCCTGCAATTGTCTCATTGAACAAAAAATAATAATAATAATAATAATTTTATTTGCTAAAGAAGTTAATTAACGAGCCGAGTTTTCGATTTAAATGTGTCAGTTACGGCGACCTAGAGACTATTGTCTAGATTAACATGATTATCTATAGTCTATACTCAATAGTTATAAAGTAAAAAACGGATCTGAAGACTTTGAATATTTAAAAAAAGTTAAGAAGGGCTTGCCGAATAAATAGCAGTTAAATAATTACACTCTTGTACAGAATCCACGTATCGTAAGATATTTTACAAATAAGCCGGCCGCATTAGCGTCCAATTGCTGGTGATTCATATATTATTAATATTAATTATAATTATAATTATTATCATTATTAGAGTATAAGAATTTATAAGAACGCAAGACGATATCTTTTTGCATAAATTAACTTTACATTCATTCTTAACGGCTTATCGGTGCTACTATCGTCCAAAACATAAATTAATAATTATTCCTGTTATGTCTCGAGCGATAGCCTCACACCCGCCGAGAATGTTTGGATTTAAAAAGTTTATTAGCAAGAGATAAATTGTGACATTAATTTAGAGCACGAAAGAATTAAAATAAAAACGAATAATAGGTGTCCAGTATTCAACTAGTCGGTCGTAGCCATCACCGTTGACAGCGATAACAAAAAAGAAAATGAATATGAAAAATATTTAATATTAAATATTAATAATAAATGCGAGCTAAACGCAAGACAATCGTGCTGTGATTTTTGCATGAACCAGCACATCAGATGTACAAAAAACTTTATTAATTATTAATTAATTAATCAATTTTTTTTAAATCAGATCTTTATTTTTAATCCTGCTTGTGAAAATTTTATTTTGTCTTACGGCTGTCAACGCGCGCGATTCAGACTGCATTTTTAAAAGAAACAAATATATACAAATATATATCACATTACTAATTCCAAAAGGACATTTTATACGCCTTTAAGGTTTTAGTCATTAAGTTTAAACCCAAAAGGGCGTATAATTTTTTTTATTGATAATTAGACTGTAAAATTTTTTTAAATCTGGAAATTGGAAAAAAATTTTTAGCTATGAGGTAAAAGACCTAGTATCCAATCAGGGAACTAGTACTCGATCACGTCATGACTTTGTATATCTATAGTTAGTAAATATAGATATACAAATACATGAGTGATCGAGTACTAGTTCCCTGGTCGGATACTGAGTCTCTCCCCTTAAAATAAGTCTCCAAAATTGGCAATGAAAAAAAATTATATGCCCTTTTGTTTTTAAAAAATTCCCTAAAGCCAGAAAGTATAAAAATATGTCCCTCTGGAATTAGTAACGCGATATATCTATATATATATAAATAGTTTTTGAAATATTATTTTCAATAATTACATTGAACAAGTATTATACGCACACGATCGCTGATATATCCACACATTATACATTAACATGTTATATTAATTTTAATCTAAGTTAGTTATTATTTTTTTCCTTGTTTATTTCATACTTCTTATTTACAAATACGTATTTTTTGTCTAATTGATAGCATGTAATTATTATTTAAAAGGATAAGGATCGTTTAACATATCGCCGTTTCATATATTTGAGTATATTATGAATTATGACTAAGATAAATGATAAAAAAATAACAAACAAGAACAAAAAAAAATGAAAAAATATGTAATGTATTTTACAGATAAGACGGGTTTAAACTGACAAAGATTGAGGGATTTTAATTTAATTAAGCTCATGCTAAGTATATTATCATTGCCTGTGAGATTGATAATATTAATTCTCATGATATGGATTTATGTAATGTGAAAATTGTCTTCCATCGGCAACTCGATCGTTCACCTCAACATTTATAATAATAATAATAATATTAATAATAATAATAATAATAATAATAATAATAATAATAATAATAATAATAATAATTAATAAAATAAGTTATTAAGGCCTTCAGTCTTTGTTTGTTTTATGCCCGTTAAAGTAATCAGTTTATTGATTATTGATTAGTGGTAAGAAAAAAAGAAAAAAACCATAAAAAAAAAAATATTGATGGTAATTAAAAGTAATTTAAATCAATGTTATATATTGATGTAAGATATAAATGCATTAGATACATATGATAGGTAAAATTAGTTTGCAGACTGTAGTGTTATTAAAGACAGGCCCAAAAGTATATAAAATAAATCATGATATATATATAAATAACAAATATATTTAAAGTAAGAAATGAATGCCAGCGAAATAGCAATTAGCTGGTGTTGTATTTTATTATCAGCTGGCCTGGCGGTATATAAATTATTAATTTTATTTTTTATTTACTATTTTTGCCCCTCGAAATCAAAGTCTCGAATAATAGATAAAGCTATCGATTTATAGTAAATTTAAAAGAAAATTAAAAATAAAGAGAATAAATAAAGGATGATGTTTAAAGTAAACAAACAAAGTATTGATGTTTAAAATAATATTGATTGAATAATTATTAAATTTTAAAGTTACGAGTTACGCGGAATGTCGTTTTTGACATCAGTTATTGTTTTACAATTAAACGGAAGGACTCGATTTATGTGCCGCGTTTAATTCATTTTCATTTATCATTGACCCAAGTATTTTTTCACTATTTAGTTAACTACTACTATTATTATTATTATTAGTTTTATTTTTATTATTATGATTATAAATAAACTTGTGTACATTTTATCTGAGGTATGACGCTTTGGAGTCAATAACATTTCATTACTGTATTAAAAAACAAAATAGTAAGCAAATGCGTGAAGTAAAAAAAATATCAGGTCGTGATATAAAAAAATATTTTATTTAAATTTCCAATAACTTTTTTTTAAACTCAATTATTGTTTTAATATTTTTATACTTTTTTTTTTGTATGCAAAGTAAAATTAAATTTTAATTAAATTTTTTTATCGCACGATTTGTTAATTTAAATAATTTAAAAATTAAATAAGCGAGTGCCGGCCCCGGGCAGTTTGTATTTTGTGCCAAACTAGGCTTAAATATTTAATTTAATAAACAGAAAATAAAAGTCAACTGTAAACATGACGATGGGAAATAAATTTTGGTTAGCAAACCAATGAACCCAGCGAACTGAAAAAAAAATTTAAGCAAAGAAAATAAAACAGTTAAATACATAAACATATATTCGTATAACTGACCAATATATAACATATGTAATAAATAATAATGATAAATAAATGCATTTAAACTACAGCCGGCATGAGCGACAGGGGCCAGTTTGAATCTATGAATCTGTATTAAGAATCTCCAGTAATTGTTTTAAATAAATAAGAGCCAATCAACGGCGACTAAATTTTTAGAGTTCCACAACAAATATATTAAATATTTAAATTTCCACGCAAAAAAAAAAATAATTATTGCACACGCACAAGTAATTATAGTATTAAAAAATTGTAGACAGCGATTATTATTATTATAATTTTTAATTTTTAATTAAGAAATTTTTTTATGCATTTTTATTGCCACTTATTGTAACTGCTTATGTTTATTTTATTTAATTTTTTTAAAACTTACTATTTTTAAATCATTTGGATATTAATTTTTATTTCATTTTATTATTATTATTATTATTATTATTATTATTATTATTACAATTATTCATTTTTTTGTTACACCTCTGGTGCACTTTCATGCTTATTTATATTATACATTTAATTAATAACAATTAATTTTTTTTTTTTTCGGTGCTTCCTCTGAAGATTTAAACTAATCCTCGATAAAAAAAAAAATCCACTCCAATTCCTCTCCATTATTTTTATATATTTATTTACAAATAATAGTATATTTTATTTTTACATACATTTATCATATATATTTTATTTAATTTAATTATTATAAATTAATGATAGCAGGGTGACTCGAAGTTCTTCCGTTTTTATAATTTAAAAAAATATTTATTGCAACAATAATTATATTAATAATAATTATTATTATTATTAATAATATTAATAATAACCTGGTTATAAAACGCGAAATATCGCGTGTAAATTTATTAGCTGGATTGAGGGGGGCCGAGGTGAGACTGGACTAGCCAGCACTTACTAAGTGGTGTCACAAAAATATATATAAATATATGTATTTAGGTAAAATAAATTTTATGTATCAGCCGGATCAATCAGTCGTACCTAAAAAAAAGAAAAAAAAAAAAAAAAACAATTTTTAAAAATTTATTTATCACATAAATAATTTATAAAAAATGAGACATTCAAATAAAAGCGCGCGAAAAAGTCCGACAGGCGGGAAAATATTTTTTTTCTGTATAAATTTAAACTGTAAATTCATATCACAGATCGGTATTGAAAAAAAATATATAAGCGCATAATTTGATATATATTTAAAAAAAAATAATTAAGTCTCAGGTGCGAAACGGCTGCATTTCTATATCATAATTATATTTTATTAATAACCGATAAGTCTAGGATTTAATGATAACAAAATAAAATAAAAAGAAAATTATTGATTGATTGATTGAGTAATTAATGAATTAATTGATTATCATAAATCTATATTAATTGTATATGAAGTTGCTCGCATATTCACATTTATCATCCAGCACAAGCATGTTATATATTTGACTGAAGAGAGATAGAAAGTATCAATAAATAAAATAATAATTCGATTGCCTCTTTAAAGTCGTAAGCTAATTATTTTATTTCAAAGAACTTAAATATATACATATATATAAAATTTATTGATAACTGCTTTAATGAAAATGAAAAAAAAAAATTCGCGCTTACGACTTTCGAGAATTAATTAACAGTAAAATGCGCGTCAGGGTACAGAGACAAAAGTTTTCTAAATCTAAAAAATAATTAATTAAATAAAATATAAATTAAACACTTGAGAGTGTCGGTCGCCTAATTAACAAGGTGATATATAAATATATATATATAAATAAATGAGTAAATATAAATATTTGAGCGATAATTTCATTCGCGTTAATAATTAAGTGAGAATTGGTAATCAAACTCATTGTGGATTAAGAACAATTAGTTAAGATTTATTTGAAAGGAGGTTGACCAAAAAAAAAATTGATTGATTGATTGATTGATAATGTATCATACTATACATGATAATTTAAATTGTAGAGGAAAAAAATAATTGTAACTAACGCTAATGTAATATCAATTATGATAATTTAATTATTAATTAATGTTACGTATTATGATGTTAAGAAATAAGAGGAAGAAGAAGAAGAGATATAAAGTAACTTAAAAAAAGTAACGTAGATAGCCTAGAGAATTTTTAAATGTATGTGGACACTAAATGTTGTACATTGTACTCGAGTTTTGTTATCCCACTTTACTTCTTTATTCTTTACCCCCCTTTTAAAAAAAACACGAAATTTTAGGTTCTCTTGTAGATAAATGAGAAAGAAGTTTATTTTATTATTATTAGTATTTTTAGTGGCAAATTGGTCAAAATTCAAATGTATTTAATTTAACAATATCAATATAATGATTTATTTTAAAAAATGGCGCGAAAAAAAAACGGGAAAGAAAATACAGTAAATTTTTTCGACAAAAAAAAGAATTTCTTGGCGCGAAAAATTTTTATTCGATTCAAAAAATTTTTTGCATGAATTGAAAACAAAAATTTTCTTGAGCTAAAAAAAATTTTTTACTCGCCTCAAAAAAAAAATTTGAATCAAGAAAACATTTTTGGAGGTGAGAAAAATTTTCTCCTTCTAAAAAAATTTTTTACTCGCCTCAAAAAAAAAATTTGAATCAAGAAAACATTTTTGGAGGTGAGAAAAATTTTCTCCCTCTAAGAAATTTTTTCTAGTCTTCATTCGATAATGCAAAATTTTTCTTGCGCCAAAAAATCATTTTTTCTGTACAGGTGATTAATTAATTAGTACATTGATATTGTAGGATTTGATGGAAATAAAATTTCGACCAATTTCGCGCTAAAAATTTTGATATTTAAAATTATGATCACTAAAAATTAAAAGTTATAATTATTAGTAAAAAAGTAGATTTATAATTTTATTATTATTATGATAAGAAAATATTTTTTTTTAGAATAGCTTCTTTAATAATTATAAAATAACGTGCATAGTTAATGACAATCACTCTATTGACAAATTGACAATTAAGAAAATCCTAAAACTGTTTAAGCTGCCACGCACTAACACTTGCCTATTTTATTATTTTTTTATTTTTGACGGTGATAAATTTTTCTTTCCATTTAATTTTTAACTTTTTTTTATTTTTATAAAAAAAAACTTGCCCAAAAATCTTCCATTTAAAAAGTAATTGCCGTCATTAATTAAAATTTCTTAATTAACTCATCCTGCTGCCCTTCTTTTTCCGTACCGACAGTTTTCGTCTTTAAAAAAATGTGACTGCTGATAATTTAAATCAACAAAACTTTTTACGTAAACGCCAGCTTACGCGTAAATAAATATCTGAAAAGTTGCATCAATTAAAGATGATTAATTTACATTAATTATTAATAAATAATAATTAAACTGTCGGTTTTAGCCATTGGATAAATAAAAGACTAAAGTAATAAAAAAAAAAATAATAAAATAAAAAAATAAAATCTACGTTGAAAAATAAAAAAATAATTATTGGGCCAGGAATTGCGTTGCAAATCACAATCAGCTCAGCTCCGGCAAGACAAATCGACAAGAATTTTAAAACGAGAACAATTGTCAGAGCGGGCGTTTTACAATTAAGCTAATTATGTATAAGTTTATTATTAGGTTTAGTAAGTGACAAGAGAATAATAAAAAAAAATATAAATATTGAACAAAAAAAAATCCTCATTAACGCGTATCTCACTAGTAAATTATTTTAAATAAAGTACCTCTCGCAATCAAAGTTTAAATAAATATATATACAAATAGTATATAAATTTGTGTATTTAAAATAAAAATTTAATTCACGGATTTAAAAATAAAAGTATAAAATATTTCTGCACGTATGGATTGGAAATAGGGACTAATAAAAAGATTTAAATGCCGCGATTAAACTTTGATGATTGCGCTTGTACTGAGCAAGTCGATTAAATAATTGAAAAAATAGTAAAAAAGATAAAACAAAATACATAAGAAATATCGACAGATACGAAAAATAATTTGAGTGATAGAGATAGAAAATTCACATAAAATTTTTGAATGTGAGACTGCGTTACATACATATATGTATATAATATATATATGTAGATGTATATTTTTTTTTAACAGCTCTGTTGATTGTAAAACATCAATAACAGGCGTACGCGTACAGACAGATGTATATTAACACGAATTCATCTCTACAATTGTTCTTCGGCGATCTATATACATATATAGATATATCAAGCTCTTGCATGATTAATAATCATGTTAAAACTCTGCACGCTAGTACTATCTTGTACATACTAAATTATTAATGACTTGAAACTCGTTTTAAACTCTATTAAGCTTCGCTACTTTTTTATAGTACCCTTTTTTTTGGATAGTGATTTTTTTTTTTAATTTATTAATTTTTTTTATGAGGTTTTTAAATAATTAAATTTAATAGTTAGACATATATATGATTATTAATGTAATTAAAAGGGGGAATTATTTTTATTTTTTTTATTTAAAATTTTTTGTACGGGGACTGATTATTTTTATTTGATAAAATTTTTCGCTCTATCGATGGATTGAAAAACAAATAATTGAAAAAAATTTCAAGTTTTAGCTATGAGTTTACACTGTAAAAAATCGGGAGTTAATTCGGAGTGAACAGGAAGTTGTCTTTTCAGCGGAGTGATTTCGGAGGTCTGGATTTTATTTAAATCCGCATTCACTCCGATTCAGAGTTTTAATTTTAAAATAAACTCCTCTTTGGATTAAATTTCACTTCGGGGATTAAATAAACAAATAAAAAATTCAACTACTTGCATTCACTCCGGATTTAATTTGTGTTCACTTGCAAATTTTTTACAGTGTAAAAATTTTAGTTTCTTGGAGTTGTAATTTTAATTTTTTAAATTTTCGCGCCATTACGATTTTGAAATAAGTAATAATTTAAAAAAAAATGGAGCTTCTAATTACTTTCTTTCTCTAATTATTTGCTCGATAATTTAAAAAATTGCTTGAATTTATTGCTTACGATTATTTATTTTAAATACACACTTATAATTACTATTACTATTATTATTATTATAAATAATATACTTTAAAAACTATATTCTTGTATCTGCGACTATATTTCGTCTTCTTCTTAAAAAACTATTATTATTAATTACTATAATAATTCCATCTATCTAATTAATAATTATACTATTATATTTTATTTAAAAAAAAAAATTCTTGTATTTAAAAAACACTAGATCTTATACTATTAAACACATGCGCACACCTGAGTGTCATTATTTTTCTCAATTATTTCCAAATGTCTGCAATATTAAAAAAAAAATTCAAATCTGTCACCTCATTTCTTACAATGTACATAAAAAAAAAAAAAAAATTTCCGTTTCTTCCTTCAAGTTCTCTTCCAACAAAATCCTCTAGTTTAAAAAAAAAATAAAGTATTTTATAAAAAAAAAAAAAAAAAAGAAAATATATAAAATTATTACAAGGTGCGAAGACGCACATGTTCGACCGAAACAATCGTTACGAATTGTGCCTACATAAATATATTTATATATGGGATCACGTAACACTATTAGTCAGAAAAAAAAAAAATAAATAAATAATAATAAAAAAAGATCATAATCGATCATAAACAAATGTATCATACTAAAAATATTATATGGAAATATCATAATTTTTATTTTTCAGTATCAAGGGATAACGCATGGAGTAAATAAAAAAACAATCAGTTTTATAAAATAAAATAAAATAAAATAATTAATAATTAAAAGCCAAAAATAAGACAATCCAACTGTGATTATGACAGTTGATTATTATTTTAAATTAAGACGTTATCCTTGATACTTTATTTTTTAAAAATCATATCTTATGTCTATGCTATACTATTACTACTACTACTACCACTACTACCACTACTACTATTATTATTATTATTATTATTATTATTATTATTATTATTATTATTATTATTATTATTATTATTATTATTATTATGAACTCTGTACCTCTATAATCCATGTACCTATATAGTACTGTCTCTTTACTTGTATCTGTATCAAAAAATAACGCATCGTAGTTATACATATATGTATATGTAAACATATATCCATATATATATATATATATATATATATACATAATCTATATTACAAATATTTTTTTTTCTTTCCTTTCATCTTAATCCATTCTCTAAAATGTCTATTTATGCATCCGCTGAATTTTTTTTTGTTTTTTTTTTTTTCTGAAAACTAGAAAATTTATGCTACTGTATGTTTCATCAAATGTTTACGGCCTATGAACTTTAGCTCTTTCTTCTACTAATTAATTATTGAGTAATTAATTTTTACACTGTCAAATTAGTGGAGTGAACGCGGAGTAAATGCGGAGCGGATGACTGTTTATTTATTTGATTCCCTTGGAGTGAAAATCACTAAGGGAAGTTTAATTTAATATTAAAATTCTGAATCGGAGTGAATGCGAATTTAAATGAAATTTAGATCACTCCGAAATCACTCCGCTGAAAATGAACTCCGTAATCGGAGTGATTTTTTTTTACTCCGGAACTCCGAGTGACAGAATGGATTCGGATTTTTTAAAAAATCCGTAATCACTTCGAATTTACTTCCAATTTTTTACAGTGTAAACATTTATTTTATTTTTTTTTTTTTTATTACACAAGCACGTGAACGCGTGCGCCTTAATTACAACAGATGAATAACTCGCGTATGTTTTATTATAATAAATAAATTTAATAAAAATAAAATGAAAAATTATTTAAAATAATCGATAGTGTAGTGAGTAGATAAGATAAGAAAAAAAATTTTATGAGCATAAGATCGTTAAAAAAAAAAAAAAAAAAAAAGTAACACGTTAAATCGTGAATATCCGAATTCATAAAATCTAAAAGTTCCGACAGTCAATTTTAAAAATTTATTAATAAGTAAATTTAAATATTAAAATGTTTTAAATAAGGGAATAATTTAATAAATCAATAAATAAATAATAAAGCTGAAGAAAGGGAGTAAAATTAAAATGACCACGCGGAATTAATTATTTTTTTTAACCCGCGAAATTTTAAATAAATAAAAAAATATATATATATATTCATTGTAACAATAAAATAATAAATTTAATATACAAAGTCCCTAATAATTATATTAATATAAAGGAAAATAATAAATTAATGATAATTGATAAATTATTTAAATAAACATGAGTTTATTATCATAAATAAATATGTAGTTAATAATTCGATATTAGAGAAAGTTAAATGTTGATATATTTAATATTTTATTATTAGGGCTCTTGCTTTTTATTATTATTTTTATTTTTATTTTAATTATTGGCGTAACAGGATCGACTGTTCTATGGGATAAATATAATTATTAATTAATTAATTAACAAAAGAATTTAAATAATTAATTTTAAAGAGCGCAAGTGAGTGAATGTTGAGTTTAATTATGTGTTTAGATAAATAGTTATGGATTAATATTAAAATTGTAGGCGGGTCAATATTAATAATAATAAATTTATCATAAATATATATAAAATGAGTGAGTGTTGACGTTTAAATCCGTTGATTTAAATGTTAATAAATATATTAAATTTAAACTGTTAAGACATAAGTTGAAAGTGAATTATAAAATTATAAATTAATTTACGTCACGTGATTGAAAAAAAACAAAAATAGTTTTGTTCGTATTAAAAATTTAAATATAAAAATAAACCGCCCAAATTATTATGATAAAAAAAATAATAATGATATTCATCGCGATTACCGTAGATATAAATATATAGAATCAAATTTTAAAATAATAATAATGATATAAATTTTTCTGATAAAATTTATGAAAATAAACCGCTCATACGTTAAATTTTGTCTAATTAATCAAAGTATTAATTTTAATTATAAAATATAATTGCGTATTTTATTTAATTATCAAAAAAATAAATACAGTAGAAAAAAAAATAACAGATAAATAAACGCTGGATGTTATTGAGAAGTGGGTTAGAAAATAATAAATATATAAGAGAAAAATTATTAAAATCATATTAGATTTCTATATAATATTCGGACTTAGAAAAAAATTGAGTATAAGCGTGAAAAAAATATTTGAATTTGAAAAAATAATAAGCGTGATAATTACCACGATTTAATTAGCCTCAATTGTTAGATTGTAATTATTATTATTATTTAATAAATAATAACACTAGTATATAATTATTATAAAATAGAAATTTATTCAGTATTAAACGAGTGAGTAAACGAGAGGCCATCAGAGTATAAATAAATATATATTTAAATTGATAAATAATTAGTAGGATCAATTGCAACAAGATATTAAAAAATATATACTCAGAACACTGTATCTGTGTACACTAGAGACTAGTAAAGTAAAATAAAAGTTAAGGCATAAGCTGGTGAATAAGGGAAACTTAAAAGTAATGAACCGGTCGAATCATTCGCGTGGAAGTTGGTTCGAGCCATTGAGTCGGAAAATGCGCGGGAGTATAAATTCGGCTGTCATGTACATAAGACGTTGTTATTATTTTTTATTATATTTTATTTATGTTCCTATACATATATTTTACTTATCTATAAAAATTAAAACTTTTTTTTCCTCATTCCTACTATTATTATTATTTTTATTGCAACAAACGTATGTAGAATTTGATAGTCTAAGTTACGTTGTTACATTACTTCCAAATCAACTGACAGTTATATTATTTTCGTAACTACTTAACTGTCAACGTCATGCAATGGCCTCGCTATGATAGATCACCGCTCGTTTTCTAATGGCATATTTTTTTAGATATAAAGAAAATGAATAAAAAAAAAGAAAATATAAAAAAGTATATAAAAAAAAACAACTCGTTTACTAGATATAAAGCAATACATTTATCTATTTGTCACCGCGCTAATGTCATGCTCGGATTCCAGAGCATTCGACAAACTTTCATTCATCGTTTCGTTTATTATTTTTTATTATTATTATTATTATTGTTTATGATATATTTATATTATTGGTCATAATTACTAACTTTTTTTTGGCCTTGATAACATATAAATTAATCCTGATTAAAATATACCAGATTGTATTGTATTGTAAGAAAAAAAAAAATGATATACGTTTTTTATTATTACACAGATTTTTTTTTATTATTGCTCAATATATCTTGGGTTATTTTGTAAAAAGAATAAAACAAAAAAAATCAATTATTGAATCTAGACACAAGTCCGTTATTTATTTGAATATAATAATTGTAATTTTTTTTTTTAATTTGATTAACAAGAAACTTGATGACTTGTTAAGTTTTTTGAGTCTTATATTTATTAAGCTGCTGATTTTTTAGGTACTTCAAAATTTTTTTTCGATGGAATTAAAATTTGGTGAAGTATAATTTTATTTTTAAAAATAATTTAGAAAATTAAGGGGTAAAGACATTTTTTTAAGATAATTTTTAAGTGTAAGATAAAAAATTTCATTTGATAAGTTTTTTGTTTCTGATAATAAATTATTTGAATTTTATGTGGTAAGTATACAGTAGATAATAAAATATAATAATTGAAATCTCAATTATTAGGTGAATTTTTTGGATTTCGAAACTGAAAAATTATTATCGGAATCTTAAATTGACGATGCAATTTTTTCATTTTTTAAATTTTCATCACTAATTCAAAAATTTTAATTTTCCCGACATTTATTACAAAATTAAGTGACGTAAGTGATATAAAAAAAATTGATCCAAAAGTTAACAAAGGATTAACAATTTTTCGATTTTTTTTTTAAACAAACATACGTCAAAAAAAAAAACTAAAAATATGCACATGTATAAAATTTAAAAACCTATTGGTGCAATTTAAAAAAAAATTTTTTTCTTCATAATTTATCATTTTGAAAAAAAAGAAAAAAATTTTCAGACGCCGGCTTTCAGTATCATAAAAAAAATTCATATCAAGATCTCAATTTTTTTAGAGATTTACTAAAGTGTGAAAAGCAAGATAAAGAAAAGTTCTAATTGTCTGCTACTTATCTTTCATTTGAACAAATTTCTTAAGTGTAGTAGTAAATTCCCAGTCATAAAAATGATAATTATTTATCTATTACTTTCTTTTGTCGATGAATTCTTGTTTATTATGTCATCAGAAGTTGAAAGACATGATAGAACTGCTGATAAGCTTATGGTAATTTTAATTTAATGACTCAAAAGTACTCGAACGTAAGTAGAAATTTTAATATTTCATAATTCTTGAATAAATTCTTGAATTAAATTTTATAAATAATTTTTTTTTGAATAAGAACTCAATATTAAGTCAAATATTTTTATTACAACGTCAAATGAATTTAACAAAAGTCGGTTACAAGTTACAATAAAACCCAGGCTTAGATTTATTTCCAATTGTTCGTATCAGTAATTTACTTTTCGCATTCAATAGTAATAGAAAGAAGGAACGTATTGCACATGATGGTTGTAGTAAATGGGGTAACCAAATGATGAGTACTGAACAATAGGTGACCCGCGGTAGAATTGTGACTGGCTGGCAGCACTAGTCTGCAGTTGAAGCTGGGGAGAGGCTTTGAAGAATTCGTTGGCTAAAAAAAAAAATTTAGTATCAATTAAAACGTCCGTGTATAAATTTAGAGTGAAGTTGTCTTCATCAACAAGAGATCAGAGCAATCGTAAAATAACCTTGGACTTATCCGAGACAATGTGAAAGGAAAAGGGCCTTATCCATTCACACCGACAATTTCAAAATACTTTATATCCATAAATATAACATTCAATATATATATATTTATACAAAATAAACTTTACCTTTTGCTTCACCTTGATGCATCCAATCCGAGGGTGCAGTGCCAGAGAAACCCGCAGCTCCTCTCAATTCAATCCGGTTCTGTAAATTCAAATTGCTCGCAGGCACCACAAAAGACGAAGTCACAACCGGAATTTTACTTTCTTTTTCTGAATTTTCCTAAAAAAAAAACAAACCGTCAATCAGTTGCTCAATAAAAATAAAATTAAAAGTTACAAATTTTCAAACCTTCAATTTCATCAGCAACAAAGAATTCTCTTTGTCTTTACTTTCCTTCTTCTCTTCCTTGATTTCTTCCTTCTTATCATCTTTAGTCATCTTGACACCAGCATCACCAGCTTTGTCTTTGGCAGGTTCATTTTTCTGGCCTTCGACAGCGATAAGATTTTGTTTAGCCGCCTCATGGGCTCTGAAGTGCTCGAGCCTCGCGGCTTGGACTTCCGGAGTTTCTTCAACAGGACTCGGGGCTACTGGCAAGTTGCTCGCCTCAATTCTGAACCCATTTTCTCCATCAGCAGTGTACTTGGCAGTCTGGACAACTCCAGAACCGTCGACGTAACTGAATGCCCCGTGAGTTGATCCATCCGCGGATCCAACTTCAGACCTCGCGGAACCGGGAGCGCTGTAACCAAAACTGTACTGGCCCAAGCTGTCTTGGTACTCCAACAATACCTCGGCTGGTTTTCCCAGTCCACCTGATATAAAACACAAAGCTATTAGATACACAAACATTTTATTTTAAATGCTGTCTTATCCGTAACTTTATATGTCCACTGTCTTTCACTATAGTGCCCTCGAACTTGATGCGAGGGTTTATATACCCCAACTTCTTTATACTTTTCTTCTTCTTATTATTACTACTACTATTGTTGTTATTATTTTGTACTCAGTAAACGATTAACTCAAGAACTGGTTGTTTATCACAAGGTCGAGCATTGTCTACACTCGGAGTTAAATTTTTTAAAATTAAAGGACAAACAGCAACCACATCGTCAAGGCTACAAGATAAAGGGAAATAAAAAAAATAAAATTTATCTGCTGTTGTCAGAGAAATAAAATTTATTTAAAAGCAACAATTCAAAATAATAAAAATAATATTTAGCAATACAAGTTACGTTTTCTTTATAATTATCCATAAAATATAATAATAATAATAATAACAATCAGTACAAAATAGTGTCGTAAGCTAAGATAGGATTTGGCCGAGCAATTGCAACAAAATAAGTACCGGCATTACTCCTCGCAGACTCTCGTGCCCAGCTGACCTTCTGATTGATGTGAGCCGCGGCGTGTTTCGCCTTTGCAA
The DNA here is from genome assembly GCA_964016945.1 of Microplitis deprimator. Lineage (NCBI taxonomy): Eukaryota > Metazoa > Arthropoda > Insecta > Hymenoptera > Braconidae > Microplitis > Microplitis deprimator. Next base: position 4,212,144 of record OZ024710.1, on the reverse strand, counting down.
TGGTAACATCTGATGTGTCAATAACCCGACCATCGGGACCAATTGGAGCTCCGGTGCCGGCAACTTCACTGAGTCCATTAATTAGTCCAGACACACTTGCGGTAAAACCGCGAGATTCGGCCGCGGGACCTGGGGTTGGGTCCTGGGATCCAGGTTTCTCTGTCGCAGAGTCTTCGTCGAACTCTTCTACGCGGTACTGCAGAGGCTGCGCCAAAACGACACTGAGTCCTAGCACAAAAATCACCAGACTTGATTTAGTCATCTTTAAGACGTGCTGTCAATTTTAGTCGAATCACAATTAATTACTTGGCTATTGTTCTTAGCTCTTTATATAGCAGCGTGTCTGCTTATTATCTATCTTATTTTTATTGTAAATCGATACTCTGGTATTGGATTATTTTATTTTAAAAACGGTTTTGCTATCATATATTTCCTGATATGTTTGCTCAAGGTTATTTATCATATTACAAATTTTAAAATTAGATGAATGTGAAAAAAAAATTTTACTAAAATATTAAATTTAATTTCATGTCCAGCTCACAATTTTTTTTTGAAAGAAAATCCAAAATAAATGAGAAAAAATTTTTTTTCACAAAAAATTGAAATTTCTTGAATTTAAAAAAAATTTTATTTCCATAAGAAATTGATAAGTATTTAAAAAATATAAATTAATACTGAGTATGAAAACGAAAGTATCAAGATAAAATTTTTTTATTTTAAATCTAAAGTGATTGAATTAATTTAATTATTGCGCTGATTGGAGTAGGTAGTTACTGATTAATTAAAATTTAAAAAATATATTGATGTTTGCATTCCATTTAAGGATGCAGGATGCAAATAATTTATTTATCAAGGGCAATCTTTCTGTTCTTTGTGTTTACGTTACTAAGAATAAGAAGACAGAGGAATCGCCGGAGGCTAAAAAAATTTCAATGACAGTATCAGGTTTATTGGGCAGGGCGTGGTGATGGTAAGTCAAGTTAATTTTCATCTGATCAGTAGTAGGTACGCGGTAGTATATAAAGAGTTGGAAGTAAAACTCTTGACCAGTTGTCTTAGCGAGTACTGAATATCTTCAGCAGCGCAGAGAATAGCTTGATAGCCATGAGTAAAATAGTAAGATATTTAAATTCATAAATTAAAAAAAAAAAAAATTGATTTTTTTAATTAACAAATTTTTATTTATAGATTTTGATTTTGTCTCTGATTGGAGTCGCGGTGGCGAAACCATCGGCGTTATTCCTAAGCCCTGGGTTTGTTGAATTGAGAGCTGGAGCACCGATCGGTCTTGATGGCAAAGTGGTCGACACACCGGAAGTAGCTCTAGCTAAGGCTGAACATGCGGCGGCTCACATAAACGAAAGACTCAGCCATGGAGCGGCTGCTTCTGTTGCAATTCCGGTTGCTAAAATTGACTTGTCTGGAGGAGCTCCCATCGGCGTGGATGGTCGTGTTGTCGACACACCGGAAGTAGCATTCGCCAAAGCGGAACACGCAGCCGCTCACATCAACGAACAACTCGAGGCCGGTAGCGCTGATACGAATTTGCTGACTTACAAACTCGCGAAACTTCAACCTGGTGCGCCGATTGGTTTGGACGGGAGGGTGCTTGAGACTCCTGAGGTCGCGCTCGCGAGAGCTGAACACGCGGCCGCTCACTTCAATGAAAGACTCAATCATGCTTCAGAAGGAATTAAAAACCCGGCATTTATTCCTGTTTCTACTTACTCTTACATTGCTCCGTCACCATTTGTCCATTACTATGTTTAAAATTTTAAATTTATTATCTTCTCATGTACAATCAATAGAAATATTTTTCACTGTCAATAAAAAATTTTAATTTAATTATTTTATTTATTTTACTTTTACCTTTTATTGTAATTATAAGAAATATTTTCACTGCATCACTGGGTGTTAATTGTAATTTTTTTGCATTGCCAATTTTCTAATTAATGTTAGAAAATCAGTGAAAAAAAATTATTATTTTTAATAGAAATATTTTCCGATCTAAATATTTTATAGTACAGTACAAAAGTTTTCAAATCTAATTTAACAAAAAAAATTTATTTATTTAGTAATATAGTAAAAAATTTGCGGAGAGAACGCGGATTAAATCCCGAGAGAATTCGGACCGGATGACTGTTTATTTATTTAATTCCCTCGGAGTGAAATTTACTCCGAAGGGAAATTTATTTTAATATTAATCGAAATGAATGCGAATTCAAATAAAATTCAGATCACTCCGAAATCACTCCACTACTCTCAGAAAATTAAATAATAGGAGTTACTATCTAGTTATGGTAAAAATTTCTACCATCAATCAGATAGTAGTAAATATTATCTAGATGATTGTATAAATCATCTAGATTGTATAAATCATCTAGATTGTAATATTCACCATATTTACGATAATTGTTACAATCCTGTATGTTAACTAGAATTAATTATTATTAATCATTCTAGATGATTGGAGTTAAAAATTTAGCATAATAAACACAATTACTTAATTTTCTGAGTGTAGAAATACAAACTTCCTGAGTGGCGGAATGGATTTGAATTTAAATAAAATCCATTATTACTCCAAATTTACTTCTAATTTTTTAACAGTATGCTGTTGATTATTAAATAAAAAAAAAAAAAATTTGCTAGACTAAATTTTTTTATCATATCTATTTATTTTATTTTTCTATCACATAAAAAAAAAAAAATAAATTCAAAAATATTTTTTACATTTTAAATGTCAATATTTTAATTTTTCATAAAAAATCCGTCGTCTAAATTAATCAAATTTTTTAAAAATAATTTACAAAATATTATATATAAATATAATTAAAAAAAAAAAAAAATATATATATATGCGGATATTCATTTGCAGATTGAATTACATCTATATTTATAACAAGCAATTAATGCAATTAATTAAGTGAAAAAATAACGAATTACTTTCAATAATTAAATCTAATAAGCCCTCGTTAAATAAATGAACTCGTTAAAAATAACACATGATTTAAAAGTAACAATAATAACAAAAATAAATTTAGACGCATTGTATATTTAAATAAAATTTGAATTACATAATAAAATAGTGGGAGTTTCGATATTTATTTATCAATAAATAATAAGATTCCATAGCTGAGTATTAGAGGCAGATTTTTTACAGCCAAGGACATAACAACGGATCTACATGGTGGTGTGGCGACCTAATTGACTCGGTGTGTGGTGCAAGACGCAGTAGCCACGGCTCTCATAGTGTCATGATCCATTTGTCAAGCCTGGTGTAGCAGCAACAGCAGCAGGTCATCGAGAGATTATCTGTTGATTCTATCACCGACAGTTATTTTTCACTCCCACCTATAGAATACTTTTTTATCCATAGAATGAGCTATGTCACGTTCTTCTGACAGGACAAGATCAAATATGTTTCAACATCGATATCACTTTCTTGTCTTCGACTGAGCTAACTCGAGTTATCTAACACCAATCAATGTCCATTGATTTTTAAAAATATAAATTCCCAATCAATCAAACTTGATTCAAAAAATAAATAAAAATATCATATGAAATAAAATAAATTACTTGAAAAGGACACTTGAGATGACCAGAAGGTGGCATTGCCCGATCGAGGGTTTCTTCTTTCAAATGTCAAGGTCAGGGTACCGATCCTTGAATCGACATGACAAAAGCGGTGTCGAGTGAACGGGCGTGGCCATCACCACCACTATCTTTTATCTTGTTTAATGTATTATAAACATATATTTATATGTATATATATCACATACATAACCGATCCCTGAGTACTCTCAGCCTCTTGGTACTAAGTCACTTACACCAGTTGCCCTGCTCCTTTTCACCTTCGTCATCGCCTTGGTACCGAGGGGGAAACTGTAAAGTAGCGGGGAGAAAAACCACATGAGAGACAACTATATAAGTCGATGCCAGAACATTCACCAGGAAGACTAACCCACCGCAGCTTAAGGCGTGAGGACAGCGAGTACTGGAGTACCAGCAGCGCTTAAAATACACACGAGACTTATCAATATCAATATCAATCATCATGTCGAAATATTTGGTATGTTTATAAATAAAAAATAAAAAAAACTACAAATTTACCCAAGTAAATTAATTAACTAAATTATTTATTTGTTTGTTAACTTAAGATTGTGCTGGCAATGGCAGTGGCCTGTAAGGCAGGATACCAAGACTTTGGACCGCAAGAATTTGCTCACCAGCCTCAACTAGCTCACAGCCAACATTTTGCACCACCGGCACCAGTTGGACATGATGGAAATGTTATTGATACGCCAGAAGTCGCTCAAGCTAAAGCTGCACATTTCGCTGAATTTGCAAAGGCTGCTGCACGTGCTGCTGCTTCTCAAGAAAAAGAACTACCAGAATCGTACCCAGTTCATCGTCACTATTCTTCACCAGCTCCAGTAGCTCCTGTCCATCACGCACCCGCGCCAGTCCATGCACCTGCACCAGTCCACGCACCCGCGGCTCTTCCCAACTACCGATTATCGGCCTCTCATTACTCATCCCCAGTCTCTGAGCCCCACTACTCACGTGCTTCCGAACCCCATTACGCACAAGAACCCACTAGCTTTTCTCACCAACCATCCCACCATTTCTCCGGTCCCGTAGCCCACAAGCCTCACTTCCAGCCCGCTCCTTTAGCTGAAGACGGAACTGTTCTTGACACTCCCGAAGTTGCCGCTCTTAAGGCCACGAGATTGGCTGAACTCGCTGACGCTGAAGCCAGAGCTTACAAAAACGCCGGAGATAATTTTGACGAGCAAGGTATTTATCTATTTTATTATGACTTTATATTATTTATTTGTTTACTTATTTTTTTAATTGACCAGGATTTCATTCAGGACCCGCAGGACCAGCTCCAGTTCAATACAACCCAACACTTTACAACCAAGCACCACAAGCTTTCTCTCCCTATGGAAAAGGTGGTTACCAACAAGCCCAACCAACTTACCAATCTAAATTATATCAATCTCAACAGCTTTTAGGATCTTACTAAATTGTTTTGTCGTCAAAATTTATATATTAATTAATACTCTCGCCGTGTACATAATTTAGGCCAATAAATTTTTGTCTTTTTCTACAATATATTTTCCTACTTTTTTCTCAATTATTTACTACCAATATTCCATACAAATTTAAAAAAAAATTTTTTTTCCAAGCCCGAATTTTTTTTTCTCATAAAAAACTTTTTAAAAAAATAATAAAAATAATTTAATTTTATTATTGTTTTCAATGATATCAATCAAAATTATTTGGAGCATGACCTACTTGTTTATATATTTACATATAATAATAAAAAAAATATATAGTAAAATTATTCTGAAGCCATGACGAAATTTTTTTTTTTTTTCAATTCATTCAACCAAAAAAATTTTTTGAAATATTTATTTATTTATTATTATTATTTAGTAATACGAATAATTAAAAAAAAATTTATTTACAAATGCAAAAACAAAAAATATAATCACGAGCATTAAGATTGTGTCGATATAAAATAAATGCATTATATCATATATAGATATATATAAATAACAAAGAAAGAAAGTAAAGTGTTGCTTTAAAATACTGTTGCGGTTGAGCTGTAAACAATTATGTTAACTCTAGCATAAACCTTGGCAATAATAATCACGTAACAATTATTCAATAAATAGTTTTTTTTTACAACACACTTATTAATACCCACAATTTGTTATCTACTTTAAATAAACATAAATTATAACTAATAATTAATTAGCTACAAAAATTCACGATTAAAATAAATGCTCGAACGCGTAATAACGATTATGAGTATTTAGATTTTTTTTATAAATAAAACTAAACACCTGATAAATTTTCTCACTATTTTTTTTTACTACTGATAAGTGCTCGTTAAAATTCGATTATTAAATAATAAGACAAGTACTTGCAATAATATATAACTGTATTTACGGAAAAAATCGATACTTAAAATCGTATTTTCTAAATTTTTTGAAAAATTATATCAAAATGTAAAATTTTTTTTACTTCCACTGAAATTATAAATTTATACCTGAAAATATGAATATTTATTTAGTTTTTTAAATAATTTATTGTTATAATTTTGAATTTACGAAATCAGTCAACTTCTGTGTGTTAAATAGACAACAATACTTATCATTATTAATAAATTCCACTTTTTACGACTGTATACTAACAATTAATTTTCTGTTTACTAATTATTGATAATAAGTTACGCTTTTTACTACTTTATATTCTTTTATTTTCTGTATACTATAATTATTGATAACAAGTTACGCTTTTCTCTACTTTATATTTATTTTCTTTCTCTGTTGAAATTATTTTTCTCAAATTATATAAAATTTAATTCCTCTAATATTTAGACAGTGTTCAATATTTTACTGCAGTTTAATTTATTCCGCGAAAAAAAAAAAAAATTGATAATTAGTAAATAGTAAATTATTAAAATTCGTATTTAAAATTTTAAATTTACCAGTAAAAAAATAAAAAAAAATCTATTTAATTTACTCGATTGTAATTATCGCTTTGATATATATAATAATTTTCTATCGATATATTTTATTTTAGTGACGTAAAGATTAAATAAAAATATCTCATCACTTCGTAAGCGGAGTGATTTTTCTTAAAAACTCCGAAACTCCAAGTGAGTGAATTTTGATTTAAATAAAATCCGTAATCACTCCGAATTCCCTCCCAATTTTTCACAGTGTAGACTAAATATTTCTGTAGCTAAATAATTTTTTTTTTATTGATATACAGAAAAAAAATGAACTATATAAATTGAGAAACGTCAAATATTATAATGATAAAATGATCAGTAAATAATTATCGGTTAAATATTAAAATTTGAACTACGGGTAAAAAATATTCGAACTTTAAAAATCGTAATTTATAAATTAAAAATTTATGATCGAAATGTTAGAATTCCCTACATTGACACCTAGATTCCGGGTTATAATTTCAAACACAAATATTTCGAAGTTTACTTTTTTCTGTGTACCTCTCAAGAAAGAAGAAATCACTGAATTTTTTTATCATTTTCAATTTGCTTGCCATAAATAAATTTTTTTCTAATTATTTTTTGCATTGATTAGTTAATTAAGATTAAAAATATAAGATTAATAATAACTATATACATACATAGAATATGAGAAGAAGAGATGATACGTAGGAAGATAGAGAATTGGCGATTGCGACATAGGTCATTCGGTGAGGACGTGAGAAGGTACGCCAGCAAACTCAAGCAAACGAACTTAAATGTATATTACAAACTTGAGAATCTAAAGTAAAGTGAATAAATGCATAACTATAAAAGAGTTTTAAATTTACATTATGCTTTGTACTTCACAACATAAGACAGTAGACTAGTTCACTGGTTTATAGTGCATGCAAAACTAGAAACCATAATAGAGGCCAGAGTACGAGTCGGAGTCTGAATCTGAGCCTCATGATTTGTTGAGGTTTAAACTCGACGTTCATTTAAATCCGTATATAAAATAATAAAAGGTCAAGACCCTCTACCTCCACGGTAACAATCGCGAGCAGCCAGGATTAAATCTCGAGCCAAACTAAAATAGTAAACAATAAAATCAAATGCAACATCTTCATAGATTTACAAAAGTACTCATTAGTTAAAACAAATGCCATATGCATTTTCCCATCCGTCAATCATAAATATCATATGCACGCTCATTTTGCGAAATACAAATAATTACATAATTGAAATAAATATATAATATATTAGCTCATATTTTAAATATATAACCAGCAACTGTTAACTCTTATCACGGAATAAAAATTACTCCTTTTTTTTTTTATTTTTTTACTGTAGTAATAAGCGAGTACTAATGAGTACTGACGTGCTCGCAATGTCTATGCACGTGAAAAATAACCAGTTAAATACTAATTAAAATAGATAGACAGGTAATTAGAGTACTGATGGGGGTGTGGCGTTAGCCCATACATGGATCACCATCGACCAGTGGTCACTGACAAGACGATATAAAAGCATCGCGAATAATTCCTACGGTGCATTCTCACAAAGTCATTTCACTATCACTGTTTCTTGGTTTTAATTAACGATAGTAGTCATGAGGTTATTAGTAAGTGATAAAAAATTTTTTTAGTTATTAATTTATTTATTTATTGATAACTAATCGATTTTTGTCAACAGATAGTAATTCTATTGACTGTGGAATTAACGATAGCCAAAGCAACTTACAATTTATTGTATGCTTATCATGGACCACCCGCACCACTTTCTAAAGACGGCAAAGTCATCGATACCCCGGAGGTTGCTCAGGCAAAGGCCGCTCATTTCGCGGCGTATGCTAATGTCGTTGCTAAAGTTGCGTCTCATCCGGATGAATGGACAGACGCTTACAAAGAAACGGATGGAGGAGAAGTAGAAACTAATGAAATTAGTGGTGATGGTGATCATCATCATAAAGAACATTTTCCTGTTTATCACGGACCACCAGCACCACTGGGGCATGACGGCCGGGTTATCGATACCGAAGAGGTAAATTTTATTTATTTTAACTGTCGGCTGCACAATTTCAAAACACAGTCACTGTGTTTGAAAAAAAGATTTTTAGGCGCAAGAAATATTTTTAACTATGAATTGAAGACAAAAATTTTCTGAGGACTAAAAAAAATTTTTATTTACAATTCATGATGCAAATAATTTTCTGGGGCAAGAAAAAATTTTCTTTGGGCGAGTAAAAATTTTTTGCGCCACGAAATCATTTTTTTCTGCGCACTGTAACTGAAAATAGTAAAAAATGGATTTTTAAAAATTTGTCCTTTTCTGTGTTTTGAAGTTGGGCAGCCGTAGTATTTATTTACTATTTAATTTAATTTGAATTTAAAAGGTTGCGCACGCTAAAGCAGCACATTTAGCAGCATTGGAACATGCGAAAGCTCTAGCAGCTAGTTCTCAAGATAATAATAATCATCATCATCATCATCATCATGAACATAAAGTACCTGCCATGAGTTATCATGTACCGATTGTTTATCACGGGCCACCGGCACCTCTTGCACCTGACGGCCGAGTTATCGATACACCGGAAGTTGCAAAAGCACGAGATGCTCATCTATATGCTTACAACCACGCAAAGACACTTGTTGCTGACGAGTATTCAAAATACGACGGAAAAAACCGTGAATAATTTTTTTCATTAAAATTTTTTTTGAAATATTGTAATCTATATTTGTAATTAATAATTCATTGTAATAATGAGTCTTATAAATCAAAGTATTGACTAAAATTGTTTTTTTATTTATTTGGAAACCTAGAGTAGAATTTGGTGACAAAAATTTAAAGGAAAAGAAAGAAGGAAAGAAAATGGATTACGGAAGGATTTATATTGTAGTGATTTATATACTTACTTCCTCTTTCTTTCATATAAATGAATAATTTTACATGCTTGAACAGTTACGGCCTTGTCGACACGTCTATTAAACAGTTAGCTATATATAAATCAAAACCGGTTGCACTCGAGTATTAGAACAACATTAATGACCTGTAGTTAAAAAATAAGTAAATAAATTCATTATCAGTCGATCTCATATCGCGAGCAATCATTTTCACCTTAACCACGTAATGCTACTTAAAGTTAAGTAAATAATAAATAACTCATGTTTAACAAGTAATAATTTATTTATTGTTTGTTTACTTTAACAAAAATTTATAAAAAAGAAACATAAAAATATAAAACATCAATTTTACATAACAAAATTATCACTTTCCTTAGTGTTATAAATGCATCAATTTTAGCAGCGCTCAATTTTTTTTTCCATATAAAAAATAATATATAGATATGTTAGGTATTATTATAATTAGATGAGCAAAAGATCGAAATATTTAGAAAGTGATGGATGTGATTCACTTTCCGTGAGGTAGGATCTCTAAATATATCAAAAGAAAACAGTCAATAAAAAATCTATCGAGTTTCGTTGTCCGCAAGTCAAGTTTCGGTAATTAATTAATTATTTAATCAACGAATCAGTTATAAAACTGAAGGACAAGTTGATTAATTAATTAGTAATGAGAATGAGTATTCCAAGCAGGAGAATCCCACGCGGGATTGTAAGCACCTGAGTCATAGTCCGCGTGAGCTGGATATGCTGGAGCGTGAGCATGAGCTGGACCTGCTGGGGCGACTTGAGCTGCTGCGTTGAACAGAGCAAAGTGATGGGCTTTGGCAGCCTGGACTTCCGGTGTGTCTACAACACGCCCGTCAGGTCCCAAAGGTGCTGGTGGTCCGCTAGAAATTTAAAAAAATAAATTAGTTGGTATCGAAAATTTTTGAATGACAGAAAAAGTTAAGATAAAAAATCAAGTCCATGATTGCTGGATGGGTTCTTGTAAGTTCTGATAAAGCAGTGAAATGATTTTAAAAGCGTACTGGTACCGTGGTCCCAAGTGAGCTGGGGCATAGGCGGGGTTGGGTGCGTTCCATGCGTCATGGTAAGCTCCGTCATGGTGGTCGTAGTCAGCAGGTCCTTGGGGTGCACGAGCAGATGCCTCAGCTAAAGCTGCCAAATGAGCAGCTTTTGTTGCCGCAACTTCCGGAGTATCAACTACCCGACCGTCGGGTCCCAACGGTGCAGCAGCACCATGTGCGTAACCATGAGCTCCTCCATGGTATCCTGCATGTGCTCCTGAGTACCATTGCGGTGACGCCAAAGCGACACTCAACAAACTCACTAAGACTGTCTGTAAAAAATTTAATAAATAGAAATTAAAATTATAGACTAGTATTATATATAAACAAAACTATCACTCAGTTGGCAGTAAACGGTTCTGGATACGTACCAATTGAAACATGTTTGATGTAGAGTCAATAAGACACTGGAACTGCGTCGATGCCTTCTCGGAGCTTAGATCTTTCAATTTATAGAGATTCGCATCTATCTAACGGCTGCCCCACCTCCTCGGATTGGTACTGACTAGTTGACACACCCAGTGGATTGATACAATGCTCTCCTTCCTAAGCCCTACCCTTACCTGTAACATTTAACTCAGGGCACGTAGGTAACCTCGTGGTCATCGAGTTTTACTTTTTTATTTATCATATTTTTTATATCCGCTTCATATTAACGCCTTACGACTATTTTAATATCTAACGCCACGGATTACGGACTTGTCTACATTCTTTGTAATTTTATTTCACACTGTAAAAAATTTTGAGTAATTACGCATTTTATTTAAAAATAATTCACTTCGTCGCTCGAAGTTTCGGAGTTTTTTTAAAAAATCTCTCCGCAGACGGAGTAATTAGAGAGTTTGTCTTTTCAGCGGAGTCATTTTCGAGTGATCTGGATTTTATTTAAATCTGCATACACTCCGATTCGGAGTAAATTTTACTCCGAGGGGGTTACGTAAATAAATAGTCATCTGCTCCGCATTTACTCCGAATTTACTCCGGATTCAATCCACGTTCACTCTGAAAATTTTTTAATGTTAATCTGCTTTAGTTTTTTTTTTTTTTATTTTATTGATCTGTTAATTTATTGATATTTATTTAGTTATTTATTTTAAAAAATTACAAGTAAATACTATCATTAAATGATCGTTGATTGATGGGTTTGAAATACTTGCTCGCGGCTAGATGAGATAATTATTATTATTATTAAAAGTGACATTATAATTCTCAGAAATATTTAGTCTGATAATAATCTAATAAATATTAGAAAATAAAGTAGAAGTGAAATTATAATAATATGAGCAATGTTTATTTTAGTAATTACCATAAATGAACTTAAGAATTTCATGATGCAGAGGTGAGATAGCAGCCGTTAATTTTATGATATGTGTAATTGTAATTGTAATTGTTGAGGTAAAATGACCTTGAGCGAAGAAAAAGTAAAGAAAGAAGTGAGAGGTTTAATCAAGGTTTTATTTAACATTTTTTTTTACTCTATTTTTATTTTATTCATTATCAATTGTAATTCTTTATTCAGGTAATTATATAATAAATAGTATAAGTGGATTATAAAAGAGCGGTTATATTTTTTTGAATTCCTAATAACAATCTGAGTGTTGAGAAGTTAAATAAATTGTCGCAATTGTTAATTATGTTGAAATATTTGTATTGTAATATTGTGACTGCGTCCTGGTTCGTCGATCGGAAAAACACGCGTAACTATCTGCTATGATAATATATTTATTTTTATTATTTATTTCTATTTATTATTTACTTACAATATGATTTATTATCATTTTTATTTTCTATAATAATTCATAGATAATCGATAACGAAATTAATAAAATAATCTTTTTTTTTTTTTTATATTATTTTTTTATCACTGATTTCGTTAGGATTTAAAATGAAACGGAGATGTCGTAAGATAAAAAAATGTGATTGATCTTAAGAGTACCAATCGATATTAAATTTAGGTTTACTTTGTTATGAAAGAGTACGTGGTTATTGTTAGTAAAGAAAAAAATTTATTATATAATTTTGTGGATTGGTTAATTTTAACAATTTTAAACACTTGACTCGATACTCAAGTATATTTACCAAATCGATTTCTCATATAGATACATATGTATTGATTGATAATAAGCTGTGTCATTATGCAGCAACATTTTCTTTTTCTATTTGTATTTTAAATCATTTATTTATTTATTTATTTATTTATAACGCATTTGTGGAATTTAGAAAATTTCATGCAAGAATAAGACTCAAGTTATTTTGGAGAGTCCAAATTCTTTATTGTGACGTTAGAAGTTCGATTTTTCTTCATTAGTTTATTTTACTTAAGTTTTAATTGCTTAATTAAATTAGTGAACTAAAAACTAAAAAATTTTCATTGATAACTCAAGATGATGCATACAATTTTTTTATTTTTTCTGAGTTTTAAATAAAATTTATTTTTAAATTTAGAAATTTTTATTTTTTTTTAATGAGTATAAATGTAGCAGACATCAAATTTTTAATTATTAATAAATAGAGTAAATAATTAATAAAATAAAATTAAAAAAAAATGCGCATTTAGAAAATTTATAAATTAGTAAGTGCATTTTTTATAAATATTATTTTTTTAATTATTTACTCTAATTATTAATAATTAAAAATTTTTCTGATGTCTGCTACATCCACACTCTTTTTTTTTCATTTTACTTTCACATTTAATTCTAATTGTTTTTTTTTTTAAATTGTACTTTGGTATTTTATCGGAGTACTTCAACGTAAAAATTCCAGCAGATCCAGATTGAAAAAAGTGCATAATTTTTCTAAAATTCACATTCTACCCGACTCTCTCCTATGAATATTTAAATATCTATAAATTATTTAAAGTAATAAATACTTTAATTATCTTTTTTATTTCACAAGTAAGAATAAGTAGAAAATTGATTAAATTTTGATCAAGAGACCGATGATTGACACGAGGAATTTGAAAACTAGCTAGTTTATTTCATAACTTGTTACTTCGATGATTATTTTAACGCTTGTGGTAATGATAATTTTATTATTTTTTTTTTTTTTCTAACAAATATTTCTATATTTCTGACATTGTCACTTTAACGTAGCGATGAAGAAAGATCGATAAGCTAAGTATGGTCATTAGGCATTAGGAGCAATAATTTTTGAAAATTTTAAAATCGATTACTGCAATGGACAAACAGATGATGAGTTACTACTGTCTTCGGGGAGTTTTTTTATCAGACTCGTGTTATCTATAGGGTATATAATTCAACGATTTTTGTTCATGAGCATCATTGAGTTGTAACGACGAGCACCATGAACTTCTTGGTAAGTTTCAAATAGTTTTTTTTATTCAAATTTACTGTTATTTTTTATTTTTTTTAACAACAAATTTTTTTTTTTTTTTTTTTTTATTAATTATCTATAAATTTATTGATTTAATTTAAAAAAAAATTAACAAATTTCGAATTTGCTTTAAATTTTCATCAGTAAATTTTTTTTTCTCATTTAATTTTTTTAATAATTTATAATATTTTTTGTTAAATTTTCATTAATTACTTATTAATATTTATTAGATTAATTAATAAATAAATATTTTCCAAAAAAAACATTTACGGCTAAATAAATAATCAATTTTACTAATTTACATTTTTTAGTCAATTTTTTTAAATATTAATTTTTCCATTAATAATATTTTCAATTTCTTTCTAATTAATTAAATTCTCTTATGTATTTAAGTGAGTGATTAATTAAAAATGTTAAAAAAAATAAAACAATTAATTTAAATAAAATCTAAGAATAAATTAATTCTTAATTTTTCACAAAAAAAAATTTTTTTTCAAAATTTATTGGAACGTCGATCAATAGTGACAGTTCTTGTTATATTTCAATTTATTCTCATGAACGTGTATAAAAAAAAAATATAAATTAAAATTTAATGAAAAAAAATATGAAAAATTTTTCTAATTAATATTCATTTAATTTTCAGATTATATCAGTTGCTTTGATAGCAAGTTTATTGGGCGAAAGCCACGGACAATGGGGTTATCAACCAGCCCACTGGCCAACTAAATTCACGGGCGTCAACGACCTCATCCCAATGGCACAACAAAAGGCAATCTCAAATGTTCACCAGGTACCTTGTGAATATGTCGATTCGCTGACACCTACCACGGCCGCACCCGTATATTCTGATCCATGTGTACAAAAATCAGCAGAACAAGCATCTAAAGTAGCCCTCCAGAATTCACATAAACTTTTCAACCACGAAAATTTAAATGGTTACATGTTTTTCTTCAGAAACCCCAACAACATACAAATAGTTCAACATCAAAAACCAATAGCTGCACCCAAAATTCCGGATCCATGTGTTGAAGAATCAGTTGAAATTCAAGAACCAACAGTGAACATTCAAACCCCACAAGTCACTTTCACCCAAGATGATATAAATCGCGTTAAAATGTTTCTCAACACATTTTCTTCTGTAATGAGTACATCAACTGAACCACCAAAGCCTACAACAGTTGCACCGGTAGTTATTGTTCCATGTGAAGATGAAACACATGAAACTAAAACGACAACAGAAACCAAAGCAACATCAAAATTAACTCTAAGTCAAGATGCTATGAATAGCATTAACAGTTGGATCAAGTCACATGTTTCTACAATAAGTGCATCAACTGAACCACCAAAGCCTACAACAGTTGCACCGGAAGTTCCAGTTCCATGTGAAGATGAAACACATAAAACTCAAAAAACAACAGTAAATAAAGATGTATCATCCACTGCAGTTACCACAAGTGTGGATGGTTACTCTAAAACCAGTCAAGCTAATAAAAGTTTCAAACTTATACCCGCTGAAACAACCTACACGGCAACTTCGAAACAGTACACTCCATCTAAATCCAATGGAGGTGTTAAAAAAGAGACCACTACATCACATACTCATACTGTGGACTGTGATGAAACAAAAACTGCATCAGGAGGAGACATATATGTTGAAGAAACATCAACCTCTGCTTTCCCAACTAGGCAAACTAAAGTTACTGAAGCCCATGATGAAAAAACAGTAAAATCAGTTCCTACATCAGTAACAACTCTAACTTGGGGACAATTTCCAGAGATATCAGCCGCAGTACCTCATGTATATAACTGGCATAAGGAACAACAATCGGGTTCTACGTATCAAAAGAATTCAGAAACCCACAACCTTATTATTGGAGCTGGTACACATCAATCTCAATTGGCAACATCACAAATTACATTTCCTACATCCTTTAATTTGGGAATTTCTGGCCAAGGTAATGGTGTAGGACAAACTAACTCTAAAGATGTAAACACTGATCAAGTTATCACCTTGCCCGATGGGTCGGCCCTTTCAATCGCTACCTTAATGGAATATTTAAAGAAACAAAAAGACTGTTAAATAAAAAAACAAAGTAATCAAATTTACTGATTTATTGTATGTAAAATAAAATAATTATGGTACTTTTTAAATAATAAATAGTCTTTTTTTTTTTTTTGTAATTACTAAGTACTTGTGTGCAACGAAATATAAATAAAAGATATAAAAAATACTATTTATAAATTTTAATTTATTTCAGCACCTGATGCAATGATTTTTATATTTTTATTACATATTTTACAACAACTTTTTAACCGCAGGAAATCTTTAATAATTTTTTATAATTTCTCGCCATTCATCATCGCAAACAAACTCATGGGTGGTTTTCAATTGGTACTTAATATTAAAAAAAATTTTCAATTCGATTAGTGTTGCATCAGAGTGGATAATTTACGCACATAAAACCACCAGTGAATAACACATTCACCATTGAATTAAACAGCAACGACATCCGTCATAAATAAAATTTAAAATATTTAATTTATATAAAAATAAAAAATAATTAAAAAATTTTACTGATATATATATCTATATACTTATATTAAGAAATTGTATTAACACATGTAACATATACTCATAATACAATAGACATTCCAGAGCAATATCCGCCTCCGTAGGACACGCCTTTGTCACACAATTTTTACTGCATTAATGAATGAACCTCGAAACATTTTAGTATACAGCATTTTGTTGCTACAATCGCTAAGTGTAAGTATAAGTACAAGTATGTAACTCGCTTTCATACTCGAGCTAATTTTCGCACCATCCGCTCCATCCATTTTATTTTTACATCGTCTATGTATTCACTGTAACAAGAGCGGTGTTAAAAATTGACTCAATTTAACACCACGTACACTGGTGTTAAAATGAAATAACACCAGTGTACGTGTGTTAAACCATTGTAGAAAAAATCCCACGTATAGAAATTAGAAAAAAAAAAAATACATGTAAAAAAATTTTGAAATTTGATGAGTACTATCTGGAGGAAATTTAAATTTTGCTATGTACTTATTTAAATAATTATTTATAGTATATGTAATTTATTTAAAAATTACATAATTTTACCCCCACCATTTCAATCACCAATAATTTAATTAATTAATAAAAACGCTGTTTAACTGTACACAAAAAAAAAGATTTCTTAGTACAAGAAAAATTTTGCATTACAAAAAAAAAATAAAAATTTTCTTACACTCAGAAAATTTTATAGTATTTTTTACATCAAAAATTGATGTAAAAATTACTATGTTATAGTAACATGAGGACAGTATGGAATTTATTGAACAAATTACTAATAATGTAGAAATTTTTAAAATACATAGAACAGAATTTACAAGGTGCATTGTAATTTTGACAAAGCCACAGATTAAATTTTATCCAAGTAAATTTGAATTTCTTAATCTGTTGTTTTGTCAACATTACAATGCACCTTGTAAATTCTGCTCGATGTATTTTTAAAATTTCTACATTTTTAGAAATTTGTTCAACAAATTCCATACTGTCCTCTTATTACTATAACATAGTAATTTTTCTATAAATTTTTTATGTAAAAAATACCGTAAAATTCTCTGCGTGCACCCCAAAAAAATTTAAGTTTTCAGTCCATAATGCCTGGTGTTATTTCAACCCCGCTTTGTTTTTAAATTTATCACCTACACCGAGTGGACTTACCCCGTTTTTTTACAATGTACATTTATAGTTACATTTATTAAGAATAAATATTAGCAAAAGGTATGATGCATCTTAGCTAGTGGGCGCAACAAATCTCACGGTACGGCAAAGATCGAGGATCCATATAATTGTTGACTCGATAGTCTGCAATTAAATGGTCGATGTATAGCCGGGCGTGCCGGAATGGTGATCATGACTATCATGAATTAACTTCCAAAGATAGATGCTTTGTTTCGTCATAGATCGTAATGCTAGTAAAAGAGAAAACGTTATAAGTTATTACTGTCAGTGATATCAGCTAATCTATCATTAAAAACACCCATACAATGAGCGCTATCTCGAGCCTCTTGCCTTTACTTACCTACATAACGCAATGTTAAGTCTCGGTTTTATTTAATAAACGCACGATACGATACAATTGTAATACCAATACGGCTGCATTACATTGGGAATCACTCAGCTATTTATAATACCAAGCTTTTAAGTGTAATAGCACATTTCCAGCCCCGCATTTTTCCTTGCACATCATATTTATACTTGATAGTATGCAGTAGTAGCAAAATATATGTACTGCAAGTCTGTCGCAAAAATATAACAATAAGAAAAAGACACGCCTTGACGATTTTTATGTGTTGTAATCGTACTACACATGGAATTAACTTAAAATTACACATTGCATCTAACAACGGTAGTTGCTGTTGTTTCAGTTAATATTAAGTACTACTGAGGATACAGGGATTAAAATGCTCTAGATTCTTTATATAAAATGAGATATCTCTGCTGCATACATATATATATTTATTTTTATGTATGGAATATAAATGGATCATCCTGGCGTGTTATAATTAAATACATTACAAAATAGTTATTTAAAAAGTTATGTAAAAGCTACCGGTTTTTCGATAATTGGTTTTGCGATGGTATGAATAATTGAAGAAGAACAAGATTACGAGTGAATAAAAATGAATGCATATATGTATATATAGTTGCAATTTATAATAATATTGAGATTCTTGTTACGATGTAAACGTGTTACGGGTAGGTCGCGTGATTACCTCATTGCGATATAAAAACTGTGGTTCCATTATTACGCCCACGAGACTCGCCCAGAAGGAAAGGCGCGATCCTACACAGTTGCATGACGGTTTAGTTTATGTCAGCGTTTAAATTCTCATTTTATTTTAATATTTTTTATTTGCTTTTTCTTTATCAATAAGAAAGAAATCATGAACGGCACTTTTAAGGTACTTGTGACCCGGGTGCATGGATAAAGCCAAGCGTGCGTAACGAATTTACTTACATATATACACTGATATCAGATAAAAATTATTTTTAAATCGAGCAACCTGTTATACTTTTAATCAAATATTCTTGGTATTTGTTATCAAGTTTTCCGTTTTTTCAAAATTCCATGCAATAATATTTCCTAATTACTATTTATTGTTAATATATGTCGATTTCATTTTTTTGTGTTGTAATGATAGCAATTATATTTATGATAATATAATGCAACATCCATCACGGAATTAACGTAATGAGAGTTAACGATTTTACCGTGATACACTTTTTTTAAATCCAATACAAGAAATGATATTCATCTTCGAGGACGTACAGATTTATCCGTCCTTCGATTATTTATTTTGTAGCTCATTCAAGTATACCTACATATATTTATTGTGGACCAATGTTTGTTTGATAAAAAAAACTTTCGATTTTAAAGTAGTGAAAAAAATTTCTTCATTAAAATATTTATTTGGGCCGCGGAGAAATGTATTGGTTACATTAAAAGGGCCTGAATAACTTATGTGTCTAGTCTATAATAAATTGCTCAGGGTCGACGAGTTTGTAATATCGAAATCAAATGCTTCCGGGCTTTATAATGAGATACAGATCTTATTGAGATCAAATTAATAATTTTACATAAGTATTTACATATTTTTTTCAAACTTTTCTATCCTTGTCGTAAGTTGACTTAATTATTCAATAATTTCATATTTTAAATACGTCATGACATTTTTTTCTATTTATTTTTAATGATATTTCAAAATATCGATATCAATTTTTTTAATTTCACAAGAGAAGCAAAAAATAGTGTCATTTTTTTCGATAAAAAAAAATGATACTTTTGTTCAGAATGGAAGTGCTTTTATTGACATGCGTAAAAAATTTTTTTGTTTTAGATTTTTATTGAATAACGATCTCTTTAAATTTTTACAATCGCAGGTTCACGATTTTTGTGCAACATTTAGAATTTGAAAATTTGAAAAACACGCGTTCAAATTAGACAATTCATGTCTCGAATAATAAACCGATCTATAAATTATTGCATTACTAATTTAATAAAATCAAAATTTATTTACACTATTGTCAAAAAAAAAAAAAAAATATTTAGAAATAAACTTGGATTTCTTTGATTAAGAAAATTATTTTGAATGAAATCTGCGAATTTTTGTCCCAAAAATATATACTAAAAAAATTGAGAAATGAATGCGAATTAAATATGAAATGAATGAGGAACAGATGACTGTATATTTCTGTTATCCCCTTGGAGTAAATTCACTCCAAACGGGAGTGGATGTGGATTTAAAAAAATCTCATCACTCCGAATTTACTCTCGATTTCGTAGTGAATTAGATTGGAAATTTTCCCAGCATAATTTCTTATCCTAAGACCATACAATAATTCTAAAATATTTTTTTCTCTCGTCGGATATGATGACAAATATAGAAAAAATGTTCATCAAAAAGTTTACTCATAGAAAATTTATTATGATATAATTTTAATAATGAGTTATCAAAAAGCAATTAAGTATTGCAGTGATAATTATAACAAGAGATGAATTTATAATCGCGAAAAATTTTTTAAAATAATAATTATTATAATTAATAGATAACAATCCTAATAATTGATAATTATAATAACTTACATAAAAAATACTTTCACGTATATTTAATTTAAATTCATATTTCAAATAAATAAATGGACTAATAATGAAATTTCGTATGTGTATTCATGGAGGGGAAAATAAGCCGTGTTGGTTGGCTCTGACCTCGGAGCAAACTGTTAGCAAATTGAGAAGGGCGAGAGTACCAAAGAGCATTGATGTCTGTAACTGCTGGAGTCTGTTAGCTAGATAGGAAAAGCACCTGTCGTAAACAGGTCCAGGGCCTCCCCGTCAATGTAATGTCAATGTCACTGTACTTTAATCTTTTCCAATACACATGACTATAGATACTTATCATATTAAAATTTATCCCACCATATCATTTTTAAATACACAAACCAACTCCCTACCAGATTGTTACCATATATATAAAAAGGGTACGCGGTTCTTGGTACAGCACAACAGTTCCGTCAGCGAATACTGGAAAAACCAGCAGCGCAGACTTGACAAAATAATAAATATATATTTATTTATATATAAAAACGTATATTTAAAAAAAAAAATAACTATGAAGACTTTTGTGAGTATTTCAAATAATTATATTTTGAGATCTTTATCAAAACTAACTCGTGAACTAGATTACATATATTTTATAATAATTATAACACTTTTTTGTTTCCACTGGATTTTATTATCATTTTAATTATAAATAATTAAAGTTTTACCGTAAAAAAGCCAATTCCATACGGCATTACCGCCGTTTTTTTCTGTTATTGTTTAATTTTTTTTTAAATTCTACATTTGGCTTCAGTGCATAATAATGAGGAAAAAAAATTAAATTAAAAATGAAAACTATATAATGCGTATAATTTACAGCGAACTTTCCACTGTGTTATTTTATTAAAACGTAACGCACGCGATGCGTATAAATATTCTTCCGCAAAAAGTGCAAGTGTTTTTTTTTTATTTAGTAATACATTTTTATTTATAAATAAATTGAAAAATTTCAAATGAAAATTGATCAGCGCATTGATATTTTTAATTATGGTAACTAAAAAATAATAAAAAAATTTTGATGTTAAATCTGTAGATTGTTTTGGTCGCACTCGCCGCTGTGGCATCGGCAAAACCCGGTTACTTGTACGGATACCATGGTCCGGCAGCACCTCTGGCTCATGATGGCCGTGTTGTTGACACCCCGGAAGTAGCCCACGCAAAAGCAGCTCATTTGGCAACTCACGCACACGAAGCAGCACGCAATGGATACGGATACGCTGGATATGCTGGACACTCTGAATACGCTTATGCACCAGCGGTCGCTCACTCTTCCTACCCACACGTCAGTCATGTCTACGTACCAACCATCGCTCATCATGGACCTCCAGCTCCACTAGGTCATGACGGTCGTGTAATTGATACTCCTGAGGTTGCTCATGCTAAAGCTGCTCACCTCGCTGCTCATGCTCACGTATGTTTTTATTTTTATTTATATTATTGCATAGAAAAAAAAAGATTTCTTGGCGCAGTAAGAGACCCAGTACCCGATCAGGGAACTAGTACCTGATCACTCATGTATTTGTATATCTATATTTACTAAATTTTACTAACTATATCTATACAAATACGTGGAGTGATCGGGTACTAGTTCCTTGACTGAATACTAGTTCTCTGATCGGGTAGATTTTTTACCTTAAATTGAAAACAAAAATTTTTTGAGGCAAGAAAAAAATTCTTGGGACAAGTAAAAATTTTCTTGGGGCGAGTAAATATTTTTCGCGCAAAAAAATCTTTTAATTCTGTGTAAAAATGATTTTATTTTTAAAAATAAGATTGATCCGCGAACTGATTATTGATTATTGTTTCTTAGGAAGCTGCCAAAACTGGATATGGACACGGATATGGAAATGGACATGGACACGCATACGGTGCTCTAGCTTACTCTTACTCACCATCCTACGCTTACGGTTACGGATACGGAGCCGCCCCAATCGGACCCGACGGTAACGTCATTGACACTCCTGAAGTAGCTCACGCAAAAGCTGCCCACTTCGCGGAAGTCGCTAAAGCCGCTGCTGAATCTCATGGCCATTATTATTAATTGATGCCTTTTTTTACTGTTGTCGATTTTTTGTAAATGGATTTTGATATAAAAAATAAATTATGTTAAACAAATGTTCTGTTGTTTATTTTTAGTGCAGTTTACTAGAATCATAAAAAACCATTAAAAGTTATAATTTATGATCAAATCAAAGCTCAGTAAATAAATATAATTATCGTATAAATTTTTAAGTTTTTTCTACTAGAGGACATTGTAAAAAAAAAATTTCATGTTATAAAGGATTATTCTCAATATGAGTAAATCTATCACGTCATAAAAGTGTCAATATAGACTGGACCAATAATTATTCACTTATTTAAAAAGTTAATTAATTTTTACTGAAAATTTGACAGACATCCAAGTGATCTTATAAATGTTCTATCGCGGACATACTAAAATTTTAATATAACTAAACATTTGTACAAAATAATTGATTTTTTTTTTCAGTATAAAAAAGACCAAGTATCAGATGTAATTTCCTATTGTAAATTTAATTATTTAATTTACTAAGATTTCATTAATTGATTTAGTTTTAACGACTTTTGTGCCATAGCCAATGCACCTTCGCGTGTCTCGTTGCCTCCAATAAAACGGACAGTGTGGACAAAGACACAGCCTTCGATACCAGAAACTCGAGTCAATTCTTCATCACGTAGACCTGCCCACTCTTCTGGCAGAGGCAATCTATTAAAAATTTTAATAATTAACAAAACTAATAAATAAATATCGACGATAAATCAAAATATTAATTGAAATATTAATTACCGAGTAACAAAACTACCGAGACTAACAGGAACACATTGGACTCTCCAATTATTGTCTTTAAATATCACATATTTTATTGGAGGATTAACATTCAGTAATTTCTCCAACTCGAAGAAATTATCTTTCCACGGTACTGATGTTTGAAGCTCAAAAATTTCACCACTTGGATCCACCTAAACCAGAAAATTATTGAATAAAAAAAAAAATTACTCAACACTCTAATTAATGATAAAAAAATTACTTCGAATCTCTTCTCAATCGATTGAAGAACAATATCACGAGCTGGTAACCAAACACGTGCAGAATTTTCAATAAAATACTTAAATTCATCACCACACATCTCCATGGCTTTTCCAAATTGAACCTCAGGATCAACCCCTTCGCTATTCCACTCAGGATTCAATCTAGAGACACGAGCGCTTAAATTAGTTACGATACGATACTTGGGTTCTCCATCAAACATCAGGACTCCGTTGTCAATGGCATCGATTTCTTTGATCAAAGAGTCGTAGACACGTTTAAAAATACTGTGGACATCAGTCTCATCGACTATTTCCGGTATCAATTGCTTGATAATTCTGTGGCCAAAGTGACAGTACACTAAGCCAGCGCTACTTAATTTAATACTCCACGGACAGTCATCACGTTTTAGTACTGAGTTTGCTGTCTCTGTAAATTCTCTCATGTGATGATCATAGCGATGCTTCTTTGGGTCATAGACACCACCAACATCTACTACAATGTCGCAGGTATCAAGAATTTTCTGATTTCTTGTCCTGTCATTGAAACAAAAATATTTTTATCAGTTTATTTAAAAAGTTATGAGTGTAAATGTACCAGATATGAGACAATTTATAAATTTCAAATAAATAAATTCAAAAATTAAAATAGAAAAAAATGCACGGGCTGGTTTTTCAATTATTCAAGTATGCATTTTTTTATTTTTATTCTTCTTACATTTTATTTATTTATTTATTCGAAAATTTGAAAAATTTTGGTTCTGAAGTTAACAGATAATTAAAAAATTTCGGATTTTTTTTTTTGACAAATTAAATACAATAAAAAAAAAACTAAAAATTTGCACATGTAAAAAATTGAAAAAACTACAAGTGCAATTTTTTAAAATATTATTTTTTTTGCGATTGATCATTTTGAGAAAATTCAAAAAATTATTAGACGTCGGCTAACTTCTGGATCATAAAAAATTTCTAAATTCGCAGTCATAAATAATTTTATACAAAAAATAATTAAATAGTTAATTTAATTATAATAATTACCGTACTATCGAAGCATTTTTGTACTCAGGTAATTGTTTGAGCATGAAAACAGCCAGTGCTTCATCACAATGAAAACACCCGTCATGAGTTCCTATTTTAATATCACTTGTCATTGTAGAAAAATAATTAACTAGGTATTTTAATTTTAATTTATTTTTACTATTAATTAGTGATGTTTTAGATTTTAAAGTAGCAACCAGGGGATTTATAATTAACTTCGAAAAACTTAACATGTAAGACGCGAGTTATTACGTTTATTCAATTAGTTTCTGAAATATGTACAATTAATTAATTAATTTCTAATTCACTAATAGACTAATCTAGAATTTATTTATAACTTAATAAAATAGTTCAATATTTTATACAATTTGCTAATTTATAGGTTATGATAAAAACGTGTTTGAATTTTTAAATCCTAAGAGCGCAGCGCCGCCTTGGAGAATTTGAATTATTGGCGGCAATTTCGAAATGTAGATAAAAAAGTTTTTTTTATTAAAACAGTGAAGAGAAATTTTTTAGGGTTTTTTTGTAGAAATTATTATTTGTGCTGATTAATGATTCGGATAAGATGAAGTGTTGATTTAAAAAATTATTAATTTATGAATATTAATGTTTGCATGTATAAGTTGGACACTGGGAAATAACTTTCTCTGAAATGATTCAGAAAAATCGAAAACTGTCGGAAGTATCTAAGAAAGTTGATTGTTCCGGAATATTCCAGATAAAAAAACGACCGGAAATAATTTAGAAAATTCTAGTATATGAATTTATTACGTAATTTTTCTAACTGTTTAAAATAAATCGTAAAATTTTGAAATTGTAAAATTTTTAAAAGTAATGAAAATTTCTAAAATAATGTAGTAGGTTTGAAAAATGTTTTGGAATACTTTAAAAAATGCTAAAATATGCGAGAATATTTAAAAATATTCACAGAAAAAAAGAATTTCTCGGTGCAAAAAATCTTTACTCGCCCAAAGAAATTTTTTCTGGTCCGAAGATAATTTTTGTCTTCAATTCACAATCGAAAATATTTCGTGCGCTTAAAATTCTTTTTTTTCTGTGTAAGAAAAAAATGATTACAAAAATAGGAAGTAATTTATCTGTCAAAAGTTGCGGTTGCTAATGAGTACTAGTAGAATTTTAAAATTTTCTCTGGTATTGACAACAATACATAACTTTTTGACTCATCGATGATGAACTTACAAATTCTATAAAAAATAAATCACGATATGAATTTTCTAGAGGAACTAAAGCCGTTTAATTAAATAATTTACGAGGTTGAGTCGCAGGATCTCGAATTTTCTGCTGTGAAATGTAAAAAAAAAATATTTTGAAATTTATTTATTTAAACGTACAAACTAAATGACAAGAGAAGAGAACAATAAGTTCTTTCATTAACATATAAACTAATTAACTAATGATATAATACTATTTTATATTTTAAAAAAATATACACCATCTTGAATTTAAAATAACAAACAATTAAAGTTAAAATACATCATATCAGAAAAAAAAAATCAATTCAAAACAATAATTCAACACTTCAATGTACATTCACGAATAATTATTCTACCGAGTCTTTTTTCATCGTCACTATACAAAATAATGATAAAAAGTATGAGATTTATTATCGAAATTCGTATCAACAAAATTTTAAATTGTCAATTTCGTTGGTAAAAATATTTTTAAAAGTCAAATTTGCTATTGAGCAACAAAAATTAACTAAAGCTCAATGCGAAATTCGTCGCTATATATTTATAATATACATAATATAAATATAAACATATATATTTACTCGTATATATGCAAAGAACTTAAATATTTTGAGCAAATCACCTAAAACATCTCAAAGCAATGGTGATATTTGCAATTACTATTATAATTATCATAATTATCGATAATAAAATTAATTATTTCCTTTACTAATTATATATAATTAAAAAAAAATTTAATTATGTATACATTGTACACATAAAAATATTTAATTACAATTTTGATGTCTTCCTTGTCTTTGTCGAATTAATTTAAATAAAAAATTAATTAATTAATTAATTAATCCATTCAACAAACGATATTAATTTTAATAAGTGTGAATCCTCGCATTCAAAAATCTAACTAATCATGCATATTTATTATTTAAACTTGCATGCATGCACACATACACATTCAAATTATGGCAAATATTTAACTACTTAAAATTAATATAAAATTATAAAATAATATTGTAAAAACTACTGATAATAATAATAATTATTTTTTTTAATCTCATCTAATTATTTCAAAATAATTAAGGCCATTCTCAGACAGTGCCCCCACTTTTTTTAAATACTCAATAACTTCAATTTTAATAACCGTTTTAAAATTTTGATAATTAATTAAAAAAAAGTTAAAGCATTAGGAGCATTCTCAGACAGTTCCCGCCACTTTTTAAAAATATGCAATGGCTCAACTGTCATAAGCATATTCTAATTTTATTAATTAATTAAAAAAAACATTGAAACTTTATTTGAAAAAAGGCAACGCAGTCGTAATTTCGCCAATATATAGAATTTAAAAAATAATTTGCAGTGGTTTCCAATTAGGAGTTGAACGAAATTTGTTAAATAAATTTTAGTCTACAAAATTTGAAAATTCTAATTATAAAATTGACATAAAGATTTTATTGAAATTCGGTTTCCAATTTTTGTTTCTCCCAATTGATGTCGGGTGTAAGTATTTTTTTTTAATTTTATATCTCGGCGAAATTACTCCTACGTTGTCTTTTTTAAAATTAATGCTTTAATTTTTTTTTTAATTAATTGATAAAATTTTGATACGCTTATGGGAATTGAGTCATTGAAAATTTTTATAAAGTGGGGGGCATTGTCTTAGAATAGCCTTAATTTTAAAAAAAGAACAACGCAGTTACAATTTCGCCGAGACATAGATTTCCAAAAAAATTATTTACAGTTGATATCAATTAGGATTTAAACGAAATTGAAAAAAAAATTCAGTTAAATCTTCATATCAATTTTACAATTCGAATTTTTTAATTTTGTAGGCTAAAATTTATTTACAAAATTTCGTTCAACTCTTATTTGATAACAACTGTAAGTAATTTTTTAAAATCTATATTTTAGCGAAATTGTTTTTTTTTTTTTTCCAACTAATGCTTTAATTTTTTTTAAAAGTGGGTGCACTGTCTGAGAATGCCCTTAATGTGTATAAATATCCATTTAATCTATGAGGATTCACTAATTATCAAAATCAATGTGTTTTGTGGAATGGAAAGAGGGAGAGAGAGAGAGAGCGCTCATCAAAACTAAAAAAAAAAGAATTAAATCCAATCACCAAATTTTTTTACGGCACTTTGAATTTTCTAGTTGATAAACGCAGCTCTGAGTTTGTTCATCAAAAATCGTGCCTTCTTCGCAGACAAATCTAAAGTCGAGGACCTGCCTCGTTGTAAAGCCCGGCGAGCAGTAATGAAATAATCGGCAGTCTCTTTTGTCTGGGTAAAAACGATACAACTGAACATTCAAACAATTAAAAGTATCAATGGGTTTGCGAATGACGTTGTATTTCCTGCCTATTAATTCAGCAGGCGGCAAATTTGATGTGTAAGTCGCTGGGTCCTCTACTTTAGTTTCTGTGTCTTGTGCTGACGATGGTGTCACCATACCATCTGCTTGTTCATTTGACATTTGCACTTCCGTTGACATTTGTGTGCTTGTCGTTTCATTTGTCTGGTTAATTTCACTAGTTTGTGGAGACTCCATTGTCGTGGTTGTAAACAAAGTTCTTGGAGAAGTTGTAGTAGTAGAAGAAAGAGGAGAAGAAGAAGAAGAATAAGAAATTATCGGTTTAGATTCGACATTATCAGATAAATTATGATCAATAAAATTAGTTGTAGACTCAGTTTCAATATTACGTTGAGTTGTTACTCGTTTTGCCGATAAAGGAACTTTTCTGATTACAGGTTTCGGTGCAATTTCATTGTATGACTTTGGTGGCTTTGCTGGTTTTGGATTTAATAATGGTAGACGTGTTTTTATTACCACTGGTACTGGTGTTGTTGTCGGTGGTATGTAATTGTAATTTTTTCTTGTTGTATATGGTTTAAATAATGTATTAGGAGGCTTTGAAGTACTACTAGTTGTTGTTGTACTAGATGTCGTTGAAGTTGTAGATGTACTGGGTACTGTAGTAGATGTAGTTGTAGTCGTAGTAGATGTAGAAGTTGTACTAGGAGTTGTAGTAGATGTAGAAGTTGTACTAGGTGTTGTAGTAGATGTAGAAGTTGTACTAGGTGTTGAAGTAGATGTCGAAGTACTGGGTTCTGTAGTTGTAGAAGTTGTTGTTGTGGTCAATGTTGTTGTTGTTGAAGTTGTACCGGGAGTTGTTGAAGAAATAAACATTTCAGTACTGAAATTATCATCAGTTTCATCAAAATTATCATCTGTACTGACAGAACTATTTTCTAAGAATATTTTAATTTCATCCTCAATAGAAAGTGAAATATTTTCATCATGATAATGCTGAGGCTCGTAATTATCGTCTACATAATCAATCGGCATTGAAGATACCGGTACGGACTCGATGACTTGTTCAACTTTATCCAAACCTCCTTTGTCATTATCATCATCATCATCGCCCGATGGAGGAATTTCATCAGTAAATTTCAAAACTCCATCAGTCTTCTCCTCACTCTCGTAATCATTCACCAAAGTAACATCAGAAGGCTGAATAGTCGTAGGATCGTCTGTTGTGGTAATTATCTCCGTTGAATTATTTAACTCAGTTGCTATTAATTCTGTAATATTCGACAGCTCATAATTCTTCTCATCCATCAGCATGTCGCTGTACTCCGTCGCCGGGACTTGAGAATATTCATTCGAGTCAATATACTCCTCGTCCTCTACTTCAATCTCTTCACTTTCATTGAGATAATCCGTTGTCTTGTTTAACTCAACACCAACTCGAGAAATGTTTTTTTTATCATTAAATAATTCAACCTGTTCCTCAGATACCGGAAGCTCTTCATGTCCATCATCCTCAATCTCATCATTAGCAACTTGTTCTTTTTCTTCTTCAACTTTAAAACCACCATCGAAATTGTAATTATAATTATTATCATCATCATCATCATCATCATCATCATCACCATCATCATTTAAATAATCTTTAGTATCAACAACCTGACTGTCTATTAATTTCGTATCATTATTCTCACTTACATCAGCATATTCATCATCATAATTCACTGGCGCCGGAATTTTTACATCATCAGTTGACCTTTTAACTCGTCTATAGTCACGCATTAATTCCCACGCTGCGTATGAGCGTCTGGTATTGCGAATTTTCGGGACATCCCGATAGAAAGGATCAAAAGACTCGTCGCCTTCTTTGTAGTCATCATAACTAGCGGGTATAGTAGGTAACGGAAGAGTGACAAGCTGCGTTGAGTTTAGCGGTCGTCCGGATTCATCACTGACACTAGCCTTGGCAGTGACGATAACTCGCGATTGCGAAGGCAGCAGCGGGGACGGATTTTGTGACACGATTCTCTGTATATCCGGTGGGGGCAAATTAATTGTCACCTGATGGGGTTTTAATTGCGGTATCGGTGGTATTGGCGGTATATGAATGTGTTGTGTCACATGAGTTGTCTGTGACTGTGATTTGGTGGCGGATTTTGGCGGTGGATAGAACGGACGCGGTGCGCCACCGCTGTTCATTTGTGCAAGAGTCAAAAAACCCGTTGGTATCCTACTGTGCTGATGTTGATGTTGATGTTGATGTTGATGTTGATGCTGCTGATGTTGAAGCTGATGTTGATGTTGGTGTTGATTTTGATGCTGATGCTGTTGCTGTTGCTGCAATAATTGAGATTGGGTAACAGTTTGAGTAATTTTCGACTGCTTAATTCTCTCATCGTGTGAAGAAGGGCCACTTGATGCCGTCAATTTAGATATTTCTCCTTGATTTGACGATTCTATTGGCTCAAGGTATCTTCGATCGTGATTACCATCACTATCACCATTGTTATTATCGTTATTTATATTTGATTCATCATGTTCGTCATCGTCATTCTGATTATTCATTTCTGTCTGATAATCCACTGTTTCACGAGCGTTGTTATTGTGCACTGTGTAGTGTTCAGTGCTGCTGACAATCCCATTATTATGAAAAATAGGATTTATGAGTGTCGGATTGGAGTTTCCGTTCAACAGGGTCTGGATCGTTGAAGAAGTTGGATGGAAGATTGAGGGCACTGGCGACGCATCATTGCCGCCGATGTTTACTTGGGAATTAGACGTTGAGCTGTAGTGGATCTGGTGAACCTGAGGAGCTCCAGTAGTTGAGCTTGCTCCTTGGTTACTAAATAATTGGTACGATGTCGCACGATTATTATTATTATTGTTATTATTATTATTATTATGATTATTATTATTATTGTTATTGTGGTTATTATTATTATTGTTGTTGTTATTATTGTGGTTATTATGATGATTATTATTATTATTGTTATTATTATTGTTGACATTGACATTGGGCTCATTGCCGATGTGATAAATGTACTGACGATGATAACCGCCGTTCTTGTCATCATATAGGGACTTTGATTGACTAGTTTGAAGGGACGGGAATGGTGGTTGTGGCTGATAGTGCTGCGGATAACCACTCGGATGCTGATAAGATCCGCTGGCAGCGGTCGTAGATGAGATTAACGCTCGCTGGGTCGTTGTGCTCGTAGTACTTGTACTCGATTGTGAAGAGGCTGTTACACCGACTTGGTGATCCTCAATTACGACCGGCGTTTCTTCATTCTCATCTTCGCCCTCGTGCAGACTAAAATCACATTTTTATTTTTATACTACATATATATGTATATTATTGTGTGTTAATAAAATAATGCGATAAATTTATTTATTAAAATGAAAATTTGAATAATAATTATTACTGTGACATTTAATATATATTTAATTGTAGGTTTTGGAGATAAATATATAGAGGTATGCTGAATGAAAGGCATTCTTACATTATATTTTATTATACTACATTACATTAGTGTCTTTGGTCCTTGCGAAAGTACCCACGTCATGTCGGGGTGAATGGACTCGCGCGTAACACCAGTTACAAAAATAAAAATAATAGTAAATTTTATTTTTTATTTATAAAACCACTTTAATTTTCTTGATATTATTGATTTTATCGTATAATAAATGATTATTATAAAAGGATTGGTAATAAATATATATATTTATGTACGTACACATAAATATATGGATGTGTGCTTATGAGTATGGTGTATATTTGTAGAAAAAAAATAAAATAATATGGATAACAAATGACTCAGCTGAGATTTGACATTTACCTGAGTGTCACGGCATTGTTGCCGTAAAGTTCGAGATTGAGGTTGTAGAAGCGTTCACTCTTGCTGCAGTCGACCTCGTCCACTCGTTCGCAGACCCTCGTTTCCTGATCGAACACTGTACCATTCAGGCAGAGGAACTTTATGTCCATTATCTCGTCTGTAACCACGTCTCACAACAAACGAGAGATTCACGTTAATTATTATTCAATTTAATTACACTGTAAAAAATTAACGGAGTGAATGCGGAGTAATCCGGAGTAAATGCGAAGCGAATGACTGTTTTTTTATTTAATCTCTTCGGGGTGAAATTCACTCCCGAGTAGAATTTATTTTAGTATTGAAAATCTAATTCGGAGTGAAATTTACTTCTAAACGAAGTTTACTTTAATATTAAAACTCCGAATCGAAGTGGATGCAGATTTAAATAAAATCCAGATCACTCCGAAATCACTCGGAATTTTTTACAGTGTATACACTTTGACTGTGCGACACAGATCTTTCATTATATATTTTTTTTTGTGGTTATTTATTTATAAAAAATGAAATTCTAAACAATAATTAAGTATAATATATCAATTTATTATATCGTATTGCAAATAGCCGAGGACTTTCTCAGGTGTTAATGTATCTAGACCAGTATCCCGTTATGCGAGTTAAGAAAAAGACCGTTAAAAAAATTATTATGAAAAATGTCAGCGGCACGAGCCTGTGGTCCTTGTAATTTATATAATCTGTATATTATTATGCAAGGCTTGTTATTATTAAGTAAATGTATTATGAATTTTTAAGTGGGTACGGTGTGTGATATGTGCATGTGAATGTATGTTGGTTATCGTTAATAAAGATCATGATTCATGAAATATAATACATACTGGATAATAAGATACTGAATTACCTTTTTGACCAATGGTACAGACATGAAACATTTGACATCCTGCCTCAACGTCTGCGTAATAACCACCGATAACTTTTCCCTGGCATGAAAAATTCGTCTCCGGCAAATTATCAAAATCCAAGTACTAAAAAATTTATTAGCCATTCAGTCAATTATTTAAAAAAAAAAAAAAAAAGGATACTGTCAAATTTTAATCTGAACAAAATTACGTATAAGTAAAATTTTTTAACATAAAAAAAAAAAGTTAATTTTATGAAAATGAATAAATTTAAAAATATTTATGTATTTATTTAATTGAAAATAAAAATATAAGAAATATCGCATGGCTATTAATGTTTTCAAATTCAAAATGAAGAGGCGGACAAAAAATTTAAATACCGAGTTCAATAAAACATACAATGTCAAACAAGTCTCTTGTTATTGTATTTTTAGTTATCTTAGTGAACCGGAAGTAAGAGTACAGTGACCGACTCAATGACTTAAATAAAAATTAAAAAATCATAGGATTTAGAGCCGAACAAAATTAATTACATTTCAGTGAATTTATACTGAGTACCGATACTCAAAAAATTTATTGAATAAATTAATAACTTACGCCAGGTTCCCCCGCGCTGCACAATCGGAAGCCATGATGTAACTGAAGGATCAACAGGATAACTGTAAATAATAAATGAATATAAAAATGTGCAAGTACATTCGTGCAGTTATGAATAAAATACAGTTTACTGTATTATATAAACAATATATATGTATATATATAAGATACATAAAGGTATCAATGAGTTCATATTCAAAGCCGGATCAGTAGGCATGACCTCGATCTAATCCGACACCTGCAAATCGCAATCATTGTAATCCAGTACTACAATAGAGACTACCTACTGCCTACTGTACCTGTATTTTTTACTCAACTACATATATATATAAAAGAGAGATAGTACATATAAAGATATATATATCCGAGTACTATTATAGGAGAGTAGAGTACAGAGTTACAGATATAATAGTAGTTACAGCAATGTTGGGTCTCAGAGCAGAAACTCTTGTTATGTTAGATTATATTCTACGCACTACCGCGGAAAAACCTTTCACTCTATACACGATCTCTTCATTCGTGATCAGCGCATCAATCTAATTGTGTAATCAGAGCCGTAATGAGTACAGTTCGGCGTTTCTCTATTTATCATGATGATACAATAATTGACAATCGACTCCACTGGATATACCTACACACAATTATTATCATTATATATATGTATATGTATATGTATATACAATGCATATATGTACGTGTGTAAGGATATAGTTTAATGTAAGTAAATTAACTATCGAGAGCTATTGAAAGCCTAAACAAAAAAATCATGTGAAAGAGAAAGGAGGAAAGAAATTGTAAGCGAAGAGACTCTATTCTATCCGGGAATTCCATTCTCTATATATACGCGTATAAAACCGAAATTTCATAAATAATTCCTGTATAATTATTTTATTTTTATTCTAAAACTCATCGTGTGTAACATCGTAACGTGTCTATCGTTATCTTCTTTAGTTTTAAATTCATAAATCCAAAAGATAGCTCATAACGACATAAATTATCCATTATCTTTTAATTAATTTTGTGTTTGTTTACATCTATCTATCTATATAAGCTTTTTTTTTTTTACTTCCTTTAAATTTACTTTATTTGCAATATCATATACATGCCGTTCTGAGAAATGATTGTCGATGTTTATAGTTATCGAATCAACGATTGCCTGTCATTTGATATCCAACTTTCACGTGCCCCTTACGTAATAACGTCTCACAAACATCCTTGCCCGAAATGTCAGTGCTCGGAAGTGACGATAGCCTACTATATATATATATATATATGTATACATATATTATACTTACTACCTGCTACATTTAACCCATCCATAAAATATTTAACTACACAAGTCGCGAAATTTAAAGTTACGAAATTAGTTTAGTAGATCCAACGGCAATGGATCGTGTGACCTCGGCATTAAATTTCTTCACGACCTATCTCTTATATTATACTCCACTCTCAAAGTATACATATGCATTAATAATAATCATTATTATTTTTATAATTATTTAAATTCTGATGATTGATTATAAAAGATAAATAAATAATTATTCAAATTATGAATTTAATTCAATTCCTGGCCTTCATTATGCTGATGAGATTTTTTACTTTTTGCTTTTCTTTATTTTTTTACATAAATACTAATGAAGATGCACTTAAATAGATACCTATATATACATATATGGATGTACATATTATATTTAGATACGGTAATAAAGAAAAGACATTAATGGTGGAGGAGGACGTGACGACGAAGAAGCAGCAGCAGCATCCAAATGATATAACGTTTTCCCGCAATGACTGTGTGAATCCCGTGACATTTACCGTATAATAATAATCCATAGATCCGAGGATCGTCTGCCATACCTCAAACTGGGTGCTGGATATAAATCGATTGGCAGGCTTTAAGTGCATCGGCAGACGATCCGACGATCTTGACGGCTATTGATCGATAAATCCTTCAAAAGTTATAATAAAATCTAACGTACACGTCCTTGAACATTTCACAATTCATTTTACGGTTCAGTCATTTTTTATAGATCATTAAATTATACAAGCGCTTCGTGAGCACTCGGTGCCCGTATTTCATTCTGGATACTCTTCTTCTTCTTCTTCTTCTTCTTCTTCTTCTTCTTCTTCTTCTTCTTCTTCTTCTTCTTGTGTTATTAAATTACAGGGACCGTAAATATTCAAGTAAAGAGTAAGAGATAATACACAAAAATGAATACAAGAGACATGAGCCAGAGACATATAAATAAAATGTTTAAATAAAAAAGTAAAGCCGTTGGTGGGACATGAGGATCGAGGAAGCGTCACCGAGTTTATTAGACGCCAAAGGGCATTCGTGGTACTGTAAAATCACGTAATGCAAGAATGAGAAGAAGAAGAAGAAGAGTTTGCACACCTTTCACCTCATTTCCCTCATCGTATGCTCGTGCACTAGGTGACGCTCTACTATCTAATACTCTTGGGACTACTACGAAATACGGAATTGTCTCTCGACGTAATTCCTTAACTCGGAATACAATTTAACGTCTATTAAATCGTGCCATGGGACATCAAACCATTAAATTTATAATAAATATATACATTTTCATTATTTTATTATAATTTTAAACTTCAATAGTAAATTGCGCAACTAATAAATAAATACTTCTTGTTAATGTAATCTAATAATATATATATGCTAACGCGTCCATCCAATCGTTAAGAAATTATTCGACCAATACTTGTATATATAAATTTATAACCGCGCTACTCGTGTTCCGCATCAAAAACAAGGATCATTTACCTCATTATATACATAAGGATAAATGTCCTCGGGGTTTATTATTATTCTTAACTGTCTTTGGAAAATATTCCAGTGGTAATTTAAATTTATAAAAATTTTTAAAATAAAATATACGAAATATTTTAATAAAAATATAAATTTTAAATATTTAACTGTCAGAAAAAAAATTATTTTAATTTTTATTATTATTATTATTATTAAATACAGTTGGTTTTACCTAATGCATCTAACATCGACTTCCGACCTGTAAACCTCATACTGCGTTCGCGCGAAAACCGAGTCATTGCTATTCTTCGTAAGGCTTCTCACCGGAAACGGAAATTCTTTATTATTTTTAAAATATTTACTTTGTGAAAATTCAACAATTGTATACCATTAGATATATATATACATTCATATACATATTTATTTATTTATGTTAAAAATAATAAATTAGAAAATTTTTTTTTTTATCGTACATAAAGTAAGTAGTGCATCTTTTATTTACGCTTATATATGTATATAATTATTTTTTACGATTCCAGAAAAACATAAACTCATAAAGTACATTAAAGCTTATATTATGGAAAGTAAAGGTCTCGCTTGTCCTGACTATGACGGTGATGTTATTATACATCTATAGAGTTACACGATTACGCAACTTTTTAGAGAAGGTGCTCGAGTCTAAGAGTGAAAGAGGGCACATGAAGATTCACAGTATTATTATTTCGTCTACTATATTTTTTATCGGCTAATATACTCAATATAATACACTGTAAAAAATTATTGAACTCGGTGTAGTGTAAATGACTCAGTGTGAAAATTACACCAAATATCGTGTTAAATTTATGCGGTGAATTAAAAATTTTTACACCGTCAAGCGAAAATGTGAAATTTATATGATAAGGAAGTCAGTGGACAATTAACAATTTTAAAATTTTTTTTTCAACAAATCAATTAAAACTAAAAATATGCACATGTAGAAAATTAAAAAAGCTAGAAGTGCATTTTTTTAAAATAATTTTTTTTATATTTTGTTACTTAAAAAAAAAATCAAAAAATCGCTAGACGGCTAATTTCAGTAGCATTAAAGATAGCCGACGAATAATAATTTTTGGAATTTATTCAAAACGATAAATTATAAAAAAAAAAATATTTAAAAAAAATGCACTTATAGCTTTTTTAATTTTCTACAGGTGCATATTTTTAGTTTTTTTTTTTTTTTGTAATTTATTTGTTAAAAAAGAATACTATTTAATATCTGTATAAAAATAATAGTAATCGATTAAGTATTAATTAAAAATGTTCAATGATCATTTGTTGCTCATTAATCAAAATTATAATGAATAATACGGAAAGGTGTAAAAAAAGTCAATTACACCATGTTAAAATTACACGAATACATAATTTACACCGTTATTTCACACACTACACGGTTGTGTTAAATTCTCAGGGGTCATTTTTACACCAAAATTTTTTACAGTGGATATTTTTCAACTCGACATTATTATATTTTATCAACTCACGTCACAATATTACGTCTTTTTTTTAACATATGAACATATATGAATTTAATAATATATAATAATAAACGGTAAGAATTCGCCTACGTGATTCTTAGATGATGACTCACGATTGACGTTGACGAATAACTTTATACAGACAAATATTTTTTATCGTTTCATGAATAATTTACCGGACGATTTAAATAAAAAAGTAAAATTTAAAAAAAAATACTAAAAAATGCATGAACTTAGGGAAGAACCTAATTCTTGATTTAATTACCGGAAGAATCCTCCGCACATCCTGCATCTTCTTTTAAGATGACAGTTTGCTTATAATTATAATAATGGTCAATGTTGTATTATATGTATATAGTGACGATGATTATCATTATTATTATGATTATGATTACAATGATGATGCTTATGACTTCCTACGCTTTTCGACCGCGTTGCATATATATCACACAATATATTAAATAAACGTTTAACGCGTATAAATTCCAAGCTCATAGAAGCGCAAACTATTATTATTATTATTATTATTAAATATTATTTGATATCTACCCTGCAGCAGGAGTCTATGCAGCGCGAGGTTCATGGCTACGGGCAACTCGTGACCTGAAAAATACAAACATTTAGCTAAATTACTAGGATTTATTTAATAATACCGTTGTTAATATTAATAATTACTATTATATTTAAAAGATTTTGCGTTACATTAAATTATTAATTAATATAACAGTAATAACAATAATTAATTTAAATAAATTGCGGGAATCGCACGAAAGAATTTTCACCTTACGTAAATTGTACACAACATATATATTTCTATGAGCGGTTGCTTTCCCTGATTGTGTATCAAGATCTAAAAGATTAAATAAAATACCATAATCATGGCTTTGAACACCAAGAGCTGTGTTGACCATGGCTCTTGAATTAATGTTCGTCTTATATTTTATATTTACAATTTTATAATAAAATATATGCTATCTGTATGTAAGAGTATATTTATCAATGTGTACAGAATTTAAAAAATCCCCATGTACATATGTACAAAGTTAAACTTTATTTATGGGAGTAAGTTAAATAGCAGTACGTGTAGTAATCCAAGTCAGAGAAAGTGATATCTCGTCGCGCGTGGTCAATTTTATTCTATCGTAATTTAATGATTCGCTCAACCGTGAAACCTGCATCATCTTGATCCCACTTTCAGTGTATCACTAAAACAAGATTATTCTTGTTTGCATATTAGTAATTATTATTTTTACCATTTAATTAAAACGACTTTAATGAGTTTATAATAACAAATTATTACCGCCTTGTATCTCTTCCTTGTATTAAAAAAACTTGTCAAAATTTTCTAAAGCTCATGCTATTAAATTTTATTTCTTTGAATATAAATTCATATATTTATTTTGCTTTTGTAATCTTCGATTATTGTAATCATTAAATTATTTTTTTTTTTATTGTCAAGTGATTTTTAAACACGAGAACGTACTTTCACTTGGATAAAAAGTATCAGGTGGATGAATGAGAATAAAAAATCTACAATTCCTTGCGCATACATCAGACGATCAGGACATGCAGGCAAAGGAGAATGAAATACATATACATATGTGGTATAAAAAATATAAAATAAATAAATAAGTTAAAAAAGGATGATACACGAGTTGCTCGTGCACGTTACAGCGAACCAAGAGATACCAGGACGACTCGGTAAATATCCTTGCTGGTATTTCAAGATGGCTTCGTACCTTCTTAATGTATTAAACACGTGTATCATGTCCTCGACTTTATACTTATATACATATTCTGTACATTTTACTTGTACATAACATATTGTATTCATATATAAATATATATACATATATGCTGATGTGGGCGCACGTTTACATCCTTACAAACTATCGCATCTTTAACTATCGCATTATTTATTATTTAAAGCATTAAAATATTTTTTTTTACCGTACATGTATTTTTGTTATGCATGCAGGATAACAGGAGATTCTGTAGGACGATACTTAACGTAAGACTTAAGACACAAGTACGAGGTACGAACGTACATGCAAAATATAATAAGAAATCGGAAAAGTTAAAAGTAAGTGTATAAAAAATTTGTAGGCGGATACTCTTGTTATCCTTCGTTTTTAAAATAAAAGTAATACAGATTGTTATGTAAATTATCGAGCGCGAGAAGTATAAATATGTATTTATATTTGTATACAAATATGTGTGCATGTATTGGGTATGATAAAAAAATAGGTGGTAAGAAAATAAGAAAGAGAAACAAGTCGCCGGCAAATTTTTGATCTGAGAGAGCAAGATGACGAGGTCGCCATTTGTGAAAGTTGCGTGAAGCCGGTCCACTATATATTACATATATATGTATAATGTACATGATATCGACGGGAAATAATAATTTACAGCTGTAAGATATTGAGCCTCGTCTACTAGATCGAAATGTGTCAATAATTAATAATTAAAAAATACAATACTAATTATTATTTATTAATTTAATAAATAATGAAAAATTTTGAGACAAAGGCTCAGGGTTTTTTTATTGACGTTAGTAAATTATAGCAATTAAGTACATCATTAAGAAGTAATTAATATATGAGGATAATTAAGAAATTTTTTAAGTTAATTTTTATTGTTAATTAGTTGGGATTTGAGTTTCAGGTCATGCGCATTCCTGTGAATGTCTAGTGCTGATATTCTATGTCGAAACAAACATAAATAAAAAAAAAACAAATTATTATTACAATAATAATAATAACAGTAAATAAAAGTATGTAATAAAATGCAGCAAAAGATGAAGGAAGAAAAAGCAACGGCCAGGTATTTTGTCAATACCGTTAGACACCTGTTTAAAAGTATACGAATGAGCGTTAATGTAAACAAAAATGAATGTGACACGAGATATAAAAGACGGCCTTGTGGGATAAGATAATTATAATTAATCCCTTACTCTCTAGTTAACGATAATAAATAAAAATAAACATGTGAAAAAAAGGCATAAGTATGATCGCATGTCCTGACGGGAGCGTGAAAGATGTGCGAGAAGCAAGGAAAGGATTCTAAGACTTTCCCTCGTGGTTCACAGCTGACGTACGTCTACAATAAAACGCGATATGTTAAATAATAGCGTATTTAAATTTTTTTAATCCGCTAGTTTGTTAATTATTGTTATCAAGTAAACACTAAACTATTATTTAAATAATTTAATTACATACCTTTTATTAAATAAATCCACAGAATTTTGACTTTCTACTTCCTAATTTCTCCAGAGTATCGTTAAGAAGTTAAATACTTAAACTGTCGTTGGTTAAAACAATAATAATATAAATAATATAATGTATTTATATAATTATATATTTATTCGTTCAATCACTCGTTCGATTTCACTTTAACTCAACACTTAATTGATTTAAATCAATCCCCATTTACACTCTGTGACCAATTGATCGTCTCTTGAAGAATCATCTTGTGATTCGGTTGACGTTTCCACCCCATTAGTTATTTTATTGTAAACAGGGCCCAGAAAGTTTAGTAATCAAGCGGAAGACTGACGAGGACAAGAAGAAAGTAGAAGATGGGAAGAAATTAAAGAAAAGAAGAAATGACACTTTCCCAGTTTAAATTGTTATCATAACATCGATCGGTTTGAAACCACCGTACAAGTCATATTTGTAATTAATAGCGTGTGAGCTATTAATTTATAAATTATTTAAGTTTATGGTAATTTGTATACTAATGTAACTTGTTTATTGATCACGAATAGAAGTTTAAGTCTTTCGGACTTTCGTAACTTTCTTTCATTGAAAGTTGACGAAGCGCGAGTTGGTACATTGGGCGTGTTACTTGGTCAAGTAACACGAACAGCTGTTAATACCAAGTAGCCTTCACTTCCTTTATTAATTAATTAAAAAAAAAAAAATTATTATTTATTTATTTTCAACGATTTTTAAATTTATCAAAAATTATAATAAATTTTAGTTCTGTTTTTTAGTCACTTAAAATTTTAAAAAATTTTATTCAGCCGGTATCGAAAGGTCACGCTCGTTAAAAATTCACATTTGCATTTTAAAAAGTAATAGATAATAATTTTATGGGCATTTTTGAATATTTTTTATTTATAAATTTATTCTTTTAGAAGAGAATTTTTTTTGAATTTATTTTATTTTATTTATTTTTGTAATTATTGTTATTATCATTAGATGAGTGGAGTAGTGAATGTATAAACACTGTCAGACTTTAAGAAGTGGAGGGAAGAAGAAATTACAGCAAGTTATCAGTAAGGACGCGATCGGTAGACTAAGTAGCGAGTGGTCTTTTACTACATCCACGCGTTTCTTATCCCTACCGTCTTATCCACCTCTTAAAAGTCTCAATACAAGCACATGCTGAATAAAAATATTCAGAGTCAGCTTTAGTGGTACCTCGTACATATTTACGCTCCGAAAATTCCATTTCTCGAGTGTGAATGTTACTAAAAAATTTTTTAAAATTTAATTACCGGGAAATTTATTTAAATGTAATTGTAATTATAAATATTAAATCAATAAAAAAATG
Organism: Microplitis deprimator; assembly: GCA_964016945.1. Classification (NCBI taxonomy): domain Eukaryota; kingdom Metazoa; phylum Arthropoda; class Insecta; order Hymenoptera; family Braconidae; genus Microplitis; species Microplitis deprimator. The sequence goes on along the minus strand of OZ024710.1, from coordinate 4,169,891 downwards.
ATTAATTAATAAAGTTGTTTCAATATTTTATTACTTTCTAAACGAATAAATTAATGCGCGATATTATTTAATATGCATTAAATAGTTTTATTTAATAAACCAGCTAAGCTGTATTTAATATTTAATTTTGATACCGATTTATAACAGATTGAATTGCAGTTTAAGTTGAAAGGTGGCCTTGATAAGACATTCTATACCTTAATGTCTTAATTAATTACCACTCATCATTACCGATATTCAATTCCGTGAGTTAATGACAAATATTTAAGTATATTAATTTTGTTTTTTGTAAATTTATTAGCAATATCTATGAATATATTTGCAGTATCGTGTGGAATTAAAAAAGAATTGCACACTGATAACTGGAGCAAAGACTTGCGTAATGTAGTGGGTGGCCGCCTTTCTCCATGCCGACAGTCTTAGGATCTGTCTGCAAGTTCCGCAAGTACTTACGTTGGTATTTTTTTTATTTCTTAACTTTTGTTATTGTGTAAGACAATACAGATATTTTTTTACCCTGCAGTTTGCTTGCCGGGAAATTTCTCTAACGATACGCTGGGATTAAATTTAAAAAAGTATATGGTCAAGTAAACTGTCAACGATTGTGGGCACCACGCCCATGCCCAAGGGTCTTCTCCTTGAACTCTTGTCTCCCTGACCAGGGATATGGGGGCGTTTTATTTTTTTTATATTTTTTATCCAGACTTGTGACTGTCTAATGTAATAATAATATACATTTGTCATGACTGGATACTGTATTTAAATTATTAAATAATTTTACTTATATTTTTATTCGTAAATTTAGCGAACGTGGGAACAAATTAAAAGTTATTTTATAGTTACAACTATTGGCAACCGTTTAAAATATTATTTTAAAATAGTGAATAATATACAACTTGTCAAAATAAAACGGCAATAATTCTTGCATTGAGCATTCAGTAATTTACTTTTTTACTGTTAAATAACTTGCGCTTATTATTCTGTCTTACAAATGGAAAATGGACAGATAACTTTATTTTTTTTCAAATATTTTGTATCTAAAAAAAAAAATAATAGTAATTCAGATTAATATATCCTTTCTCTTGGTGTAAACGACGTTGTCATCGTCCATTTAAGAGAGTGGACAAGGACTTTTACCCTGTGAACTTTTATTTCAGAGTCTAGTTCGTATGTTTGCAAATAAATAGTGAGTCCTGTCGCTGTGATATATTAATGGTAAATGCTCGAGTAAACTAATTTCGATAAGAGGCTATTGAGTAATAAATAATAAGTGCTGTTGAGTATCTAGAGTAATCATGTAAGTATTTTGTGCCGTTAACAAGATATTTGTTAACTCTTTCTACATATAAAATCATTATTAAATATCACTGTTATTAATTTTTTATATATTTTTTATTATAAAAATTTTATCACCATAAAATAATATATAAGATTAATTATACAAATTACTTATCTTTTACTTTTATTTCAGCCTCTCGATTTTTTAAGTCGACAACAATCTAAAAAAATAATATTAACTATTAATTATTCGCTATTGCCTGTAATTTATAATTAAAGAAACATTATTTATTTAATAGCATTACCTTATCTGAACACTTAAAATCGGTTATAAATTTAACTGCCTCATTGATTTTATGAAGACCTACAATAAATGAATATGATGGTTTTATTAAACCTTCTTCGTGATATTGCAAAATATCATTGCCTGCTTCTCTGAAATATTACCAATAAATTTTATTTAATTATACATTTCTATAGTTTACTAATAACTCGGGTAAAAAAAATACGTTTCTACACCTACGGTTTAAAAAAGTTTAGAAATAGAGTAGAAGCATCATTTGTGGCCACTCCATTTTTGGACATTTAATACTTTATTTTAATTAATGAAAAAGTGAAATAAAATTTTGATTTTAATAGTGGGATAAAAGTATCATTGACATTTAGAAAATTAATTGTCACTGCGGCTTTTACAAATTATTTTATTTTTAGTTTTCAAGTGTCAAAGACTGGCCACAAAGTGGCCAAAAATGGTACCTCTACCCGAGTTGAAAATTTTTTTTCCCTCAACAATATTTAGAATTATTAAGGGCATCCAGACAGTACCCCCTCTCCCACTATTTTAAAATATACAATAACTTTCAACTGAATTTAAAAAAAATTTACTTACAATTGACATCAATTAGGAGTTAAACGAAATTTGTTAAATAAACTTTAGCTTAAAAAATTTGAAAATTCGAATTATAAAATTGACAAAGATTTTACTGAAATTTAGTTTCCAAATTTTGTTTAACTCCCAGTTGATATCAACTGTAAGTAATTTTTTTTTTAAATCTATATCTCGACAAAATTGCAACTACGTTCTCTTTTTTTCAATTAATTCTTTAATTTTTTTTTTAATTAATTGATGAAATTTTGACTCTTATGACAGTTCAAGGTCATTGAATATTTTTTTTAAATGTGTGGGGGGGGGGGGGGCACTGATTCAAAATGCCCTTAATCATAAGATAATTTTTCAAACTTAAAATTAATAAAAAATATTTTTCAACTTACCGGTATGACTCTAGATGTTTTTTTTTAAATTCCACAAGATCGATGCCGGTAATAGAGAACGGGCATTTTTTCGAGCTATCCTCATCGTAATCATCTTTAGTAACAGCAAATCCAGCGATAATTATACGTCCTTCAATGAAGAAAAAAAAACTAATAAATTTTTAATTCTCAAAATAAATAAAAATAACTTTCACTTATTTGTTATTTTAACCTCCAAGTACCTTCTCTTGATAAATGTTCAACTAATACTGAAAAATTATCATCACGTAATAAATTATTTTGATTTTCTTCTTTATATATATTTGTAAAGCTGTAAAAATTATTTATATTTGAATAAATTGTATAGCCTTATTTGTTTGTATCAATAATAATAATTTATTACCATTCTAACATTAATTTAAATTTTTCACCTTCAGCGCCATCAAAAACATCTTTGATATCGCGTTCGGCAGCGAATTCAACAATTTTTTTCATTAATTTTTTATCGCTGTACTTTAGAGAAGCAAAAGCGCCTTTGTCACGTACCAAAGTAGTGCGATCTTCTGATTTGCTTACTCCAATTACCTAAAGAAAATATTTAGCAAATAAAATATAGAAATATTTAAATGAAATAGAGGCTCAATAATTGAAACCGGTTGAGTGTAAATTTAGCAGACATCAGAGAAATTTTAAATGACTCATAAATAGAGCAAATAATTCAAAAAATAAAACTTAAAAAAATGCGCATTTAAAAAATTTAAAAATTAATAAGTGCATTTTTTTCAAATATTATTTTTTTAATTATTTACTCTATTTATTATTAATTTAAAATTTGTCTGATATCTGCTACATTCACACTCGTGAATCAAGTCTTATAATTGGGTTATTATTATTATTTAAATTATAAAAAATATTACTTGTGCTCTAAAGACATTAGCAGCAATATCAACAGCAGCAAGACCAATTCCACCGAGGCCAACATTTATCAGAACCATTTCGTCTTCCTGAAGGTCAGCTTTCTTCTCAAGACCAATTAAAGCCGTAAGATAATTGTCCATCAAACAAACTGTCTCGAGAGTTTTAACAGACGATGGTATCTTCCAGACATCCTAAACCAACCCATTCAATTAGATTTAAATCCTAATTAATTATCAGCTATTCATCATATCCTTTAGCCAATAACAAATGAAACTAGCTACAAAAATTAATGAATAATCCTTACTGTCATCTCAGCAATACATCGTTCAGCTAAACCACCGTATCGAGTTTTATTCAACGCCACAACTTTATCTCCAACTTTGAATCCCTGTTTTTTAGCTTGATCCCCAACTTCCAGTAGCTTTCCTGCTAATTCATAACCGAGGACTGTCGGTAACTTTGGTGGTGACTTATGCAAATTTTTCATTTTTAAAATGTCTGGACCATTTAGTGTACAGTATTGGACATCAATCAACACCTGTCATAAAGATAATAAAAATAATTAACAATAAATGTATCAACTGTATGCATGTTAAAGAAAATTATGACCTTGAAGATACCAGACAGTTAATAATTTACAGATTTTTTTTGAACGATTTATTTAAAAAAAAAACTAAAAATATGCACATGTAGAAAATTTAAAAAACCATAGGTGCAATTTTCTGATGTATATATTTTTTTTTAATTTATCGTTTTTAAAAAATCCAAAAATTATTAGACGTTGGCTAATTTCAGTATAATAGAAAATAATTTATAACTTTACCTCATTGTTACTTAAATTTGTCGGTGCGTCTAAATTTTCAATAACGAAAGGTTCTGAAAATTTTTTCAAAACTGCCGCCTGGATCTTCCCATCCTCAGAATCAGGAATTTTAATTTTTTCATCACTTTTAACATTTTTACTAAACTTTCTTATATTTATATTCAGTAAAAATTTATTGCACTTCCAAACCCAATCGGTTGTCAATTTGCACTTGACAACAGACATTTTTAATTATGTTTTTAATAAAATAAATACTTTATTACATACTAATTGTCATCGCTCATAAAAAATTATTAATAATGTTGTTAATTGTCACGTGTTCGTCAATTAATAAAAAAAAATTTGGTTAACTGAAACCAGGGCCACTTATAAACAAAAAATTACGAAGATACATCAGGAATTTAAATTACCGACAGTAAAAATTAAAAAGATTGAAAATAATGCGAGCGACAATTGATAATATCAATAAATGTCAAAATTCAAATATTCAAAAAATAAATTATTAGAAATTGGAGAAAACTAAAAATCGTACGTCAAAATAAAATGGCGGCAGAATATGATAGAAAAATATTTAAAATATTAAAAAAAAACACTTGAGTGTTCGAACAAACCTTGGTGGGGAAATAATATGCAGAAGGGTGTCCTAATACACCTGGAGATTTGAATTAAATTGCTCCAAGTGTATTGCAGCTAAAAAAACATCACTTGACTGCTATTTCCCACCAGACGATGCCAGATGATTTTGCTCAGGAACTTGGAAGATATCAGCATCAGCCGTCAGCAACATTTTACACTGGCACTAAACACTTAACACTTTACACTAGCACTGAACACTCAACACTTAACGACACCACAGACACTTTGCACAATTTAAATTTTACGGACACTGGACATTTTAATTAAACAATTACTATAAGCAATAAATTTTATGGATAATTCCGCGAATTAACTGCAATACTGTGTTTCGATTTAAACGTAAAGAAGGATCTGGACTACTACTGCCGTTGTCGATGATACTGACTGCCGCTATTGGTCCGTCAGTTGATACAAAGCAATCGATTTTGCAATTCATCAACCGCCCCCCACTTTAAAAAAAATTTGAGCGTCGACTACAGCTACATGTAGCGCCATCTTGGCGCGAAATTTGAAAATTTAAATTTAATAATTTTATTAAAATTTGTGTCAATAATTATATTAATTAGACTAAAAAGTATATTCGGAACTTTTTTATTTTCATCAATAATTTTTAAATTATTCTTATTACTTGCGCGGTAAATTTAAATATTTAAAAAATAAATGATTAGAAATTGGACAATAATTAAAAATCGTATGTCAAAATAAAATGGCAGCAGAATATGATAGAAATATTTAAAATATTAAAAAAAAAAAAAAAACATGCAAGTGCTTCACGGAAAAATTGTGTTGCTACTACACTGCACGGTCTGCTGTTACTACTCTTACTGACAGACGAGCAACAAATCGCGCGTCATCTGGCGGGAATTTGAAAAAATTCAAATTACAGTTATCTTGTATAGCTGCAAATATATGACGTGACATTCTGTTGTCTCTGTCTGTTGTCTGTGTTTCTAACCTGGGAAAGCAGAGTATTTACGCTCAATTGTCAAACGAATGTTTGTTATCAAAATAATCAAAACATTTATCGTTTGATGTACTAATTAAATCCATACTTTATTTAATATAACTTATAAATAATGAGGAGTTGAAATTAAACTTCAAATTTTATTTTTTTTTTTAAGGTAAGTTTTTTTTCAATTATTTCTTTTACTGCCAATTAAATTTAACCGCTCGCAAAATGTCATCGCTATTGTTATTATTTATCATAAATTTCTCAAACTCATTTTCTGCATGATAATTTAAATTTATTAAAAATTTTTTTTTATTCATTAATTACTCCAGACTTTCACTTAAATCTTCTGTCTTCTTCATACACTGAACATATCATACTGTACAAAATTAATACAGAGATTGTATGTACTTGTATATATATATGTATATACAATATGAATGTTGATGATGGGAAGTAAATGTTATGATTGTGAATGTGGGTCATGTTAAATAAAATTAACATCCTTGTGATTCTAAACAACTAAACAAAAAAACACGGAAGTTGCCACGTGTTAATAATAACACGCTTGATAAAATTCAAATTCAAGTAAATTAATTTTATATTCTATTCAAACTGTCTCATCTCATCTCATCTCATTATTTTTAACAGACTATACTATTTAATTTATGAAATAAGCTTCCTGTGTAAAAGAAAAAATTCTTAAGGACTTTTCCGGTCGTAAAAAATCTCGGAACACCCATTGGTACTTTTACAGATCTCTAAAAATTCATAAGAAACCCATAGTAATACTTGAAACATTCCCAAGTAGCACAGAGACAACTTTAAAATGTCATAAAGATATGATTTAGAAGGAAAAGATGAATTTTTTTTATCTCAAATCCAGATTTTTTTTTTATATATAAATAAGACATACAGATGTTGGTCTTGGGAGTCTTAAGAAATTTGTTTTTTTCCCAAAAAAGTAATTTCAATTTGAAAATGAAAATTTTGGTACCTTATCGATGTCAAAAAACAGCCTTAAAATTGCTATTTTATAGATATGCTTCTTGGGATTCAAATGACAGATTTTTAGCAATAAAATTCAGAAATTTACTGAATCTTGAAAGAGCACTAAAAATTACAAAACACAGGAGGGATCACTTCTAAAATTCATAAAATACTTTCGTATTAAAAAACGTCTTATAGGGATTTTTTTTAACATTTCGGGAACATCGGCCATGAAACGAATACCATAGAAATTCATGATTATCCATGGAAGATTTTTGAAAACCTCCATATGGCTTTATAGTAACTTTTTTGTAACATTCCGGGATAGTACTGAGTACTTTCTGTAAAAAAAAAAAAATTTCAGAAGGTACTGTATGATATCTACACTGTATCCACTACTTTCTGGATAGTACTGAGTACTTTGTGCTTTACGGCTTTATTATAATTTTAAAAGTTCCTTAGATTTTACTTATGGCTCCATAGATAATCATTTAGATTTTATCATAAGTGAATACATTTTTTATGCTTATTTATAAGTGTTGTAAATTATTATCACTAAAATTCTCCAGCATCACAAGAATCATGAATTTCTACGGTGATCGTTTTATGGTCCATGTTCAAAAAAAGGATCATAGGTCGTTCTAAAAGTATATTATAATATTTTATGAACTTCAGCATTATTCGCCGCATTGTTAATGTTCCATAGTAGTTCTGATAAAGCACTATAGTATGCCCTCATAAAATTTTTAGAGTTCTGTAAAAGTACCGATTTTTATTCCGGAATGTCTTACGAGCGGGACAGTCCCCCGGGATTCTTCAGGAATTTTTTATACGCAGGTTCTGAGTACTTATTGCAATTGTTTAAAGTGTAAAAAAGAAAACATTTTTATTTTTTATAGCCATGAGCGGCACCCGGCTCGGAAGAGGCCGCGGCGGCCGTCTAGCTGTCTACGCAGGCTGTGGGATTGTTGTATTTCTTCTAGTATTTTTATATCGTGCCGCTACTACGGAAATGACAAGACTCAGAGAGTTACATGTACAGTGTACACATCAACAAGAAGCTTTGGATGCTCAACTTCAAGGTAAATATTTATGCTCCATAAATTTTAATTTAAAGACAAAATATCTTTAGCCGATATGAAGACTAAACATCCCAGACTTAAAATTTTAAACTCTGTCAAAGATTTATACTTAGAATAATAAATTATCAATAAAATACTTTCGGATACTTAATTTAAAATTATTAATAAATCTATTTTATTAGTTATATTCGAGTACAAAGAGAGATTAGAGAAGTCATTAACTGAAGAAAAAAATTCAAACGCCGCTGCAAAACATGATCTCCAAGAACGTGCCAACCGCGAAAGATCACTTAGAGATAAAGATGGTCTGGAAGCATTGCAGAGATTTAATTCACTGCACCAAGAGCACAACCTTTTAAAATCAGAGCACCAGGACCTGCGGGACCAGTGTGAAAAAACCCAGAAGCAGGCGCTGGAAGACAAAAATCGTCTTGAAACGACCCTCCAGGAACTGAGGAGTCAAATTAAAAAAGCGCGAGAGGACAAGGTCCACTCTCTCGAGCATTTGAAGTCCAAATACTTGGAACTTGAAACCAACAAAACTAGAGTCGATGAAAAATATAGTGACTTATTGAAGAACATCGGGAACACCGACAGTACCATTGAGCATCTACGCAAAGAAGTCTTTCAATTAAAACGCGAGCTCGAGGATACCAAGGTCAGTTTTTATTACAACTATTTTTCGTTTGCTTATTTATTCATTAGTTTTTTAAATTAATTATTATTTATTATTTACTGGTAGTTGTCCTGCAAAGCACCGTCTACTGCAGCGGATCAGAAACGCGAAAACAAGGCCGTGGAATCAGTAGGCCAGCCTACTGTTGAAAAAGATAACAAGAAGGAAATAGTACAACAACAAGCAGCACCGTCACTTCAACAGGTAAGTCAACCGAGTAACAACGATGGTGACAATCCTCAACCCATTCAAGCTCCACGTAATCATCAACCGATTGACAATTCTCTCGAAAACAATCAGGATGAGAAAGACACTATCAACAATGTAGGATTTATTCAGAAGAACGGTATGATTGTACCGGCTGGTGCTAACGATATTGAACGTGAAAATGAATCAAAAGTATTACCATTTCCTTATTTGGTTAATAAAAATAATGATAATGATAATGACAAAGATATTAATGATGTGGAAGATGAAAAAGTTGAAGTTAAATCAAATCGTGGTGACAAAGTTAACAACGATAACAATGACAATAATGACAACAATCCGGTATTGCCAATGCCAAATCAAATGAATAATAATAATAGTAATGTTAATGGTAAATCATCATCAACTCAAAATGATATGATACCGTTTTTAAAACCGCAAAATGTTGACAAACCTGTTGATGAAAATCAACGGAACATTCAAAATCCACTAGGACTTTAATTTTAATAAATGATTTATTAATTAATTTAATTACTTATACTCACAAAAAGTAATTGCTTTATGTGATCTCTGGTTTATATTTTTTTTTTTTTTTTTAAGTATAGACTAAATATTTAGTTTTATATTAAAATATGCTTGGAAAATGTAGATAATTAATTAGACAATGTAAATAGAGTAAAGGTAAAAAAAGTAATTAGTTGGGATGGTTTATATAAATTTAATATTATTATATATAAAGTATATTAAGTATTAAAGAAATTATGATCCTGGAGTTAGTCGACAGTTTACAATTTTTAGATTTTTTTTCAACAATTAAATTTAAAAAAAAAAAAAAAAAATATGCACATGTAGAAAATTTAAAAAACTACAGGTGCAATTTTTTCAAACATTTTTTTTTTTTATAATTTATCGTTTTGAAAAAATTCAAAAATTATTAAACGTCGGGTAATTTCAGTATCATAATAAATTTATTAAAGTTGTTTCAGATGATAAAATTCCAACGAATTATTTTTTTTTAGTAGCCATAGTATTTTACGATACTTCACAAAATGATTTAATTATTTAAATCACTCGACTCAGCATTTAATTAGTTGTTTATTAAATTTAAAAAATAAAATGAACAAATATTCTTTATACTCATGTTATTTTTTTATGATTTTACTCTGGATATTCTTTTTACTCTGATTATTTTTTATTGTTTTTTAAAATTTATTATTATTAATTTCAATTAGATTTCAGAATGATAGTATAGAGTGTACTTAGTATGTACATCTGCCTTTTAAATGTGCCTGTACTTTCATCTGTGTTACTTAAATTAAATAATAATTAATAAAACTGTTATTATTTTTACTTGCTTGCGTTTTGTTTTTGCACCTCCTTCATACTTGTCGCTGATTTAGTCAATCAATGCTCGTTATTATTATTTATTAGTCCTGCTATTTAGCTTTTTTTTTCTTTACAACTGGATAAAAGTATTTAAAAATGACTCCATCTTTTTTATAATTATTTTAAAAAAGTGCTTACTAAATATTTCTACGCATGCATTTTTAAAAGTTGCCTGTTTATTTTTTTGTGTAAGTAAAGTAAAATATTATTGACGATATAAATTTATATAAATAATAATAATGTTAAAAAAAAAAAAGTATATAAATAATAATAAATTAAAATATTTATTCGTTATTTTATTACAGATAAATTTAGTCGTTAACGCAGCGAAAGAATTGACGGTAGGAAGTTCAACAAAATCAAGTACAAACTCTTCCTCGATAATGTCTTCCGATAAATTACTCCCGAATGCTGTCGTGGCGCCTGCTAAATCTGTTCCACGTGGAAAATTGCCCGTTGGCGTATTGCCAATTCCCAAGTTTGTTGATCAAAAGTTTGATCGAGAAGATTTTAAAAAAATTAATCCCAATGGGATTTCACTGGGCGATGACACCAAGAATAGTATTGATAATATTAATAATAATGATAACAATAATAATGTAAACAATAAGAATAATGTGAGACAAACAAAACAAGAGGTACCTGGTAATATTGAGCGTGATGCTGACAAGCACGTAGCTGATCAGATCCTCGGGAGACAAGAAAATCCTCCTTGGTATAGAGTTAAGCCGGGCGTTCAAGAAATTGGAGACGAACCTAATCATCTAAGAAAGCTGCCTGAGTAAGTTTTTTTTTTATACGAGATATTTTTTGTATTTAGATTATTTTAAATTTTTGGTTGATCGGGATTCGAACCCGCGGACTGAACACGTGTTCATTTATTTGAATAATTACAATTGTTTTTCAAATTTGAATTGTTTATTTATTTGAAAGTTCAAAATGAAAACTAAAAATTGTCTTGACAGTTTTATTATTTTTTTTTGACTAAAATTTGACTTGACCGGGAATCGAACCCGCGGACTTGGAGTCACTGGACATGTTTTCATTTATTTGAATAATTATAATTATTTTTCAAATTTGAATTGTTTATTTATTTAAAAATGGAAAGTGAAAACCAAAAATTGTATTGACAATTTGATTAATTAAAATTTAACTTGACCGAGATTCGAACCCGCGGACTCTGAGTTACTGGAAATATTTCAATTTATCTAAACCAACTCTTTTGTAGACATGACGTAGCATTACAACAAGGTGATAATGAGCAGTATGATAATGGTGACTATTATAAAGAACCACAACAAAAAAATAGTGATATTAATTTAGAAGAAGGCGAAGAAGAAGAAGAGGAAGAAGAAGGTAAAAAATATTTATTATTATTATTTATTTTTATCTAAATTACAGATGAACTGTAACTTAATTTACTTTTAGATGGTGACGAAGAACCATTCGATTACCAAAATAATGCTGCGGATAAACATAAATAATAACAACTGTAATATAAATATATAAATATATATATAAAGAAAAAAAACTAGGGGAAAACCATTCCAATCGATAAAGTGAATGATTGTACATAAAATATTATTTTGTCAAGCCTTCTTGAGACTATTTCTCATTATTTAGAGATAAATTATTTGAATATAAATGATACTAGATTATAGCGCAATATAATCAGAGAATAATAAATAATATAGTATTTTTTATATAGTTCGGAAAAGACTACGACTGAACCTAATTTTAGTTTAAATTAAATTTTTCCTGCGGAATTTTTACTAACGCGTGTTTTTTCTATTTATTAAACTTAAAAAAAATTAGATGTTTAATATATATGTCTATTTATTTATAAACCCAGACGGAATCGATCAGTATAATTTTTAAAAGTTTTATTTAATCCAGAAACTCTCGAGTGTTGTACTTATTTATTGCCGATGGTCGTGCAGAGTTATTTAGATTTAAGACTATAAATAATTATAAATAAAATAATTATTAAGAATAAAAATAAAAATTTATTACGGACACTGTGTAATATTTATTAATTAATAAATTATAATTACGCATAATTGTAAATACATTTTTTTCTTAATAAAAAAAAATAAATTAAACAAAACTTTTGCTGTCTATTTATTTATTTATTTTTCGTTACTCATCAAATTTACATAAAATAAAATTTTTTTTTATTATTATTAAGTATCATGTTTGAAAAAATATATCAAGTGAATACTGTGGTTTATTAATGACTCATTAATTAAATTATATAATAGTTTTGTATATTAATCCAGATAAAATATCACTTGTATATTTATTGTAAATAAATGATTCAGAATCAATACAATGGAATAAAAAATTTATTTCCATTTAATTTCTGCGCAACAAAGATATAATTGTGTTATTGTGAGTAGAAGTAATTTTCCTTTTAAAATAAATTTAAAAATCGTAATGTTTAAACAATCGCTTATATGATTTATGTAAATTGAATTAGCGACTTTAAATAAAAATTACTGGACTAGAGGACATGCGATACATATATTGGAGAATTGGTTCAAAGCTGCTGTTGTGTACAAAAGATACGTACGATTATTTAATTAAAAATAGTTTAAAAATGATAAATTACATCAACGGATCAAGCTGATGCTTCATGAATTTAAATTAACTCTATTATTTAAGACGTTTAAATACAACGTCGGTATTCATTTTGTAAATTTATTTGATTGATGTTATTTTACATTCATCGTACATATTATGATAAATATACGTAATATATACATATATATCAGAGCTGGTATAGATTATATTATTTTCTGGTACGTCGGGGTTATCGTTTCATATTTTTTACGGATAATAAATTCACGGAAAGATCATTTAATGATATTTCTTTTTTTTTTTTTTATTCGAATACTTCCATTTACTTTTAGTTCGTGAGTTTTAATTTATTTAAAATTTTTAATTCAAATAATTTATTTATCAACAATTTAATTTTTTTTTACTTTATTGTTTACTTGACTCCCTTTACAATTTTCAAAAGTTATGAGTATTAAGATCTTATCGCAGTTATAAGACGGAATTAAATGATTCTTGTGCTTTTTTATTTGTAACATTTCGTCGTTTATTGAAGGGTTCTTCAAACTTCTTAATTGAATGTTGGTAAAATTAGTTAGGGATCAAGACCACTTTCAAACAAATACTGATTGTATTGGATCTCAACTTGAAAAGGGCGAGGGACATAAAAAATCTAAAACAAATTCTAAGTGATCATTTTTTTTTGTATAAATACTGCCCTATCAAAAAAATCCATATGGGAATCCAGCCTAGATTCCTATATAGGTTTCCATATGCGTTTTCGGATTGATTTCCATATGGTTTTCTATAGGAATCCAGCATAGATTTATATATTTGTATCAATAGACGACAGTCATAGAAATCCAGATACCCCGGATTCTATAGAAATTACTTACACAAAAACCCAAATTCTTATGTGGATTTCTCATATGGGAATTCAGATATTCATGGCTTCCTACATGGATTCCTATGGGTTCCCATGTAATCCCACATGGATTTTTTTGATAGGGCAAAGTCGTTAATGACCAGCGTTTTAAAAGCGACTTTTCAATAAAAACAATTAAAAATTTGTAAGATATAAGATAATTTTATGGAATAAATTAATTTAAAGGCATTGCTGCAGCTTACAATTTATATACATGTAGATACATTCCAAAAAAAAATGACTTCAATTTGATTTTTGTGACTTAAATGAATACTAAAGAGATCATTAGCAAAAAGGAAGTCAAAAATGAATGAAAAATAAATTTGATATTGACTTTTTTTTGTATAACTTAGCCCACTTAGTATCCATTTAAGTCGAAAAAGTTAAAGTTGACTTAATTTTGGCTTAGTTATTTTTCTGACCCGGGTTGGTTGACTATTTCTACACTAAGAAAAAATTTTAATTAAAATATTAAAAATTTATTAAATAACTAGAATTTTAATCAGAAGTATTTGTTTTCAATGAGAGTTTTTAATTGGAAAATTGCACCAAAGTTTATATTCCGAACAGTATTATATGGATTGTTTTTCTGTAATCGGCACGTCGAGGAAGCGATTCTGCTTGAATTTCAAACAAAATTATAAAATATCGATTGCGAAATCAATCAAATTCTTCAGTGTAATATTTTTACGTCTGACTTATCTTTGAAAGCCTACAGAAATCTTAAATGAAAGACGAAACGTTCGCGAATTAGCAAATACAAGATTTTTTAATTTTTTACTTACGATAATAAAATTTTAGTTATAAATATTTTCATAAAATCTATAAAATATACGAAACTTTTTAATGATTTAATAAAATGTAATTGAATAAAAAAAAAAATACAATTCAATTTCGCGATATCTCTGAAAGCAGCACGAAAATAACGAATTCCACGGAGATTATGTCGCGTGTCAATAATTGGTACATATGAGTCATCATATAAAGTGGTTTAGATTTATTACTAAATGTCATATATTAATAAAAAGTACAATTGATTAGATAAATTAATAATTTTCATAAGAACATTAAATAAGAAATTGCGTTAAAAAAAATTTATACACTAATCATATTAAATATATAAATAAATTACGATGCTTACGCATTTCTTAATAGTGTCAATAATTGAGGCTTAAGTTAATAAAATTTCATAATACCAAGCATGTTAAATAATTATTTAGTAAATTATACAACTTCTTTGGAAAATCCCATCTTATTAACGACTATTTATCTCACTAAATTTACTTAATTAAAATTATCAATTATAAATTATTTATTTCCGAGAAAAAAAAAAATTCTTTATCAATATTTACATTTAATATCAAAGCTATAGAATAAATAATGACGTTTTAAAATGGATAAAAAAAATCTATAGCTGAGTCAAAATGTAAATTTGAACTTGATATAAATCAAAATAAATATACTAAATTTATCATTTACTTTTTAGATATAATAAATTGAATTTTAGTCACTAACCAAAGTAGCTTACTGATAAGAATTAAAAACGTCAAGAAAAACAAAAATATAGATATTTTCAAATACTATTTTATAACATATAAAATAGTAATCAAAATACGCGGGTAGCTGATACATATGTTTATATATGTGACTAAATTTCATATTATCCTTGACTTGAAATTGAAAACTGAATTTGCATACAGATGAGACTGATCTTCTCGTGATCAATCCGTTCGTCTTTATATTTATTTATATAAATATATAAAGTCTTTAGACAAAATGAAGTCGAAAAATTGATAAAAAATAAAAAATTAATAATTAATTAATAAATTATATTTAAAAAATGACATTTATTTTATTTATTTATTAATAATTATCAAATTTCAATTAAACAATCTAAGTACTTATTTAAATTCAAGTCCCACTGACCTCTACCCTCTAGCATGTCTATAAATCTTCTGTTATCAACTTTAAATACTGTGACTAGTGTACTGTATTATAGAGTATATGTCAGTATGGGTTGATTATTCCAGATGTCAACTATTATCTACTTCTCTACATCCATATATTTCTTATATATTTATACTACGTATAAGCGCTAGATATATATGTATAAATAATAGTCGTAGAAATATACTGGATATCATACTTGTAAAGATACACACACACTTATATACTTATAAAGATTACGTATATATATGAAGAAATTTCGAGATGTATAAAAGCATAAGTAGAGGGGAAAATAATGACTAATAATCAGCCTCGCTCGTTTGAATTTAATCCCCGCTTAAACTTCAACTGAGGTATCATTTTAGTATTCTCAGTGTACTGAAACTGTTGCATTAAATCATTTCCATCCTTCGAGAAGTTAAGTCACTGGTAAGCTGATTTATTTATTTTTTTTTTATTATTTAATAGTACTTGTGAAATTGTTAGTAATTTTTTTTTGGTTTCTCTGTACAAAATATATATATTTTTTTTTTAAGTGAATAGTCTCCGTTTGAAAAAAAAAATTTTAATCGACATTTAAAATATTATATTTGAGACGTAGTATTAGATATTGAAAGTATATATTTTTATTTGTCCAAAAAAGTAAATAATATCACCCCAATGTGTGTATCGAAAGGCTGACATAGATTTTGAATTTATATATCTATATTTTAAAATAAAACAAGAGGAGATTAGTCGATAGTTTAAAAAAAATAACTTAGTCTTCGACAACTCATTCTTGAGTTAAGTCGCATTCTTGAGTAGATTAAATTTAAATAAATGAAATATCAATAATTAATTACATTAATTAATATTTTTAATTTTTATAAATTAAAAAACTACTAATTAAAACATCAATTATTTTTGTTATCGAGTATCAAGTATCCAGCAAAAATAAAGCAAAATTTTTTTGTTAATTAAAATTATAAATAGAAAATGAAGGTGTTGCTAGCGGTAATTGCCGCACTCACAGTCAGCCTTGGAGCTGCACTCGATCCTCATGAACACAACAAGGTTGTCTGTTATTGGAATTCTACTTCATTTGAACGTCCAGGTAAATAGATTATTCTATTACTTTGTACTGTCAATTTGATACATCAATCATCTGATACAATCAATACTTACTAATGACTACTTAGCAAATTTAAATGATCCTGAAGTTAGCAGACACTTAGTAATTTTTTGATTTTTTTTTCAACAAATAAATTACAAAAAATAAAAAATATAAAAATATGCACATGTAGAAAATTTAAAAAACTTCAGGTGCAATTTTTTCCTATAATTTTTTTTTATAATTTAGTGTTTAAAAAACAAATCCAAAAATTATTAGACTCGGCTAACTTCAGTATCATAAATTTAATAGATAAATTTTAAAAATGGTAATAAAAAAATTAAATTAATGCAGGACCAGGAAAATTCCAAATAGATGATTTAAAACCAGCATTGCCTTTCTGTACGCATCTGGTCTACGGATTCGCGGGCGTAGATGCTAATAGTTTTGAAGCAATTCCACTGCGCCCAAATCTAGATACCGGCGCGGGATATGCATTCTACCGAATTGTCACACAACTGAGACAAACTTATCCTCATCTGAAAGTGTACCTCAGTATCGGTGGAAACGCCGACCCCGACTATGAAACACACAAATATTTAACTTTGGTAACTTTCAAAACTAATTAATTCCTCAATATTTGCTTCGAGTACACGACCAAAATAAAATGAATTAATTTACAGACTGAAACCCCAGAAACACGGAACAGATTCATAAATTCCGTGATGCGGCTTGTAAACGAGTACGACTTTGACGGAATAGATCTTGCCTGGGAGTTCCCCGAGACCAAAGTAAAAAAACATCGCAGCACACTCGGCAATGTCTGGCATAACATTAAAAAAGCATTCGGCGGCGGTAAATTCAAGGACGAGAAAGAAGAGGAGCATCGTAATGGATTTACAAGTCTGGTGCGTGATCTCAAGGTTCAATTAAGATCAAGAAATAAGGCCTTGACACTCACCGTGTTGCCTCACGTCAATGCCACCAGTAAGTTGCCACGACAAACAACTCTATAAATTTATTATTCAATAATATATATAATAAGACCAATTTAAATTAAATTATTTTTTTCGTAGTTTACTACGACGCGAGACTCCTCGCTCCCAACATCGAGGCCGTTCATCTGATGGCCTTCGATCAAGTAACACCTGAAAGAAATCCCAAAGAAGCTGATTATCCAGCGCCGATTTACGAAAGTTACAACCGCATTCCCCAAGACAACATTGATGCTGCTGTCAGGTAAATAATTTCCTACTCTGAAGTTAGCAGACAATTAACAATGTTCGGATTTTTTTTTTCAACAATTTAATTAAAAAAAAAAAAAAATATACACTTGTAGAAAAATAAAAAAACTGTAGGTGCAATTTTCTGAAACATATATTTTTTTAATTTATCGTTTTAAAAAAAATCCAAAAATTATTGGATGTCAACTAATTTGAGTATCATAAAAAAATCGGGAGTGATTACGAATTTTATTTCAATCCGAATTCACTCCGTCACTTGAAGTTCCGGAGTTTAAAAAAAATAATTCTGCATATGGAGTAAATTAGGAGTTTGTTTTTTCAACAGAGTGATTTCAGAGTGATCTGGATTTTAAATTCATTCCGAATTTACTCCGTGTTCACTTCGCTAATTTTTTACAGAGTAAATTTATTCACAATTCATTATAAATTTAATTTTAATTAATCAATGCAGCTATTAATAGTTACAACAATCATAACAATTGTATTTATTGTAATAGATACTGGCTGGAACATGGAACTCCCGGTGGTAAGGTAGTCATAGGAATACCAGCATTTGCACGTACATGGAAATTGACATCAGAAAGCCAAATCTCTGGAGTACCGCCGATAGCAGCTGATGGACCGGGTGCCGAGGGACCACATACAGCGACTCCAGGTATATTGGCATACGGAGAAGTGTGCACACGTCTGACAGAAAGCCATGTCGGTAGATTAAGACGCGTCGGTGATCCATCAAAAAAATACGGCAGCTACGCGTATCAATCTTACAATCCTGAGACGAGCGCTGACGGAATATGGGTCGGGTACGAAGACCGCGACACTGCGGGAAACAAAGCTAGTTATTCCAAAGCCAAGGGTCTCGGTGGTGTAGCCATTTGGGATCTTTCCACAGATGATTTCCGAGGCATTTGCGCTGGCGATAAATTCCCTATCGTTCATGCTGCTAAAGATAAACTGTAAACTATAATTATTATTATTGTTATTACCTCATTATCATTTAATACAACTGTCTCTTTGTTAAATAATAAAAGTTTCATATATTAAAGATGTAATTGTAATATGTTGATAAAATAAACATTTTAACAATTTGCTAATTGCAAATAATTTATTTAATTATTTATATATATTTACACATTTTCGTGCGGTCTACATTCAATTTAACAAAAATTATTATTAATTAATACGAAAACAAATTAATAGTGATTAATAATAATAATAACAAATATAATTATTATCAATAATTGGTTATTAAATTTTTTTTTCTTACTCGTGGTAATTTTCATTGCAAACAAACTAGATTTATGATAAATATATTAAATACTAGAATGTAAGATGGCACTCGGTGGTGGCTCAGTACACTCACATATATATATTTATATATTATATAATTAATCAAAATTATAACAACACTCAACAAATTGTCTCATATGGTGATACTTTAAATATTTTTTATAAATTTGTTACACATTTAGAACAAGTGCGTGTGCACGCTTGTATACATTTTGCATTCAAATATTATTTTTTTAAAAATAATAAGTTATTAGTAATTATTATAATAATTTTGTATAGTATTAGTAACCCTGATTAAAAATTACGATTGAATCCAATTGGAAAATTTCTGATCGGAAATTTCCGATTGATTTTCAATCAGTTTTAATGGGAAAGTTCCGAATGAATCCGATTGAAAGTTAATCGGAAATCGGAAAAAAATTATTTTCCGATAGGATCTGATTAAAAAACTTAAATCGGAAAATAATAAATATTTTTCCGATTAAATCCAATGGAAATCCGATCGAATACTTGGAACACTCCCGAGTAATTCTCATTGAAAATTTTTTTTTTTTTTTGACTGAATCTGATAGAAATCCGATTGAGTTTCAATCAGATTCAATTAGATTTAATCGGAGTTTTTAATCAGGAGATACATCTATTAATACTTAGAAAATACTGGGCGTGGTATTTGGAATAGCTTACAGTTCAGATATTTTAATTCATGTAATAATTGATACACTTTCAAGGAAGGGCACTCGTAAACATATGTATATATTTATTAATAATATATATAACATTTATATATAAGTATCTTAATTATCTGGTCAACGAGATAAAATATCGCACATTTATACCTATACTTCTAACAGAATTTAATATGCTTTATATTTTGTTAATATATATAATATATATATATATAAATAAAGATACTTAACTATTTTTTTAGACGAATCATTTGTCTAGTACATGCTGGACTTGGAGCATCTGCCGTTGGCTACTTCGTACCTATTAGTACGAACGGAGGTATAATCATAAGCCGTAACTCTGTTGTATGACAGTACTTTAGATGGACGCGGATAAAATCTTGTCGCTATGAGACAAATTTTTTATTTCTGTTACATAATTTGAGTGGTCGCTATTTATTTTCAATGCAATGCTCCAGAAAATGTTTAAACCTTCAAAACTATTCATAAAAAATTTTTAATTGTTGGTATAATTTTAAAAAATTAAAAGAATTAAAAGATTTAAAAAAACTTAAAAAATGTCCCAGATATTCCAGAACCTTCAAAATTTCAAAATTTATTGAGACGTTTCAAAAAATTTGTCATAAATATTTTAGAAAATTAAAAAATCAGCTGACACTTTAGAATTTAAAAAAACAATTTCTACACAAAAAAAAATGAATTTTTTTGGCGCAAGAAAAATTTTTCATTATGAAATGGAAACAAAAATTTTCTTAGGACTTGAAACAATTTCTTGACGTAAGAAATTTTTTTTCTCGCCCTAAGAAAAATTTCTTAGGACAATTAAAAGTTTTCTTAAGGTGAGTAAAAATTTTTTGCTCAAAAAATCTTTTTTTTCTGTGTAAAAATAGTGAAAAAAAAAAAAATTCAGAGTAACCGTATGATGGGTAGAAATACTAGTAACATGTAAAAATAAAATGTTTGTGTCATATTCTGAAAGTAATTAATACTCAGTGTAATATCTTTCACTAAAAAATTTATTTCAATACATAATCTGATGTGCATACATTTAAAGTACTGCGTTATGACGGATTTACACCCTATGGTTTGTTTCTCGTTGGTATTAATAACGTAATCATGGACCATGCGCTGCACTGTCCATAAAAGTCCAACATGTACAATATACATGTCACCAAAACCGATGCATAAGAACGAAACTAGTTTAATATAACTTTGTAATAATTTATTAATAAATAACTCGCAATTACGATCTTTCTCGCATGGCCACAATGGGTTATTCGGAGTGAAAAAATTATAAAAATAAAATAGTACGACAGGACAATGGGTATCTGTATAATTTTAAATGCATTATAAATAATTTGTTACGGGCAATCGATAATTATTACACGCAACGGAGAGTAATAATTAATAAGTTATAGATAATTAGTTTTAAATGACAAATCCAGTTTCCAGGTAATCTTATTTTATGTATACTCATAAATATATATTATTAATATATAATATAAATATTGTAATTTTAATGATGAAAATTTACGATTAAAGAAATGCTCGATAAAAATTTACTTTTTATGTTTTTTTAAATATTTAAATAAATAATTATGTTTTCATGACTTTCAGGCAAGTATATGAAAGGACGGCTTTTATTTTAGGCTGGTTTTATATAATAGGTATGTTGTAAAGTACACAATAAACACCTTCAAGTACCACAAAAACCTCTATAATTATTTTTTTTATTTTTCTTAAATTCGTCTGAAATTCTTATGGTGTAAGAGGTTGAAAAATAAATAAAAAGTCGTTACTAAAATAAAAATATCATTTAAATAAATAATAAAATGTGATTATCATTATTAAATATACTTTTAAATTAAAGAGAATTAAAAAATTAAACTAATTGTCTTACAGGAAAAAGATCGAAATGCGTTACACGAATTACATTTAATTGAGACACCAGCTAGAGTTGAGGAAGAGCGTGTTGGCGGGAAGCCCAACAGGATTATTACTTTGCTATCAAATCTATTAACGTCTTGTTTTTAAAATTATAATGTTATGTTGCATTAATAATAAATATTTAGTATTTTTAGGTAAGCCGTCTTTGTTAAAATAATATAAATATAAATATAAATATAATAATAATAATAATAATAATAATAATAATAATAATAATAATAATAATAATAATAATAATAATAATAATAATAATAATAATAATAATAATAACACACTACATGATAGAACAACGTTTAACATTGTACCTACAATCTTGGTCCACATTATTAATGCTAAGTACCTTGAGAAGTCTCTCGGTATCTTTGAAGTGTGTGTGCTTACTTGTCAGCGTAACCTTCTTACGTTTCCGTGTTTTCATCCTCTTCGACTTTTTACTTCTAGACAAAGTAAGCTCGAGAATTTCTTCAAGACGAAGACGAATTGGCCAGGCGTCTTCGCTGCCCGAGTGGTCATCAAATGGTAGCCCGCCGGTGTAATAGGCCGTCTCCCCGGGATTAGACCGCTCGTCGATTGAAAATTCAGTCAACTCTGCTGGTAGATTTTTGTGAGCTGATGAATCGTGAATACGTACGGGTCGTGCCAGTGATGATCGCTTCCTTGCGGGTGTTGTCACGCACTGTATCTGACTGCACATTTTACTATTACGTGCGCTGTCATATAAATCTGATGAATAGTATGACTGACAATTGTTTTTGTAATTCATAACAAAATTTGGGTTTATTTCTGCCGGTGACATTCCGCGTTTTAGGGTATTACTATTGTTATCATTTATATTGACATTAATGTTATCAGTTATCGTGTTACTAGCATGCCGACAATGCTCGGTGCATTGCAAACAATCATAATACATCTCAGAGGTGTTTGTATGGGACATAACTAAATTATCTCGCACAAATGTTGACTGATATCTTACACGTTCGCTCATTGATTTGTAGTAATTCAAATTTGATCGATTGTACTGACGTCGCTGTCACACTTCCTGGAGAAATTTAAGAGGGCAGAGAACTTCGCGAAATCTCACATCACCTTCTTCGGTAACGTGTCCGGATGATCTTGTGTCCGCTGCGCATCGTACCATTGCGACACCGTCAACTGCTTCGCTTACTTGGATCACGATCTATATACAATTTATCAATTAGAAATAAATAATTAACGATTAGTTGATAATAAACCGTACGAATGTAATAAGTAATAATTACTTGATCGCGTAAAAGTGTTATTTGATCAGATAATTGAAGATTACGAGTAACTTGATGTGTTTTTTGACCAGATTCTATTTTCATAACATACGCGCTTGGAAAATAACCAGCTCTGCCACCTAAACATTTACCTTTCCACCAATCTTTCTCCGATTTATCAATAACTGTTATTTTATAACCGGCTCTGAAATAAATATTCATAGATCGTAATTGTAAAAAATTTCTATTAATTATTAATTAATTTAAATACACTGTAAAAAATTGCGGAGTGAACGCAGATTAAATGCGGAGCGGATGACTGGATTTATTTAATTCCATTGAAGTAAAATTCACTCCGAAGGGAAGTTTATTTTAATATTAAAGGAGTGAATGTGGATTTAAATAAAACCCAGATCACTCCGGAATCACTCCATTGAACAAACAAACTCCCTATTTACTCCGTATGCAGAGTGATTTTTTCTAAAACTCCGAACCTCCGAGTGAAAGAGTGAAATAAAATTCATAATCACTCCAAATTCACTCCCGATTTTTACAGTGTAAATAAATAAATAAATAAAAAATAAAGGTGAGGTCTCTTACTTGAGATCAAGCTCATCTCGATGACGTGCGTCAAAATTGTACAATACGACGTAAAGATTGTTCGTGGGCAGCACTCGTTTGCCCGGCAAATTCAAGTGGTTCTGATTGTTAGCGTGCGGCGACGGGCAGGGTGAAGTGCTGGCAGATGAATAAGATTTGTCGTTGTCGTCCGGCAACTCCATACTCGACATCCTGATGGCCCCGCG
The DNA here is from genome assembly GCA_964016945.1 of Microplitis deprimator. Taxonomy (NCBI): domain Eukaryota; kingdom Metazoa; phylum Arthropoda; class Insecta; order Hymenoptera; family Braconidae; genus Microplitis; species Microplitis deprimator. The sequence goes on along the minus strand of OZ024710.1, from coordinate 4,145,966 downwards.
TCCTTGTCGTTGAACCGGCTGTCCGTGACCTGAACTGCAAGGAGCTTAAACGACAGTATTTATTTATTTACTCGTTTATTTATTTTATAAATACCAACTGTCTATCTATTTCTGCAATGAACGAGTGAATGAGGATGATATTTAAAATGAAACTTACACAGACGATTTATACTGCCGCTATCGGAGTGTCTCGGTGGCGTCGAGTCCTTCTGGCCCTGGTAGTAGTCCCTGGGTCTGTGCCTCACGTGAGCCGTCCCCTCGGGTGAGTCCAAACTGAGACTCTTCATCCTCAGATTCAATCGCTCACGTCGACGTTGTGGACTATGCGGAGCTTCGTGTTTCATGATATCTATTATGAGTCAGCCCTTCTTCCGTTTGGTGCTCGATGCTCGATGTCGTCTAACGTGCTTAATTGATCATACCGATCCCGGAGACTCTAATTACTCTAATTTCTTTCTTTTTTTTTTTTTTTTTTTTTTCATTAAGTCCAATTGAATTTAAACCAAAACTTTCTTTCAATAAATCATCAAAAATTCACTAATAATAAAAAATAAATTCATACTTTTTGTCCAAGTCTCCGGTCAATGGCATGATCATTAACTACTTTTTTTTCTATTCTCGCTATTTATTTAAAACCAGCAATAAATAGTCTGGTTGACTATAAAAAAAAAACTATTCAGGCAACTACTGTTTAAATACCTAGCTGGCACGTCCGACATCAGCCTCGAACACACTTGCATATTTTTACATACATGTACAATTTAAATATTATTATTAATCACAAATTAATTATAATTATTTTTAATATTCCAATAATAACACACAGAGATTATAGATAAGATAAGTATTGATACTTTAGTATGGAATACCAGATACACAGATCAAAGTAATTAAAAAGTATAAAAAGTACTTCGAAGCATAGAACGTGCCACATGGTATATTTTAAAACAAAATAATAAAACAATACAGTTAATATTAAGTTAATAAAATTACGTTCAGTCGGACACGACTCGATATTTAAATACGCATTGATATTTATTTACGCTATTTACAAATTTACTTGATACAATTTCATTGATTGATTGATTTAATCATGTATTGTAGGATTGAGCAGTAGGTATATATATTTATATGTATATATATTGATAGATATATATGTAGATGTGTACGGTGAGGCTAGTCTAATCACGATACTCGATTAGGCAGTGTCTAATATCACATGACACGAAAGGTCACAGTGCGGCAAATGAACATCGAAGATCAATTTAGCTAGTTGGTTTATTAAATCTATTATCTTGTGTATGATAATAATGATACGGATTAACGAGACCTGAAGGATCGATATTGACGTGCGTATAACAATAAGTGATATTACATGTCAGTCTGGATATGTTGTGGAAAACAGTAGTATAGAGGAAACTCTCCGATAACATCAAACTTATTCTCATATCGAATCTACTGATAACCCACGATTTTAATGAATGATAATTAGGGACAAAAAATAATGAGGCTTGTAAGTAATGACATTGGCTTTGTTAATTTTTTATTTTTAATCGTCGATAATGTTATAGTCTAGTATACACAAGACCGCATGTACGAATTTAAAATGACTAGCGAAGCTATTCGCGCGTAACATACTCGAGTGCTGATAGATGATAGAGGGAATAGGTCGAGTGGATGGTATCGGTATTTTGGAGAGCGACCGGTGATCCGGTAAATGGGAAAGTTTTAAAAATCTCGATAATTAAATATAATTATAATTATAATTAAAATGGTCTTTGTGTTGGGGTGACACGTAACGGCAGAGAATAAGGAAAATAATATAGATGCTGATTAATTAGAACGATCGTTATCTGGTGTTGCCTATTGAGAATAGAAGTTTAGTTAAGTTGTGTATCATCGAATTTTTTTACTGCTTTGCTGCCTCCTCAACGGTGACCTCGGCAATGGGGAGGAGACGGCGGACGACGAGGGTTCTGATGTCATCAATACCAGGGGCTGGCCCGATGGTCGTGTTCCTGAAGAAGACCCAGCTAAGTCTTGGTTTCGTTTATCTCACATACATAATACATTTAGATTTTTTTTTTTTTATTAACTTTAGCTAGTTTTTTCTTTTTTTTTTTTGTGGGTGGATTAATTTTTGTATCCGTGTCATTATTTAGCAGCTGACATGGGATTTAAGCACCAGAGCTGTTTTTAAAAGCAGCAAAGTATTTTTAGTGTCACCGTCTTTTATTGGCGTTGCGCTTACGACGTAAAGTCGAAGAGGACACTGAGGATGAGGAGTTTGTGATGGGCTCTTGTGCCATAAGAATCAGCGGCTGGCCAAATGGTCGTGTGCCCGAAGTCGATCCACCGCTTCCGCGTCCTGGCCAATCCCAATTTTAACAAATATTTTTTTGCTTCGTCTCTCGATTATAATTATCACTATCACTCAATTTAAATAAAAACTACCCAGCAAATTAATTTAATTGTTAAATTATTTATATTCAATTACTAATAAAATTATAAACCACTATCACCATATTCATAAATAATTTAATTATGATGAATAATAGCAGCTGACTTTTGACAGAAAATGATTGATGGACTGGAATTTATATGATTGACTTATTAAGGTCAATTAATAATATGTTATTTGAATATTTAATAGACAATTTGATAAATCGATAACTAGAATATTTATAAATTTTCTAATGGTTTAAAATTAAATTAATCATTGATATATTTTAGAATAAATATAAATGCGTTGAGATTAAAACTAAGCGTTAAAAATAAATAAAAACTTTTTTTAAATACTCAAAGCAGTGAATAATATTGCAGGTAACTTTCAAAACGTCAAGCAGATAAATGAACCACCCGAAATAATAAAATACTCCCACACAATCGTATCATAAATGTTAGTCGGATCAATTGTTATCCAAGCGAATTTAACACTTTATGATCCCCAAAGCTGAATCTATTTTCCACAAAGGAATAAATAAAATGAAAGAAAAAAAAAAAACATTTCGTTTGAATGCGATGGAGTGAAACAATGAGGGGTAAAATTGCTGGTAAGTATATTAATGATAAATATATAATAAACTGCTGAGAAAGTTTATTCGGAGGTGATTATCGTGGGAGAGGTTGTTGTAGCGGGAGTTTCTCAACATTTAAACTCTGATGGGCAGAGAAAGGTCTGAATGAGGTGAAATTTCAGCTAATGCTGCCATTAGATACTAATGACAGGGTAGAAAGTAACATCAGTTAACTCAGCGTATATACGTCTAATTTATCCGTTTGATTTATTTGTAGTCCACCTTCTCATTCTTATCACGATTCTGAATAAATAAATTTTATTTGGCTATTGCAATTTATTTTATTTAATTAATTAATTGGTTAAATAATTTTGTATATGTAATAATTAACTTGAGAAGCTTGAGAGCAAAGCCCAGCGAGTCGTGTCCTTTGATCGTAGAGAGAGAGAAAGAGAGATAGAGAAATCAAGAGATAGAAGAAGAAAGAGAAAGAGAAAGAGAGAGAAAGAGAGCCTGTAAAATAAAATTAATAATGTAAATTTAATTGGGTGATTGTGTGTCTTACCAGAGGTGGACGAGGAAGGGTGGGATGAAATAATCCTCGATGTAGGAGCCGCTCCAGAGGAAAGATGATCTCCAGTAGGAGGCGTAGGTGGTGAGTTTGTTGAATTGCCACGGATCTCACCCGCCTGCTTGAGCACCTGGTACGTAGCGTCAATGCCTAATAAAAGCACCAGGTTAACAAGAAAGAAAGCTGTGAAAAATGTAAATCTAATGTCAAGTAGGAGCGCAGATTGATGGCGATGGCTTTTACATTCTCTCGATAGAGCTGGTTACTGATTTTTTTTTTCTTTCTATTTTTTTTTTTTATCGCAGTAAAACTGTTGATGACTCGTCGCATCGCCCACTAGATCTCAACTCTCAGATCGATCTACTTCCCTTCACTTCTTCCCATCCCTTGTCCCGTTTGCTTGGCTCTATCTGTTCTGACTGGGCTCAACGTAATATTACGGCTCTGAGGAGATGATTAATGGCTTGTGCTTTCTAATAATGGGAAAAGGCTCAAACTCTTATACCGCTGCGTGCAGACGTGTCTTTTCCCACAGCACAAAGGGGATTGCTACTGATATTAGTTCCCTTGAAACTAACTTTTGCAGAAGAATGATTTAAAAAAAATAAATTGACTTTGTTTTTAGATAGCTGGCTATCGACAGCCGAGGATCTATGGAAAATTTTCGATGATTTTTTTTAAGCATCGTTAGTGTTTATCATCAAGCGTCAACAAGCCAACGCAAATTGATGTGGGATTAAATATGCCATCGATGACAGAATGTTAAATGGATTTAATTAATTAACTTTTTTAAAATAATTCTTTTGCTTGCCAGAATATTTTCTCTTGTTTTTTATTCATAAAGTTTTATTTTTTTGCTACTAAATATTAGATGAGAAAAAAGTTTCAAGTCGTATTTCCAACTTGAAAAGTCTTGATGTGAACTTTATTATGTTATTATTGTGTGTTTTTATTGAATTTGATATCTACTTGAGGATATCGCTGCAAAAATAGATCTAGTTTCTACAACTTTTAATGTTGTTTTATTCTTTCATATACTTCAAGAAACTTATATACAGTCTCCAGGCTATGTATGCTTTTATTTTTATAATCTAATAAACTTTTAGAAATTTTTGTTTCTGGCAAAAGAATCATCTTAATTATATTCCCATAAAAAGAAAAGCTGTATTTCTTTTACTCAATACTCACAAACAAGATTCATACTTTTTTTAGAGGTCAAGAGTCAAAAAAATTGCTGTGATTAGTAAACTTGCATTAAAAAAAAACACTAAAACGCTGAGAGACTATTGGATTGACTTATCTACTCTAGAAATCCTTCATTCATAATATATAAATATATGTATATGAGGAAGTCTGCATTAAAATAAAACACCATTTTTAAGAAAAAATATTTGTTTTTATTCAAAAACGCTTATTTGCGGTGTTTGAGGAAGTATGGAAGCAATTGACTCTCATTGGCTACTCTAAAATTTCTAGTAAAAAAAATATTGATTTTGAATAATTGTTATTTGAGTTATTTCTTCAAATTAAGAAGAATCGAATGAAAACGAGACTGGGGTAAACTAAATTATTAAAAAAAAAACCAATTGGTTTTAAAAATTTTTTAAATTTTTAACAATAATTTAAATAGAATTGTATTGCAAAAAATTTATGGAGTGAACGCAGATCAAATCTGGAGTAAATGCGGACCGGATGACTGTTTATTTATTTAATCTCCTTGGAGTAAAATTCACTTGAGTTTATTTTAACATTAAAACTTCGGTTCAGAGTGAATGTAAATTTAAATAAAATTCAAATCCGAATTCACTCCCAATTTTTACAGTGTGAAAATTCATAAGATATATTTATCAAAATTATTTGAATTTATTATTAATGTGACTAAGTGATTTAGTTTTCAAAACCGGCTAAAAATGTCACGAATTACGAAATTTCGAATAAAGATTCCATTGAAAAATTTTTTCGTGGCTCATTTTACCCTGGAGTCTCATTTTCACTGAATTTCCTCAGTTCTAAGAAAATGATTCCAACAGAGTATCCAGAAAAATCCTTTTTCTTTTACTAAAAAATTGGGGTGGCATTTTATCCACGTGGTCAACTTGCCCCATCCTCCTAAACATTTTTGAATAAAATAAATTTTTTTTTTCCAAAAGTGGTGTCTTATTTTGCACTGAATTTTCCTTAGTTTATGTCCACACACATATATATCAAACTAGAGGAGAAACACGCATTAAATATAATTTATCTAGTGTACACAAATATATCGAATCTGCTTAAAATATAACATTATTAAATATTATTATTTACTTATATACTTGGGAAACTTAAATCCTTTGATCTCTATGATACTTTGGAGAATATAAAAGAAGTAACAACAAATAAAAATAGTATGTTTCTCCCCATAGAGGGTCACGCAAGGATAACGTGGGATCGAACTTCGGCTACATTTTACTAAATTTTACTTATGACAACACAGTCTTATATAAATATAAGTATATAGTTTTAATTCAAGTGGGAGTAAGAGGATTTGCATTAATAATAATGATAATGAATAAATAAACTCACTGTGCTCGGTCGAGGCAGTTTCGTCGACAGGTGGTGCAGAATTTCTCTGTCGTCTTAGCAGCGGAATACCACCGCTACGTTTTGGCGCAAGACTTGGACAATTCGCTGGTTGTACTAGATTTATACAATCCGCATGAGCATTTACTTTGCACCCACGACACCTGAGTCCCTGACGACTGTGCCCTCTCAGCACCTGTCCGCAGGCATCACATGGAGTTATTTTTCGGTATGTGTACTCTCGCCATTGGTGACCTCCTTCCGACTCCAAGTTTTTCCTGGGCAACAAAGTAGCGGGAGTAAAAAATAAAGCTGGAGAAAAAGTATCGAGAGTTGGAGAAAAAATTATTTAAGCTTCAGCAAAACCACCAGCTAACTGGTACGAAAAAAAAAGAAATTTTAAACTTTCAAGTAGAGCTTCCTGTCCGAACTTCTTGATGGTACTTATGGAATAATTAGTTGAAAGATTTATTTTTTGTCATTATTATCATTATCATTATCATTGTTATTTATTTTTTATTACCTGGACATGGCAACGACTGTCGAGACTGCATGATACATCGCCCCCTTTCCCGGCCTTTGCGTTTTTTTAGAAAGCAACAGACATTTTAAATTACATTAATTGGATTTCTAAAGCTATTAGTGTTTTAATTAATTATACTAATTTATATATTAATATATAAGGGAGATCCTGACAAAATGGAGTAGTCTCAAAAAATACAAAAAAATTTTTTTTAAAGATTTCCATCAAAACTTAACAAGTATAAATTTTAAAAAAATTAATTCCGAGCACTTTAATTACCCGAAAGTAATTAATCACAAATGATTTAAAAAAAAAATTATGGAAATTTTCAAACTGCTCATTTTGGTTGGATTTCTCTGAAATATATTCAGTATGATATTAATTACAATTATTATTATTATTTTGGCAAAAGATGTTTGATGTAATAATGGGGTAATGTTGAATGTCAAAGGATATAACTTACTTGTCGGATGTTGGTGGAGTAGTGGGTGAACTTGTCTTGAGGCTTTTGAAGGCTTTGAGCCATTTGTGCTTGGTACTTCCGGTGGATCCATTGGACATCTTCCGGTTGCTCATGCCGTCTGGTGGTCCTACGTCACCTGCTCCAAACAACTCTTTCTACAAATAATGAATTATTATTATTGTTGTTGTTGTTGTTGTTGTTGTTGTTAATATTATTATTATTTTACTGCGATAATTAAAAGTTTGTATAATGAGATGATAAATCGGCTTAATAATCCAGTAATTATAATGAATCGTTGAAGCATCGTTAAAATAACGAATGCTATAATATTTAGCATTATCGATCGATCAATTAAGCCCGCGCGACACCTAAAAGTCATATGTCAATTTATAAAATGACAATTTTATCCTAAAATATCAACACACTAACAATCGATAAAAATTTTTACCCAAGTGTCTGGAACAATAAAAGTTTTGTATACCACAGTAATCTTTATCTCTATTTTTATTTTTCCATCAATTCGAAACTTGAAGAGGAAAATCCCTAAATCCATATCCACATTCTCATCTAAAAATAATCTTATCAATTGTCAAATTTTTTTTTTTTCCTTTTTTTCTGTAAATATATTTTTTTTTGGGTGTACAAATAGTCTGAGATTACGAATTACTCATGTACCTGAAGATCGGAACGTTTTTTGCGGAATTAAAATAAAAAAAAAAAGTTAAAAATCTACTGGATCTAGATTTCTGAAATGTTTCGAATAGGCGTTAGTATGTTAGCCGAAAATTGCAGCCACTCCCAATTACCCCTCAGGTCACCCATAAGCAGTAGAATTTCAAAAAATTTTTCATTTTCGTTGCGCGAAAAACGTTGCGATCTTCAGGTACATAATTACTCGTATCCATTTTTATAATTTGCATTTACAAATAATTCAAATTATTTGTAAGCTTTCAAATCATTTATGTATTTTTCGACTGAATGAAAAATTTTTAATTAGTCAGTATTTAATTTGTATATTTATGAGTTATACAAAATTTAATTTTGAGATCTTTAAATCAAATAAGATCTTGTATAAAAAAAATGTGAACAGGGAATTTTTTTTTCAGCAAAATCATTTCGGAATGATGCGGATTTTATTTCAATTCACATCCACTCGATCCAGAATTTTAATGTTAAAATAAACTCCCATTAGAGTCGATTTCATCCACTCCATATCCACTCCGGATTCGATTCGCATTCACTTCGCAAATTTTTTACAGAATAAAAATCCAAACTAATTATTTTTATCAGATTCAAGTAATTTCAAATTGTCAATAATAAAATACTTAAAAATTCAAAATTAATCGATTTTTCGAACCGTTCGATTCGAATTCTGAATGGAAAAATGTTTTATTCGAACACCTAAACACACACATTCTTGATACTTATAAATTTCAGTCAATATATAACGATTATTAAATTAGATGATTGTTTCTTCTTGATCGTTGTGTCTATTAAAGTTGTGAATTTGTGGAGAGTGTAGTATGGAATGAGAAAGTACAACAATATAACAGTAGCTGTGTAGCCAGCAGCCAATAGAATTGGGTATATGGGCACGGAGTTAATTGGATCGGATGTCGGATAATGTGAAATCGAGTAGAATATAGATGGATGATATAATACCAGCCAATATCTGTACAGATACAAACGTGTTGTATGGATTGCAATCACGACCATCATAATCATCTTCGTCATCAACTTTAATTACTACATCAAAGCTTAGCCACTGTGCTACTACTACTACTACTGCGACTTAAATGACACGCTGTTATTATAATAATAGCATTGTTAAAGACGCTAAAGGATGTTAAAGCTGTCACGAAACAGTAACGCCTTGATTGTTCAGTGAAAATCTTAATCACAAACTCATGCTCAGGCTTAAATTACTGCAATACACTAAGATTTAATGATAGTAATGAATATAAATGGCCGCGAGCATGAATTAAATTTAAATCCAGATCTCATGTTCACGCGATCTCGGGTAAATTTTGTTTGACTAAACATTCGACACGTGTTTTATTATTTATTACTTTCTTAGAATATTGGAGAGGCTGGGGCACAGAATTTGAGGACTCCCTGAAAAATTTGACGAAAGTAAAATTTTTTTTTATAGCAAAATTATGGTGGCTTTGTTGGGGAGAGATCAAAGAAGCTTGTACTCGATGCTCAAAAGCCATAGGAAATAATTAACGGCTTGGAGGAGCCATCTTGCCCCGATCTCCTCTATATTAATTATAATCATGCCTCAAGAGTCTTAGAGTCTAGTATCAGAACATAGAGACCAATCCCATCAGAATATTATTGAGCTTGGGTTGATTTGAGTTTGAATTTTGTTGGATGTTGACTGAGCTCTGATTTTATCTAAATATATTAAACTAAAAATCGTTCCGATAATTTTTATTTTTATTTTAATAATTTTGATGTGGGCGTGGAGCTAATGGGAGTATTTTATTTCATTTTAAAAATATCTCGTCACTTTAAATAATGGAAAAAATAAATTTCAGTGGAAATAAATGTTTTTAGACGACTTTGAATTTCTATAGAGGAGGGCCGGGAAAAATGGAGCGAAATAAAAAATGCATCAAAATATACTAAATCAGTTATTGTTTATTTGAAATCAAAGAAAACAAGAAAGATTTTTGTCGTATTTTTCCTTTAAGGTAAAATAGGATTTCTCTAAAAAAATGATAGTTTTTATAAAATTTTCGAAGATGATGTCAGTTATATTTGAATTTACGTGAGAAATATAATTACTAGTACGATTTGAAAGTCAAAGATTAAAAAAATATGATTTTTCTTTAAAAACTTTTGAAAATAAAAATTTGGTGATAGTAAATTATACGTAAATCAAATTACCTACAAATAATTCCAAAAATAATAAAATACCGTTTTAAAAAAAATTTTGAAAAAAAAAATTACAAAAATTTTTGAATATCCGATTTGGTCTTTTTTCATTGTTACTATTATTAAAAGAATTTATACTTGAATTCGTAATATATTATACACTGTAAAAAAAACGGGGTAAGTCTAGGCGGTGTAGGTATTAAAATTTTCGGTGTTAAATTTCAACACCGAAATCAGTGTTAATATAACACAGCTGCCAATAGATAATATTCATTGAATTTTTATATTTTTTTATGTGTAATACATTTTCTTTTTCTAATTTCTGTATAAGGAATTTTTTTTTACACCGATTTAACACCGGTATTTTAAAACCACCAAATTACCCTGCCTACACTTACCACGTGGTGTTAAGTTGAGTCTATTTTTAACACCGCTCTTTTTACGGTGTATTATTACTTTTTTGAAATAATTATTTTGTTTTGTAAAAATATATTTATATATATTTATCAATGTATATTTACATAATACGAAAAGTATTGATTTACTTTGATAGAGTTAACTCGAATCAGAGGTCAAAAACAAATCTATTCATAAGCCAAGAAAGTAGAGCAATGGAATTTAAATAAATGTAAAGGACGTTATTGTCCTTAGTTCAATTAATTTTTAATTATTAAGTTTATGCCGTGTATTTTGTTGGAAACTTCAAATAGAGTGCCTTTGAGTTTATATGAATTCATTAAAAGCTATCTGGTTTACAGAAACATCAGTGGTATCATTTATAACTTAAGGTATAATCATACAATTTTACGTTATACATTCAATGTACTTTATGTGCAAGAGTTTACTGGCAGCTAGAAAGCATAATAACGTGTATAGAATGTTGTAAAGTCCAACATAAAATTCAAGTGCGATACAAATTTATTTTGTACTAAAGAAAACACGTTTACTCAAAGTCATCGAAGTTTATTAAACATTTATGGACAACTATTGAGTACCTACCAAACAATTTCTTTCAAGCTACATATTAACTGCCGCTTATATTTTAATATTTTATTGTCATCAATAAATAAATTATAATGGCATCGTTTCAATGTATCAGAAACAAATTATTCATATAAATTTTTCAAATCTAATATTAAATAACCATATATTTTTTTTTTTTAATTATTGCCTTTAGAAAATTTGTAATTCCAAAAATTTGGAGATATAAATTTTGAGCTTTTTGAATTTTTTTATAACAAATTTATTGAATAAAAAAAATTATTAATAAATAAATAATATTTTTTTTTATTCCAAGAGCTTATAAAAAAATTCCTTAATGAATTATCGATTAAACACAATATATAAAGCTTAGGCAAAGTAAAGTTAAACAACATAAATATGTATACGAATCTATATATTTACATAGCGTACATATGCATATATAAAATTGATTTTTCTTTTCAAGTTTTAATAGTAATAATAATAACAATAATAATAATAATAATAATAATAATAATAATAATAATAATAATAATAATAATAATAATAATAATAATAATAATAATAATAATAATAATAATAATAATAATAATAATAATAATAATAATAATAATAATAATAATAATAATAATAATAATAATAATAATATTTATAATAAGAATAATGCGTCAAGTGAATAAATCAACGAACAGCCAGGCGTGCATGCTTTAACCGAAGCGCAGCTGTCTCTTGCGATTAAAATATATCGCATATGTTTGAATAACAGTTTTCAAGTGCACGAGTGATAGTGTTTGCATGGATACCAAGCCAGCATAAAAAATTATATCTTTCCTTACTACCTTCTACTGCACATTTTAACTTTTTTGTTTACTTATTCAATTCCATATGTATTTTAATTTTTCTTTCGTCATATATTGACATGACAGGTGAAAATTTCCTTGGATTTTTAACACGCGCTACTCGTCGGCTTTCAAGATGAAAAAAGGATAATGGTTTTGTAATACGAGATAGCGTCAGGTGTCGGATGATGGTACAGGTGATAGACAAATGATAAAAAAAAGGTGAGATTGAAATAGATGTAAAGTGATTTTGAAAAAGTCAGATGAAATAAAATAAAATAAAACTCGCATGTCTCGACTAGTCCACTCAAGTCTCAATGGGGTTATGATGTTTGTTTATTTTCTAACACAGAACCCAGTAAAAAAATAGCAAACAATAAATATAAGCACAGCACTAGATCAATTTGCGGTGGATTATTTTTAGTAATTACTGTTTCTACTAACGATTCGTGTTCGCAGCGTTGTCCAGCCCATTTTAAATAGTTTTTTGTCGCTTTAACGATAACTTAAGTATCGATGGATCCTCCCCTGACCTAGCTTGATACTATGACCGGGATAGATTTTCAGGCAGTTCTGTGAGCTTGCTTGGGAATGACCTACTTGTCAGGGCGCATGTCGCGAGCGATTGCGCGCGATATTTATTTACCATTTATACATACATTCTTCTCTTATGTCTTCGTTTACTTTCCGCCTAAATTTTTCTTCTTTCATTTATTTATTTTGTTTTTTTTTACAACAAAATATATTATTTTTAATATTCATTTTTCATCAAAACTTTTAAACATTTGCAAACTCGTTCAGTCACTCAGTCTCCAGAGTAAACACTTGTCTTTATAAGCCCGTTACTTTGATAAATTTTAGTTAAGTCTAGTGTATGACCTAAAATTTCATGATTATTCGATTAGCCCAAAGAGTTTATCAACTGTGAAATATCCCAAAGGGGTAGTTAGTCTTCTACTACAGTTTTTATATTTAAAAAAAATTATTGTTAAATAAAATTTCACGTAAATAAGTTCGAAAGTAACGTCACGTGTCTTAAAAAAAAATTAAATAAATAAACGAGTCTTTTTTTCGTCTTATTCACATTTCCTGACTAAAAAAACTCATGTACTCAGTTCAGTGACTTGGTTATACTGAGAAGACTTAAGATCTCGTTTGGTACTTGTCTTGCACTTGAGTAAACAATAGACAAAGATACATGTATGTGCACACTTGATAACAAGCTAATTTTAATCTTTGTTTGTTTTTTTACCGCAAACAATTTTAATCTTGATTTAATGTTATCATTTTTTTTTCCTTTACTTATTGGGTTTGCAAAATCAGTTACTCCTTTTAGAATTAACTGTTTTTGTGCTAAATCTCTCTTCCATGCTTAATACCATCATCAGTACATCAAGAGTTTTTTGTTCGTTTCTATTACGACTTACTTTTACTTCTCTTCGCAACCTGCCCTACTGTCTTTCATCTATCACAGGCAGGCTCCGACTAAAACTCGTTAAATTATATTACGTTTCTACGTGAGTAGGAGGGGTATAAAAAATATCTGACTGATTAACCCAAGTAACCTGTCAAAAAATACTCATTAACTCAAGCACATGATACACCCTCTCAATTATTTTTTTTTTCTTTATTTCATTTCATTCTATTCTATTTTACTCTACTATATTTTTTACGGTTAAATTTTTTATATTATTTATCTTCCGTCACAAACTACTTTACTTGGTCACATAACACAATCACTTGAGTTGCCTTGAACTTTGTCTTTTGTATTCGTTTCTTCGGAAAAGATACAAAACTGAAATGCTTTATCGTTTTAATCCCTTGTCGCTCGAGTGGTCCCTGAAAATAATTATTGCTAAAAATGATCCCCGTTGAATTCACCCCAACCTGTTAATTATCCGGCCTCCTTGTTCTTGTTATCAAGATAAAAGCTTCAATTTAATATTCTGTTAAATATTTAAAAGGGTGTCCTATAAAGTTACATTTTAATCCATTAAACAAAACATAAATCTTTAAGCAGTCTGTACTCTTACCAAAATTTTATGACAATCATATTTTCTTAATAAATTAAATGTAATTTAACTATTCAATTTTGGTAGCACCCAAAAAGTTATTACGTGAATTTGTGCCTTTTCATAACCTCGGCGGTTTTTTTTTATGATAAATGGAAGGTTTAAAGTTACTTGACATTTATTTATAAATAAATTTAAACTTTTCGAAATTAGGGGAGTCGAAAATCTTTAATTTTGGTCAATAAATATTAAGAAAGTCGTAAAACGTGTTTATACGATCACAGTGTATTCATATTAAAATCATTAAATTTATTTCATTTCAAAGTAATTAGGGGAAAATTAGGCGTAGAGTACTTCGAAAATTTTTTATAAAAATTAATACTTTTTTATTTAATATGTTTCAATAAAGTTTAGGTTTCCATTTTAAAATCGGATTCTCGAAAGTTTGATTGAAATCAATAAAACCTTTTTTTTTAATGTTAAATTTTCATAGCGGGAAGTTTAAAATATGATAAGAATTTATCGATCACAAGCTTTTATTTGATACCCAACATGCAGTATTAGTAAAATAAAAATTTTCCCATTAAAATTGAGATCCCCTTAAAGATTTGAAAAGACATTTAACTTCCCCGGGAAGTAAAACTCGGGTGATTTTATGTGTTCTATTACGGACACACTGAAAATGAGAGAAGCAACGAAAAAGCCACACAATCACGTCAACAGAATAAATAAAACTGTTTAATAATTTAAAAATAATAATAAGAAAAAATATATATTTATAAAAGTACTATAGCACAGAATCGATCCAGCAACTAATAATATCGACTAACATTAACAATAGTATTATCCAGTTGAGTTCTTTGTGACGGATTCAATGTGACTTCTCTCATTCAATACATTATTGTCACTTTCACTGGAGCATTTATATGTTTTTTATATCAGAGTACACTATATATCTATATATATGTATAAATTCTTTCAATAAAATCCACAGAACTTTTTTTTTATCCAGGCTTTCATCGACTTCCGTGTTACTTCATGGTTTAACACTCGACTTTATCCATCTCTATACCAGCATTCACGTGCCTTCGAGTCGCATAAAGCTCCGGACTTTCTTACAATACCACAGATGCATCTCACGTATATCCCACAACATATACAGACATTCAACCGGCTGTAAACTCATAAACGCTTTACAGGTGAACGACTCTAAAGCAATCCATCGATTTTACACTCACCAGAGGATAATCGGCCCTAATCCCAACAGAAATATAAAAGAAAAGTAATTCCCGCATTAAAAATCCAATCTCAACAATTGCTAACAATTTTCCATTAATTTTTCACCGACTTACTCCATTACGGCTTCTCAAATTTTAAAGCTCAATTATTTATTTTTCGTCCTCAATGTTATCTCCTTTGAGCGACTTTCGAAAATAAGAACAAATCGCAGCAGTCTGTTGGAGTATTAACGTAAATATTGCAGCATAGCAGCTTCAGTTTTATATGAAGACCAAAACTAACCATAAACTATAATCGAGAGAACCAAGTTTATCTAGGATTTATATTTTAAATTCACCCTTGCATATTTCTTCATCTACCTCCGGCTAATATATATTTTCCTTTAATGTATACCTTCTACTATTTATCTCCGGGGTTTTTATTTTTATTGGATACCATTAAATAATAAATAGACCGGGAGTAATATTGCGTGACATAAATTTTACCGATATAAGTGTGTATGCGTGCAATGAAAATTTAATTTTACTCCATCAGTCCTCGTTATAATAACCGAATACTGTCAAGAAATATTCTATATCAACACGTTATCGTATACACGCCCTATAAAAAGCGCTCCTTACGCCCCACAACCTACGACCCAACAACTCAACAACCAACCGCTTTTTTTTATTTTATGACATTTAACTTTATTGTATTTTACCCAACATATTTATTTACCACGATGTTAATATTTATCGAAAAACAAAAATAAATTTTTCACGTCATAAGTCACTATCAGGGGTAACGACGACATGTTTCTGGGCAAACTGATGCTTCTACTGCACTTACGACCTCGCGACAACGATAGTAGTATTAACGGTGCCATTACTGCTTACGTGAATAATATTTTCCAAGCTTTTGCACCACTCTACACCACTATACGGTAACAACAGTTCACTGTAGACTGGAGAGTATAGTGATGTTGTGAGTTACCTTTTATAAAACAACTCGGATCCAACTTCTTATAATTAAATTTACTGAAAGCCACTTATTACTAACGCTATTTGCTTTCGCACATACATTTGTTACTATTTTCTTTGCGCTCATATTTACTGGATATCAATAACAATCATAACTTTGACGTATATATATATAATATGCATAACAATAATATAAATCACGTATTATAATAATATAGTCTTGGCAGTTGTAGGTTGTCTTAGTTATGATTGTCGGTCTTGTGTTCATTTATTCGATTGAAAACTTTATCAAGCAACTGAACATAAATGAAAAAATGTTACACTGTAAAAAATAAACCGGAGTAAGTACAGGTGGTGTAGGGGTTAAAATTTTCGGTGTTAAATTTCAACGCCGAAAGAGGTGTTAAAATAACACCGCCGTCGGTGTAAATATTCTTTACCGGTGTTAAAAAAATTTCCCATTGTTAAAATATTTTTCGGTGTTGAAAATATTATACTTTGTGAATATTTTTACTTACTCGATCACTACAGTTATAGAGTATTTTTATTAATTGATTAAATTATTGGTGATTGAGATGACGGGCGTAAAATTGTGTAATTTTTAAATAAATTACGTATACCATAAATAATTATTTAAATAAGTACGTAACGAAATTTAATTTTTCTTCCAGATAATATTCATTAAATTTTTATATTTTTTTACATGTAATACATTTTTTTTGTCTAATTTCTATACGTGGAATTATTTTTTAAACTGATTTAACACCGCCAAATTACACCACCTACACCAGTGTTATTTCATTTTAACACCGCGCTATATTAAATTGAGTCCATTTTTAACATCGCTCTCTTCACAGTAAGAAAAGTTTCGTTTTTAATAAATAAGCTAGTAGCCGTACATATTTAAACTATGAAATTTCATCGTACGAAAAAATTGGGTTCTCTTATATTTTACCTGAGGATATATACATATATATTTATAACATTACTCGGTATGGTTTTTTTATTGTCGAGGTGAACCGTTAAAAAATTCAATATAGCTAAAGTGTGAGTTGAAGAACAATTGCGGGAGATGTTTGAGATGAAGTTTAAAAATTTAAATACTTTTGACGAGAAGGTTTAATAATTTTGAAAAGTAAATTATATAATAGATTAATAGGATGCATTACCTGGGCTTGGACTGCGGCTAAGTGCAAATGGGCAACTCCTAAATCGAAACGTTTCATCGAGATGTCTTCTTGAAGCTCGGCGGCTTTTGTGAAAAGATTACCTTCAGCACTTCTGTAAAGTAAATTTTTTTTTTAAGTCTATAGAAATTCAGCCCTGGAAGTTGGACGGATTGGGGGGATTAAAGTTGATCTCTACCCGGGAAAAAATAATTTAGATCAACTTAAATCTAATTCTTTCAAATTTAAGATCTACGTTGATTTATTAAGATCAACAAATCCATAAAGATCCTCTTTAATTTATTTTTTTAAAACTCATTTTTCATCTGGTTTTTTAATTTCTTTCAAAATAAAAATTTTCAATTCTTACCACTTAAGACTTTTCTCTTTTTTAGCTCAACTTAAATCTAAACTACGAAAGGTCATCGTAAATAAAAATTATTTTCCCGGTTTTTATTAATGAATAACTTTTACATGAAATTAATTTAATTAATTGGTGTTAGATTTTGAATAAGAAAGATATAAATTAATTGTTTATACTCACTTGCGTTGCATTCGCATCAGAGCATCCAAAGAATCCTGAAGCCTTCCAATTTCTAGTGTAAGAGAATCAGCCTCGCGGCGCAAATCATCAAGATTCGGTTGACTGTTAATTCCAGTCGGTACCAATTCATCCCTCAAGGCAGGCACCTGATTAATTTTTTCCATCGGAATCTGTTCGGGTGGTGACGGAGGTACGAACAGCCGTCGCGGTGGTTTTCTATAAGACAATTCGTGATTATTAATTCCCATTCATCGATCATAAAATTTTCCAATTAAATTACATAATTAAATCCTAGTTTAATTAATTTGTACGTAGTTAATTAAGATAGTAAATCAGATCAATAATTAAACTGGGTAAAAATTTTTAATCTGTTCATTGAAAGGCAGTAGATTTAACAAGTTATTAAACTAAAATAACCTGGGCGTTGTGCTGCTCGCAAGATTTTTAGCAATAACTTGGAGATCGTTTTGAGCAGATAGATTTTGAGCTTCTTTGACGATTGCTTGATAACGTTTATTCTGTTCAGTGACACGTTCTCCGGCAGCTTCGGCAATTCTAGTAACGCATCCGCACGTAAGCCCAGAAAGTTCCTCATAAACCTCAGCTATTTCGCCGAGCAGAGCTGGCAGACAGTGAAACTGATAACGCTCGGCAATTGCATTGGTTGCACGTAGTTGAAGTACGTAGGCATTGTGAGCTTCAAAGTAACCTCGTTTTAGATTGTTTTGTTCTTGTTCGCTTGTTGTGCTCTCGTTAATACTCAAAAGAGCACCATATGCGCGCTTGTAATCGACCCTTGCGCGCTGTAGCTTCTCCTCCGTCTTGCTCACCACTTGCTCGTACGCTTCACGGTGCGCAAACACCTGGGGACAACATCAACATATTCAAATTCATATTATTTATTGTGTTAGATATCGTTTACTCGTGAGATATCCTCACGATCATAAATCAAGCGGTGCGACTTTATATTTATGTCGTCCTCGAGTTTTTGAGGGAACCCTAGATATAATCGGGTCTTTTTAGGGATAATGCGGTAATGTGTCTTTAAATAACTTGAGTTACTTTATGTTAATTAATTGCTAAAGTTTTTGAAATATAGTCCATACTTTATCGTTATGAAAAATGTTCAATTTTTTTTTTTTTTTTTTTTTTTTTGGAACAATAAATTTTTATTACGAGTATTAAAAATAAATAAAATTATGAGAGTTCATAAAAATTGGTTATTTAAAATTGGAATTTTAGTTGAGTAAAAAAATTTCAGTTAATTCACTTCCGGTTGAGTTTAGAATTTTTTAAGCAAATAAATTTAAATTAAAGAAAAAATTATTTAAAGTGATCACTAAAAAAAGAAATAAATTTTTGAATTTTGAGTTTTGAATTTTTTTGGTCATAGTGGATTTAAAAAAAAAATGAAAATTGAACCTCATAATTTTTAAAATTGATTAAAATTTAAAAACAATAATTAATGTTGACTTATTATTTAAAAAAACATTAAAATCTTAAAATGCTACAAACTTTTCGTGACTGTATTTTCCGATAAAAACCGGCTTCTTGAACAGGCCGTGAAATTTGTTGTTGGAGAACAGCAGCGAGGTCCAATTGTGCCGCGGCGTCAGCTTCAATTTGCCGTAGGAGGCTTTCCCAAATACGTCGCATTCCGCCGCTGCCAGCGTCGTTCCGAGCTTCGCTCGACCTCCCACGGAACTCGTCGACAAGTCGACGTACATTGGCCGCGTGACTCTCAATCGCGCCCCCGAACTCCTGGGCGAAGTCGGAAACTGAAAATATCACGTTTAATATATAAAAAAAAATATACTACAGCATTAAAATTTTAATATTAACATGAACTATAAATCATCGGATAAACATGAAGTATAATAAAAACAATGAAAAAATAGCGTTAATAAATTTTCTTATTTATAAAATTTATTTTATGCACGTCAATAAACAACCAAACAAGTTTAATAAAATAAAACAAAATAAGAGTTGTCTACAATAGGTTCGATATAAAAAATAAATGTACATCTTGACATTGTTATCAATCATGACAATAATTCAATGTCTCAGATACTTTTTTGGCTCATTGTCAAATGTCCAGTAGCAATAACTGTTTTGGACTCGAGCCTGTCAAGGAAGTACGTTATCTGACGTAAACATGTTACCCTCTATACTTTATTTATTTTTTTTTTTTTATAAACTCTTCACTGTCATTGACAATTTTTGACAAACATTAAAACCAAAACAATAAAAAAACTATTAAGTCTGCCTAAATATATCCAAGACAGCACTACCTATACATATATATACTCCAAGACTCTTTTTATTTTATACCTTTTTCTTACTCGCAAGCTTGTCTTTTCCGATATTAAATGCCTATCGTTAATGTCAACGATAATGTCCTTCTCACCGTTAAAATTGTAACTTTATCATCATCACTAATCGCGCTTCTTCACCCACACGCTGACATCATATCATTTTTAACTCAATTTACTTATAATTATATTTTTTTTTTATTTTCGACCTGACGTTATCTCAGCAGCTTTCAATTCAACATACGGCTTTACATATTTTTTTATTTTTTTCTGTCATCGTCCGCAGTATGATAATAATTTATATTATCGATTACATGTGGAAGCATAAAAAATGAATCGGCAGAGTACAAGTTTTTAAAATCAATTACAATATTGTCGTGTCGCATAATTTCATAAATGAGTTCGTTAGTAAAGGCTATAAGGTAGATACGTATAGAACAAATATATGTGTAGGTATATGTATACATATATATGTTACCTTGGAGCTCGAATTCAAATCAACGGACATAACAGCTCGACTAAACCTCGGTCTTACCAATTTACCATTGGCAATTATACAATTTGCCATCTGCTAATTTATCAAATCAGTGCACTCTCACTTTAGCTGTCTGTGAGCTAGTGATTGTGCGTAGGTGTGGGTATGTTTACTCAATTCTTGATTTCCACAATAGACTTTGTCAATAATCAATATCAGGGAACTTTGACAATTATCATTTTCAATAATTTAATTATAGCTATTGATATATATTTGACGTACGTCAACATTTTGATGTCTATATACAAGTTATGAGTTGGGCAAGTTTTAGATGCATATTAATCCAGAATCTCAAGCATCGTTCTATTAATAGAAGGTTAATTAAGTGAAATTCAAAAATTTATCGAGTACTACCGAATAAAAATAAAATGCCTTTAGCTATTTTGTTACCGCGGTTTTTAAATTTTATTTTGAAATCAAATTACTTAAAATTTAATCAACTTTACAACAATGTCCAAAAATTTAATTTTATTATGCGGAGGCTTTTCCAATTATTTGATTACTCTTTGCAATTTGTTTGTTTTAAAATTGTAAAAAAAATGTAATATAATGCCAATCAATTATCTCAATTACAATTATTTGTAGTGAGCTCTCATTATATAAAAAAATTATCATCAAAGAAATGTTTGATCCAATTTCTCATGTTTCAAAAAAATTAATTTGAATTTATATCTTTTAAAAATTTTCAAATACCAAAAAATATACAATTATCATAATTAACTGAATATTTTGGACCTTGATAAATATAATTATCAAATTAAATTATCAACTCTGACTTTTTATTTTATTTAATTGTTACTTTATCATTTTTTTAATTTAAAAATAAGAAAAAATATTTTTAGATATCATACTAATTATAATGTTAAAAAACGTAAATATATAGAGTAATTTGGTATGATTTTCACGGTAACAAAACTATATGTAGGTATTTTGAAGCAAAGCCAAAATGTTGTGTGTATATGGATGGATAAATATATATAAAGTTTTGTTGATGGTGATCATCGACTCTAGTGTAAGCAACAGCTGCATCGCTGGTGACAGTTCACTGTCGTATTCCTCATACGCTTACGCGTACGTTTATATATCTAAGTAAAGTGGCTTTAGAGTATATAAACCCACGCGATGTGTGTAATCTAACGAACGCAACTTCTTGGATGAATAATAATTGCTAGATTATTTTGGTCCACACCTTCGCACCCTTGACGTCATTACGTCAGCTATCATGACGATAGTCAACCATTAAATATATGTGTATTTATTACTAAGCACTTGCCAATTCATCCAAGTTATTGTCTTTCTTCCTCTTTATTTGTCACAATAAATATAAATATAAATATAAATAAATAAAATAAAATATAAATAACCAGCGAACATCAGCAGTTACGTGTCAATGGCTAGACAAATATTTATCGTCAATCGAAATCCTATTATTTACTGTCGTTTAATCATTCTATTCAAATGACGGAATAACATAATAATTAAACCGGATTAATTTAAATGAATTTTTAACACAGTG
Organism: Microplitis deprimator; assembly: GCA_964016945.1. Lineage (NCBI taxonomy): Eukaryota > Metazoa > Arthropoda > Insecta > Hymenoptera > Braconidae > Microplitis > Microplitis deprimator. The sequence goes on along the minus strand of OZ024710.1, from coordinate 4,123,847 downwards.
TACTTTTGTTATGTAATGAAATATAAATTTTAAAGATGGAATTTAAACTCACGAGTTCGATATCTGAATAGTGGAAAGAAATTTATGCTAATGACTTTTCTGGTATATTAATAATTTATATGTAATTTATTTTTTAATTATTATTTTTTACGGGGCATTAAAATTTAATTTGAATTTGAACGAATTAGTCTTGTTTAATGTGACAAAATTAAACATTGAAAGTTTTTTTTATGAGGACATTAATAAGGAGATTAATGTAAAGTTTGATTCGCGGTTGGTGAAAGAAAAATATGAAAACTGGAGGAGGCTGGAGAAAGAAGTTTAAGATGATGGAGAAAAAGAAGAGTAAAAAGTTTACTTTTTTATTTTTTTTTTTTTTTTTTAAATGACTTACAAAGGCGGTTCGTGCCATTTTCAAGTTGGTCGGCAGGTTGAACTACGTCTCGACCTCTTTCCACGCTCTCGTCGTTGTTTCACCAGTCACATGAATACTAGCGATTTATTTTTTGTGTGCAAATATACAACTGTATTTTTTATTATTTATACATATTGTACATTGAAGCTCAATAATTTACTAGCTAATAATAATATTTTTAGCATGAAATTTAAATAAAATTATAAATTTTGTGTGAGAAAATATGTAATATAAGTTTATAATATTTTTGCACGGTATTGAGGTAAATCTTTAGTTTACACGATGATCCAATTAGTTAATCTACATATTTATAACTCGGTGCTTCTGAGAAACCTAACTAAATCATTTTTAACAAATTACGAAAATTTTCATTCCACTAAACTCAGCTTTTCGTACTCAACTCTCATTACTCAATTTTATTCTACTTCACGACTATTATTATTATTATTAAGAATGGTTGAAATAAAATAATATTTAAAATTACTGATACTTTTTAAAATTCTATTTAAATCCTCCAGAACCATTCATACATTTAATATAACATAAATTAAAAATTTTTATTTAATAGTATTATTTTATTCTCTGTACCATTCAAATTATAACTAAGCAAAGAGATTTATTGATGTGATTATAACTTTTTGAATTCAGTCATTTATATTTTATTCTGTTTTATTTTCAAAGAAAATTTTTAAAAAAGATTTTTTTTTTTACGTGATTAATAATTTTTTTTAAATACGAACCGTCGACTCTCTGCTTGAATTTAAAAAAAATGTCAATTCAAAAGTGTCCGTTATCAAAAGCAATTGAAAAAAAAATTTTCAAACCCATGGAGATTTTTTGGCTACGACAGTTTCAAAAAAATTTTTTTCACTATTGAATCCTTAAAATTTTTGACCACTTATCTAAAAATATTTTTTTTTTGCTTATTAATAAAATTAATGAGTAATTGAATAAGTAAATAAATGAGATTAAAAAAAAATTCAAATGTCACTTGACATGTCTGCCCTAAAGTCATTTTTATAAGCCACCAAAGCTTTTATTCCCGAGAAAAAAATTTAAAAATACAATTTTAAGATATGCTTAACATGTGTCTTGACAAGTTCAAGACCTAGATTTGTACAAGATGCCTCTACATAAAGACCTCTTAAATTTAAACCAGGACACACTGTAGCCTTTGTCGCCAAAAAAGAATTTCAGAACACACGATATTCAAAACCTTTATCTCGCTTATTTAATCAACGCACGGAAAAATGATGAAAACCATGGAATTTTAACTTTCGCATTTCAGGTCACTACCAGCCGCCAAAGCAACCGAGTAAAAATAAATCATTAATAGCCTGTTAAAAAAATTAGTGTAAGCACAACAACACATCGTAAATCACCATCATCAAAAAGATAAAATATATATACAAATAAAAATATTCAAAGTTCCAGGTATATGAGCGCAGGTAAACAAAGACATATTTATTATTTATCCATATAAAATATGGGTTATTAAATTTACTTAACGAGCGTGTACAGTCAACGATCAAGGGTCACGCTCAAACAAATTTGATTTCTATCCTTATACTCATACTTATACCCCCTACAGTACATTAACTTTCTCTCCACGTGTACCGAGTACGACCTCCCGCTAAAGTTCACGGTGCATTTATTACTATTTTATTAGGGAGGTAAACGAGAAAGCCAAGACACGAAATTTAATATTCCATTACTATTACCCCCATACATATATATCAGTATATAGCAGTACTACACACGAACAATGATTTGGCTATCATATGATTGAATAATCAATTGATAAATGTCTGCTGCCTGTTGCATAGCCAATAAATAATAAAAAAAAAATCGCTTCCCACAATTATTAATATATGTATATATATCTAGAAAAATAAAAAATAACAAGTGTACATTAAATAAATAGCATGATATTAATATTACATGGAAAAGTAGCGGTTGTTGTTTTTTCAACCCCAAGAGAAAATAATAATAATCGTCACGTCATTCTTTATCAAGTTAAATAGAAGTAGTGCGGTTAGAATGCTTAGGAAAAAATTCTTAGCCATGGGGGAGGAATAAACGATTCATCCAGTGTGTATAGAGCTTATCAAGATGATAATCTACTGTATATATTTTTGTGTACATATATACATATATGTAAGTAAGTTTATATTATTTAAATACGGAAGGAGTGCGTTTTACATTGAGTACTGAGTACAGAATGAGCAGAGTATATATGTTTAGTCAGGAGTTGACCTGAATTCAGGTGGGGCAAATCAATACTTTGCCTGCTCACCTCGCAGTTACCGTGGCAACGGGACTCCTTCCTTTGTTAAATACAACATGAAATTTATATTATGTGCGTGAGATCGTGACTCGTCAAATAAACATTAAACTTGACAGCTCAAGAGAACTTTTGACGAAGGGTCGCTGAGATCTCTGAAAGCTTATTTGCTTGCTCTTTGATTGTATGGTTTTGTATTTGGCTCAAGTAAGATTTTATAAGGTCTAGTGCACGAGTGAACGCGCGAAAATTACCGCTGAGTGCTGCTACAGAGGTAAGGTTCAATCTCACGTGTCTGAAAATAAATAAAAGGAAACGTAAGAAACAGAAAAACCTGGGGTTTGACCAGCGATTTTTTATGGGTGAAAAAATACCGCAAGTAAATAAGAAAATATATTAAGTCTTTGAGAAAATGTGTAGATCGATTATTCTTTCAAGATTTTATATGGAAACTGATCACAGTGACCTTAATTTTTTATCAAGGAGAGATTGTGCCGGGAAATTACTAATAGTACTGATGACCAGATAAAAGTAGGCCGTATATTTTAGGAAAGTGACAGAATAATGGAATTTACTTAATGAAGTTAAAGTTTTTGTAACCGACTGTCAAAATAGCTTGTATTTATTTTCTAAACAAATATTAGAGCTATATATAGAGCTAATATTGTACTTTTGTGATCGTTATTTGAGTTGAATTATTCAATGAAGAAATATTTTTACTAGATTACTTGTCAGACCATTTTGACTAGTTGTTTCTACTCACCATCAATCATGTATTTATTTTTTTTTTTTTTTATTACTAAAACGTATTGTTGGGTAATTTTTCAGCAAACTCCATATGTGCATGTAGATTTTCGAACCAACTAGCTGTAAAGTGATATTATAAATTTATTTTGTACTCCACTACCATCAAAACTTTTAATTTTAGTATCATGAATTAATAAACAGAAATATGTACGTCAATTTAATAATAAATTTAATATTTATTGATTGCAAAATTTTGTTTAAATATTAAAAAAAGTGCAAAATAAATTTTTAATTTATCATTTCAAAAATTTACCCGGGAACTTCTAAAAATTTTTTTTTCCACTTTTTTTAATTAATTTACTTAATAAATTTTACTAAAAAAATATTTCCTCGTTTTTTCAAAATATCCCATTTTGTCCGAAATACAAAAAAATAATTTTTTACGGTTATTTAAAATGTGCTCTATTTTCAAATTTTAATAATTTTTATTTTTTATAAATTTTTGAAAAATCATCTCAGGTTATTATTTTTAAATAAAGAAATACATGGACTTGGAACCCGATGCATTATTTTCTTAACATCCCCAACTGTTGCCCTCTGGCTTATTATTATAAATGTATATATGTTTATATATTTAACGTATAAATTATATTTCATACGCGGAGTTGGATACAGTAAATATGTCAAGCAACGGCATTCAAGTGGGAATTAGTTAATTAAAATTGAATTTGAATAACCTGTCCGCTGAATATTCCGCGGTCTGCTATTTCAATATAAATTTTATATAGTCTCAACCTCTCCCATCTGTACTCCGTAGCTTTCAATCAATTGCCAATAGTACTTTTACTGTTTCACATCCAACCTATTATATTTCATATTTCATATTCATTTTTTCTTTATATTCATCCAATCCATCCGTTTTTTATTCTATGTAACATAGAAATGTTTTTATTTATCAATAAATTTGGTTTCAAGAATATCGACGTCGAGCTTCAATATCAACAATACATCTTCCCACATTTACTTAATACTCTTCTTATATTTCAAATGGACCAAGATTTTAAAAATATATGTACCCACATATTTAATATTTACTTAGAAAAATATATTATCAATTTAAATCCCAAGTTTCTCTTTAACAGTCGCAAGTAGACTCGAGAGCAAGATCAACGTTCTACTTTTCTTCAACAGAAGCCTCTGTAATTCACCAGAGTAATAGTATATAAAAAAAAAGCTCACGTTTACTTGCTTGTGGGCCGTACTTTGTGGAATTATTACAAGTGGATTAAAGTACTTGGAAATTTATATATAATAAAAAAAAAACAAACAAATATTAATAATTATAATGGACAAAATTAAAGCATGACAACAAAAGTGAAAATAAAAACAATTAGAAAAATGACAATTACTGTTATTTAAAAAAGTACTTACCAGTTTGGACGAGCTTGAGAGCATTGCCATTATGTTGTTTGAGAGGTTCATTGAGAGTGGCATGTGTCAGATCCTTGAAGGGATTATTACCCTCTTCGCCGTTTCGATTTTGCATAATCGGGCTGTTTAATTTTTTTTTACTACTCACTGAACTCTTTAACTTCTTACTTATACTAAAGTTTCTTATATTTTTACTATTCTTATTACACTGTTCAGAAGTAACGCTCAATGTACTATTGCTACTACTATTTTTTTTATTTTTCTGTTTATCACTAAAACTTTTAAAAGTTCTTAATTGTCTCTGTTTAGGTTTTCCTTCTCCGTCAAGGCAGTCATTGTCATGTGATTTTTCAATTACAGGTGTAACTGGTGATGAAGATGGAGATGGAGATGGCGATTGTACTGAAGTAGTATACGAACAAGTCAATGAAAAACGACGAATCGGATTATCGTAGATTCTGAGGAGCTCGTCGGCCGGATAGATGACGTACATGCCCGGTCAAAATCGTATAAATTATCTTCCTTGACGACCCAGTGGACGTTGTTCCTGGATGCGCACACATCGCGCTTATGCAATTCATCGTTTAACGAATTCTCAATGTGTTTTTTAAAACTCTTGCTGTTAATATGTAACTTTTTTCTTCTTTTAATTAACACTGACGGTGATAATAATGATGACAGCGACTCAAACATGATTTCCAAAAGGATTGTTAACTTATTTTACGTTCAAACATTTGGAAAATTTAAGTTTTTTTTTTTTGAAACGCAGATTTACGACCATAAGTTATTACACTTGTGATATTTGTACTGTGGGTTCATTGATTACATCTGTAACATTTTTAAAAATTTATAACAATCAATTAACATTTATATTTGGAATGGAATACCAGTAAAAAAGTAATTAAACCCATTGGGAATGAGTTTTTAAATTTTTTTCGAGGTGAGGAATAATTTATTTGATTCCATTTTAAAGTTTCAGTCTAATTAAATTAAAAACAAACTACACATTCTGTAGTAACTTTATTAATTTTTAAGTAACTAACTTGTATATAAATTATTAAACCAAATTATAAAGTTTTCAGATGTTAAATACATTTTAAATTAAAATTAAATTGATATAAGTTTGGTTGACTATTCGAAATCACTCGACCGGATATTTTTTAGTTTATAAAATTTTATTTTTAATGATGCACAGATTACGATAACTTTTAAAAATAAGTAATTAGCGATTATTCATATTTAAATTTTTAAATTAAAATTTCAGAGCTGAGTTATTTAAGAGGTATGGAGCATGAATAATTGAACGGAAGATAAAAAAAAATATGATAATCCTTCGATTGATTTTATGAGATTGCTAATTTTTTTTATTAAAAGAGAGAAATTTTTTATTACTTAAATTTTAAATGGACTGTGTAATTTTGAAGATTAACGAGGTGTTGGTTTTACTTGTGAGCAGCGTATTGGACCCGACGTTTCCAATAATTCCAATATCCCCAAAGGAAATCACATTAGTGACTTGGGAGAGTTGAATAAGAAGATAAAGTACTAAGAAAAAAATCTTATCACCTGGTTTTATAAAATACCTTTCGTCTTTACATTCCTCAGTTTATTATAAATTTTATTCAGACATTGTTTTCCACTATTTTATTTTTTATAAAGACAATTCATAGATACTGAGAATAAGAGAACTTAATGTAAGCAAATGTGTGGGTGCTAATTAATTGAATAAATTTTTCAAATTTTATTACACTGCAAAAAATTGGAAGTGAATTCGGAATAATTACGGATTTTATTTTAATTTGAATTTACTCCTACTCGAAGTTCCGGAGTTTTAGAAGAAATCTCTCCGCATTCGGAGTAAATAATTTACGGCAAATTTTTTACAGTGAAAATTTCTTTTACTTTTTGTAAAAAAAAAAATTATCTTGATTTAAATAAAAAAAAAGTCTATTATACAATATAAATATTATTGAAGTACTTTATAAAAACTACGTGATATTTTTTTATATATTAAAAATATCACAATTAGGTTCTATTGTGATCAGTGAACGTGCTTATTTTACTCGAACTGCTTAATTTTTTAGTTCATTAATTTTTATTGAATTTACGATGGACAAAAAATACTCAATATTTTTTTTTTATTAGACACCTAAAATACTTGCTACCAAACTCTCTGTAAAAAATTATTTTTTTAACCCAAATTAAAAAAATTTACAGACATTAATTAATAATCTAGTTTTATTAATTTATATATTTTATTTTTTTATTTAAAAATAATATAAAAAAATTATTACCGTAGTTTTGATGTAAAAAAATTTGCAATTAAAAACTCGTTAAAATAAATAAAAGTAATTTAACTTCAGAAAATTATTATTTATTTTTTTTTTTTTCACAAAAGTTTTCTATTATAAAATTTTTATAGTAAAATATTTAGGTCCCACTAACAGAATATAGTAAATTAGTATCGTCGGACTTCTTTATTTATTCTCAGCAAATTTAAATAAAATAAGAATTTTTTTTTTATTTTGATAGCAAGTAATTCAAGTATTAAAATTGTGATGGAAACTTAAATATGAAGAAGCCTAATAACTTTCTAGTGATTGTTTACATATAAAAAAAAAATAAAGTAAACTTTAAAACCATCGTACTGCCGCAGTATACAGTTTAAGCCCCATATGAAAGTAAACTTTATTTTTATTTTCTCTTGTCACGTTAAATTTTTTCCCTGACATAAAACTTTACAACCATATACCAAAAGTTTAGTATAATATTTTGTAAATAATTAAATTAACTATTCCATTACCCGGGACATAATTAACGTCTACGAAGAATAGTCAATTATAATAAAATAACAAGACCAAGTTGGTGTTTTTGTTGATGAATTTATTATTAACTCACTAGCGATCTCTTGTCTGTAAATTATACTTGACTTTGTTTTTCATACTGTTATTGTTGATTAATAATAGCTGAGTTTGCGATAGACTATGAAGAATATATAGTAAAGAGGAAGAGTTTTTAAAGTGTCTGCGCTGATTGCCAGCCGTCAACCTCTAGTGCACGCGGATATTTTAAGAGCCAACAACTTCAAATGCGTAAAGCCTCAAATTCTACATACGATCAACAAAAAATAATTACAAACATCCTCGACCTACTTGCAATGACCACCGACATTCAATTCCATTCAAATTTATCCGCCAAAAAAATTTTAAAAATTAAAAAAAAGAAATCCGATTTTGAATTAAATTGAATTCCTACAGAAAATGCCATGACTTTGATGCAATGTAACGCTCGGGAGTAAAAATTAATTAAAAATAGTTAAGACATCGGAATTTGATCTTGATAATTTTAAGTAGATTTAAATTACAGCTGTACATTGAAACTGAACCGTCTGGCAAAGAACATCGTCGGAAGCTCGCACCGATCCGAGAATAACTAAAGTCCATTGTTTAATGATCGGAATGTTTTTTTTAAAGCTACAACCAATTTACAAGTTTTTTTATATTTTACATACGAACCATCTGACGATTGAGCGGCAATTAAAAAAAAAAATATATGAAATCGTTGGAATGTAAAAACTTCTATTGTTAATTTATAATAAAATAACTCAACATAGAGACCGAAAAAATATTTTAAAAACAAACTGACCTAGTGGCAAATGCTTGTCGCAAATAAAAAAAGACATCTCGTTAAATTTTAAACTTCCGACGGTGAACCGAGAATAATTTTCGGACCGAATTGGCGATATCAATTATTTAAATGATTCGGCGATAAAATAACCGGAGGTAAAAAATGGTAAAATAAAAATAAAAAAAAAAGTTAATAAATAAATAAATGATAAAGTGTCGATTGATGAATTTAAGAAGAATTAAAAATAAATAGTGTTTAATAAAAATTAAAAAAATATATTAATTGCAGCTATGAATGTTAAATAATAATTAAAAATATGACAATTACGATTGTAATGGGCACTAGAAAGTAGCTCGAGTACTGGACACTCGACATGGAGCGGAGGATGCAGAGGTAAAGATTAAAAAATAGTAAGTAGAAGCAGTAGAAGAAGAAGAATTTGAGAAAGAGGAACTCAAATAGTTGGCAACATTTAATATTCAGAGTGGATTTAATTATACTTCCGCTATATATAGGCGTGCCGGCCTAATAGCAACAAGATGCGGGAAGTACAAGAGCCTTCTTGTACATGCATTTACGTTATACTAAACCATTATATACTAATAAATTAACAAATATTTTATCCTCAAGATATTATTACCATTGCTCTAATAAATCTCATTTTATTTGCCCAAAATTAAATTTTTTTTTTTTTCTTAAAGCGCAAAATTACCCATAGTAATATTAATTGCATGTCTCTTATTAATTAATTAATTTATTTATTTATTAATAAAAAAAATATTAACGTTACCATTAAAAATTCCAGGTGACGGAGGTAAAGACGTAAGTGACGGTCTTATCACTGATGTAAAAATAAAAAACAAGTAAAAAATAAAAATGATTGTTGGCAAGATTGTTTAAGTTTCAAAGCGTCTCGAATTGGCCCGAAGGAATAAGAGGAAGAAATAGTCTAACAAGTACAAGTACAAGAAGTGTTTTGGCAAAAATATGTGTAATAAATTTGTATCTTGAATATATTTAAAATTTTCACATTATCATTATATTTATTATTATTATTATTATTATTATTATTATTATTATACAATGTAATGTGTATACAAATATAAACGTCGGGTGTTGACTAGCTAGTTAAGTTGGGCAGATATAGAATCGCGCAGAGATAACGTCCTCACTGTACTGAGGTCCGCGCGGTACTGACTCTTTCTACTGACGTCTGACCGGGCACGCGATCTGTCCTCTTCCTCTTCTGCCAACGCCACCAACGCCACTGACGTTCTGTGTTTTACTTCCGCTACCCCGTGGACCTATGTCGTCCTATGTAGTTGTAGTTTGTAGTTTTTAGTTGCATATATATATCGGTAGTGTAATACCACTTGAAAAAGCACACTTTCAGCTCCTGACTTGGCACTAATAATCTAAGGACTTTTGCTACAATGGTGTGAAGAGTATTCTTGTCATCACTATTTTTTTGTTCCCTGCTCTTGACAGTGTAGTTTTAATTGCCAGATCTTACGTTGGCTTTCACTATTTTAGTGCGCTGTGATATTTTTTTAGTTGCCAATTTAGACTAAATATTTTGCTCATTATTTATTTCTGCAACAAAAAAATTTAATTACAAAAATAGCTGATTGAGGTGAATTGGACCAATTGGAAAATTAATTTTTTTTTTATTAAATTAAAATTATGTACTGTAAAAAATTGGGAGTGAATTCTGAGTGACTACGGATTTTATTTAAATCTGAATTCACTCGGAGTTCCGAAATTTGAGAAAAAATCTCTCCGCATAAAAAGTAAATGAGGAGTTTGTATTTTCAGAGGAGTAATTTCGGAGGGTTTTGATTTTATTTCAATCTGCGTTCACTCCAATCCAAAGTTTTAATAATAAAATAAACTCCGAAAATTTTTTACAGTTTAATTAAAGCAGACTACAATTCAAATTACCGGTTATAAATAAAGTAAAAATGAGGGTCAAAATAATTTTGTAAAAAAAATTTATGTAAATTTTGAATTTGTAAATTTAAAAAAAAATTAAAACCGGTGATTTTACTGCGCTATTTATAAATTTATAATTACACGCACCTACGAATTATAATGAAAATTATAAAAGCTATCTTTTTTATTCACGAAAAGTAATTCATTTAATTTAAATCCTCGCATTTATTTTTAGCAGTACATTTAGCCCAATTACGCGCAATTACTTTTATAAAATTAAACTTTATCATTAATAACTCATAAAGAATAAAATAGAACCGAGATTTCATAAAGCAGCTCAAAAATTTTTGTTCTAATTAATTAATATTAAAAAAAAAAAAATGGAATATTGAAATTTAATTAAAATTCCAATCTAAAAATAATCAATCACCTCGATATTCACCATAAGTCTAATTTTATATTTATTAACTTTGTTGTTTTTCGCAATTTATAACAAATACTGACACTTTAGTATTATTTGTCACTTACAATATCATGAAAATGATAAAATTTATGTCAATGTCACGTAACAACAGCTACAACTATGAAAATTTCACAACTATTTTATTCAACAAACTAAATGACTGGCCACCCAAAGTAATATTAAATTTAACTATTGCAATTCTAACATAATAACATCATAAGAAAATAAATATTTCATACTATTATTTATATGACGACAAATTGTCACACGCGTATTTTAATTTTAGCATTTAGTTGTTTTTAAGTAACTAATTTTGCGCACGCGTTACTTTTCTCTTCTTATTCTTACTTACGTATATTATTACGTTGTTTCTTCAACTATATATATATATATACATTCACACATTAATTCATCCGTACTTACATACGTACCAACAAAAAATAAATATAAATGTATATTCATACAAGACAGAGTTATCGCCTGCTCACCCTCATGGCTGTATGTCAAATGCGTTTACATACAACAAAAAAGATAATATCAGCTCATCTTTATACTTGTTTTATTTTCTTCACATACGTATACATACCTATACATTTATATATACATATATGTGACTACTGGGTACGAAAAGTCAGCAGCGCTACTTGGCCACGTGCCTGTAGTCAACAATGAAAAAGCGACGGAACAAAAAAGTAAATTAAATAAACTTCTTTTTCCCCCTGAAAATAAAAAAAAAATATATGAAAAAGAAGAAACCAACAAGAGCGAAAGTTTAAATGTTTTTTCAGTTGGATTGGATAAATGTCTTATTTAATAACAGACAAGTGAAGAAATGACATTCGAAATGATCTTAAAGAGTTTCTTCAAAAGACTCACCATTGCTATTATCATTATAGTAATATAGACTTTTGTAACAAGTTTGTAGAAGGTAACAAAAGTTTTTAAATTTATTCTAAAAACAAATTGGATAACACCAACAGTATTTCCGAGCATTGCGACAATGCAAAGACACGGCAAAAGTCTTATAAACTTTCATTCAACTTTAAATTCTGGGTAAATATTATACTATTTTCATCACTATTTTATTATGTGAAATAAAAATAACGTTATTAACTTGGGTGGATATTGATTAGTTTTTATTTTCATTATAATAATAATTTTTGATATTTTATGTTTTATCTTCGGTACGAATACATGGGAGCAGAACGATTTGTTTGAATATCTTGGCAACGAATTGAATGAACAATCGTTGTAAGTTAAACGGGAAACGACCCAAAATGTTTTTAAGAACATGTACGGCGCCAAACAGTTGAGTACATTCGTTTCGGTATGTAATTTTTCTGGAGTTAGATTTTTTTTATTTTTTTTCTTCGGGTTTCCAATCGATGCCAGAGGACTCATACCATGTGCTGGGTACAGGGAAACGCCTTCGCTGAATAAGTGTAACAGTACTAGCGGCATTGGCACAAGACAACTGTTAAATTTTCATGAGCTCCAGGCTTCAATACTCTTTGATTTCACATGTTCTATTTCGTTTTACGTGTATGCATTTACACAAGTATCTCATCAAATCGATTGACACTTGAGTGAACTGACAGACTATTGAAATTTCATATTGAAATAGGCTCCGACCTCACATGTAAAAAAAACTACAAAGGAAAAAAATAAAAGAGTTGAAAATAAAAATATTTCTAGGCAAAAAAATTTTTGATAGTCAGCCGGAAAATAAAAAATTTTTTGTTTTCTATTACAAATATTCATAACTTCTCCAGTAGCAAACTTTTATAGCCCTCGAGGTACAGATAAAACCAATAAAATTTGTCGCTTACTTTGGCAGTTTTCAGTTACCCTGGGACGACAATGTCAGTGTCAATATGTCATTGTGACGATTTCAGAAAACATCTGCTGGAACTGAAATAAATCTTATTCTTTTTTATCCCTTTTATTTTGTTTATTTATTGTTCCGTACACATTCTTATTGTTATCATTATTGTTATATACAGAATTATAGCTGACACATCCAATCGATTACTCTTCTCCGAAGACGAAACTATCGAGGTGAGTTTTCGAGATCCGTGTCCTTGATTTTAAATTTATTATTTAAAAAAGAAAGAAGTATTAGTTTTTTTTGTAATGAAAACTGAATGCGTATTGATTTATTTTCTTTTATTCTTTTCCAAAAAAATTTGATTTCATGCAATTTTCAAGTGTGGGGAGAGAACTATTCCTATTTTATCGCGAAGAAAATCATTTTAATACGATTAAAGGATTATTTATATGAAAATATAGAATTTATTTCAAAAGTTTCTTTGAAAATTTTCCGTTATTATGACATCGCTCTCATATTCCATGGAAAAAGTTCCGAAAATCATGACATTTTTTTTTGTTTAAAAATTTACACGTAAATTTTCCTACTTGATAAGTTTTTTGATAAAATTTTTTATGCAATTTTTTTTTTGCTGTCACATTTTGCCCGAAGATGAAAAAAATAACTTTTATTTTATTACGATTGGAAATTCCATTTATTTCCTTCAAATATATGTGAAAAATCAAAAATAACAAATGTCGGATCAAAGAAGTTCATTTTATTCTTAGCGTTTCTATTGTGCCCAGCCCTTTTCCTTTCTCTAAAAATATTGAAAGAATTCCTTTACTCATATGAATTTTTTACTTTTTTATTAAAATGAAACCCACACACTGTAAAAAATAAGCAGAGTGAATGCAGAGCGGATGACTGTTTATTTATTTTATCCCCTTCAGAGTGAGATTCACTCCAAAGGAAAATTTAATTTACTATCAAAAATCTGGTTCGGAGTAAAATTCACTCCTAAAAGGTGTTTATTTTAGTTTTAAAAATCCAGATCCCTCCAAAATCACTCAGCTCAAAACAACTCCCTATTTACTCCGTATGCAAAGTGATTTTTTTTAAACTCCGAAACTCCGACCGACGGAAAGAATTCGGATTCAAATAAAATCCGTACTCACTCCCAATTTTTTACAGTCTACATTATTGGAACCACTCCAATACTACAAAAGAATGATACCTACGATATAAAAATAGCTCTTATTCTGATTTCGAATTTTGTTCCTGCCATAGACTTGTTAAAAATCTTGTTTCTATACCTTATAGACATCATACACATAAATATAGTACCTATATATTTCGCTTTGCGTATACTTGAATCGGTTGGATAAATAAATTACCGAGTGATTTATTTTTCGAACCAGTGACTCCAATATCAAAACATGTAATCAAAGTACTCCATTAACGTTCATAACTTTAAAATATTGGAGGCCTATATTATAATTACCTAAAAAGAGTATTCAATTTAAAATAAACTGCATTAAATCCTTTGACAGAACCGAATATGCGCACAGAATATTAAATGAATTTTCCATAGCAAAAAAGAAAAATTAGTGGCCCTCAGGTTCAATTACCTACAGCAGGTACAAAGAAGAAATAAGAGCCATAAAAAATTTTCCATATTTTCCAGTCAACATAAATGATAAGAGTTTCATAGTACTTATAACATAATTTATCTTCCTATTTCCTTCTACATTTAATACTTTCACAAGTACCCAACTTTTATGCTAATAGGATATAAAGTAAGCAGGGATTACAATTAAATAATAACGAGAACGCTTTTTTTTGTAAATTATAACTTTACTCCATTTCAAATCGAGCCACATATATACGTATATATATGTATATGCATCTGCTACATTTCTTTACACATTCTACGTTTATAGTAACAACAGACCGCCAATAATCTTTTTTTAATTATTGTTATTTATTATTAATTTATTTATTCATTTTTGTCAATCAACTTCATAATTTTTTTTTTTTTCAGTCTGTGCATGCACGCACGCATCAGAAAAATAATACAGTCGCACAACTGACATCATCTACATTTAAAATAATCATTTTCTTTTCTCTTTTTTTTTTTTTATTCATTTATTTTATTTATACGTAAGTTGATTTCAACGGTTCTCATTATTTTTAAATTGATATCTTTTCATAAATCTTATTTTCCACCCCCCAGCTACCAAAATCGCTCTTAACATATTTATGCATGTACCTATTTTACCATAATTAACATTAGGCATTATTACATACGATACAATACATACATACAATTGTCCGCCACCAAAAAATTAATATTAATATTTTTTATTATCATCATTATTAACAATAGTAATTAATAATAATAATAATGCATTCTTTAAACATAGCACTCAATTAATAATATTCACTTCTCTTCTCTTCTCTTGTCTACACTTCTCTTCTCTCGGCTATTCGTGTTCACTTTATCTAGTTTTTTTTTACTTTTTTTTTTTTTCGGTGAAAAGTATCTTTGACGTATACAGCTCATAAACGCAGAGTATGCAATTTCTGTAATGACGACGTTGAATACGCCACTGAACTAAAATAAAAAAGGCTGAAAAATATATATTATAAAGTACTAAGAGAGTTTTTTTTTTTTTTTTAAGTATTTTCCGCATATTCATATCAATTATTTCGATATATTGCGCTACATTTTTTTCACATACACATATAGTATATCTTTATATTTAAACATTTCTTTTTTATTTTATTTTTTATAGTGATTTTCATTTTTTATTAAATAAATAGTTTATTTAATTTCAGTGACGCAGGCTAGTTTTTTTTTTTTTTTCTTACTCTTATAATTTTTGTGTTTTCCTATTCTACTTCTAGAATAGGTCCCAGTAACTTATTAACGAGTACAATACAATTCGTTTATAGAGTTCAATAATAATAATAATTTAAACTAATTAATTAATTAAATTAATAAAACATTAACTATAATAATAATAAATATATACAGCGGGCAAGGTGCCTGGTACAAATAACTTTACATCGGTCCAAGTAAAAAAAAAATTTCATTTCTGCTTAATATTTAATTGACATTTTTTTGTTTTTCTTTCATAGTAAAATTACAGATCAACAAAGAAAAAATTTTTTTTTTGTTAATCTAAAGTAAATAGTGAAAATGTCCAGTTAATATTTGTTAATAAATAAAATACTTGTACCAGCGCAATTGTTGTTTTTACGATAAAAAATGATCGAGCGAGCACGAGCGTAAAATAAATTATACAGACGCACGTATTGCCTTGTGCTTGTAATATATCACGCCGTGATATTGACAAACTAAATAGGTAACTTATAAAAAAAAGAAAAAAAAAATAAGGCGAGAAGAATATTCTACTCTGAAAATATAATCAATAATCTGGGTGTTGGGAGTCTTCGTGATGGTACACGACTATTTTAATATAATATATAATAATTATAATAATAATAATTAATAATAAATAGTAACAATGTAAGTGAACGTTAGCCGCGGAATCGCATTGAAGGATAAACTCAGTGCGAATTTAAAATGTCTCAGGTAATTTGAATTAATCATCTCATAAATTCTCTAACTAAATAACGAGTCACCACATTACGAGTGCCAAACAACCAGTGATTAAATAATTTACGGCTTGAACAAATAAAATAAAGTCTAACTAACATTTTAAACACAACCGCCGTGATCTTCATATTCAAATTTAAATTATTATTTTTATTTTGTTATTATTTTATTTATTCTGCATTTATTTTATCGGTTTATTATTATTATTTTTTTTATATATATATTTATATATATTTATATAGATTTTTAATTTATTTTAGTTAGGTCTTTAGCAGTTGCAGTTGGGATTCGAAGGATTTGCCGGTTGATCGGTTAATTTCTGTCCTTTCGCTTGTCCGCCACCGCCTGCCATCAATGCTGGATCATTGTCGAGAGACTCGCTCATTTTGTCGCATATTATGTCTACCAGTTGTTCAAACACCGCCTAGAACGTCATACAATTATAATATTTATTATTAATCATAACTTTTTATGCTTGTAATTACGTAACACATCAATAAATTACTAACTTATAAACAATAAATTACTAATTACAGCAATACGTTACCAAGATGAATGGATTTTTTAATTCAAACATAAGTGGAAACAAATGGAGTGCTCGAAAAATTATTGCTTTAATTTTCAATCAATAATTTTTGAAAAAAAAAATCGCATAATTTTTTATTAGCATGAAAAGTCAATTTTTTATTAACATCATGCATTTCCCGGAGGGAAATATGTATGCGACGAATAAATATATCTTACGTGTGCGCGAAAAAAATGTTGAATAAATTTTGTATACATCTTTACATGAATACGATAATATCTATGTTGACATATATAAACCATATTTATTAATATATTTTTGTAGAATAAATATATTTATGAAATTTTTTTTTTAATTTTTTGGAGGCATCCCATTTTGCTTGAAAATAAAATAAAATTTTTTTTAATGTAAGTGGAAATTCGTCTGATATATTTACTTTGAATATAAGTGGAAAATAAATAATTTATCGTACGTAGAATCAGGATAATACATTTTCCACACTTTTCAAATTAACAATAATTTTTATTTTTTAAAATTACCAAAATTCAATAAAAAATTATTTTTTATCAGGTAAAAGACCTAGTACCTGATCAGAGAACTAGTAGTTGATCACTTCATGAATTTGTATAGATATATTTAGTAAAATTTAGTAAATATTGATATACAATTACATGAGTAATCGGGTATTAGTTTCCTGATTGGGTACTGGGCCTCTTACCTGATAAAAAATAATTTTTTATTGAAATTTGGTAATTTGACAAAACAAAATTACTATGGCCATTGTAAAATTTAAAATTAATTTTCCCATGCATTTATTTAAATTTCCGCAGGTGGCCAACATGATCCGGCTTTACTTCAATGAATCGTGTTATTAAATTTTGCCTTTTACTTTATCTCCAGCTTAGAAGTGTGCGAATGCATTAAATGGAACAAAAATCTCTTTAGTCACA
This sequence comes from Microplitis deprimator, assembly GCA_964016945.1. Lineage (NCBI taxonomy): Eukaryota > Metazoa > Arthropoda > Insecta > Hymenoptera > Braconidae > Microplitis > Microplitis deprimator. Next base: position 4,106,040 of record OZ024710.1, on the reverse strand, counting down.
CAAATAGGTCACTGTGTAATTAAAATTCTGACGTCTGCGAACTTGGGTAAATTTAAAAAATCATAAACCCGGATAGTTTTACCATTCATCAATATCTTGAAAGTATTGCTGTGCACAATAAAAAAAATAAGTAATCATTATAATAATAGTAATAAAAATTACCTTAACATTAATATTTTCTTTTGCGGAAGTTTCGAAAAACTGTACCCCCAATTGTTCAGCCAACTGCTTACCTCTCTCAAAACTGACCACCCTTTCATCCTCCATGTCACACTTATTACCGACTAAAATAACCTGAGCATTATCCCACGAGTAAGTTTTAATCTGCGTGATCCAATCTTGCACTGAATTAAATGATTCTTCGTTAGTTATGTCGTACATGAGAATAAATCCCATCGCTCCTCTGTAATAGGCCGTCGTAATGGTTCTATATCTCTCCTGTCCAGCAGTGTCCTGTGGTGTTTAAATTAAATCGAGATGTTAATCAAACGACCTTCACATAGAACACACACATCCACACATCTATCGATTTCCGATTCAATACAAGCCATTAAAAGTATTTAAATAATTTTATTGGACTTTGAAGTAAATAAGCCGAGCAAAAAATAATATATTAACTATTAAACTTTTTATCAAATAAAACATAAAAATATGTCTACTGACCCAGATTTGTAACTTGACCCTTTTGTCATGTCTGAACACAGTTTTGACTTTAAAGTCAATCCCGACAGTCGAGACAAACGCAGACGTAAAAGAATCATCAGCGTATCTGAATAAAAATGACGTTTTTCCCACCGAAGAATTACCAATAATTAGCAATTTGAACATGTAATCAAAATTTTGATCCGCGGCATCTTTCTGCCACTTTGGATCCTGACCTGCCATCTGCAAATAATAATAATCAATTAATTATAAATTATTAACTCAATCCAAATAAATAAATTTTAATTCACATCTCTCATTTATTTATATTTAGTCAATTTTATTACTTAAATATTAAATTAATTTAAATTTATCTTTTAATTGATCGATATTTATATTTATTCATATTTTCCATTGTTAAATTTATTTTGTCTATTTATACAGACCACACAATTACAAAAAAAGAAGACTCAAATATTGACATTTCACAAAGAATAATTAAATTTAAACTAATTATTTAAAATTAAAATTAACTAATGACAGCTGTCATGAATAATTAATTCATAACCATCTTTTTATTTAATTAAAAATTTAATCTTATAAAATAAAACTAATAATATTTGTAAGTTAATAAGATTAATTTGAATAAAAAAGGTATTAAAGTAATTCATTGAAGTAAGAGGGGATTCCGGTACCGGATTATAATCCGGCGATGTAATTTCAACGATGGAAATCATTCGCGCCATTCGCGAACGCAGCTCAAAAACTGAGTTTCTCAAAGTTTCATTTTTTTTAACACTTTTACTTCTATTTCCGGCGAACCACATTTTTAATTAACGATTCAACAAAAACTACTCGGTAATTTTGTCTAAATAAATTCAATATTTTTTTTCACGACTAAATTATTAGAGACTATTTCGCCAGATCGAGCATCGTAAAAAAAAGTAAACGATTAAATGACCGGTTTTGAGGAAAAAAAAAAATTATCAGACATTTTATTCCACGTCGACGTGCCTATTGTATGTATTGTAGACTTGTAAATACTTATTCTTCGTTGTGTTTTTGTTGGCGTTTGTTATCAGACCTCGTACTCGGCAGTTTATCAAGTACAATTAGCTCGGTCACGTGACTAGACGACTGTGAATGTGTGTCCAGGTGTACTGGACCACATGTTGTACAATAAACTTGGTCAATTTATAATATTTTTACTTACAACTTTTAACCATATATTTATTTATTTATTTATACAATAAATTTATGATGGAGGAGACCAAGGGATTTAAGTGCCGTCGAAAACAACAAAAGACCTTTCGGAAACAGCGAGGGGTGAATTTAAATGACACGAGACAAGTGGAGGCAGAGAAAGTCCGAGGTCATATGGAGGGTTGACTCTGAAAAATACAAAATTTCTTTTCCTTTTTTTCTTTTTTGTCTTTCATTTGAAGCTTCATGCTCCGTTGGTTCCTTTACACCTTACGACTCGAAAAGGACAATAGTTTTCCTCTCTGCGTGACACACTGCCCGATTTATACCATGTTCATATCTAACTCGACCTCAGAGCCTATATTTCGCTCCGTTTTATATCGCTCCTATATCAACTTTTTTATTTTTATTTCAGAACTTAAATCAATGCATCGACTATGGAACATATTATATTTTATGCAATAACTTCTTTTCTAGTCACATAATTTTTTACTCAAATCATTATCAGTTTAAAAATATACTTTGGATCTTTAAACAATTTTTAATTAACTGATAATTAATCTAGTGAGCAGTTGGTCTTTAATAATTAAACCAATAGGATATCTCCAGAGAATCATATTATCGGAGTACATATTTAATTACTGAAATACGAAAAAAAAATTTTAATGTTCATCAACTATTGACCTAATTAAATGTGACTAGAACAGGAATCTATCAGTCGGTAAAAAAAAAAAAAAATAAAACAATTAAGAATAGAAAGTAAACTAAAAATAAACTCGAACGGAAGCGGTAAGTTATCGCGGCGTGTTTAACATTTGCGATAAAAACTAGTAGAAAATGGCAATAAAATCAAAGTTAAATGAACAATACACATGACAAGAGTAGTAATAAACAATAACAATAACAATAATATATATAATTAAAATAAATAATAATTCGGTCACAGTAACGACCTAGTAATGAAAAAAAGGGAGAAAACCTTGAGGACTGATGTTGTATTGTGCCAGTTGGGCGAGTGTAAAATCGATAAAGGAAAAGGCAGGGCCTCTCTTCCATCTCGGTACAATTTACTCACTAAAATCAATCCTCTGGTACTCAAATAAATAAAGTGGCGGTAGTAAAACCAAGTTAATTAATTAATTTCCCAAGTAAAAAGTTAAATTTTGCTTAAAAAAATCGGTAATTTTTTAACGACCACCATGAGGATGACGTAGATGTCGTGAGCGCACTCGTCGGCGGTTATAGGCGACGTATCTCAGGCTACAATATATCAGTATATACATATATATATATATATACTGATATATAGACAAGAGAAAGAGTAAGGGAGTGAGAGAGAAGTGAATCCAATAGAACTCGCACCTGTCACAGATACTCGTCGAAGGTGTTCTTGGTAACCACACACTTGTTTATTTGAAAATACAACACACGATTTACGCAATTTATTTAAAAAAATACTCGTTCAATATTAGCGCGATAAATAGTTAAAAAAAATAACGTTTTAATAGTAATCTAAATAATTTATATAAAGTTGGTTAAATGGAAAGCCAACTGGTCTCACTAAAGCGTCGTCGCACCACTGTAGCGAACGCTACAGCTAAAATATCGACCATTTCCAAGAGAAACCCCCGCCCGAGACCAATCCCGGTATCGCGGGTATGCGCCTGCGTTTGTAACCCCCCCGACCGCGCTCTTATCAACCAACAGCTCAAACCCGACGTCAATCATTTATAGATATAACGTCACATGCGTCAGACGACACTGGACGATGCAACTTGTTGAATTGCCGCCACCGACAAATTCATTTTTATTACACTTTATTTATTTATTTATTTATTTATTATTTTATTGCCGCTTTTTATCTCATCCCTTTTTTATGGTCCTTGAACACTGTAAATTATTTGCGATACAGTACAGGAACTGGATGTTGATATTTACACGCGAAACTATTTGTTCATTTATTTATTTATTTGTTTTTTTAATGAAGATTTTTATTGTATCAATACAATGCTCATTCGATATATATTTTAATGGAATTTAAATATTAATTAATTGGGAGTCGTTTTATTTTATTAGTAGATAAAGTAACCCATGGTCAGACCACGCGTAAATTTTTTTAAAAATCGATTTTATTTAAATATGGTCTTTTGCAGAAAATATCATGGTGCAAATTGCACTGCAGTTACCAAATTATATTTTTTGTTGTCATATTTTTTAAAAAATTTTTTAATCACATCCGGAAATGTCAGAATTATTTGATGTTTGTATTGAAAATCTTAACAATTAAGTCTTTTACTGTAGAGTAAATATTTTATTTTTAATTTTAATTATTTGTAATTGATGTGTATCGGTAACATGTAACAATTTTACAGTCCAATAAATTGTAGAAAAGCTTTTATGCATCAACTTCACTTCAATAGTTGGAATAGAATTTTAGTTGGTTTTTTTTTTAAATTTAATCTAAAAAGTAATAAAACATTTTTTTACTCTGAAGAATTTTTAAAATTAAACTTATTAAATTTTTAAAATCTCAATTATTATTTGCAAAGAAAATAAACATTTGAAATCCGTTTTGCTCGTTAGTCATAACCTTTGAGTCTGTTTTAATTCAAAGATGTTTACTAAAGAACCAGAATCAAAATGTTTATCTCGCAAAGGAAAAAGACAGAAAAGTAATAATTTGAATAAATGAAGTTAAGTAAAGGAAATAAATTTTAATGAGAACTTGTTTCCAGTTCAAGATCCAGGAGGAACAAAGCCGGATATAGTAGACCAGCTAAAACTAATTGAAGAATTTACCGCAAATCCAAAAGCTTTATTTCGCTACATGGTTTATGCAGTAGATCCCTCGTCAAAGTACTTCACTCCTTACGCATTAAAGTAATTTTTGTAAAAAAATCCCCGTCTATATGACGTAAGAATAAAATTTGACAGCCTTGTCCTTGTAGAATAGTTCCATACAAACAAATTGACTGTCCGTACATGACTATTAGTGCAAGTGGTGTCACTCAATACAGTTGTGAAGAAATGACTTTCACATCACTTCGTCAGTGGGCAAGAGAGTACAACTTTTATTTGGAACTCATGGAAGTGAGAGCCCTCATTCGTCCTCCCTAAAAGCTCTTAAAATCCTTAATAATAAAAGCTTTCAACTGTTATACTTTTTTTTCCTCATTACAGCTAAAGACGTTTCGTTTATTTCGTATATGGAAGAGTTTTTATATCTGGCACAAAATAATAAGACTCAAAAAATTTAATAATGCTAAAAATTTTATAACCAATAATTTATTTATTTGCAATAATATTCTTGCCAATGCTCTACTAGATATCAGAAAAATGTATAACAATTTTTTGGATTTCTCTTTTATGGACACAAGTGTCATTGAAAAAATAACACTCTACTATTTTGTTGAACTACAAGTAATTTTTTTTTTTTAACAACTACACTGTGAAAAATTAGCAGAGGAAATCCGAAGTGAATCCAGAGCGGATGACTGTTTATTTATTTAATCCTCTCGGAGTGAAATTCACTTCGGCGGGGGGTTTAATTTAATATTGAAAATCCCCGAAGTGGAATTCACTTCTAAAAAATCGGTCTGTCAGTTGACCCTGCGGGCCAGCCTCAAAACTTCCCGCAGTTTTCGAGCTCCTTGAGCTCGAAAAAATTATCGAAAATACTTTTGAGTGCCTTTGTTTTTGAAAAATAACGTTTTTTACCATTTTTTCTCCAACGATATCTCTCGAACGAATTCACCGATTTCAGCGGTTGAGGTGGCAATTGACGCGTTTTATTGAGTTCTAGAGCTGATCAAATTTTTAAATTGATTTATCGAGTCGTTTTTGAGAAATTTCAAAAAAACTAAAAAAAAAATTTTTTTTAATTCTTTAGTTCACGGTTTCTCTTGAACGAATGAACCGATTTTGATGACTGCGGTGGCATTCGACGCGGCTTATAAAGTTTTAGAGCTGATTAGATTTTGGAATCAATCCATTGAGCGAATTGAAAGTTATTCAAAAAAAACATTTTTGAAAAAATTTTATTTTTGAAATATCTCCGAACGTATTCTACCAATTAAGCTAAAATTTTCAGTGTTTATAGTAATTAACAAGCCGCGTCGAATGACACCTTGAAGATCAAAATCGGTTCATCCGTTCAAAAGTTACAGAATATTTACATACGTACGTACGTACGTACGTACATACAAACACTCGGACATCATCTTGAATTTAGTCAAAATAGCTTCCTAGAACCTCAAAACGTCGACATCTGTTCGAATTTCGATTTTCGCAAATCGGGGTGAAAACAATAACTTCCCGAAATTTTTGGAAATCTTCGATTTTCTTAGTGGGAAGTTAAAAATTTTTATTTTAATACTAAAACTCCGAATCGGAGTAAATGCAGATTGAAATAAAATCCAGATCACTCCGAAATCACTCAGCTAAAAGAACAAACTCCCTATTTACCCCATATGCAAAGTGATTTTTTTTTAAACTCCGGAACTCCGAGTGACGGAACGAATTCGGATTTAAATGAAATTCAAAATCACTTTCATTTTTTACAGTGTAATTAATTACTAACTAATTATATTAATGCGTAAATATTTATTTTAAGCTGAAACAACTAGAAAATAGCATGACTGAATTAAATAAATTTAGAAATCTTATAGTAGATATAACTTATGACGCTTGTAATCGATCGCTTAATGAAGTTGGGTATACAATTGACGATTCTAATATTACAATTGCTCAAACAGCTTATGGAAAACTAGGAACAGAAGCCTCGAAAATTTACATCAAGAATGAAAATAATTTAAAAATGAGTTTTATTGAACAAACTAATAAACGAGAACACTGTCGTCGCCTTTCACGGTTACTACTTAACTTATAATCAATAATAAATAATTAATAAATATTATTTATAATTTTTAAACTTCAGTTTTATTCACCTGATTGACTATACGGTAACAAGTTTACTGCGTAACGTGTTGGAAAATACTTATATCGATTTATTAAAAGTGCTGAGAATATACACAAACATACTTCCTCATAAAATACAATTTTCAAATATCCAAATTAATGTCAACGGGGAAAGTGTCAATCATTTTAAATCACCCTTCAAGGTATAAGAGTTTTATAATATTTTTTTTTTGTTTAAAAAAAAAAATTATTTAATATTAAATATTGATTAAATTTTGATGAATGTTATTAATAGAACCCGTATTGGGTTGTTGATATTGTGCTGACTGAAGAGGGCGAAATTAAAATGGACCCGTCAGATGATGTGTTTTGGTTTGTAATTGAAAGGATACAGTCAATGTGGAAAGACAGTCTTGCTGATATGAAACCTCTACTGACAGATCCACGATTTGAATCTTTCACAAAGTAAATTATTTTAGAACTTGAGATGGTGATTTGTGATACGCAATTAAATTAAATTAGTTCATTTTCTAGATAATTAACATATTAAATTGCCAGCTTGAATTTTTAAGACCTCATTTATTATTAAATTTTTTAATTATTATTATAATTTATTTATTTTTAAAATAGTTAAATGGCAAGAGTGAAAAAATTAATAATTATTTATTTCCAAAATTTGTTCATTAAAAAAAAAATAGTAATTTTTTATTGGAAAATAAGTAGAATTAATTTATTAAATTTCTAATTCAAATTTCAGACCAATAATTAATTTTAAAAGACAAAAAGATTATTTGGGAGGTGAGCCACCATCAATTTCTGACATAATATCCAATAACACGACAATCAAAACCCTTGTTCGCGAATTAGAAGATCTTTTGGAGTTAAACATAATAGCAGTGCGTCGTTACTGTGAAAGATTTTCTGACGTCGAAGCGTTTTATATCGAAGACAAAAGTTTCAATGAAAATATCATCCTTAACAACACCAATTGTGACGTTTTCCGTCAGTGGTGCGAGCGTTACAAAAATGAGGAACACGTAATTTTAAACATCACAGACTTACAGCCAGTAAGAATTTTTTTTTTACAACTGAAACGTTTCAAAGAGAAAGCTCTACTGGCTCCCGTTGGAAAAATGAAGCTCCTGGAAAAAATAATTCCCGAGTAAATCAGATAATCAATAACTGCTTTACCACAGAAATTAATTTACTAATTAATTAAATTGCTTGTTAAATAGAATAGGGAAGAGTAAAGTGAAAATTCTCGGAAGTGAAGCTTTTGAAGCCCTAAGTTTTTTAGATAACGAGCCTTCGACAACTGAAGACTTTGTTGAGTACATCAGTTTTGTCGATCACGCACAGCAAAAAGTTGATGACATGGAAACAGAAATGAATTATATAAGAGATTTGTATGACATTATTGAAGACTTTGATATTCCTGTTTCTATTGAAGACACAACACAATACACGGTTTGAATATTTTAAATAAAAAACTCTGAAAATAAATCGATAGAAATAAAAGACTGAAAATAATTGCTTTGAATTAGGGGCTGAGTATGCAATTAACGAGTTTGCGATTATCAATCGATAAACGTCTAGAGGAACGTGAAAAATTGGTCAGACAGTTTAATGAAAAAGTGGAGAAAGATATCCAAGAATTAATAAATGATATTTCAAATATAAATGACGAAGCAACGGTAAAAATAAATAAACGGACATTGATATAAGATTTTACTTATTAACATTTTATTTTGTTTGTTTTTATTGAGCAGAAATCCTGGTTGCTGAAAGCTAAAAGTGACGCAAATATTTGTCTGAAAACCTTGGAAAAATTGACAAAAAGATTGGAAGATTGTGCGGAAATGGCTAAAAAATATCAAATGTACCAACGGCAGTTCAAACTCGAGATAACGCGACTTGATATTTTGGATCAGGTGACAAATCAATTACGCTTACGAACGCTACTGTGGCAGAGTAAAGTCTCGTGGTCAGAAGCTCTGGAAAATTGGTACTGCTCAGATTTCAACGCTTTAGATGTCGACGAAATGAATAATATGATAATGCGTTACACGAAAAATGTTACTCAGTTAGAAAAAGGTCTCGAGGAAAATGATATTCTGCCGCGGATCAAAAATCAAGTCGAAATATTTTGCGACAAATTGCCGACCATCAGTTATCTGAAGAATCATAACTTAAAAAAACGTCATTGGTTGAAGATTGAGTCCCTGATGAATCGTAAACTGCAACAGGATGAAACGTTGACGTTGAAGTTAATCGAGGAGTTGGGTGTTTTTGATCACGAGAAGGAATTGATGGAAATTGCTGCTGCCGCGAGCGCCGAGGCGACACTGGAAAATATGTTGGAAAAAATTCAGGACACATGGAAGCACTTGGAGTTCATTGTTCTCGGACACAAAGAATCAAGCGACGTATTTGTATTGGGAAGTCTTGAGGAAGTTCAAGCTGCACTAGACGAAAGTAATATCGCTGTTCAAACTATTGCAGCTTCTCGTCACGTTGCTCCTATTAAAGCGCGACTTGATGAGTGGATTAAACAACTTGAACTTTTTTCAATGACTCTGGTACTGTTCTGTTTGATAAAACATAAAATTTTGTATTTGTTTTTCTTTTTTTTGCATTAAAAATAATGAACTGCAATGGATTTAACTTTGTATCAGGAATCTTGGCAATATTGTCAACAACAGTGGCTGTATCTTGAGGCAATATTCTCGGCTCCGGATATTCAACGGCAACTTCCGGTAGAAGCTAAACTATTTATTCAGGTCGACAAATCCTGGAAAGACATAATGAGAAGAGTTGCTAAAGTATTGTATATTTTATGATTTATAAGTACAAGAAGTATGAAAATGAATTATTAAATAAGATAAAAAAAAAATAAATTTGTAGATGCCTTTAGCGATGGTGTTTGCTACTCAACCGGGACTTTTCGAACAACTTGAAAATAACAACAGAAGTTTAGATGAAATTACTAAATGTCTCGAGGCGTATCTTGATACAAAGCGTATCGCTTTTCCTCGTTTTTTCTTTTTATCGAATGATGAACTTCTGGAAATTCTTGCTCAAGTAAATAAACGTTTATTATATACAAGCAAAAATGAAATAAATCTGTTGCGGACACAAATTTTTTTCTTTACACGATCAACAGATGTCAGAAGGATATGAAACAGGTGAAAACTTTAAACGGAATTTAAATTATTTCTCATAAAATTTATGTCTGCAACTTAATTTTACTTCAGTATAAAATCAATTTGTTTTAATAGTATGTAATTTATTACTTAAATATTTTTAGACACGAAATCCTCATGCGGTTCAAAGACATCTCCAAAAATGTTTCGATGCAATTTATCGCCTAGAATTCGCCTCTGCGGCGCCGGAAAAAAATTCCAGGGCTAAAAAAACTTCGCCTATCTTAACCACCGATATACTGGCCATGATTTCACCCGAGGGGGAGAAAGTGAGTCTCGGAAAGGGCCTAAAGGCACGGGGAAGCGTCGAAGATTGGCTCGGAAAAGTCGAGGAGTCGATGTTTACGTCACTACGTAGAAAAATGAAATTTGCCATTGCAGATTTAGAGAAACGTAAACGACGTGATTTTATTTATTCCCATCCGTCCCAGATAGTGTTAACTGTCTCCCAAATTAACTGGACCCGCAATGTTCACATTATTCTCGAAGTTGTCGAAGACATTAACAAATCTATCAAATCTTTTGAACAAAAATCTTACTCAGTACTTATTTTCACAGATAATTAATATTTAATCACCTCGAAAACAAAAGTAACCATAATTAATTTGATGTTTTTTTTCATCTCAGGATTTGAATGAATTAGCGAGTATGGTAAGAAGTGAACTGCCGACATTAATAAGAGATATTATAATCAACCTCATTACAATAGATGTCCATGCAAGAGATATTGTAACTTCATTAATAGAAAATAATGTAACCTCCAGGTTAAATATTTAATTTTAATTTCAATTATAGATTTTAACCGTTTCGCAAACTTTCTAACTTTCAATTTTCATACTACGAAAACCAATTTGATTGCTTCGTACTACGAAAGTAGAAAATTTTCCCCCACTCTTTAACTTCTCCCACCAGTTTACCCCTCAGTAGCAGGGAACTAATCACAAAGTGGCAATTGTTAGTAGTGGGAGTGAAGTAGGATCTTAAGAGTCAGAAGTTCAGTATCGAAACAACCGAACTCCGATAGATTGGAAGGTTTGCGGGACGTAAAAGTCTCAAGTTTAAAATTTATTAGCTCAATTAATATTTTTAATTAATTTGATTAAATGAAAGCAGTTCTAACTTTGAATGGACTAAAAATTTACGGTACTACTGGGATCAAGAATTGGATAATTGCGTTACGCGGATGAGCAGCGCTGAATATTTATACGGTTATGAGTACCTGGGTGCACAGAAAAGACTCGTCATCACTCCTTTGACAGACAAATGTTATTTATGTCTCATGGGTGCACTCCAACTAAATCTAGGCAACCTGAATTATTTACTTTCATTATTATTGAACAAAGAAATATAGTAACAAGCCTATTCATTTATTCAGTGCAAAGTGTATAATAAATTTTTAATTAGGTGGAGCTCCAGCTGGACCTGCAGGAACTGGTAAAACTGAAACGACTAAGGACTTAGCAAAAGCTTTAGCAATTCAGTGTGTCGTTTTCAATTGTTCCGAGGGCTTGGACTACAGGGTAAGCTGCTTTAAATATAATTATATGTACGCAATAATTTTTTTTATATTCAGATGATGGGAAGATTCTTTTCCGGTCTTGCAACTTCTGGGGCCTGGTGTTGCTTCGATGAATTCAATCGCATTGACATCGAAGTCTTGTCAGTGATTGCGCAACAATTAATTACAATAAGAAATGCAAAAGTTGCTCGCGCTAATGAGTAAATAAAATTTTATCAGATTAATTCCATGAGAAATTAATGAATAAATTTAATTTACTTGAATTGGATAACTAGATTTTTATTCGAAGGCCGAAATATTAAATTAGTTATGTCATGCGCCACTTTTATTACCATGAACCCTGGTTATGCAGGACGTACTGAACTGCCAGATAATCTTAAATCATTATTCCGCCCGATTGCAATGATGGTTCCTGATTACAGTAATGAATAAAATGAAAAAAGAGGAAAATCTTTCTGATTATTATAATGACTAAAATAAATAATATTACAGAACTTATTGCTGAAGTAATTTTGTATTCAGAAGGATTTGAGTCTTCTAAACAATTGTCCAAAAAAATGACCCTGATGTACACATTGTGCAGTGAACAATTGTCACAACAAGATCATTATGACTTTGGAATGAGGTAAATGTTTTTTTTTTTTTTTAATTACTTTTCGATACTTATTTTTTTATTTCATTGGTACTTTCAGAGCAGTTAAGTCTGTTCTAGTAATGGCCGGAAGTCTTAAACGAGAAAACCCAGATAAAAGTGAAGAACTAGTTTTAATAAAAGCTTTACGCGATAGTAATTTACCGAAATTTTTGGCTGATGACGCACAATTGTTTCTCGCAATACTCGCAGATCTTTTTCCAAGTACCGAGATACCACAGGACCACTACGGAATATTTCAGGATACTATTGTAGATGTAATTAAAAATATTTATACATTTTTATATCCACATCCAACTATCACACAAATGTTTTTCTTCGATAAAGGAATATTTATTCAAATAACAATATGTTGGTATCAAATTCATTTTATAAAAACCACACACCGTCTTTTTACAGAAAAAAAAAAATCTATCTATTGGTTGACCCTGCGGACCAGCCCTAAAACTTCCCGCTGTTTTCGAGCTCCTTGAAAAATCGATTTTCGAAAATCGCGGTGAAAACAATTTCCCGAATTTTTTGAAAATCATCGATTTTCTTAGCGGGAATTTAAAAACTAATCAACTTTTCCTGTACGAAATTTGACGTCTAGATACAACACGAGCGAAGCCTATTAATTTAACTCTATTCTTTAGCTTGTATCGAAACCTTTTAACAACTTCTTCTGAAACTTCAAAGTGACTTTGCTATAGTACTTTCCTTGCCATATTTTCATCAATTCAGTTCCCTATAAACTAAATTTGATGCAGACCTTCGGATAATAATTTATATGACCCAATATTTTAATTAGGTTACCTTAACTAATAGTATGATTTTACAGAGGTTATTGTGTTCCTTAGCTTACGAATTCAATTTGTTCTGTCAATAATTTTACATATACTATTATAACCGATAACATTTATTCCGATAATCAATGCATTTGCTACGCATTGAAAAGTTCCTCCCGATTATGTTAAAAATATCAACAAAATTTATTCCCTTACGATAACGAAATCATTATCTATGGTAACAAAACTCTTCTCTACAAAAATTTCAAAATTTAGATAATGAAAGCCGGTGACTTACAACCAGAAATATCTTCAGTCATCAAAACAATTCAATTACACGAGACGATACGTGTAAGACACGGGGTAATGTTAGTTGGACCAACCGGTGCTGGAAAAACAACAATTCTTAAAGTAAAATATATACACATATATGTTACATTAATAAGTCAAAAATAATAAATAATAAAAATAATTTTTATTCAAGACGCTAAGTGACACATATACAAGTCTTGCTGATAAACAAATATCAGGACCATTAAATAAACGCGTTAATATGTACACAATTAATCCCAAAGCAATAACTATGAGTGAATTATACGGCGAAGTGGATATTTACTCAAACGAATGGCATGACGGTCTCCTCGGTGCAATAATTCGCAAAGCATGTTCATCGGAAACGGACGATCATCAATGGATTGTCTGCGATGGCCCCGTAGACGCTTTATGGATCGAAAACATGAATACTGTTCTCGACGACAACAAAATGCTCTGTCTCGCTAATTCTGAGCGTATAAAATTTACACCTTTCGTACGTATGATTTTCGAAGTGATGGATTTGTGTCAAGCATCCCCGGCTACAGTCAGTCGCTGTGGAATGGTGTATGTTGATCCTTTGGAGCTCGGTTGGATGCCTTACGTCAAGACTTGGTTAATTAAATTAAAGAGTATGTTCAAGGAATCACTTGCTAGTGTGATAGTGGATGTTATTTATAAACTGTTCGATCAATATGTTAATGATGGGTTGACTTTTTTTAAAAAAAATTGCGACTGTGCTATTGCTCAAGTCAGTAGATTTCTTTATTGTTTGAGTTTTAATTACTATTACTGTTATTTTTTTTTTTTTTTTTTTTTGTTCAACTGTTTTTATTTAATTAATTCAGGTCGATATAAGTAAAGTGAATACGGTATGCACTCTATTGGAAAGTATTCTTCTCGAACCAGACAGCGTGAACAAAATTGTTGATAAATCACGACTAACGACATTTGTCACTCAGTCTTTCGTATTCTCATACATCTGGGGTATCGGAGGGAATGTTATTGATTCTTCACGCGAAGCTTTCGAGCTTTTTGTGACCCACCAACTGGAACAAAATTCAAGCGCAAGGTATTCATGTATATAAATAAAACTAAGCACTAAATTTTCTTCTTCAAATAAATCACAAAAAAAAAATAAAAAAGTGTAATATTAAATTTTTTTACAGACTCCCTGTGGCCGGAGATCTCTGGAATCTTTTTATGAACACACATAAACAGCGGATGGATATATGGTTAAAAATAATGCCCGCGTTCGATTATAATCCGAATACTCCATTTTTTGATATTCTTGTGCCAACGATCGACACCGTGCGGTTTGGATTCATTATTAAAAAAATAATAAATGCTAATAAATCTGTGTTCATTACTGGCGCAACTGGTTAGGAATAAACAGTAATAATTAAATGAAAATAATCAATAGTTAAAAAAAATGAAACTTTATTTTTAGGTGTTGGAAAATCAGTAATAATGAAAGGTGTACTCAATAATCTGCGGGAATCTGGATTATGGTCACCAGTAACACTAAATTTATCTGGTCAGACAACAAGTAAACAAACGCAAGACATTTTCGAGCTTAAATTAGAAAAAAAGAAGCGTTTTTTACTCGGCGCACCGGTTGGCAAACGTGTGTGCGTATTTGTAGACGATGTTAACATGCCACGGTTGGATACTTATGGATCACAACCGCCTATCGAACTTCTGCGACAAGTCTTAGACTTCAGTGGCTTCTACGATCGAAAAAAACTTATTTGGAAGTCGATCGAAGACGTGGTATTGACGGCAGCTTGTGCGCCTCCTGGAGGCGGGAGAAATCCTCTTAGCAAGCGGTTTATCCGTCACTTTGCCATGCTTATGATCCCCATACCTGCTGAGGCTTCTTTGCAAACAATTTTCCGGTAAAAAAAAACATCCTTAAATTTTCATAAACTACTAAAAATAAAAATCTGAAAAACAGTTGACCCTGTGGGCCAACCCCAATACTTCCCGCTTTTTTTGAGACCATTATTAGCCACATTTGAGACAAACTTAGACCATTGTTAGAAAGCTTCCTAGGATCTGATTTGACTGACAACTCGATTTTCGAAAATCGGACCGAAAACAATAACTTGCCTTTTTTTGAAAATTTTAAATTTTCATATTGAGAAGTTGAAAAACAACTAATGATTGTTTTAAATTGTTTAGAGCAATTGTGAGAGGATTTTTGAATCACAAATCGTTTCCACAAACTGTTGTGGAAATCGGCGATAAAATAGTCAATGCAACAGTTGAAATATACGATCGTATTGCCACAGATTTACTACCAACTCCCGGAAAAAGCCATTATATTTTTAATCTTCGGGATTTGTCGAAATGTGTACAAGGAATCATGCAGTCAGACCCAGTGTCCACTCGCGACGCCAGACAAATGACGAGACTCTTTTATCACGAATGCCTACGGATTTTTCACGATCGTCTGGTTGATAATATCGACAAAAGTTACTTTTATAGATTGCTCACTCAAACATGCTCGAGTTTCTTCGCCGAACAAGTTATTCCTCTGTCCGACGATATTATTGATTCACCACCGGCGCTTTTCTTTGGGGACTTTATGAAATTCGGTACTCCCAGAGCTTTGAGAATTTACGAGGAAGTTACTGATGTTGAAAAAATAAAATCTGTTCTTCAGGTTTATTTCAAATTAAATATTATCCTTGAACTATTTACTTAAAAAAAAATCTATTAATTAATTAAATGCAAAGATACTTAATACAAAGAAGGTATTGATTTTAAAATATCTTAGGATTATCTAGATGATTATTGTCTCGCAACGAAGAAAGACTTGAAGCTTATATTTTTTTCACACGCCATCGAACATTTGTTCAGAGTAGCAAGAATCTTAAGATCAGAACGAGGTCATGGATTACTTGTAGGTGTAGGTGGCATGGGTAAACAGAGCTTAACTAAATTAGCATCTCATCTCAATGGATATCCGTAAGTTTATTACATAAAGTTTGATTATATAATTAATTACATATTTCACGTGGCAGTTTATGTCAACGATTATGATTATTAAAATTATTATCAATAAGCTATTCCATTAGATATATTTAGATATCATAAATACGTAAGACGAAAAATTTCCTCTAATTTAAAATTCGAAAATCTCGACTCGAATGCTCGAGATCCCCAATCAATTAAAATATTTGAATCCTGTCTCTACTTTTTCCAAGATAATTGATAATTAATGACATTAAAATTATAGTAATTCATTATTACAAACTTTTAATCTTCTGTTCAATAAATTTTATAACTTCTTTTTATTAAAGATGTTGGCAAATTGAAATAAGTCGTGGATACGATATAAATTCTTGGCATACAGATCTACGTAATTTTTATTTTAAACCCGGAGCTTTTGCTGAAGATGCGACATTCCTTTTTACAGATACTCAGATTGTCACGGAAGAATTTATCGAAGATATTAACAATACATTAAGCTCTGGTTATTATCAAACTTCACTTTAATTAATAATAGTTATAATAAATAATGAATGTTATTTAAATTGAAAATTATTAGGTGAAGTACCAAATTTATTTGAATCTGATGAACTAGAAAAAATAATAATTGCCACGAGACCAGCAGCTAAAGAAGCCGGAATATCTGAAGAAAATCGTGATGAAATTTACAATCTGTTTGTTAGTCGAGTAAGGAATCATCTTCACGTCGTGCTTTGCATGAGTCCAGCTGGTGATGCATTTCGGTAAGTCTCAGCTATGAATTACGTATATATATATAGAGGGAAATCGATGAATAGTGTTCTAAATATTATATCCAAGACGTCGATGTCGCATGTTCCCGTCGCTGGTCAATTGCTGCACAATCGATTGGTTTACCAAGTGGCCCGACGAAGCCCTTCTCTCGGTTGCTAAAATTTCAATCATGCCAAACATCACCCAAGATATTCAGCTAGCTTCTTCTTTAGCTTCTATTTGTGTACTGATGCACCAAGTATTAAATATTTTATTTATCTAGTTATTTATTTATTTATTTTTTTTTTTTTTTTTTTAAATAATTTAATTTTTAAAATAGACAACTGATAAAATGACTGAGAGATATTTTATTGAAATGCGACGTCGATACTATACAACACCGAGTAGTTATCTTGAATTATTGACGTTATATTCAATGACGTTGAAACGTAAGACGGATGAAATAATGTCATTAAAAATAAAAATTGAAAATGGATTAAATGTAAATTATTTATTTACTTTTTTTAAATTGTTTACGTGAAAGTTTATTGATTTTTTTTTATACGGGTAGAAATTAAATGAAACAAGAGCTACAGTAGCTGTAATGAAGAACGAAATAATATTACTGACACCAGAATTGAAAACAAGCCGCGAAGAAGTAGAGAAACTCATGGAAGTCGTGACAAAACAACAAACTGAATGCGATAAAGTTCGAAACGTCGTTGCTGCTGATGAGGCTGTTGCCAAAGTATCGTAAAACTTTTTTATTCATTTAACAACTAAATAAATGTAAAAGTGTATAATAATGTTTTGAGAAAATTTATAATGAAAAACAGATTAGAAAATTTAATTATGATTGTTTATAAATAAATTAATATTTTTTTTTCATAATCAGATAAAAGCCGATGAAATGGCAATTTTAGAAATCGAGGCGCGCAAGGACTTGGAAGCCGCGATACCGGCATTAGAGGAAGCGCAAAAAGCTCTTCAGTCTCTTAATAAAAGTGACATTAACGAAATTAAAGTTTTTAATAAGCCACCTCATCTTGTGCGTTACGTTATGGAAGCAGTTTGCTTGCTTCTTGGTGAAAAGTATGTCGCTATTATTAATTAATAATTCATCCTTATGCTATTAATTATCTTGAAGCAAAAATAAAAAATGAATTTTCAAAATTACCTCAAGAACCGATTGGCCAACAGCGAAATTAATACTCTCAGATGTACGTTTTCTCGACCGTTTAATTAATTTTCCAAAGGATGATATCAATGATAAATTATTGAAAAAATTGCAAAGTTATTTAAATAATCCAGAGTTTGTTCCCAATACTGTCGCTAAACAAAGTAAGGTCTGCAAATCAATTTGCATTTGGGTACGAGCGATCGACGGTTATGCTAAAGTATTTCGTGTTGTCGAACCAAAACGTATCAAGTAATTAATTAACTAATTAATTTTAAAAATGAAACTGAGTTTGAGATAATTCTAGATAAAATATTTAGATTGAAAGAAGCGCAAGAAGAGTTACAGGCAATCAACGAACTAGTTACGCAGAAGCAAAAACAATTAAGTGCAGTAGTTAAGAAAATAGAAAGACTAGAGAAACAATACAACAAGGCAGTTAAACATCTGGATCATTTAGAGTCGACGATAACGTTGAATGAATCGCGATTAAATAGATCCGGCCGCTTAATCGCGGCTTTATCTGATGGGCAAGAATTATGGCAAGACATGACACGTGGATTTGATGCTAAAATAAACAATCTCATGGGCGATTGTCTTGTTATTGCCGGTGCGTTGGCTTATTTCGGCGCATTCACTCAATTTTATAGACAAGAATTGCTTCGTGTTTGGTTGAAAGCGATCGAAAATCAGGAAATTGATATTACAAGTAATTTTAATCTTGTTGCAAGTTTAATTAGTCCGTATAAAATATGCACGTGGAATATTTTTGGACTACCAAAAGACAATGTGAGCACTGAAAACGCTTTGCTAGTAACTCAAGCACGTCGCTGGCCTCTATTGATTGATCCACAAGAGCAGGTGAATTTAAATTAAATATTGATACTGTGATATCATATTTATTTTTATTATATATATACATTGTGTGCTTTTGTTCTCAAGGGTTATCGCTGGATACGAAATATGGAGTTGGAGAATGATATAAAAATAAGTGAAATGAATAATCCAAATTTGATGAGAATTATTGAGAATTGTATCAGACTTGGATTACCGGTTATGATTTATAATGTACAGGAAACTCTTGATCCTAGTTTAGAACCCATTTTACTTCAGCAAATATTTATGCAGGTATCTTGTTTTTTGTTTTTTAACTTTTGTCTTTCAAAGTTAAGCAAAAACTGATCACTTTTAGAGTAATGGAAAAATACTTCTTTTCACGTATTTGTATAGAATTTTTTTTCAATACAAAAATCTTCACATATAATACACATCAAATTTTGTTTTAAAACAAAGAAAAAAAAGTTTTTACCACCACGTGTCTAAACCTCTATTTTCTAATCTTTCGATATACTTTTATTGGAAGAAATAACTTTATATATTTTTTTTTTAAATCGAAAAGAAAAGTCATGAGAAACTTTGGGTCATATATTTTTTCTTATTCTGATATAAAATAAAATACTCCATAAATATTCATAAAAAAAAATGTTAAAATGTTTAATTAAATTTTCTATCAACGAAAATTTAAAAATTATTTTCATACAAAACCGGAAGCTTCTAATTATTTAAGTTGAGGTGAAAAGTAAACCGGAACCAAAAAACGAGATCAATTTTAAATTTAAACTACGAAATAAAATCAAAACTAATTTGTCCATCGATGAGTTACCGTTAAATTCATGTTTTTTTAAATATATATGAAAGTATTTCAGATTACAGTAATTTTAACATTTTGAAATACCAATTTTTCTTATTTAAATTTATGACTTTTTTTTTCTTAAGGAAGGACAAATGATAATAAGAATAAATAATACTGACATTGAGTATGAAAAAGGTTTCAAGTTATATATAACAACAAAACTTTCAAATCCGCATTATTTGCCAGAAGTTTGTATTAAAGTAACACTCGTTAACTTTACGGTAACACCATCTGGTCTTGAAGATCAATTACTTGCGTAAGAATTAATAACTTGGGTGTTTTAAAATTTTTATAAGAAATTTAAATAAATAGTTGGAGTAGTTTATAAAATAATAAAACTGAGTAGTATATGATACTTAAATTTATCTTATTCAGCGAAGTTGTAAAACTAGAGAGGCCGGATTTAGAGAAGCAACGCGAAGAATTAGTTGGGAAGATAAATCACGACAGTATACAGTTGGAAAAAATAGAAGAAAAAATTCTGTCGATGTTATCCGGCACGCAGGGCAATATTTTGGACAATGAAGAATTAGTCGAGAGCTTGAATAATAGCAAAGAGACATCAGCTATTATAACAAGTCGGCTTGTTGAGTCTGAAAAAACAGAAGCTAAGATAATAATAGCACGTGACAAGTATCGTTCAGTAGCGACACAAGGATTTATTTTATTTTTTGTCATTGCTAGTCTCGCTGAAATAGATCCTATGTATCAATACTCGCTTAAATATTTCAAGCATGTAATTATTTAATTAATTTTAATAACCAAACACTTTCTTAATTAATTGCTTCATACCCTGGTAAAAAAAATCCGACTGACTTTAATTGGAATAAATTTTAAATAATAACAGAAATTTCCAATTAAATCGCATTAAATTTTAATTGAATTTTTTAACCAGCACGTGTAAAAAAAATTCTAGTTTTGAAAATTTTCCGGATGAGAAATTTCCAAATTTTAATTAAATTTAAACTCAATTAAATTTTTTAGTAACTATGAAAAATATAAGACTAGAAATTAAAGTCAATTTATTACTTTTGGAAATTTTTTTTTTCAGTTTTCCTGATTTTTAAAAAAAATTCAAGAAAACGGTAGCAAAAAGTAATCAGTTTTAATTTTTAGTCTTCCAAAATGCCGATTTGTTTCAAATTTATTTCAGATTCCTCGCAAGGAAAATTTTCAAACTTCATTTTTATTTTTTTTTTTGTACAGAGGGTACAATTAATAAATATTAAATATTTAGGTATTTAATCATGCAATTGAAACAAGTGAAAAAAATCAAGACATCAATAAACGTCTGTCTATTCTTCATGATAGAATAACTTTAGTAATTTATTTAAATATTTCACGAGGACTTTTTGAAAGGCACAAAATAATTCTAGCTCTTATGATTGACGTAGCAATGCGAATTAATAATAAAACAATTGCTCAAACACAGTGGAATTTTATTTTACGTGGCCCAGGGTCAATCGATGTGGTAAAAAAAATAATTATTATAAAGTTTCAAACTAAATATTCAATATCATTAATTTTTCAAATTGTCTCAGAATAAAAAACCCGAGCAGCTGAGTGACTTGGCATGGAAATCAATAAATTATCTTGATAAAAACTTTACCGCATTCAATGGAATACTCAACGATGCATTTAAAAAAATAACATTAACACTTGGAGACGTTGAAGAAGTATTTACATATATTTTAAATATAAAATTTATAAATAAATAATTTTAATAAGCAGGAGGCTTTAATTATATTTATATTTTTTATATTTATTTGAATACAGGAAATTAATGTAGACCGAAAAAATATTATAAAAGCAACGAAAGATTGGAATATCTTGCTAAGCGATATTGAGAAACTGATGCTGGTGAAATCCTTGAAAGAAGAAAAGCTATTAATTTTAATAACATCCCTAGTAAATAAAGATCTCGGTCAAAAATTTATTGAATCGTCTATTGTAACATTACCCGACACGTAAATATTTTTTTTATTAATAACAGAATTTAGACAAGTATATAAAAAGTATACAAGTAAAACGAAAGCATACACGCGATGGGTAAACGTTATTTATAAATCTATTAATAAATTAAATAAATTAAGTCCATTAACGAATTTAATGCACATTAAATTAATAGAAGAGGTCGTTATTGTTTTATTCATTAAATCACCTTGAATAAATTTAGTTTATTTTTGTTATAGGTATCAAGATACTTCATACAATACACCTCTAATATTTATACTGAGCACGGGCTGCGATCCGTTCGGATCATTTATTAAGTTTGCTGGGGAAATGGGATTTATCGATAAGTACAGTTCAATATCGTTGGGTCAGGGACAAGGACCAATCGCTGAAAGACTTATAAAAGACGGCTGTACAAAAGGACACTGGATTTTTTTACAAAATTGTCACTTAGCGAGGTCGTGGATGCCAACGCTCGAAAAATTAGTCACTGAAATAACAGAAGACAGCGTTAAAGTCCATGGAGACTTTCGACTTTTTTTAAGTTCCATGCCCAACGCAGATTTTCCTATTTCTATACTTGAGAATGCTGTTAAAATTACCAATGAGCCGCCCAAAGGCTTGAAAGCTAATATTAAACGAATGCTTTTTGATATCAATCAAGAGTTTTTTGAACAGAATGGTCTTTATTATTTACGCTTATTTATTTTTTTTTGTTTGAGTTGAATTATGTTTAAGGATAAAAAATTAATTGTAGATGACAAGTGGCGTGTTATGATATTTGGAATATGTTTTTTTCATTCAATTATTCAAGAGAGAAAAAAGTACGGACCGTTAGGTTGGAATATTTTATACGAATTCACGGATAACGACCGCGAATGTTGTCTATCGAATTTAAAAATATTTTCCGAGGATGAATTAATTCCTTGGAATGCATTGATTTATACTACCGGTTTGCTAATAAAATTATAAATAGAAAAATTTACATTTTTGTTAAAATATTCATTGAATTCAGTTTCATATTTTTTATTTTTTATTCTATTTGCTTTAGGTGAAATTACGTACGGAGGAAGAATTACAGATAACTGGGATTTGCGATGTTTAAAAACTATTCTAGAAAATTTTTTCTCGCCCAAGATATTTGAGAAAGGTAAACTAAAAAAATTTAACGTACATTTTTATTACAACAATTTTAATTTAATAAAATTATTGTTTTATTTTTTTACAAAAAATTTAAATTTATATCTTGCTGTTAATTAATTTATTATAATCAAGATTATATTTATTCACCGTCTGGAATTTACTATTGCCCGAGATTAAAGTCTTTGGAAGAGTATAAGAATTTTATTGAAACGTTTCCTCTAATCGAAGAGCCGGAAATTTTCGGTATGCATGAAAACGCAAATATAACTTATCAGGTATATATTTAATATACATTTATATAATTCGTAACTAACTTAACTAATCAATAACTGATAATCCATGTAAATTATTTCAGTTAAATGAATCACAGTTAGTTATAAACACAATAGCTCAAATTCAACCGACGATTGATGTGAACACTGAAAGTAAATCAAACTCCGAAATAGTTTACGATACTGCGCAAATAATTATGAACTGTATCGAACTTGAAATAGATTTAGATAAATGCAACCAAATTCATTACAAAGTAATTTTAGATTTACAAATAATTTTATTTAACTAAATAACAGTAACAAAAAAATCTAAAAAACGGTTGACTCTGCAGACCAATCCCAAAACTTTCCGCTATTTTCAAACTCAGAGAACTTGAAATAGTATATTACCCGACTAGGGAGGAAAGTAGGACATTCCAATTCACGTGTTTGCCACGCTTGCTTTCAGCTCTGGTAGGAAATTATACACGCAGGTTGGAATCTCCTACCTCCCTCTGTGATGTGTATACGATTTTTTCTGGACCTGTACCTAAAAGTTTAAATTTTGGGTCGCTTTCTTGAAAAAATTTTTTCGCGCATGTACAAATATAGATGCGCGCTGTTTCTATGCATATCTTTTTTGAGGGCTAGTATTTAAAAAAAATTTTCAGGAAACTTTATTAATATTTTTTCTACGATATTAATTAGTGTTATCATAGTCAAAAATAATATGTTCTGGTTCTCTATAGATTTGCTATGGAATTTCTGTAGATTTTCTGAGGACCTCAAAACGTCGAGATCTAATCAAAACTCTATTTTCGAAAATCGGACTAAAACTAATAACTTCCCTTTTTTTAAAAAATTTAAATTTTCACAGCGGGAAGTTAAAAATGATAATAAATCATAACTATTCAATTAATTAATTATTAATTAGTTAATTAATATTTCAGAGGGATTTAGCTGGAAGACTTCCTTCATTAACAACAGTCTTATTGCATGAAGTCGACAGATATAATAAATTATTAACAAATATTCATGCATCAATGGAAAATTTACAACGAGCGATCAAAGGATTCGTTGTTATGTCCGAGGAATTGGAAAATATTTTTAATTCGTTGCTAAATAATCAAGTAAATATTTAATAATTACAATTAATTAATTAAATAAATAATTAAATTTTATAATTTGTAAAGGTCCCTAAAGTGTGGCATGATCTCAACATTTATCCGTCACTTAAATCTCTGGGTAGTTGGATAAGAGATCTGGAACTTCGGACAGATTTTATAAAAGTAAATATCCAATAGATAAATTCCTTTAAACTCGAGAACTTTATCAAATTAAAATTCATTATCTTCTTTACAATTATATTTAAATTTTTATATTAGAGCTGGTTAATAAATCAGCAACCGGTTTCTTACTGGATATCAGGGCTTTCATTTCCTCAAGGATTCATTACTGCGGTATTGCAAACTCATGCAAGGAAATATAATATTCCAATAGATCATCTTAAGCTTGATTACAGTATAACTAAAGTTTTTTTATATCAACATGAAATACAAACTGCCCATTCAATTAATCAAGAGGTTGGTTTTATAATAAGTTAATGAGAAACTGAAGATAGCGGCCGTAATAAGTAGCGGCCAGAAATTTTTTGCGTGGCTGCTACTTATTACGGCCGCTAGTTTCAGCTTCATAAAGTTAATGTCTAATTAATAAATGAATAAATAAATAAATACATAATTAATTTAAAGGATAATTTGCTCTATAAAAATTTATCGCTACCAAACGATGGAGTTTTAATTCACGGTTTGTATTTTGATGCAGCCAAGTGGGATATTAATTCAATGCTTCTCGCTGATGCTTCACTAGGTAAATTATTAATTGTTATACATTAATTATTTAATAGAACAATCAATTACTTATAATTTATACAATTATTTATATAAATAAATAATAAACAGGTGAAATGAATCCTCCACTACCAGTAATGCATGTGATACCTGTATTAACTCACCCGGAAAATGATCCTCGATATGTATGTCCACTTTACAAAACTGCTATTCGTGCTGGAGTTTTATCAACTACTGGACATAGTACTAATTTTGTAACTCCTATTTTATTACCATCGTCTCAGAAAAATTCTTATTGGATTCTTAAGGGCACTGCGCTTTTGATACAAATCACTGATTAATTTTTTTATTACAAAAAAAAAACTTTATTTACTCTTATCAACTCTAAATGAACACATTTTTTAAACTATTAATTAACACCATCAATTAGCTTCCTATCTATACATTCTTTAAATTAGCAGGTACAAGTGCATACTTAGATAAATTTAAAATTTATTGAAACTTGAATAATTGTTTTTCTTTGTAATAAACATTACTCGCATAATAATAATCATTTTCATCTATTTTCCACATCATCAACATATAGATTGTCATGATAGATGACAGTAGAAACCGATCGATGCTACAAAACAAAATAATTTATAATTTATATTAAGAAAATTTATCAAGTTATTGATATCCCTATCAAAAAAATCCTTGTGGAAATGCATGGGAACCCATAGGAATCCATATAGGAAACTGGGTACCTGGATTCCCATGTAGGAAACCCACATAGAAAATTGTGGATACCTAGATTACCATATGGGAAATTAATAGAGGAATCTGGGTTTCTAAATAATTTCTATAGAATCCGGGGTATCTGAATTGGATGTCTATCGTCTATATATACGCGAATATGAATAAAAGAACAGATTAATATTCTATTGGCAGGATATTTTTTAGCAAAAAGTTGATTAATTGATGCTCTTTAGATCAGTATTCGTAATAAGTTATTGGTTTATTAACTATCTCAAGAAGTATTACATCTTTAGGAACATTTTAAATAATTTTAATAAAACACTAAATTAGGATTCGTACAAAGGTATTTTACTCCAAGGAAGTTTATGAAAACACATATGCTTTTTATGATATTTCTATCAATAAAGTGACGCTTTTTGTTAATTTTTCAATTCTTAATCTATGCAAGATTCACATATGGATTTGGCATGATAGTAAAATTAACAGACATTCGAAATTTAAAAAAATTTGTTTTAACAGATAAATAATAAAAAAAAAATGCACATGTCAAAAATTTCATAAACTATACGTGCAATTTTTCAAAATATTTTTTTAATATTTATTTTTTTGTTAAAAAAAAACACAAAATTTTTAAATGTCTGCTAACTTTATTGTCATGGATTTGACATGGTGTGGATTCCCATAGAAACCCATGTGAGAGTCTATATCGGGATCTATGCTGGATTCCTATAAGAAACCATATAGGAATCCATCCAAAAACGCCATGTGGGAACCCATATGGATTTTTTTGATAGGAATAGTATATTGTGTGGCAAGGAATGAAACTATGTGATGCAGCCCTCGCTGTCAGCTCAAGGAGTCACCCTCACCCTCGTATGAAATCGTGTTTTATCATGTGCCACATTTTTTGTAATTACCTGCTATGAAACTTCAAGTTCTACATCCGTAGCCAGTCTAAATACGAGCGATAGCGCATGTACAAATTCAAATGTCAAGACTAGACAAGAAACCAAATAAATTTTATCCGTTGAAACGCGCTGAATTATTCAATTATTTTGACCAACTAAGCAGACATCGAAACTGGTTTCAATGCAGGTAATTTTAAAAACTCATAAATACAAGCACTTACGTCATATAGGGGTGAATCCAAAAGATGATCATAAAGCCGACGAAACTAGGATGTCTCATATGATCCAAATATCTTTGGTACTCTTTAGACTTTACAGCCAACCCACCAGGTTGATTAGTTAATTTGCAGTAAATTTGTTTTAATCCCAACAACTCGGTAATATCCAACACGCAGCACCCACTGAATATTACGGACCATCCAAATAAATGTAAAGCAGAAAATAAAATCCACAAGTAATTATTCGAAGCCGTATCAACTTCCCACAACGCGATCCAAGGCACAGGTTCCCAGTTTCTTATCAAATAATCTAGACACAATGAACTCAATGCATTGTAAAAACTTCTTTCGTATTCTGGTATGAATAATTTTTTGTAAAGACTTTTGATAAATTTACTGGCCATCACAGAATGCTGGATCATGAATACAAACAACAGATAAAGATTTATCAAGAGTTTCCTGATGGTTGTCATGAGCAGCTCATCTTCTACAAGCAAAAATAAATAAAAAAAAAAATTTATGAACCACATAAATAAATAAATAAATAATCACCTGTAGTTTGAATAGCCTTATGATTTTCATTATGACCGGAAGTAAAATATATTAAATAATAAATAACATAAAATGTATAAAAAAAACTGGAGCTTCCTACCAGCAAACTGACTAAATTTTTCACCATCATCTTAAACTTTTAATTATTATTTACACAATTTTACTCAACCAATTAATTATTCACGTAACCAATCACTGATAAACTTTTAATAATTACTAACTTAATTAAACAGTTAATAATTTATTTAAATTTATGACATTTTTAAATAATTTATATGATAAAGAAGTAAAAACAATCTGTCATTTTTAAATCTGCATCAGGTATTTTTTTAAAAACACCAAAGATGGCGCCACGCTCAATTTTTTTTTTTTTTTTTTTTTTTACCAAAAAATAAATCAATTTACTCATTTTTATTTTATCTTTATATTAAATAATTAATTTATTTAAAATATGAATTAATAAAATTCAGGTAAAAGTATAAGAATTAATGATGATTAATAAGTCATGTGTAAATATAATTAAATGGAATTAAATAGCTGATGTATAAATGAACTGAGCCTGGGTCTCGGCAATATAAAGGAATGATAATAATGGCGCTCGTGTCATTGCTCCAATGGACACCCTGGAAGTAACAAGTCTTGTGGTTTGCATTTAACAAATAAAGGCAAACCAGTGCCATAAAATAAACAATAATTAAATATTTAAGTTAAAAATAAATAATTAAATCAACATAAATTAATTATCATCAGCAAATAATAATCATAATATATATAATAAATGGAGTTTTTAAAATAACAAAAAGAAACAAAAGACAAAAGGCCCTAAACAATTGTTGATAATTAATTGTTCAATAAGCAGAAGGCACGCATCCATTTTTAAATTTCTGCCTTGATACCAAGTCGCCTTATTAGCTGATTACTTAATTGATTATTTATTTATTTATTTATTTATTATTGATTTGTTTTTTTTTTTTTTTTAGTTTCGAGTTTTTATTTTAAAGTGGGTGTTAATTAAGTGTTTAATTAAAAGTGTAACACATTGGATACCAAAGACAATGGATTACGTGTTGATAAAAGACATACGACCCGGACAGAAAAATATAAATGTGGTATTTATTGTTCTTGAGGTTGGACACCCTACAATAACTAAAGAAAA
This sequence comes from Microplitis deprimator, assembly GCA_964016945.1. Taxonomy (NCBI): domain Eukaryota; kingdom Metazoa; phylum Arthropoda; class Insecta; order Hymenoptera; family Braconidae; genus Microplitis; species Microplitis deprimator. The sequence continues at coordinate 4,077,457 of OZ024710.1, read as the reverse complement.
CCGCGAAGTTCGAACATTTAAAGTTGCCGATTCAACCGCGTGTATGAATGTCTCGATTTGGGACGAACCGGGACAATTACTGGTACCTGGTGATATTGTCAGACTTACAAAAGGATACGCGTCTGTTTGGAGACAATGTTTGACTTTGTACTCGGGTAAAAATGGTGATATACAAAAAATAGGTGAATTTTGTATGGTTATTAATGAACAATTAAATATGAGCGAACCTAATCCGGTATTAGCACAGCAACTTGTTAATCAAGGTGGTTCTGGACCACCTGGTAATATTAATAATACTATTACTAATAATGGAAATGCTAATAATATTGCTGGTACACCAAGACAATCACCAATTGTAAGCTTGTTTTATTTATTTTATTACTTTTAATTATTGTAATTTATATCTATTATTTTCTCAGGCTATTCAGAGTAACTCAACTACACCAAATACACCAGCAACAGCAAGTAGTTCTGCTAAAAGTGGTAATGGTGGTGGAGGTACTGGTACTGCTGGAGGTGGTACCAGTTCGACAGGATTACCTGGAGGTTCTGCAAGATTCACAGCTAATGAAAGCACTCCAAAGACAACAACTAATCCATCAACTGGGAAAACCAGCGCACGTGGCCGAGGTAATTACAGAAATGGAGGCCGCAGTGATCGCAGATAACATCACGATTCGACAATAAATTCAACTGTAAAAAATTGTGTCTAAATTAAATGAGATCTTTATAAACTCGTCTCATTTAAATGTAAAATATTGTGTTCTTAACACTCATGTACAGTACGCGAATTATGTTTCATTTATTATTATTATTATTTTTTTTTTTTTTTTTTTTTTTTTTGTTATTTTCACTTAAATTATTAAATGTAAACAAGTGTTTTTATGCTTATATTTAATTTAATCCCATACTTTTCTAGATAATTTTTTTTTTCTTTGAGTGAAGAATTGTCTACTTGAAATAATTGTCAGTATAAATTTCAATTGATGGTTATCAATAAGAGTATTTTATTTAAACAGCCACACATACGCAATAAAAAAGGATTTGTCAAAATCTACACATATCGTGTGTAAAAAAAGGGTTTATATTTATTTTAACATACGTCGTTAGTGTAAAAAAAGTAACACACGTTTATGTTAAAAGTAAAAATTTTCCAAGAATTATTTTGTGATGGTCAATAATATTTTATTATATATTGTGTCTTAATTTAAGAGTAACATTTAAAAAGTGTTACTTTCGAATAAAATAACATTTTTGTGTGTTAAAAAATCGATCAATTAAAGCTGGTCAAGCAAGAGAATAATTAACACTCTTTTTTTTACACTTTGATGAATCCTTTTTTACTGTGCAGAGACAAATGATTGCTTATATAATTTAATTAACTGATGAGCCTTAAAATCAAATATAATTTTAGTATTAAAAACTCATTAGTTTGATAAAAGTACAGTATCACGACTGGTCAACTCATAATGTATCAATTCTCTTATTTTAAAAATATTACTTTCGGGTCAATTTTAAAATACTTGTACTTTTTTGAAATGATGTATTCGTTGAAGATTTTTATTAGTATTTTAATTTTATAGACGTTTATTAGTAATATAAAGTAAAGTATCAAACATTTTTTTTATAAGTTTTTAAGTGATAAAATATTAATATGTATCAAGTAACATGCTGATATAACGCACATGTTTTATATCTACATCAAATAAAGATTATTTCCCATGAATACTAGTGACAGATTAAGCAAGAGCTTTATCTCGAGTGCGTCATCAGCTCATCAGTAAAGCTTTTGTACGAATTTTACTTTTAACTGTGTCTAGTATGCATATACTAGCAATATAAAACTGTGTAGATATTTTTTACTTTGCCGTCCTTAGTAATAGTTAGAAAAATTATTTCGATATTTTTAATACTCCATTTTATAACTTAAAAAATGTGACCAGTCGCGATTCTAAATTATCTTTTCTTTTTTTTTAATCATTACATTTTTTCAGTAAAAAATTACAATTTTAATTCAACTGTTTCTCATAATTAATTTTATTTAATTATTATTATCCTCAAAAGTAATCAGAAATTTTTTTATAGGATTTATGCTTAAATAAAGGTTCTAAACATACAATAAAGAGAAGGACATAATTTTTAATAAGAAAGTGGTTCCAATTATTGACACAATAAAAAGTAGGGTAGGAATTCAAACTTCAATCAATTTTTAAAAATAGTAAGTAAAACGTTGTGACATGCAATAAATTATTGATAAATAAAACCATAGATACATAAAGAATGTAATAATTGCATTAAAAAAAAGTATTTTTTATTTGAATTATTTAAATTAACAAAAATATTAAATTTTCTCATATTTTAAGAATAAAGAAAAACTCATGAGATAAATAATGATCTTAATATTTTATTAATATGTTAGAAGAAAATTTCAAGTGTCCAAAACCGGTGTTTCTACCCTATGTTAGAAATTATAAGATAGAAATATCATTTGTGGCCACTGTTCCATTTTTGGACAATTAATACTTTATTTTAATTAATAAAAAAGTATAAAATAAAATTTCTCTTGTAACAGTGTGATAAAAGTATCTTACACATTTTAAAAATTAATTATGTCATTGCGCATTTTACTAATTATTTTTAAAATTTTTGAAGTGTCTAAAACTGGTTCTAAAGTCGTCAAAAACGGTACCTCTACTCTATGGCAAATTTTGCTTATTGCTCGGAGTACGAATATCTCCATGTATTTTAACTGATCTAGAGCATCCTAAGTAGCAGACTTGGTTTTGAGGCTGTTTTTTGACCTATCGATTGCACCGAAATATTGAAAAAGTAATTAGAAATTTCTATCTTCGAAAAATATCTGTTTAGAGAACTTAACACAAGCGATGACAAAAAGTAAATTACAATTAATGGCAAAAAAAACAAGTTTCCTATGACTCCTAAGACCGACATCTATATGTCTTATTTATATAAAAAAAAACTTGGCTTTAAGACAAAAAAAAATTGTCTTGTCCTTTTAAAAGATATCTTTATGACATTTAAAGGTGTCTCTGTGCTACTTGGGATAATTCAGAGCAAAAAAACTAAGACGTAAATGTATGGTAAATAAATGCGTTCACAGCAAGTGAAACTTGCACATGATATTATTTGTTATATTTAATATAAATAACAAATGAAATTTTTCAATGCATTTTCTATGCTTCTACTAATTCAATAAATAGTTTCTACTGTTAATCAATATAAATTGTTTTGTATTATTACTTAAATTTACCAATTATTGATATGACGTTTAGTCTTCATTGGTGTCCAAGTTTCGTGCTGTTTTCAAGGACGTCACGAAATTGGTTCTTTTTTTCTAATCTAATTCTTTATATTATAAATATCTTTTAAAATTATTTAAGTGAATAATTCATTTAAAAAAAGTGTCAATAATTGGGTCTTTGAGCTTATTATCATATCGTATTTCCATGATTATTTAAATAAAAGTCCTTATTTATTTATAAAAAAATCCTAGAAAAATTTTCTATAGATTGTAACAAACTCTTTATTGTATATAAATTTATACCATTTAATAACTAGACATACAATTGTTTATGCTATTAATTATTTCCAGTCATACCAATAAATTGAATAATTATTTTTAGAAAAATATATTTCAAAATCGCTATAAATTTATCAGTAAATATTCTGATGAAGAATAATTTTTTAAAATATGTAAAAATAAGAATATTAAATAAAATGAATAACTATAAATTTATATTGACCATAGGATAATAATTAAATTAATTAATCTTATATATGATTTAATAAAAATTGAAATAATATTATACGATTATTATCGTTATTTATAATTAAAATTTATGCTAACAATTATTTTTAAAAACAAACGAACCACTCAATTTTTTTTTTCGTCCAATTAAAAATGTGATGATGATTTTTCGTACATGAAACTTAAAAAATGAAATAAAAACGCTTGGTAGTTAATAATTAAGTAAATTAAGTAATTAATAATAATAATTGTCGATGATTGAAGATTTTAATTCTAAGAATGTATAATATTGTAAGTTTATTTATTTTATAGATAAACATATCGACTGTATACATTAATATATATATTGATTAATTAAATTATTAAGAAAAAATTTATTAAATTAGATTTTAAAATGTCTTGTAATAATTTTTTGTTAATAAATCATTTTTAAAATGAAAATTCAATTTGTTTATTAATTTATGTTCCTTAAATCTTATTTCAAATTTTTTTTTTTAAATAAATTATTAAAAATTGGAAAAAAGTTTTAAATCGTGCGTCAAAATAAAATGGCGGGAGAATATAACAGAAAAATATTTAAAAAATAAAAAAAAAACACGGAAGTGTTTGAACAAACCTTGGTGAGGAAATAATATGCAGAAGGGTGTCCTAATACACTTGGAGATTTGAATTAAATTGCTCCAAGTGCATTGCTGCTAAAAAACGTCACTTAACTGCTATTTCCAACCAGACGATGCCAGATGATTTTGCTCAGGAACTTGGAAGATATCAGCATCAATAGTTCGCAATACTTTACACTAGTACTGAATACTTAACACTTTACAATAGCACGAACACTTAACAACACCATAGACACTTTGCACAATTTAAATTAACAAAAGATTTTACAATCACTGCACAATTTTACACGACTTAACTGCGATTCTGTGTTTCAATTCAAACGTAAAGAAGAATCCGGATGACTACTGCCATTGTCGATGATACTGACTGCCGTTATTGGACCGTCAGTTGATACAAAGCAATCGATTTTGCTTTTCATCGACTGTCCCCACTCTAGCAAAAATTTGAACGCCGAATGCAGTGACGCGCAGCAGCGCCAACTTGGCGCGAAATTTCAAAATTGAAATTTAATAATTTCATGGAAATTTATATTATCATTTATATGTATCAATAATTTATTGATTATTCTTATTACTTACGCGGTAAATTCGAATATTTGAAAAATAAATGATTAGAAATTGGAAAATAATTAAAAATCTTACGTTAAATTAAAGTGATGGCAGAATTTAATAGAAAAATATTTAAAAAAATAAAAAAAAAAACACGCAAGTGTTTGAACAAACCTTGGTGGGGAAATAATATGCAGAAGGGTGTCCTAATACACTTGGAGATTTGAATTAAATTACTCCAAGTGTATTGCAGCTAAAAAAACGTCACTTGACTGCTATTTCCCACCAGACGATGCCAGATGATTTTGCTCAAGAACTTGGAATTATCAGCATCAGCCATCAGCAACACTGACACTGAACACTAAACACTTAACTACACTACAGATACTTTTCACAATTAATATTAATAAAAGATAAATAAATTTTACAATCACTGCACAATTTTACACGACGCCACTGCAATACTGTGTTTTAATTCAAACGTAAAAAACAAAGAAGGATCTAGACTACTACTGCCGTTGTCGATGATACTGACTGACGCTATCGAACCGCCAGTTGATACAAAATAATCGATTTTGCAATTATTCGATAACCCCCACTTTAGCGAAAATTTGAACGCCGACTACAGTGACATGTAGTAGCGCCATCTTGGCGCGAAATTTGAAAATTGAAATTTAATAATTTTATTAAAATTTGTATCAATAATTATATTAATTAGACGCAAATGCCTACTCAAAATTTTTTTTGAAGTATATTCGCATTTCAGAATGCATCCTAATATTCAATCCACTTATTTCAAAATTTAAAAAATTGACAATCGTCAGCTACATTTAGACTCATGATCCTGAAGTTAGCAGATAATTAACAATTCGAATTTTTTTTCAACAATTTAATTAAAAAAAAAAAAAAAAAAAAACTAAAAATATGCACGTAAGTATAAAAAATTTAAAAAACTAGGTGCAATTTTTTTTTTTAATTTATCATTTTTTAAAAAATTAAAAAATTATAAGACGTCGGATAATTTCAGTATCATCAAAAAATTTACTTATTATCAACAAACAAAGCCAATAAATACGGACGTGAAAAATTTCAAATAAAATTAATATGAATAATTTTCAAAAATTTTCTTGCGTATATATTTTATATAAATTTTTCAGACAATTCACTTAGAAATTAAAATCACAAAAATTGACAGCTGTTATCTACTTCCACTACCATGATATGTTATGTGATATATAATTTTACAATAATGATAAATTGTCAATTAATGATTTACGAGTTCAAATAAATTCATAAAACGTGGCGCTGTTATTTATAAAAAATAAAAAAAAAATTTATCACGAGTGTAACAGCTGTTGGTATTTAATAAGAAATACTAAAGAGAGACAACAATTACGAAGAGTATGTAGTAATATTATTGTATATTTATATATATTTAACATTCCCAATAAATAATTTTTTTTTTAATTAATACTTTTCATAAAACCTCCATTTTTTAATGACATAAATGGTTAAAAATAAATCAAAATAAAAATAATTATTATCCCAAAGGTTATGTTTACAAATAACTGTTGTCAGTACCGTATGTTTATAATTGAAAGGTAAATAAATATATAATAAATTATTTATAATTGTAACAAAATGATTTAACTATTTATTCTATTAATTAATTATTTAAATTTTATTCTAGGGGAAAATAAATAATAAATGGAGTGTACGTGGACTTTATAAAAAAATCTAAAAACAACAAGTGTGATGTTTAATTTATAATTTAAACATAAATAAATAATAATTAATTTTTAATTGTAAATAAAAATTAAAAGAACGTTAATATGCCAATATCTGATGTCAAATATGAAGCAGCAAGAGATGAACCAGAACCACTGGATTGTTATTTGCAGCATGCACAGGAATATCAAACGACATCAAAAGTACCGAACACTTTTTGGAATATATTTGGAAGATCTTTGATGTTGATCGGTACATATTTTTTATTATCTGTAGGACTAACATATTTCCAACAATGGTTTCTCAAAGACCATGTAAGTACATAAATAAAATAATACTCAAGTTCGCCGACGTCTAATAAACTTTGAATTTTTTTTAGAAGCGATAAATTATAAAAGTAACTTTTCAGGAAATTGCACTTCTAGCTTTTTTGATTTTCTATATGTGCATATTTTTAGTTTTTTAAATTGATTTTTGTTTAAAAGAATCCGAAAATTTCTAATTGTCTTGCAACTTCAGGATCATAATAAAATATAATACTGAAATGAACCGACAGCTAATAATTTTTTAATTTTTTAAAAACGAAAAATTTAAAAAATTGCGCCTTTAGTTTTTAAAATTTTCTACATGTGCATATTTTTTTTTTTTTTTATTAAATTGTTGAAAAAAAAAAATCAAAAATTGTTAATCGTCTGCTAGCTTCAGGATCATAAATAAAACTACAATAAATTGAATAGTCTAAAAAATATTTTATTAACGAGTCAATAATAAATTAATTACTTTGATTACAGGGTTTTCATTATCCATTAAGTGTAGTGATGTGTCATTTACTAGTCAAATTATTTCTAGCTACATTCATAAGGAATGTAAAGTCATATAAACGAGGACAACAACAAGCACGCTTATCGTGGCAAAGTATCTTATCAGCGTTAGCACCACCGGGAATAGCCAGTGGGCTTGATGTTGGCTTTTCCAACTGGGGACTTTCAATTATTACCTTATCATTGTAAATAATTACTACTCATTTATTTTGGTCTATAGTTATGCCTCATTTTATTTTATTTTTTAGGTACACGATGACTAAGTCCACAAGTATAATATTTATTCTTGGATTCTCGTTAGTTTTTAATTTAGAAAAAAAGGTCAGTTAATTACCGGGGAAAAAATACTACAAGATGACCATCTATGCTGAAGTATCATCAGATACTTATATATATTAACCCTGCATGTGTATACTATATTTTTGAAGACACCGTATGTGCACTGGGTCTTTTAGGAAATAATCAAGTTTTCAGTTTCTAGGCTTTCAAAAAATCTTAAAAAAAATTCTGGATCACTTCTTGAAGTGTCTAATACATGGCCCAGAAGTTACCAAAGTCAAAAGTTTAAAATTTCTGTTAACAAAAATTGAAGAATAATCGAAAAATAGAATTTTTTTTTAAATTGACTTCGTCTAAAGACCCAGTATACACACGCAGGATTAATATATTCACATATGATTATATCTTAGTATATATTATCAGTTAATTTATTACAGACAATATTTATTTTGAAGCTCAAATTTAAAGTAATTGATTACTGAGATATGAAATTTTTACAGTCATGGTCATTAGTCGGAGTAGTTATAATGATATCTGGTGGTTTATTAATGTTTACATACAAATCAACGCAGTTTGTTTTCACTGGGTTTGTGTTATGTCTACTGGCATCCTTTGCCAGTGGTCTGCGATGGACAATGGCGCAATTGATAATGCAAAAATCAAAACTGGGTATCAATAGTCCTGTTGATATGATGTATTATATGCAGCCATGGATGTTAATTGCTATATTTCCCATAGCTCTCTGGTTTGAAGGTAAAATTTTAATTGACTAATTTAATTACATACAATTTCTCAAGCTATTAATTGTTTAAAATTAAATTATAAATTATTTAGGTGAGAAAATGTTCGATAACGTTCAGAAAATTGATTGGAGTCAACCACAGCAAGTATGGTGGACAACAACTGCTGTATTTATTGGTGCCATTCTAGCTTTTAATATGGAAATAATGGAATTTATGGTAGTTACATATACTTCTAGTCTTACTTTAGCTATTTTGGGTATATTGAAGGTGAATATTTATGAAAATCTAAAAATAATTTAAATTAAAGTAAATATTTATCAGTAAAAAAAATATTTATTGCAACAGGAAATATGCATACTGGTGATAGCCTTTGAATGGAAAGGTGACCAAATAAGCCGTCTCAATTTCTTCGGATTGTTACTGTGCCTTGGAGGTATTGTGTTACATGTTACGCAAAAAATATTGACTAACAAAAAGGAGATACAAGAAAATCTTGAGTTACACTCAAATTCAATGACAACTGTTGGGTCTGTTGACGAGGACATGGATACGAACATTCCACTGTTGACTGAGAGATCAACGTCGCTCACGAATCTTTTGAACTCGAATTTTAGTACAGACGAGGATGATGATAAAGATAAAGACGATAGTTCAGAAGTACTTTTTAACATTTTGCAACGGCGTGAGCAGTAAAATTTTTTACATTTCCCTATTTATTTAAAAAAAAATACTTTTATTTTATACAGATTCCATTTTTAAGATTTTATAGACAATTAAATATTTTTTTTTTTTTAAATATTTTCTCAAAATGGTCGTGTATTATTTGACCCGAGGACAAAATAATCACGACAAATTAACCGGAATAAAAATAAATGAGTGATAAAATAATTGTAGATATAAAAGTTGTAAAAATTGAATTTTTATAATTTTATGTAGTTTTACTTATAATTGATATCTAATTTATATGTGCGATTATTTTATCACTAGACTATTTTTTTTTTTTTAGACAACTATTCGTGGCACTATTTATTTTATACTAAATTTGACTATAGACAAAATTTTTATTGTCTTTACTTAAAAATTAAATTATCAAAATTTACAGACCACTAGATATAAAAAAAAAGATTATAGTTGAACTTCACGTGAATGATATTTTTGTTTTGTATTCTAAAAATTAGAAAACTATCATACTGCTCAATAATTTGATTGATAATTAATTGTAGAGTTAAATTGAATAATCATAGTTATTTTGTAAATTAAAATCTATAAATTATAAAATTATCCATGAACGCACAAAGAATTTTTACAACTTTGTACTAATCAAAATCAAGTACAGTGTAATTTAATTTGATATTTAATACTAAGACTTAAATACGTAATTTTTAATTGTAATGGATAAAAAAAATATTTCAGTTATTTTTATTACTATTGTTAATTTTTTTTTTTTTTTTTTTATTAAATAATGTTTCATCTTTTTTTATTTTATCTAGAGTATTTTAATAAATATAAATTGCTTTTTTGTAAAATAATACAAGTAATTGCAAATTGATTTATCTGTACGTGCAATTAAGTTCAGAGTATAAAAAATTAATTACAAATAATATTAAATTCCATAGAATTAAAAAAAAAATAAATTAACTTATTTATAAATTAATTCATTGTGATGTTAATAGATTTAATTAGCTTAGTAATTACATAAGTTTCAGAAAATAATTTACGTAATTAGAGTCCGAAGATTGAATAAAATTATGGCTTTTAAATCGAAAAATACAAAAAAAAAACTGCACTAATTTAAAATGACATCGACAGTTTTTTACATATAAATTATTATGTTAAAATTTCAATCATACACCACCGGACTCTTTAAATTAATTAAAAATAATAATTATAAAATGTCATACGTCAGATTAAAATATTTTAAGTCATAAGTCTCAAAAAAACCATTTTTGTATCAACAAATATAAAGAAAATACATTCCAATTTGCACTTAAAATATTTTGGCACTAAGCAACAGCATTAAGATTAAATTAATTTTTTTTTCTTCATAATTACAATTGCTTAAATTATAAAAATATTGTCAGCACTTGAATAATATTGTATTGCTACTGTGATACATCAAGAATAATTTTATATAATAAAAAAAAATCAATAGCCTTATTGTGATTCCTGATATTAAATTTAATGATAATTAATAAATAAATAATTAATAATAAATCTCTGGAAAGCATATTATTAAATTACCGTCTAGATTGCTTCTAATAAATCATTTAATAAAAATAAATTACAGTCTAGCTTGTCTTGTTTGATTAGTTCTTTTAGATTTGGCTTCAATTCTATCCTCCAGTTTGTGAATCAATTCATCTAATTCATCCTAATTAATAGAAATAAACATTTATTATTAACTATTAATTACTTATATTGATGATTATTAATTAACAGGGTGGCAATTGACCCAGAAGATTAGTAAATGTCAAAAAATTTTCCTATACTCAGAGAATAGTCAGGGAATTTTGTACTATAATTCAAATCGCCACTCTGATTAATACTTTTAATAATAATTATTGTTGATTAATTAATTAATTATAATTAAACTTACCTCACTATACGTATATTTGAGTGTACAACTTTTAAGTACTTGTTTCTTACGTCCAATCAATTGGAGTCCATGAGGAAGGCAATAAGCACTGTCGTCTTGTGAATTATTAACTAATGAAACAAATAAATTAGCACGACAATTTTCACACTCATAATCGTCTTCGTCTTCTGAAAATTTTTGCCCTTTTTTACGTTTACCGCTACCGGGTAATGGTAATTTTTCTTTGTTGATTAGTCCGTAATACTCTAATTGCTGACGATAATTTAATTCTCTCTCTCGTATTTTTGTAACAACCGGTAAAATCTACATAAAAAATAAATAAAAAACACAATTAGCTTCTTCGTTAGTCAAGGCCATTCTCAGACAGTGCCCCCCACTTTTAAAAAATTTTTTATGACTCATCTGTCATGAGCGTATCAAAATTTAATCAATTAATTAAAAAAAAATTAAAGCATTAATTGAAAAAACGACAATTTCGATGAGATATAGATTTGAAAAAAATTTACTTACAGTTGATATCAATTTGGAGTTAAACAAAATTTGGAAAATAAATTTTAGTAAAATCTTTATGTCAATTTTATAATTTGAATTTTCGTAGGATAAAATTTATTTACCGAATTTGGGTTAACTCCTAATTGATAAAAACTGTAAGTAATTTTTTTTAAAAACTACGTTGTCATTGCATATTTTCAAAAAGTAGAGGGGGGAGCAGTGTCTGAGAATGCCCTGAATACAATAAAAGAAATAAAAAAATAAATTTTTACCTGTTTTAAAACATCTACATGAGATCTAGTATCATTAATAATACTAAAAAGTAATCTTTCAAATGAAAACATTGATGGTTCACAGCTATCCTGAAGATCCTGTCAACAAATAAATAAAATAAAATAAAATAAATTAGTTGAATAAATTTTTAAATAAAATTAATTACCTTGAATATTTGCTCAGCATGTTCGAGCCACGTAGTTTGTGCAAAATAAACACTCTCCGAAACAACATATCCCGTACAAATACTCGAAGTAAATGCTTTGGGAAAAACAATAATAAATTGTCCAGGTTCCTGAACAGTTTGACATAAGGGAACACCATTGTTGACAAGCATTTCAGGCGGTACCATAGCAGTGTCAGAAGGCAGCCAAATCGTTTTATTTTTACAAAACCTCGGTACCATTTTCGACAAAGCTTCTCGAAAATTATCACTGTGCTCGTCGGGAATACCGTACCATATTTTTTTAGCACCAGTGTGCAGATATTCAATCCACGGTAATCCGTGAGGGTCACGGTACCAGCAGCAGGCACTGAAAAGCATCCCGACGTGGAGTGTCGGCACAGTTACGCCCATCAGTGGGCCCAGAGCTCTTAGAACAGAGCCATTATTATTCGTCAAGACTTTAAGATTCCACGGATGACGTGCGAATGGACTGTTTTTAGCAACAGAGAATCCGAAACCGCGGCCACTTGAATCGATGCTAGCAGCGTGAACACAGACATGACGTTTTCGTTCAGAAACATGTTTCCAAAACGCGCTTTCAACTTCACTCGCAGAAGCACCTTCAGCTTCATTAGTCGTGCTCTGGTTATCGGAGAACCACATTCGCTGGGTGTTGCGCGCTATCCTATAGAAAGCATTCAGTGGCATATTTCTACCCTTGACTATGCACTCCTCGATTTCATCGGAACTGTCATCGTCTTCATCATCGTCATTGTCACTTGACAGCGTGCTATTGAGTCTCTGGAGTGCTTTGCTCTCGTGTTTTCTCCACTCAGCTTCCACTTCATCAAATAATTTTTCCCGTTCGTCTGTAGATAACGTGTCATACGGCAATAAATATTTACAATAGATATCATCTAGCTTGGTAACACGATCCTGAGCAGATTTAGGAATCTTCATGCCATCGGCAACCTTCTGCCACTTTTTTTTCTCTATGACTTCTTTCAGGCCACCTAGACTCTGCACTGTTTGATACAGATGAGGCAAATCGACTTCCATACCACCAATCCACGGCGGCTGATTCAAAGTAATACTCTGAGTAGCTAAATACTTTTTAATAGCCATCATTTCCTTTACATTTGGACCCCAGCGATGGAGCATGCGGTGGATGTACTGATTGTAAGCAGTAAATCTCATGTCGTCTGATACTTTACACTCGGGTTTGAAGTTAGAAGGCGGTACCACCCGACAGATTCCATATTTTTCAGCGATAGGTCTTATTTTGTCGATGTACTCAAGCGGATCTTGAAAATCTTTCTCTGAAGGATAGAACGTCGGCGCATCAACCAAGCGCGCTTCACCTTTAACTTCCATACTAGGAAACGCGTTCTCAATATTTTTGATCATCTCAGCATTTTTTTTCGCCTTAGCTGAAAGTTTTCTAGCAACTTTAGGAGCATCCGCTGAGCTTTTGCGCTCGCGAGATACTTTTGGAGACTTGGTAATTTTTTCAGCTACACCAGTCTGCTTCGCAACACTCTCCGTTTGCGAACCCGGAATCCTAGGTTTTACTGGACCTAAATTAGATGTAGATGTGGATGTAGATGACGTAGAAGTAGACGGTACCGTATCACTGGTACCAGTTGGAGGTGTCCGAGTAGTAGGTTGCACAGTGCCAACGGGTGGACATCTTGCAACAGCCATTGGCGGTTTTGTTACCAATTGAGCTCGTAACAGCACACGCTGATTAGGACCCGTTGGTCCCTCAGTGCCTAATTTAACAGCTACTCCCTGTATCAGCGGCTGTCCCTGTACTAAATTAGGGCCACTCCTAGATACAGTTTGCAAAGGAATGTAAAATACGTGAGCATCAGTCTCGTCCTCGTTCTCGTTTGTATTTTCCGTCTGTGTTGATATTTCCGTGCTACGCTGCTGACTCTCTTCAGCCGCCACCTGATTCTGCAAATTCTGGGACTGGTCATCGAAGTTTACCTGCACGGCTATTGAAGCACTGCAATTTACATTATTCCACACACTGGGAATCTTTCCTAGCGGCACAACTTGCACATTAGACATGTTACGAAATGTATCAGGTATTTGAAAACTACTCGGCTGTTTAGTTTTATCACCGGAGCTTGCAATTGACTTAACTTCAGTACCAACATCTTCAATACTTGTACCAACGCTTTTTGATTTACTCATGCATTTATCATCCTTGTCCGTTAACTTTCCAGGAGTTCGTGTATTGCCATCCTCACTCTCTGTTCTCGATACATCCATGTCCGACGAACCAGAAGCACCAGATTTACTGTCACGTTGTTTTCTCCTAAATGGCGTATTAACTGGAGCTTCAGTATCGCTCTCAAAAGCATAAACGCTGCTTTCATTTTCCGGAGAGAAGGCATTGATACTAGGAATAGCAATCTTACGTTCTTTAACTTTTGGTAAAAATGTTTTACGTTGAACGATAAGTTTTTTATCGGGTGATTTTTTCTCCGGAGATCCCTCGACTGAAGTACTGGCTCCGTCAGCTCGTGAACTTACATCACTGTCTTCACAAACGGTCTCTTTACTCGGAGTACAGACACCAGTCTTAGCAATTCTTCCCTTAATAATCTCCTTGATATCAGCATTTATTTTATTTCTGTTTGTCGTGAGCACTGGATTTGCTGAATTCGACAATTTCGCAATGGCTGCAGCAGCTCCTACGACAGTTCCAGCGTTGACTAAGGTCGCAGCCTTAACCGCATTACTCAAACGTTCTTTAGTAAGCGTCTTCTCAGCCATTTTAGCAATCGCGACATTTACCGGTCTCACAAGATGCTGGATACGCGTTGGTATTGACAAATGATTCATATCATTTTTACTTTTACCCGCAACTTCGAATGTAAAGTTCGTAACAGTCTCCATCTCAGCTTTACTTTCTTCTTTGGCCATTGAACTTTCATTCAGCCACTTTTCAATTTGCTCTGTCGACATATTAACACGTTCTTTTCTTCCCAACGAAGAAGTTGTCAACGGAATATCAATAATAGCCGCAGCAGCAGCAGCAGTAGCAGTAGTTTGAGTATTTACATTTGTTACACAATTAAATTTTTTATCAGACTCCGAAATGCTGGCTTGAGATGACAGCGATCCCACAACAGGTACATGACTCGACAAAGATTCTTTCTGCTCAGATTTCACCTCCCCGCCGTTAACCGACGCAGGAACTTCAGCTTTGCCAACTTTATCCCTCAACTCCAAAGTATTCGGAGTAGTTTTCAAAGCATTCAATTTTTTATTAACCTCTTCAGAAGGGGTCAAATTAACACTCACTTGACTATTGCAAGAATTAATCACCTTCGTTATTGGCTTCGTAATAAACCCACGAAAAGATTCTTCGTCATCAGATCCTTTGATGTCTTTCTCGACCTTTTCCTTCTCAATATCTTTCTTTACTTCTTTTTCTAACTTTTCAACTTTTTCATCATCTTTTTTCTTCCTAACTTTACTTACGCCACTAAATTCTTCCTCCGGTACTTTATCCTCTTTGTTCTTCTTCTCATTAATTTTCTTTTCCTTTTCCTTTTCCTTTTCCTTCTCCTTTTCCTTTTCTTTTTCTTTTTCTTTTTCCTTTTCTTTTTCTTTTTCTTTTTCTTTTTCTTTTTCTTTTTCTTTTTCTTTTTCTTTTTCTTTTTCTTTTTCTTTTTCCTTCTCTTTGACTTTTTCAACCGGAGAAGTAGCCGTCTCTCGTTTGCGTCTAATCCAAGTCTTGCCTTTGACTTTACCGACAACAGCAGGCGGTGAATTGGCAATCTTCTGAGGTGAATTGCGTGATGACGATCTGAGACTACGAGCAACTACCGGCTTAGCTGAAGGAATACTGCTACGCCTAGTCATACGTCTGGCTCGCGTACTTTCTTCCGAACTAACAGACTCTTCTTCGCTCTCCGAAGACTCTTGAGTCTTAGCTATTTTTTTATTCTTCACTACTGCAGCAGTCTTCTCTTTACCTTTATCACCAGCAACGTTTGATTTACCACTCAATACTTCTTTTTTATCTTTGTCTTTATCTTTATTCTTCTCTTTAATCAGTTTCTTAACTTTAACTTTAGCTTCCGTCTCAACAAGACGTCTAGTGTTGGGTAACTCTGGATAACTATCAACAGACAAATTATCATCATTATCTAAATCTGGACTAACTAATTTTCTACTCAATATTTCCATATAAACAGCAGCAGCTTCTTTAGTTTTTCTAGAAGGCCTTTGCGAGGACAACTGAGTAACTGGAGCCGCCGGTGACGTCACTTCAGTACACGACCGAGTGACTCTTCTCGACTCCGGTTTATTCGTCGTTGCATTTTTCTTTATGCTCTTAATCGTACGTTTTATCTGTTGAGTTAATTTAATATCTGATTTATTGTCCTCTGAAGAAGATTCTGAGCTCGAAGACTCACTGCTCTGTTCTTTCAGCACCGCTCGTTTCTTCGCCGTTCCCTTTGACGCTGAAATTACTTTAACTTTCCCAAAAGCTTTGAACGGTTTCTCCAACGTCGTGTTACTTCGTAGGCAGTGTTTTTTAGGTTCAACTCTTGGCAAAAATTTACGTGGTGCTAATTTATTAACGCTCTTCAACAAAGGTTTGCCTACAGTGGACCGTGTTCTTATAACACAAGTCTTCTTTAGTTTATTTTCGATCCTCTGTTTGGCTAGACGTTGCTCTTGGTACTTTTTCTTCAGCGCTTGAATCGTCGACGTCGCTGATTTGAATTTATTTACTGGCTTTTGAATCTCTGTCGTAACTTTTTTCCGCACTGGATCACCAACTTTACCTGTCGCTCCTGCTTTAGTTACTGTAGTTTGATTTGTTACTGCTTTTGATCCTACTCCAGATGTACTCGGTGTCGGAGTAAATGTTGATGAATTACTTGTACTATTTAACTTTTTTGATGTAGTTTTTGATTCTGCTTTATCTTTCTTTAACCCAACATTAAAAAAATCCAAACTCGGTGGTAATATCGACGTTCCTATGATATAAAATATAAGTAATTAGAATTAGTAACAACTTATTAATCAATAAATTAATAAATAAACTAAATAAATTACCTCTAAAACAAAGAAACGTTAAAAAATCTTCAGTATTAGGACGTTTATGTGTTATCAATTCAGTAACCTTAGCAGGTTTAGGTTTTTCTTTCTCTTTAACTAAAGTTTGAGGAGATGTAAACACTGTCGCTGATCCTTGAGCGAATTTTCTCTGAGCATGAACTTTAGCTCTAAAAATTAACCATCAGTAATTAGTTACTTAAAATAATTAATAAAATACCATCAATATTAATGTAAAATATTAATACCTTTTAGGAGATTCCGAAAGCGGATCCATAAGATCAACCAGG
The DNA here is from genome assembly GCA_964016945.1 of Microplitis deprimator. Taxonomy (NCBI): domain Eukaryota; kingdom Metazoa; phylum Arthropoda; class Insecta; order Hymenoptera; family Braconidae; genus Microplitis; species Microplitis deprimator. Next base: position 4,060,043 of record OZ024710.1, on the reverse strand, counting down.
TCACCGACTTTCCTTTTTCTCTTATCATTTCTACCCAACACCATTTTCGTACTTCAAAAATTTATTTTAAAATAAATAAATCCAACCCCAATTTCCAGAAATTTTATTTAAATTTGCAATTACGTCCACGTTATCAACACATTGTATTAAATATTTAATAACTGCACTTTGTACCAGTACTAAAAAAAATCAAGACACATTACCTACATACACATACATATGTATATATGTGAACTACAATATTCTATTATTTTTTCTTTTAAACATTTTTATAAATTTTACATACCAAAAAAATATTTACAACTTTAAATAATTTAAAACATCTGCTACTTATCACAAGTGCTATTAATTATTAATAAATACTATATATAATAATTTCTATGTATATATATATACATTTATGTAGTGCTTATTCCTATCCTGCTTTTTTCGATCACTTATTCTACATATAAATGCAGTACACATGTGTGTATAAAATATATCGTACAAAAATCGATTTCTCAGAAGGTTCATTCACGTTGTATGCATTACAACAATACAATACACACATATGTAATATATATACAAATATAAAATACTTATACCAAATCTAACTAATACAAGTAATCCATTGTTACTGAAAACGATATTGAGATGTCACCATTTTTAAATTCTATCCAAAGTGGCGCCAAAAGTAAATTCTGTCAGTTCTCTATTTAAAATTGTTTTTTTATCTCGACATTTGAGTTTTATGAAATAAAAATCGAGTAGAAAAATTAAATAATCAGTTTTACAATAATAAATATATGTAATAAACTTAATAATTAATAAATATCAATAGCAAAAATAAAATGATAGTTTTTATTAAAGATAAAAAATATTTTAATTTACTTGATAAAAATAGTGCGTATTTGCGTCGTCGTGAACTTGGTATAGTGAATGAGTAAGTATGAGTTTTCTGTATATGTAAGTATATATGTAAATGTTGTAAGTGTATTTGTTTAGCTATTGAAGTATTGAAATAAGTATATAACGTTATATTTATTATTGTAAAGGCAGTTCAACATAGACTCAGACAACTAAAACTCAAGAAACGAGACCCTACCAAGCAAGAACCAACACAAGACTTTAAAAGACACCAATACTTGTCAACCAGTAGCAAGACTAGTAAAGTAAACCTGATATATTGCTGTGTATATGAATAGTTGTTAAGTTTTCTTACAATTACTACGGACTACACATTAAAAAGTTAGTAACAACTGGTAAATCAGTGCTATATACATATAAATACATACACATATACATATACAGTGATATTTTTATTTTTCAGTATTCAGTAACTGCATCATATCTGGTTGGATTGCAGCAGCTAAAAAATTAAACATTACACAGTACATTTTTAATATTTAACCAACGGGTTTTAATTACATACGCTTGATATTATAATATTTAATTTTATATAATTATCAGCATCAGCATCAACACCAGCAGAGTTGATATTGACGTACGATTAAATTTGTTGTGTACTCCAATTATTTTTCAAGGTCTTTATGAGTTTTTTTTTTTTTTTTTTTTTAAATTTTATTGACTTTTTTTTAGCTAATTCATTAGCTGATTATTTCGCAATTGGGTCATGTATATTTAAAGAATATGAGCTGATGATAAACTCAAAAAAATGCGGTTTTATTTAAATGACTTTTTTTTTTTTTTTATTTATATTTGTAAAAGTGCTGATTTTTAATTCTATTTATATGCGTGACATAATTCATTGATGTGGTTAATTTTTAATGCATTTAAATTTATTTAACTGAGACAAGATAATTATGCAGAAATTGATCAGACGACTATTTAATAAATTTATTTATTTATTTGAATGTTTAAATTGTAGTTGTGATGATAAATTAATAATGATAATTGTTTCCCAGGCAGTTGGGAGATAAGTTAATAAATCATCATGTACAAAAATGGACCACCACCTTCGTATGATGAACCCCCACCATCAGCGCCACCCAGTTACTTTCAAAGTGTAGGTGGTGTACCACCAGCAAGCCCATTTACACCAGCACCGACGTGTAAGCCTTCAAATCTCAATCAATAACTAATTAATTTATTCAATGATGATCGATACGTATCAATTATCAATGACAAGTGTCATTATTGTTATTTATTACTAGATGCTAATGGACCGACCATCGTAACAACAATAGTTCCATTGGGTCCAGGACCAACCCATACAATTTGTCCTCATTGCCATGCTGAAATTGAGACTGCTACCAAAACAGAACCTGGAATGATTGCTTACATATCTGGTGCTGTCATTGCTTTACTTGGGTAAATTTTTAAATTTATATGCAATTAAATTGTTGATTAGACTGATTCAAAAAAATCGACTATTTTTTCTTCGACTTCCTCTTTAAATAACATGGGAAAAATTTTTTTTAAAGCTTGGAATTTTATCATTCATCAGCGAATCAGTGTATCAGAAAAGTCACTAGATATTTTTGCTGAAAATTTAAAATACCTCTTATTATTTTTCGATAAATTTAATTTTTAAAGTTATTTAAGGTCAAAGTTGAAGTCACAGTAAATTTTAATATTATTTGATTTTTTTGGCAGAACTGTCAGACTTATCTTGAAATACTACAGGACCTTTTTTGTAAATAATTTTATGTCCTAGAATTTATTTGTAACAAAACTTTTCCGTACAGTTTAAAAAAAAAAATAGTTGATTTTTTTGAATCGGTCTGTTGTTGATATATTCCACTGTTAATAATAATAATTGTTATATTTATTAATAAACAGATGTTTCCTGGGATGCTGTTTAATTCCCTGTTGCATTGATGAATGTATGGATGTCCACCACACTTGTCCGAACTGCAAAGCTTATCTTGGACGTCACGGCAGATAAAAAACTGTTTTCATCGTTACTGCAATTTTTTTTTTTTGTAGTAATTTGAATACTTATATATATTTTTACAAAGTATTTGAACCGGTCCACTCGGAATCTCATGGCAGATATATACTAAGCAGCTAATGATTTAAATGTTTCTTGTTTTAATTTCTCAAAAAACTTTTATTTTTGACTATTGATTATCAGCTCTTATTCTTCGTATTTACAAAAAAAAAATCTGATTAATCTTAATAACGAAAGTGAGAAAAATAATTTAAATTTTCTTGACATGGAAGAATGAGTCGTCGAATTATTTTAAACAGTACGGAGGGTTATTTAAATATTAATTACTAATATTTAATGAAGAACGAAAGAACAAAATAATAATTATAATTATAATTATAATCAATTTTTAACAAAGATAAATGACAACTGATATTTATACGATTAATTAAGATTTTAAAAAGGAATTATCATCTTTTTTTTGATGATTGTTATATTTTATTTCTTTTATTGTATTGTTATATATTTTCAAAAATATGTCACAGGTCACATTTATACTTATCAGCTAATTGAATATTGATATCGACGTCCTCAGTAGAAAACTTTTTATCCCCACATATTTTACAATAACTTTTTAATATTTTATGTCAATACATTTTGAATTACTTATTATTATTCTAATGGAAAGTTTAAGTAAACTGGGTAGCGGTATTTTGCTGCAAATTAACTTATTTTATTTTTAATATATTTTATAAATAATTATACTTTTTTATATTAGAGTTGAAAAATATTATTTTATGATTGTTTTTGCTTCCTGTAAAATTTAGAAAATTTAAACTCAGCGGTTTTTACTGAGACTGATCTCGTATAAGTTTAAAATCATAAATTATTGAAAAACTTATGATTTTTAAAAGAACTTTAAGTTTAATAATTTATTTTTGGATAACATTCCAACGACTAAAGAAAAATTATACGAGATTTAATTGATATTCAATGAATTTTATATGAAATATTTATTTATCAGGGAACACAAGTGCTATTTCAGTGCCTTAAATCATAGTACAATTATATAATTCTCATTAATTCTAGCTTTCCTACTTGAATTATTTATTTAAAAAAAAAGTATATACGAACAAAAAATGGATTTTAATCTCGCACACTAATAATATACGCAATAATTATATTATCGCTTTAATAATTGTACAATATCCATATATATTTTTTCAATGATGTTACAGTTTTCGCTGTAGCGATTGCCACAATTGTGCCTTCAATTACGTGTCTTGTTTATTTTATTTTACATGTATACTTTTTTTTAATTATTACATTAGTTAGTAGATTACGCTTTTAACTAACAATCTATTTAATTGGATTTTTAAAAAATATATATATACACAAATATATAATTTATAAAGAGAAATAAATATATATCTATTTAAATAATTGCATTTTTTATTATCATACTGAAGTTAGTCGACGTCTAATCATTTTTGGATTTATTTCAAAACGATAAATTATAAAAAAAAAATATTTTGGAAAATTGCACCTTTAGTTTTTTTAATTTTCTACATGCCCATATTTTGAGTTTTTTAAATTTATATTATTTATTTGTTGAAAAAAAAATCTGAAAATTGTCTGTCATCGTCAGGATCATTTTTTATTCACGAGTGTGAATGTAGCAGACATTAGACAAATTTAAAATTATTAATAAATAAAGTAAAAAATCAAATTTAAATAAAATGCGCATTAAAAAAATTTTGAAATTAATAAGTGCATTTTTTACAAATATTATTTTTTTAATTATTTATAATTTTAAATTTGTCTGATGTCTGCTACATTCACACTCATTTTTATTTTTTTATGAATTTGAATGTAACTGACAATCATAAATTTTTTAAATTTTAAAATAAGTGAATTAAATGTACACCGAATAAAATTTAAAAAAAGCGCATTTATAGAATTTAAAAATCAGCATGTGCATTTTTTTTATTTTTATTTTGTTAATTGTTTAATGCGTTTATTTGTAATTTAAAAATTGTCTCACATCTGGTACATTTACACTCATTATTTTTATTACAAATAAATTTAAATCTTTTAAATCAAGTCTCTACACGTAAATTTTTTACACATACATATTTCTACATGCTAATAAGTATATGCACATATGTACACTACACACATTCGTACATATATATATATATATATATATAAACACAATGAGTCAGTAGATATATATATATATATGTAGATAAAAACAAAAAATAAACTTTAAAAAGACTAAAACGCGTAGAAATTAAAATAAAATTACTTTTCTAAGTCATTGATAAATATTTATATAATTATATACATTTTTTATATAAGTTGACAAGTATTTTTATTCATATAATTTATGAATCTATTTTTAAATAAATGACTGGTTAATTTTAATAAAACATTGAAGGTTAGTCTATTATTTAACTAACAATAATTAATTATTTATAATTGTTATCTAATTATAAACAATCACTAAGAATTCATTTTTTTTCAGACTTGATTAGAATAAAAAAAAAATGAATATGTGGCCAAAAATATCAGTTGATTACAAAATGTTAAAAATTTATCATTGGAAAAAATTACTGAGTTACCAAAAAGGATTGTCAGGGTCGAGAATGATCAGCGGATCTGCTGAAGAAGTTAAAGGACATGGGACATCATTTCCTGGAGATAAACAAGTTGTCATATGCGGAGGTGGTGTCATGGGTGCAGCAGTTGCTTATCACCTGGCAGCTGCTGGATTAGGAGCGGAGACTGTCCTTCTTGAAAGTTCCAGGTTATTATTTATTTTAAACTTTATTTTTATTTATTTGAACTTCAGGACTTGAGTTTTCTGAATGTTAAGTAAAGAAAAATTGTAGAAGTTTTTTTTTCTTTTTAAATAAAAGATTCTCTGTATTTGATTGCGTGTCAATAGAATTGGAGAAGGAACAACATGGCATTCATCTGGTTTAGTTGGGGCATTCAAGCCAAGCTTGTTCCAAGTTAAATTAACGCAAGACAGTATCGCGCTTTATAAAGATCTTGAAGCTAGAGGTCTTTCAACCGGCTGGAAACAATGCGGGAGTTTGTCTCTTGCAAGAACTAGAGATAGAATGACATCATTTAGACGAATGAAAGCTCAAGCTGTGTATGAATTATTAAAATTATTACTTTAGTAATTTTTTGTAAAGAGAATTTACAGTTTTTTAAAATTTAAAGATCTCGAGATATTGAGTGCGAGCTGGTAACTCCAGAAGAAGCTCAAAAGCTATGTCCTTTACTACGCGTAGATGATTTGATTGGTGGTATTTGGATTCCTGGTGATGGTGTAGCTGATCCTTATCTCACTTGTTTGACTTTACTTGAAGAAGCTCAAAAAAATGGTATTCATTTTATTGAATACTCATTATCTGTGATTTATAATTTATTATTTATTTATTTTATTTCTCCAAGGGGTTGAAGTTTATGAAAATTGTCGTGTTACTAAAATATTAAGTGATAAAGGAAAAGTGTCAAGGGTTGAAACAACACGTGGTAATATTAATTGTAGACATTTCGTTAATTGCGCAGGATTTTGGGCTAGAAATATTGGTAAATTAAGTGATCCTTATGTTAAGGTATTTTTATTTATAATTTATTAGTTTGTAAATTTCAATATTCATTACTAATAGTTTATTTTTAATTGATATATATAATAGGTACCATTACATCCAGTGGAACATTATTACTTACATACTAAAGAAGTACCAGGATTAAATCCGATGACTCCAGTGATACGTGATTTAGATGGTTCTATTTATTTCCGTGAGAATAAGGGCAGATTTTTAGCGGGTGGATTTGAAGCGAATGCTAAACCAGCATTTGAAGATGGCAGAATACCTGGTTAGCCTTGAAGTAAATCTGAAAATTAATAGATTTAGATAATAACTTTGTCAAAAACAATAAATCAATTTAGTGGTCTTTATTCTAATTGATATTTTATAAATAAATTAATTTATTCACGAATGAAAAATTTATTATAGAAAATATTGCCGAGCGAATATTACCAGAAGACTGGGACCATTTTCATATTTTGTTGGAGCAAATGCTCCACCGGATTCCAGCGATGGGCGACGTTGATCTCGAACGTCTGTGCAATTGTCCAGAGGCATTTTCACCAGACTGTAAATGGATCGTCGGCGAGGCACCTGAGCTACGTAATTATTACGTAGCAGCTGGAATGAAAACCATCGGAGTCTCGGCAGCCGGTGGGGTCGGACGAGCCACTGCAGAGCTTATAATTAACAACTCAACCTCTTTTGACATGTATGAATTAGAAGTCTCGCGGTTCTTGGGTCTTCATAATAACAGAACATTTCTACGTGACCGAGTTAGAGAGGTACCGAGTATGCATTACGCTCTCCAGTACCCACATCTCGAGTTCAAAACCGGAAGGAATCTCAGAATGTCGCCTATCTATCCAAAATTGAAAGAAGCTGGTGCTGTTTTCGGTCAAGTTATGGGATATGAACGACCGAGTTGGTTTGAACCCAACGCTGGCGATGGTAATTACTATTACTATTAAATTTAATATTTTAATTTAACCCAATACATTCATTTAGATTTTGATTCAATGGATGAGTCACGCAGATACAAAATTGCTTACACAAATACCTTTGGCAAACCTCCGTGGTTTGATGCCGTTGCAAATGAATATGCAGCATGCAGAGAAACAATTGGTCTTAGTGATTATTCTTCTTTTACAAAAATTGATCTATGGGTATTTAAATTATTCATTAAATTTAAAGTTTTTATCATCTGTAATTATAAAAAATTTTATTTTCTTTTAGTCAAATGGTACAGAAGTAGTAGATTTACTTCAATACCTCTGCTCAAATGATGTTGATGTGCCGATAGGGAGCATAATCCACACAGGAATGCAAAATCATCAGGGCGGATACGAGAATGATTGCAGCTTGGCTCGTATAGCACCCAACCAGTAAGTTAATTAAATTAATATAATTACAAAGGCTGATTAATTACCGATTACCATTAAAATATAATTTTAGCTATATGATGATTGCGCCAACGATCCAACAAACACGCTGTAAGCATTGGATCATCCGTCATCTACCAGCAGACGGATCAGTCGCAGTGTCTGATGTTACCTCTGCGTACACTGCGATCTGTATAATGGGATCATCAACACGACAATTATTAGCTGAGCTGACTGACACAGATCTAAGTCCGAAAAATTTTCCATTCTTTACATTCAAAGAACTTGACGTCGGTCTAGCTACTGGAATAAGAACCATGAATTTAACACACACTGGAGAACTTGGATATGTTTTATATATTCCAAATGAGGTATTAATTTTTAATTAATTAATTAATTCATTCATTCATTCATTTATTATATTTTATTAATGTACTCGTTTTAGTTTGCTCTCCATGTATACACGAGATTGATTGAAGCTGGTGAAAAGTACGGGATAAAACATGCTGGCTATTATGCGACTCGTGCCTTGCGTGTTGAAAAATTTTATGCGTTTTGGGGTCAAGATCTAGATACTTTTACTACTCCATTAGAATGTGGACGTGCTTGGCGTGTTAAATTTGACGTGAGTTAAAAAAAAAATTATTAGCTTAAATTAAATTAAATTTTCAAATATCCGACAACTCAAAATTAAATTTTTTAAATTAATAATCATTCGAAATAGTGACAGAAAATATACTACAATAATTATTTAAATAAAAAAAAATTTTCGGGAGTTTATACTACTCGTTAATTTCAGAAAAAAATAAAACAGATTCCCCTTAACTATCACAATAATTTTTCTATTGAAACAATTAATAAATAAATTAATTAAATTATAGAAAGATATTAATTTTATTGGACGAGAAGCATTGATGAAACAACGTGACATTGGGGTTGAACGTAAGTACATTCAATTATTATTAATTGACCACGATCCAGACATTGATATATGGAGCTGGGGCGGTGAACCCATCTATAGAAATGGACGTTACTGTGGAATGACAACAACAACAGGATATGGATATACATTCAAAAGCCAAGTAATTGATTAATAACTATTATTAAAGTTAACAATCAATTATATTTAATCATAACTCCTAATTTTGTTTATAAAATCCAGGTATGCCTTGGATTCATACAAAATCTTGATGACCAAGGTCGTCCTCAAGTGGTAACCAACGAGTACGTGCTGTCAGGTGACTATGAAGTTGACGTTGCTGGTATAAGATACCGAGCCAAATGTCATTTGCACAGTCCAAATCTCCCAACCAAATTTCCTGACAAAGAACGTGATTCTTATCACGCAACTCGTGATCAAATATCACGATAAATTATTAAGGTAATTCTCAGACACCCCTCACTCTTTAAAAATATTCAGTGACCTCAAACTGTCAACCATATTAAAATTACAGCATTAATTGGATAAAAGACAACGTAATTACAATTTCGCCGAGATGTTGAATGTAAAAAAATTACTTACAGTTGATATCAATTAGGAGTTATACGAAATTTTAAAACAAATATCAGTAAAAACTTACTGTCAATATTTTAATTTGAAATTTCAAATTTCGCGGGCTAAAATTTACTTACTAAATATTGTTAATTTTCTGATTGATGATAACTGTAAGTAATTTTTTTTTTAATCTATATCGGCGAAATTGTTCTTTTTTTTAATTAATGCTTTAATTTTTTTTTTTTTTTTTGATAAATTAATAAAATTTTAATACGACTTATAATGGAAAGTAATTCAATATTTTTAAAAAGTGGGAGAGCAGGCACTGGCCGAGAATGCCTTTACAAGCCTTCAAAATTATTGTACAAATTATGTATATACATTTGTTCTATGTAAATGAAAATAATTTTAAGATTTTAAACATTAAATGTTTGTTTTTTTGTATGTGTGTTAATTGTATTAACATTAAAGTCTGATAATTAAACCTGTGCCATTTTATTTTTAAGATTAAATACATTAATTACTAAATCTCAACTAAAGTAAAAAATTTTCTTTTTTTTTTTTTTTTTTTTTAACTATCATAGTCTACTGAACACCATTATTACGTTTCCATTTTCATTTTAAATATAATACATATGACTAATTATTTATTATTAAACGATGATAATTATTATCATTTTTGACACTCAATATTTTTTGTACTGAAATCATTTTTGTTTTTATAATAATTATAAAATATTTATCGTTAATAATTACTTATAATAATCAGCACTTTATGAGAAAGACACGATTTTTTTTTTTTTTTTTTAAGTTGAGGCTTTAATTTTTAGTTATTATATATCTCAGCTGCTTATTTTTCTTATCATTTCTTAATTTTTTTTTTATACACATATTATTTTTTATTATTAAAATATTAACATATCAATTGTATTTCCCTTACAATGTATTTTTTTTTTGTTTTTTTCTTTTTTGCCATTTTTTTTTTTAATATTATAATCTACTTAATGTTATTTATTTAATCTTTATATTTACGATGATTCGTTATCAATAAATCAAAATGAAAAGAAAAAAAAAGTTATTTAAAGTTCATTATGATATTATTATACACTCTTAATTATTATATAAGCAACTTTATACACGCGTTATCAATTAATAATTATAAATTTAAAGTTTTTTTTTTGTTCACTGTACACAGAATAAAATGACGGTTTATAAAAACGTTTTATCACTCTGGTAATTCCGGTTCTGGTGTTGGTTGTACTTGTTTTTGAACCATGCATGACCTTGCAACAGACTCAAATAGTCTGAAATAAATTAAAATAATTATTGATATTTAATAATAATGATACACAGAAAAAAATTAATGTTTGAAATTATAACCCGGAACGTGGGTGTAAATATACGGGGTGACGACAAATAAATTATTTCAAAATTCCCTGATATTTCCCGGTTTTCCTGTTAAGTTTTTTACATTTTTCCCTGATTCAGAGATTTTATTCGTATCATTAAGATATTCAAAGTTTTGATTATATTTTCATTTTCAATAATTAAATTTTATGATCAATCATTATATTACTTGTCGTTTCCCAATTTATATACTCAGAAAAAAAGGATTTTTTAGGGCAAGAAAAATTTCGTTTTCAATTTATAATACAAAAAATTTCTTAGAGCAAATAAAAATTTTCTTGGTGCGAGTAAAAGTTTTTTGCTCAAAGAAATCCTTTTTTTCCGTGTATTAATAATAATTAAAAATGTAAATAATTTGAAAATAATAGCATACTTTTCAATTTCCGGTGCACAATGAACAAATTCGTGAGTCCAGAATTTATAAGTTGGATTTTTAATAAGTTCAATGAAAGTAATAAGTAATCCCCAAGGATGTGGTCTGTTGACGATCAATCTTTCCAACAGCACGCGAGTTATTTGCTCTTGAATAGCTTCAGTGTTGGCTTCAGCAAATAGATAAAGTAATGTACAGCTAAAGTAATGAGTGTGACTGTTGGGATAACGAAGCTGATTTGCGATAGCATTCAAGAATAAGTATCGTCCTTCGGTGTCAAGATCAACAGCTAAATTCTGGAAGATATCCATGTGTGCTGAGTGAGCGATAGTTGACATATTTGGCGTATGTCCTTTGTTGCGTATAAAAGCTATCGCTTGAGTTCCCACGTACAAAACAAGTGCATTCATTAGCTGAATATTGTAACGCATTCCGGCTTCCTGTGATACTTGTAAATTACTCCTAAGCTCAGAGAGGAAAGTAACAGGCGCGCGGGCTTTGAGATATGAATCTAATTCTTTTTTGAAACTCGGCGGCTGTATCATTGATGCAAAGTTTGTAAGCACACGAGGCGCGTGCGCTATTTCTTGAAGCATATCAACTTTTAAATTTGGAGTAAATGGATCCGGTAGACGCATATTCCTTGGGAATGCACTGAGAATTAAATTTCTCATCTGAATGCAGTTGGGTGGTATGGCGTCACAAAATCCATAGTGATAATCACAGAGAAATTCAGGAAAATCGTGTAAAAGTACCAATAAAACTCGTAAAGTTCCTTTGTAAAGGAATAACACGGGCTTGGCTAACTCTGCATTGCGTAGGTATGGCGCTAAATATCTGAATAGATCGATGAGTAATTGTGCATACATACCCCAGCATTTTTGCTGAGGTGTTATTGCCAGCATACGTCCAATGAATACTCGATGAGACACAAGTTCTAACCAGGCGTAGCAAAATCCTGATGCTTTTGCTGGACGTAAAATGTGAAGTGTGTGACAGAATGCTGTTAGTACTTGATAATTAACAGCCTCGAGGACGGGTTCTGGTGCGCACAACTCCAAGAATAGCATTATAAAGATACGATGATAAGGCAATTGTTGGAAATCAGTACCACGCATTTCATGATCTTGTAATAAAACACCAGCAACAATACCCAGTACTTTGTTGAGTAAATTTATTTTAGTGTGAGTGTTTGTTGTATCACCAGAATGCTTAACTAGTAGTGCAACAAGACGTACAAAAGCATCAAGTGTCATGAAACATTTAGCACGTACTGCTGATACTGCTCCGCTTGATTCAGATAGCGCACGGTAACAAAGATCGACGCACATTTGTGTGCTCAGTTTGAAGAAACGTGTAATCAAGTCGTCTGTCTTCAAGATACCATGAATATTCATCTGATGAACAAACAAACCAAATGCTTTTGTTGGATCACGTGAGTGATTGGGACTGTGATGCATAGTAACCCATTCACGTAACAAGTATTCGGTTTTTTCCATCAGTCCTGGCGGATCATCAAAGTCACGTGCCCGGACTTGGAGGATTCCCGAGTGAATGTGGGCAGTTGGTCCTGCGGATGCACGATCAGCAAGCACACCTGGATCATGATTGGCCCTCAAAGCATCCATTACATTGCCAAGACGGAATAGAGAAATACCATCGGGTGGCGCACGGTGATGTGTCATTCGCGCTAAAATTTCAAGCGTATGATACAAATCAGACTCAGTAACGTGAGTTGTTTGTCTCTCGTCAATCAAATAGACTTGTACCAGTTGCATCGCAAAGGCAACAGCTAGTGCGCTACCGGCATCCATAACATGGGCCAGTGATATGTCAAATTGAAGGAAACTTATCAGATGTGATCTTATAAGACAGTCTACAGCTTCGAAATTATAACGACACTCGTCTCTGCTTTCAGCTAGCACACGCGTTACATTTTTGTTTGTCCACTGCATGCCGTAGGCACGTGGATCTTGAAGACACTTCAGTATTCTCAAATGTAATTCACGATAACGCAATATTATTTCAGAATCAATAGCACCATTTGAAATAGACGGACTTTCTAGTAGTCCATCGACAGCTTTTTTGAGAAGAGTCATCGCAGCTCCGGCGTCACGAGACCGTCTTGTAAGAATAATCGACTCAAGAAGTGCATGAAGAGCTGCGTGCTGTGGTGGTGGTGCAGCAGTGAGAAATAATTCAACTTCGCTGGCAAGTTTCTCTAGCATTGTTCCAACTTCATCATTATTAACTGTTGCGTTAGCATATACGGCAACCTGTTGAGCTGTTGGTACTGCGACAGCTGGATTAGATGCAAAAGCTGTCACTGCTGTTGGTTCACTTATTGGTTTAGGTATAAATAGAGATTGGGTTTCACGCTCAGACAATGGCAAAAATCCAGGAATATTTCTTGCAAATTCTTCATAAACAGCCATCTGTTGTGGTGTCACTCCACCGGCTTTCAATCTAATTTGTTCAGGCATACGTTCAGCTTGATATTTAGCAACTGGATCAAAGTAACGACGTCCTTCTTGACGAGCGATTTTTCTCAATTCAATTTCATTCAACAAACGTTTATCCATTTCAGGCATAGCTTTTTCAATGGCTGTTTTCTGAACAAAAGCACATGCCAATTCCATATTATCTGCTGCTAAAACATTTGCTGCCTGTTCGACAAGATCTTTTTGTTGTTGTGTCGAGCCCATTAGGGCTGCCAAAAATGCTTGCTTCAAATTACCACTGATAGATGATAATATTTGATCACGACAAGTTATCATTGCCATTCCTGCAACTAAATTACGCACCATATGACGTGCTGCTTGACGCATTCTTGTTTCATCAGGATCTAGTGCAAAATCTTTACGAGCAATTTGTTCACTTGTGGTGAGAGCTATTTTTATAGAACGATCTACTACTGGATGAATCCATTCTTGGATTGCTCGTTCAATTGAAGGCCGTATAAATTGTTTAAGATGTGGACTCGTTTGCAAAAGCGGCAGTTGATTGTTGACAGTAATATGCTGAGCAATATTTGACACACTGGATACATTGATGTCCATATAATTGAAACGCGGTTCTGGTGGTCCAGTAGGTAAAGATGGCGTTGTATTGGCTGGCTGCAGTGGCTGCGAAATAACTCCAGGTGTTGAAGAACCAACTAATTCGTCCATTGTAGTTTGCTGTGATGGCTGTTGTTGCTGCTGCTGCTGAGATTGTTGCTGTTGAGCCAACTGCTGCTGCTGTTGTTGTTGTTGTTGCTGCTGAGCTTGTTGGTGTGCTTGCTGCTGCTGCTGGGCTTGTTGTTGTGCCTGCTGTTGTTGCTGGGCTTGTTGTTGTGCCTGCTGTTGTTGCTGCTGTTGTTGTTGCTGTTGTTGTTGCTGCTGTTGTTGACTCGCATGACTTGTCTCAGCTTTTTTGTGAGGCTGCGACAATTGATACTCAAGAGTTCTCATTTTTTCTGGATCCTTCAAATAAATAGCAGGTTTCAATTCCGATACATCAATACTTAAATTTTTACATAAAACTTCAATTTCAAATTTAAGATTAAGCTTTAAATCTTGCTCTTGATGAAGTTCAGCAAGTACGTTCATAATGGACATGGTCCATGGATTTGGTGGTCGAAAAACCCGACTTTTAGAACAACTTTCTAAAACTTTAGCTACAAATGGCACAACATACAATAATTCTTGCTGACCTTTGTTGTAAGCTTCAACCAATAAACTTTTTAAATCAATGTCAATTTGTAAAATTGGTTTATTTCTTCCAAGAGTCAACATACCAAGCCAATGTCCGAGATTTTTTAACAAAGAACGATCTGAAAAATTAGCAATACCTTTATCACTGCGTAATAAAACTTTTATATTTCTAAAAGTCTCTCTAGTAACTAATTTATTAACTTCCGGTACTTTAAGATAATCGAGAAAGTTTGAATAAAGTACATGAAAATTTAATTCAATACTAGCACGTTTCATAACCAAATACTGTGCAATCCATGGCCAGTATTCTTCAGTAACAATCTCACGTATTTCATCACATTTAGCTTGTAAATTAATCTGACTCAAATTGTTAAAAATAAATGCTGTTTTGTCTTGCATTGATTCTGGTGGTACTGTTATTTTCATTTCTTCTTTATCTGTAGCCACCAACAGCGTATCAATATTAGTGGCATTTGCAATTGAAGGACGGGCAGACATTGAAGTTGTTGGTGTTGTAGACGGTTTTGATTGCGTTGTGCTCGTTGTTACGGTCGTTGTTGTGATAGATTTGTAAGCTGTAGTGGCTTGATTCATCATAATAGCAAGTGATTTTGGGAATACAACACCCTGTGGTCTTGTCGGTGGTTCTTGTCCATTAAGTCCGTATTCAATGTACTCAATTAAGTGAGCTGGGAAATCAGTAAAGTGTTGAATGGCTCGCACATGTTCACAGTAAGTCTGGTACTCCTTTAGACGACTCTTAAATCTATCTAGAGCAGCGATACCAAAGTAATACATCTTACTGCCTTCTGGTTTTCTCAGTGCATCTAAAACAAATCGCAATGCTATTCCCAGTGTCATGTAATTATTTACCAATCCACGTTCAATTATCCCGCCAAATAATTGAGCAGTAATATGAAGTTCTTTGTCAGGATACTGAGGGAAAAAACGATATTCTTCAAGTAAATTACGTAAAATACATTGGAACACGTCATGTTCACGTTTTATTGTTGAGTTTTGAAATTTTTTTAGTATGTCAAGTACCTCATCAATTGATAAAGTTTGATGGGGTGAATGATTATAAATACCCATAAAATAACTATTAGCTTCATCTTCAATATCTTTCGATACTATTTGTGGCATATCGGGAAATAAATTTGATATTTCAGGTATTCTAGTTTTTTCAATATTTGCCGGTGGACCTAAACGTCCGTTACCGCCAATTGTCGCAGTACCGGGTATGACAGCAGTACTTTGTGTACCAACAGGTCCAGAATGGATTTGCGAAGACATTGGTAACATGGGAAATGGATTTGGTGATGGACCCATTATTCTTGATGGAGATCCTGGTGTTGACACTAAAGGGCCCAAAGCACCTGGTAAATTAAATGCTGAACTACTTGGTGGTCCTAGACTAGATCCGAGACCCAATGATGCTAAGCCGGAATTCAAATTACCTAAAGTGTCAATGGGCTTTGTTGGAAATAATGGGGCTGCCAATTTTACCGGATTAAAAACATCCAAAGCTGGATGACGTAGGACTCCTGGTGGCGGTGGTCTGTTCATGTTTGTCTTCAACATCATACTGCAGTTTCCAATCATCGTCATTATAGCATCTGACGATTCTTGCGATATGCTCCCGGCACAGGGTTGTAGTACCATTAACATAATCGTCAATGTTTCTTGCGGCAGTTGACTGGCTTTGGGTAACGATGTGTCTTCTTTAACACCCGGTCCCATTACTTGCGGACACCGCCGTTGTAAAAATTTAATACACGCCGTGATGAACGATTCGCCGTGTTCACGTATTTTATCTCCAAGCCATTTTTCAAGTTTCAAATACTCTCGTCGTGATGCCAGACACGCGAGATCTATGACAAACGGAAAACTCTGTGATTTTAGTAATGCTGATAAGGCTTTGAGATCTTGTGCGACATCTAAAATTCGCGATAATCTTGTTTGATCATTATCGCCGCGTAAATACCACTCAGTCATGGCGTGCATTATTATTGACTTTACTTTTGAGTTATTAAAGTGCCAAGCATGATGTAAAATAACTGCTGAATTAGGATGATTACCCAGAAATATTGGAATCAGACTATTCACCAATTCTTGACGTAACATCGTCAGCGGTGGATTGATTTGCAGTAGCGCTAAAACAAGTACGTCAGGACAGTGTTGGATTGGCCATTTAAAAATGTCTTGTACAGGTCCATAGAGTCCTCGTTCAGCCATATGAAGTAAAAGTTCGACGACATTCAATGACCGCCAAGTTTGCGCTTCTTTACTGTCACCCTCGGGTGCTGCTTTCAATACGTCAACAGTCACTGAATGATAAGGATAGTCAGCAAAACAAAAAACGTCGGGGTTTTTTAAAATTTGATGTATCAACGAAAACTGTCCCTCAACGTTATCCCAATGGCGGTAAAATAATTCAACTGGAAACACATCGAGCGGGTAACCTTGTAACTGTAATCCGAGTCTTAAGCCAGTTATCAAAAGACTTAAGCTCTGACGATTTTTTATATAAAACTCCGGATGGTCTAATTTAACGACGACTTCATTCCATGATAATGTTGATTGCATTTCTTTTAACGTCTGTACAAATACTTCAACATTCCATGCAATAGATGGAATTTCTTTTTTTTCTGTACTACCGTCGGTATTTGTTGTAACATTATTCCAGAATGATTGTAAGCCGCCAGAATCATCTAATCCAACGTAGGTTCGGGCCATTTGAGAGAGAACACGTGCCGCTGTCGATGGCGAGATCTCTCGTGCGCCCAAACCAGTAAGTGCCGCACGACATTCTTCTACACTGCTCGTGAAGCCATAACCCAATTCCATTATTAAATTAATTAACGAGGTGGCTTCCTACATTTAAAAAAGCAAATAATTTATATTATAATTTAAATATAATAATTTAAATTTACAAAAAAATACATAATAATTTACCGTTTGATTGGCCGCCATATCGAACTCGTTAACAACGTGGGTAATTTCCCCGTCTCCTGGATATAATAGTGGTGCTAGCACCACTGGTACCAGTTCACGGGGAAAATCACGTTTCAAATTTTTAAAAAATGTTTTTTTAGTCTCCGACGAAAGCCCGTATAAATTCTTATCCGTTAATGTTTCTGTTAGTATCAAATGTAATACTTCTGGTGAGGAATCGTGAAGCCCGTCCTCTTGTTGTTTGTTACCAGTACTGTCTGCCGACTGTATGTAATTATTTATCAAGTCTGGGAGCTGCTTTTTGATGTCTTCGAGTGCCAATCCACGTAATTCGACGTTTTCTGAATGTTGTAGAGCAATTGCGAAAACGACTTCTTGTACGAGAGTTAAACTGAGTACTCGTCGTAAGTGATAAAAAAATTTCGGTGACGGTTTTAAAGTCTGAAATATAAATTTGTTAAATGTTTAGATTGATAAGTATGCAAATAAAATAATTATCATAATTTAAATTTAAATTAATAATGAATTAAAATATAAACTTGAATTTAAAATTCTTCTTTACCTTCTGATGATGGAGAGGATGGTCAATGGCGTAACAGAGATTTGAGACCAAGGATGGTTTTCCAAGGATATTTATACACTCTTGCTTCAATAACTGGACTTGATAATAATCCTTAGAGCTGATAGTTGGCGGTTCTCCTGTAGAAAAGTCAACGTGCGAGAACAAACAGCGCAGCAAGTGTCTGTCCGCCTCTAGACCTTTCCACCGAACTAACTAAGAAATTAAAATATTTTAAATTAATATAAATATATAAATATTATCTCATACTTTTGTTTTCAAGTGCCAAATAATATTTGCTCAACCTCCATTCAAATCCAAACAAAGGATTTCATGATTTACACAAAAAAATTTTAAAATAAATAACAAAATTGATAAAATCTAAATATCAAGTCTGCGTGGAATAAATTAACATATATTTTGAAAGTAAAACCATTGAAATGATCTTGATAAATCATACCGGAAGTAGAGAAAAATGTGCTGGCGATCAAAGAATTTAGTTTCGATAACCTGCACTCATTTAAACATATGGTAAAAAAATGTCTACAGCAACGGAAGATTATTTAAAATGCTGATGTTGATAATTATTGGACTGTAATTGTTATGATTGCAATAATAATAGTAAATATTGTTAAATAATACTTACAAGTGATATCTCTTCGGTGCTATCACGATAATTTTTCTTATTCAAATTTACAATTAGATAATTTATTTGTGTTAAAGTAAAAGATAACGAGTCCAGGTTCATAGTTCCATGAATCCGACCTCGAAAGCTTCAAACGTATTTGAAGCTTTCTTCGGTAACCACAACCAGTTTCTTCCCCAGTTTCTATCCACTTTATAACCATGAAAACTACATTTGCACAATCCTACGACCAACATCGGGATCGATAATTACTTTAATAATTATCTCACTATAACGTCATTGCGAAGCACTCATATAAAATATCATAATTATAATTTTACTACACTACTTAAATTAATTAATTAATTAATTAATAATTAAAATAATAATGATGTTTAAGAGTAAGTTGAGCCAGAAAATTTTAGCTAAAAAAAAATCACACAACACTACACGGCAGACTAGTCTACTTGCAAAAGTCTTGTTTCTTTTTTTTTTTTCTTCTTTTTATCATTAACAAGACTGTGTTGTCCGTTGGATTTTTGTCACTCGGTCTCGTATGGTCCGTCTTTATACGCAGCTACCGATTGGTCCGTTTTTTTATTTCCCCCCCGACGAGTTTAACCCCCCACTAGATCCCACTTTAACGGCGTCACAATGGATTTATTATTTTTGTTTATTTACATCCGGTAGTTATTATTTAATTATATTAAAGTTTAATTTTACATAAGATTTTTTTGTTTATTTTTGTATAAAATTGTTTTATTAGTTTGTTTAAATTGTTTGGTAAAATGTTTGAAAATTGTAACGTCACACACGATATGATGTCGAACAACATCCGCCATTGACAGAGATTTATTTTAAACTTTCCCCGGCAGAGTGCGCGCTATTTTTTTTACCGCCCTCTAGGGTGATGGTTTGAAACTTTGAGGCACTGATATTTAAATAGTTTTTATTAATGAGAGTGAATCTAGCAGACATCAGACAAATTTAAAATTATTAATAAATAAAGTAAATATTTAATAAAATTAAATTAAAAAAAAATGCGCATTTAAAGAATTGTGAAATTAAAAAATGCATTTTTTATAAATATTATTTTTTTAGTTATTTACTCCATTTATGTGTAATTTTAAATTTCTCCGATGTCTGCTACATTCACACTCATTTTTATTATCACTAAATTTTTAGTTTTCAAAAGATAAATAACAGTAATTACAGTTAAGTTCAATTGAAACTTCCCTAGGAAAAAGGAAATCAAAAACTGCGCAATAATAAATAAATTCTACCCTTGAGTCCGTATATAGTTTTTTGTCACACAAGGATGGAAAGTTCGAGTGAAATTGATTAAAAATATGAAAAAATTGTGAGTGTGAATGTAGCTGACATCAGACGAACTCAAAATTATAAATAAATAGAGTAAAAAATTTAAAAAATAATATTTATAAAAAATGCACTTATTAATTTCAAAATTTTTTAAATGCGCATTTTTTTTAAATTTAATTTATTAATTATTTACCCTACTTATTAATAATTTTAAATTTATCTGATGTTTGCTGTATTCAAACTCGTAAAGAAATTGAATTCAAATTTCAGGTTAGAGAAGAAAGTAGAGCTTTTTTCATTTTTGAAGTAGCAGGGCTTCAATATTTTATGATACTGAAGTTAGCCAACGTCTGATAATTTTTCATTTTTTTTAAAAACGATATTCAAAAAAAAAATATATTTTACATGCCCATATTTTTAATTTTTTTTTATAATTGATTTGTTGAAAAAAAAATCTAAAAATTATTAATTGTCTGCTAACTTCAAGATCATCAATATTTTTTTATCAATGTTCAACTATTGCAAGAAGGACCAAGAGAATCGAAAAATCTGGAGCAATAATTAATCACTCAAATCAAATTTGTTTCCACTACTCGAATCTTTTGCAAACAAGTAGGTCTACCACTAGCAATTTTCAAAATTTCTTTGAGTAGGAACACCGGAATTCAAAATTTATTTTTATCAAAATATTTCTACGTCATAAATTCTGACGTTATCATGGGCCGCCGCCCTGTAAAATATTTATAAATTCAAATTTCGCGGCAAAACAGACCTATGAAGTAAGCTGCAATGAATGACACAACAATCGATAGTACATTAATTTTAAAATGAAGAGTCGATAATGTTCATATAAAAAATAGGTAAGTAAAAAAATCGATATAAAAAATATGGTTATCAGTTGAAAATCAAAATGGCAGAAACATCTTTTTTATGATAATGTAATCATTGACAATAAGTCAATAATAATATGTTTTATTATAATAAATAATAATAGACCGTAATGTGTAACAAACAGTAGGAGTAGTAATAATAATAATAATAGTAAATGAAAGATAATAATTAAAATTGAATAAGATGTAAAAATGGCGCGTCCAATGAGAATTGAAGATTGTGTTGATTCTTCATTAGTGTTATATTAGAGTAGTCACCAGTCACCAGTCAGAGCAAAAGCAGCCGACCGAGGAGAGTAATACTTAGCAGTAGTGTGTAGTTGTATTGTATTTGTACGTCGATGTCGAGTGTGTGGAAGTGTATATAATCTAGTGGGCAAAAAACTGGCTGGACTGTACACACAACAGACGAAAAAACGCCAAGAACGACTACGGCGACGAGCAAGAAGACGAGAGAAGAAGAAGATCCAGCGACAGCTTCGTTCGGGTTTGCTATTCTCTTTAACTTGGTAGCTCTCCTGCTCTCCATCACGGGAAAAATAAAGTACTTGGAGGCTCGGAGCTGTTCGGAGTTGCTCTGAGCTGCTCGCCGTCGAGTTTGTTGCCGAGGCTGAGAGTGAGAGAGATACGGGTGGTGTGTCGGTTCGTTGGTTGGTACTGGTTCGAGTACGGACTACTAGGGTCCGTCGACCAAGAATAGCCGTCAGCCAAGTAAGACGGCCTGCAAGGAAAAATAAGAGAAGAGAGTGAGCCAGCCAGACAGACCAAGGCAGCACGTACTGTCTCTCACATTAAAGTACTTAACTCACTACCTCTTAGTAATATTTAATATTTAACTTAAACTTAAATATCCTCAGATCTAGTTACTGGTGTTATTAATTGTGATCTAGGGAAGGATAACGTTGCGAGCCCCTCCCACCATCATCATCATCATCATCATCGTGATCGACGTCGTTGTCGGAAGTATCATCGCCGGAGTTTACGGATTTGATGATAAATAATTACTGGCCGGGATGTACGGCTCGAAAAAGCAAGAGATCGATGGCCGAGGATTGCACCGAGTTACCGTAGATCATCTTGAGGTTTAGTGTTGTCTAGTGTGCTAATTCTAATAGCAAGTGGAATTCGCGGGATCACCAGTGTGTCGAGGTATTGGATAAGAATTAGACGTAATACGTAATGGAAACACGAGTTTGATTGAATGATTGGTTGATTGATGGATAAAAATAAAGTTAAGTCCAGGTAGAGAGATCGGGAGGAGTCTGACTGTCGTGTTGGTCTTCAGGTCAGTGGTGATTGGTGTCTAGACGTGTTCATTAAAACTAATACGAGTTAAAAGGTTTTTAAATTAAAGGAAGTATAATTAATTGTAATAGAAATTTTAATTTGTAATAATAATGTCTCTGGAGACAAGATCAAACTCGGCCCTGTTTAAGAGGGCCGAGCAGCTAAAACGTTGGGAACAATCAGAGACCAATAGAGAACCGGCCCAGCCAAGACAAATCGCGCGAAAGATCAAGTTCTCGGCCGATTGCGTGTTCCTAGCAGCATGTGCTGCTGGCGACAAGGAAGAGGTCGTAAGATTATTGCAAAAGGGGGCGGATATCAACACTGGCAATGTCGATGGCCTTACTGCGCTCCATCAGGTATGACTAATTGCTCTATTTACTTATTTATTTATTTATTTTATTAACTGATTTATAGAGCCGCCGATTTAATCATAGTTATATAGGCGATACCAAGGTTATTAAATGAAAGTAATTATTAACCATTGATGGTTTTATTAAGTTGTTGAAGGAGCAGAGCCTCTTGTCGGCATCTCTGCAAGATGGCCGACTCAGTAGTCAGTAACTACTCCAGCTGTCTAATTTCAGCACCAGATCTGCCAGATATTTATTCCAATGTGTACACGGCTGTCACGATCATTTCCCTTCGTACACTAAAACTAATACTCCCGAAAGACAGAGGCAGAGAGAGAGAGAGAGAGAGAGAAAAAAGTCTGATCAATTTTTTGCTTACACATTTTCCTGCTCTCTTATCTAACTGATTTACTAATTAATCATCCACTCGAACCAACTCTTTACAGTCATCATCATAATTCTGTTATTTATACTTACTAACTAAAAATGTTTACCAAAACCTACAGCCGTTATGACAATCAGTATTTTGATAGGATTCTGGCTCATGACTTACGATTATTTTATTTAAAACTTTGATAAATCTAAAAATAAGTCATCACGGAGTTGAGTTGTTGATTGGAGTAATTTAAAAAATTACAACCTTTTGAAATGAAATAATAATTATTTTATTTTCTTGTTAATTATATTTTTTATCGGTTTTTTTAATGGTATTGAGGATTATGTAATCTGCACTTGACATTATGTCACAGCCTAACCATTAAATCAGTCAATTCTGCGGTAAAAATTTTGAGTTTATGGTAGAGATGAGAAATGGTGTGTACCTAAAGCTCTATTTATAGTCTTTAACTATTAGGAGTCGCAAGCCCTGGTTGTACATGTGTGTCTACGTTCTTTGTCAGTCTTGTTCTTCTTCTCCTTTTTCTTCTTCATCTACTTCTTATACTTCTTCTACTACTTCTTTTACACTACTCTACACTACATTAGATAGTTTATTTTTTTGGCGAGACTTAAACATGTTATATTATCCAACAAACTTTGTGAATGAGGGAATAGATAATTTTAAGTTTAAAATATATACATTTTATTTTTTTATTTGCAGCTTGCGAACATGAGTGATTCACGTGTGCTATTCCCGACTAAAATACTACCAATATTCTATATATAAATATCCATATATATACGTCCACATTTGTATATTTATAATATATGAAATCAAATTATTTTTAAATTACATACATATATACATATATATAATTAACGTCTATTGTTTTTATAGGCATGCATCGACGACGACTTGGATATGGTTGAATTTTTGGTTGAACAAGGAGCGGACATCAACCGCGGTGACAATGAAGGCTGGACTCCGCTGCACGCAACGGCATCGTGTGGATTCATATCAATCGCCAAGTACGTGAAAAAATTTTGTTTACTTTTTTTTTTTAAATACTCAATTCACTTGAGTATTTAAATGATAAATTTATTCCTTATTTTTTTTTTTTTTTTTTTTTTTTAGATATTTAATTGAACAAGGATGTAATCTAGCAGCTGTAAATAATGACGGTGAACTTGCCCTTGACATCGCGGAGAGCGACGAAATGGAAGATTTACTGCAGCAACATATCAATAAAGCAGGTACGACATCTGATAATTATTTAAATAAAATAATTAGCCAAGTAAATTAATTAACTATCGGGATATTTAGGTATCGATTGTGATCAAGCGCGTAGTGAGGAGGAGCGATCGATGCTGAGCGACGCAAAAGCTTGGAAAGCCGGGTCACCTGGTAAGGATGCTGTACATCCGCGAACTGGTGCTACGGCGCTCCATGTAGCTGCTGCTAAGGGTTACATCAAAGTTATAAAGTAATTTATTTATTTTATTTTTAGTTAAAATGATTTATTTTTTTACATTGCATCAATTTTTATCATATTTGTTTAGCATTTTATTGCAAGCAAGATGTGATGTAAACGCTCAGGATTACGATGGGTGGACGCCGTTACATGGCGCTGCACACTGGGGTCAGCTAGAAGCGTGTAAACTTCTTGTTGAAAATTATTGTGATATGGATATTAAAAATTTTGCTGTAAGTTACATTTAATTGATTGATAAGTTATTTATTTATAAAGATAAATAATATTTAATAGGGTCAGACCGCGTTTGATGTGGCCGACACAGATATTCTTAAGGCCTTGGAGGAGTTGAAGAAGAAGCAACAGATAATTTTAAAAGATCATCCATTATTAAATAATCAAAAGCAACTGCCGATACCAAAGAAACGGTAATTAGATTACTGATTTTTTTTTTTAGTTTATTTTTAAGTTTTACCGTAACTGTGTACGTGCGATTTTATTTTTTATTTTTATTACTTAATACGTTTATTTATTTTTTTTTTAAATAGAATGTCACCTACAATTGAGAACACAGTCGTCAATGAGGGACTCGAGACCTTTGAAGAAGAAACTCCAAATAAAGTAATTAAAGTTGAATTGGAAATACAATCGGATAAAGACGACACGAGTGCTGACACTAATAGTGACGTCGGTGAGTGTGTGTCAATTGACATTATTATTTATTTTATTTTATTTTATAATGTACTTTTAACTGATAGTTAGTAAAAGTTATTAAAAAATTGTGATTGTAATTTAAAATTATTTATTGTGAGTACCATTAACAATTGTTGATTGTATTATAACTTTAAATGAATAATTAACATTGCATTTGGTATGCATGCTGCGTGGATAGAAAGTGGAGAAGAGACTGATATTGAAGATAGTGATGATGAAAATGATTCTGAGAGTAGCTCAGATTCAGAAACATCATCTACGAGTAATTATTCTAATCAGTCAGATAAATTTTTAGGTGTTACTGATGATGGTAAGCCTAAAATTTAAATTTTGAAAAATTTTAAAAATTATTATTATTGTAAATTAATAAAATAGATTTGATAATAATAAAATTTAAATTAATAATTAAGTTTTTTTGATAATATTTATAAATTTATAGAAAAGAAAAATAGAGCTAACAAAGATGATAGTGGAACACTTAGTCCAGTCACCGTTCCAGAGATAAATAAACTTCCTAATCAGGTAATTTAAAAAAAATAATTTTATTGTAATAATAAAATAGTAACGTAAAATTTTTTTAATAACTAAAGGCACCAATTTTACCACCAAAACAACAGACTGAAAATACTGAGGAGGGAACAATACCGTCGTGGCGTCGTTCAGGTTCATTTAGAAGTAGAATACAAGAAAACGAGCCCACTAATTCAGTGGCTTCAACTAAAGGTAATGATTAAAATGAAAATAATTAACGCTCGTTATTTAAAATTATTTAAAAAAAATTATTTCGCAGAAAATGAAGACAAAGAAAAGTCAATAAAAACGCCGCTTATCTCAAATAAAATTAACCAGAATACCGATTCAGAAGTTGTTTTACGTCGAACTCACAGCTTTGAGACAGACGAAAAGTACGTAAGAATTATAAATATTAATAACACAAATAATTTTAATTGTTTTGCTGATAAATTTATCAAAAGAACATTTTTTTTTTCGCTTCATTCATTACATTTTTTGTTATCAGTAACCAATGAGTGAATTTAAATAGAGCTAAATATTTATTTTGCATAGCAGTTATCATTTGCCAAAGTACTCAGTAATTTTTTTTTTATTAATCAGTCATTAGTCAGCAGTAATTAGTTGAATATTTTATATTATCATTATAATTATTATTATTTAATTTATTATTATTATTTAATTATACATGTAAATATATATAAAAGAAAAAAAAGTATTAGAGCATAGCAGTACGCATGGCATGATGCATGTTACGCAGGTTCTATGAGCAGTATCTGGCATTGCGAGCTCGCATCAAGGCATCTTCCTGCCCTACACTCCATCGCTGCAATCCAGTTACTCCCACCCACACCAACACTACGACCGCGCGTTCTGCGTCTTTACGCGAAACTCACAGGTACATCAGCATGTATCAAAATTATATATATATATATATTTTTATTTTTTTTATTTTAAATCCTATAAGCGACAATCGAGTAACACACGTTTGCCTTTGTGCTTCATTAGTTGTCGCCTTGTAACAAATGATTCATCATCTAGCTATTTTATTTATTTATTTTTATCATCAACAATTTAACTATTCCCAGCTGTTATTAATTAATTATTTATATTAATTGTTACACTTTGTTTTTAATAATTATTTAGACGCAAAGAAGTGAAACTTAATTTGGAATTATCACGAGTACCGCAAGAGAGCAATTCATCTTCACCAACATCACTGACAAATAAATTTTTGTCGTCGCCAGTATTGCCGACATCGACTACTGGTTCAACTCCAACAAGTTCTACCTCTACGGCCACTACGACAACAACTAGCCCTGTACCGGGAAATCAAATTCGCAGGTCTGTATATCAGTTAAATTTTTTTTTTATTTTAATATTTGATAGTTTAATTATTAAACGGCCATTTGATTGAATTATTAAATAAATTGTACCATTATCGTGATATTTAATGTAAATGGACAGTGTACAAGTGGTGGAGGCGAGCTCTGCAAACGTAACTCCCTCACACAATTCAACGACTACAACATCAGCACCCACGACTCCTGCTGCTGGAAAACTCAGTCCAGGAAATATCTTCAAAAATTTCTTTAAGTGCGTACTCGTTTGTCGGTCGAAGATAATACACCTCCAAATCGTGTGATTTGCGTTATTTTATTTCGCGTGATTTTTTTGTTTTTACCCACCATTATTTTACAGCATGATAATTATTTGCTTTATCATAATTAATTAATTAAATTATTTTTTTTTTGTTGACAATATATTTAGGAAAATTCGACAAGGATTTATTTAGTTCCAATTTTCCAATTAATAATTTACATCTTGTCTTAATAATTTGTGCACTCGATAATTAATCGATTGCACTCCACTGAGTTAATAATTAAATACACTAACTAGTAATTATCTAAATGCGTTTACGCATAAAATTATATTTTATTTTATTATTTAATTATATATATTTACATGATACCAGCATCGAAACTTAAAGTTTCAGTGTCACTGAAACCAGTCAAAATAAACTAATTTCAGTCCAATGCCCGAATGAATATTAGCCTTCAGTCAGTGGGCAGAACCAAACCTGTTTCATCCCTTGGGAACAAATTAGTATATTACACACCAAGGGAGGAAAATCGGACATTCCGACCTTCCTCCGTGGTGTGTATACAATTTTTCACCAGATCTGCACTTGAAAGTTTAAATTTCTGCCTCCGTTTATGAAAAGAATGGTTCGTGCGCTAATTTTATCATTTGTTTTCTCATAGAAGAAAAGGACGACTTTCTTTCTTCTAAAAAGGGCAGGAATTTAAACTTTCGATGCAGGTATGGTGAAAATAATGTTTCTGTCCACTGACTGAAGGCTTTCGCAATTTAAACTCTGATATTTGTCATTTGTTTAATAGTAATTTCAGACCATTAATTTTATTTACGTAAATGACAGTTCTGACTGTGATTAAGTTTTATAAAAATTAGAGTAAATAATAAATAGTATTTATAGTTTCTGCTTAATTATAAATTGCAAATTACAATTTACGTTTACGCTAATAGTTGATCACACCATTGGTCTTAAATTAACTTGTTTCTGACTTGCTGCTGACACTGAAACTTTAAGTTTCAATGCAGGTAATCATAAACAATCTAGTGTGTAACTCAGGATAAAACACGATTTCAGACTGCGGGTGACGTCAGACAACTTCACCCTGGTTTGAAATCTTCTTGTTTCATACCTTGTCACACAATATACTATTTAACAAACTGGCTTTACGAATATGTAGATTTATATTGATATTTTATTAATTATTTTTTGGTTGGAAGCAAAACAGGACGAGCTTTCTACACCAAAATGCTTAAACGTTTTGTTTGTTTAATTTTTTTTCATTAGGTTTAATAATTATTTTACTCACTTATCAATATACTTTTAAAATTTTTTAATTTATTACAATTAAAATGGTTTTTTAGATCATTTGTACCACCTGTACGTGATGAAGAGAGTGAAACACAGCGTAAAGCTCACGCGAAACGCGTGCGTGAGACACGACGTTCTACCCAGGGAGTTACTTTGGATGAAATTAAAAGTGCAGAGCAGTTGGTAAAGAAAAAACAACAGCAAACAAATGATACAACATCGTCTGCACCCCAGGTTAATTTAAATTTACATATTTATATTCAATTGCTTCGTTATTTAGCGCCTTTTAATAAAATATATAAAATATTACTGCAATTACTTTAATATCTTTAAATATTTTTATCAATTAAAATTATCAGTCGTACAAGTTTCAATAATTTAAAGTAATTAAAGTAAATATATCAAAGTAATTTTTATTAAGATGTGTAATTAATAAATTAATACTGTGTAGTTTTAATTTTCCTAATTTGGGTTTTTAATTTTAATTAATTGTCAGTTTACATAATTTTGTTTTATTTTATTATTATTTTTTTTTTTAAACCCCAGCCAGCGGCTTCTCTTGGCCAAACAGCTTCAATCATAGCCACGATAACAACAGCAACACCAACAACCGTGACAACAAATAAATTACCCGAAGAAACAAATTTGCCCGAAAGACGGCCGTCTTGGAGACTGAGGGTAGACAATGGAAGCAAGGTTTGTAGCTTTTAGTGCGCTTTTATTTTAATAAAATGCTTTTTTATCAATAAATAAATATATAATAAATAATAAACAGTAATTTTATTTGCCGTAAAATGAATAAATAAATCAACAATAACGTGCGCACTGTTATTAGTTCCAGTTGGAAGATGCTAATAATAAATCATCAGACACAACAACTGCGTACATCAGAAGGCCTTCAGGTGGAACAGGTATACCAAGACCAAGTTCAGCACCAGTGGACTCAATAGCGACAAGCACTGCTGATGCAACGGTTACTTTGCCACTTAGACGTTCATTAAAATCACCGGAAGACAAAGGTAGATTATATGTAACCTGTTTAACGCTAAATGTTAATGGTTAATTACTTGACATTTGTAATTTAAACCTTTGGATGATTGTTTTTAGATCAAGACAAGGAGAATGACAGTAGAAATGCACAAGCTACCCAAGCTGTTATTCAGAGGCGACGTAGACCCAAGAGAAGATCCACTGGAGTCGTTCATGTGGATATGGATGTTAGTACACATATTTATTAAATAAATAAATATTAATTTTTTAAATTTATATTTATATAGATTTAAATTGACGTTTTTAATGCATGTTTGCTTATCCAATGCCTGTCCTATATAAAAAAAAAATTTTTTTAATGTGTAGGCGAACCAGATCACTATTTAGTTTGACGTCACACTCCCAATATCTATTAATAATATCTAGAATGTTATTTTATTTTAAGTTAAATACATTTGCTGATTATTTACATATGTATTTTTATATTTTTTTCAGGAAATTGATCCTGATAAACAAGATACCTCTGCTGGTGGTGATTACGAGGAGTCAAAAACCAATCACACTGAAGTATGTTGATTTAAAAAACTATAATTTATATTTTTTAAAAAGTTTAAGTAGCTCACAAAATTATTTATGATCACGTCGTCACCTTGTCATCATCGCTCTTAATAACTAAAAATTTTTTCGTACAATATATATTTTTTAAAATAAGTTTATTGGCAGACTCGGTGTCTGATTCGCACACAAAAGTGTATTTATGGATTTAAACAAATGATGATGATAATGACTATACATCACATAAAATCTATTTTCCACTTTAATACAACACCACACGACGTCTTCTCAAACGTATTTTAGGTCAGCTTCTGTTTAAGATTAACCTCTATTCTTACATACCGGTGATTTAAAATAGAATACAACAATTTGCTGGTGTGTTTTACTTATTTAATACTTTATACACTTAAAATATACAAGTCCAAGTGTCAAATTTAAATTTTTATTTCATCAAAAGTCGGTTTACTTTATCTGCTGCGAAGGCCCTAGATCAGTATCGAATTATATTTATACACATCGTGTCAATAGACTCGTTTGTATTTATCTCAGTTATCTAAAGAACGAAACAATAAATAATAAAAGACGTGTAGCAATGAAAAATAAATATAAACCACATGGTCATTAACTGCAGACACCTAAAATTATACACTGACATTTCAATCGACCTCTGACATTAGTTGATATAATTTGTATTATAGCCATTAATTTAACTTTTTTTTTATGATAAAATTCCCTGGTCTTGTTGCTGATAGACCTGATTTAGGTAATGACAGGAGTTTATTAATAAATTACAATAATGTTTACTTTAATTTTGGATCAAAGAAGTTTTAAATACGTCTTGTAAATTTTGATGTTTTAAGTAAATCTGTATTTATAAATCTATTAATAGAATCATCATGAGAGAGAGAGAGGCTGATAAATAAAAAATAAAACTGGCTGATGACTGTGAGTTTTGCTGGCTAGTTTCCATCAGTCAAACACTTGCTGTCAGTGGCCGTGGACCACGGGAACGGGAATAAAAAACATTTTATTGTACCAATTATGATTGTTAATTGTTTGCGTGTTTGGTTAATTAGTTGTGCCAATGAAATTTAAATCAGGTCAAGACTAAGAGTTTTAAATTTATAATCAGAATCATCATCATCGTCAGTAACAGCGTCATTATAAAAATATTATAATTATATAAAATAAAAGTATGTCAACTTACCGAAAAAGGGCTCAAGCCAAACCTACGACGGCCGCTGGTTTACGGGCCCAGGCATCCGCTAATGGCAGTTCGATATTCAGAAATAGACCAAGAAGTATTAGCGGTTTATTTGGATCTAATCAAAGTAGTTTTTCAAATTTATTTGGTGTCAATACGTCTAATTATAACTCACCTGGTCATAATATTAATAAAACTACCAAGTCATTTTACAAAAATCCCTACACCAATTCAATAAACAATTTAAATTACCCTAGTTCTTATAGTACTTATGGCGGAACGGCATCTGGTTATGGCAGTTTAACTTTACCATCACATTCAGCCATCAGTTCATTAAATCTTGCTGCACCGTCAACTAGTTATAATTACAATCGCAATAGTACTGGCAGTAGTAGTAGCAGTGGTGTAAGCAAAAATAATAGTCCGAGTGTTAATTCAATATCGAAAAAATCATCGGATAATTACAATAAACGTAGTGTTAAAAAAGCTGATAGTTTTAATAGACCCAAGTCATCTAAATCTGGTATTGGATCTAGAAGTTCTAGTTTGCAAAGTTTAGTTGGTTCTGAAGGATATGCTGTAAGATAACGAGACTAAAATATTTAATACTTAGACATTGATATTTAAAATAAATAATTTTATTTCAGAGTGGCAATGAACGATCTGGACGTTCGAGTAGACTTGGATCAGTGACGTCTTTATCATCAGACATATCAGTAACTCCGAGCAGTAGAATAAAGTCATCAAACTCGGAAAACGGCGAGCTTGATTATAAGAAATTGTGGGAGGAGTCTCAAGCTGAAAATGAAAGGCTCAAGGAAAAATTACGGCGTTCTGATGAGCAGTTGAAGGAGGTCAGAGGTACATTGGAAAAAGTACAGAGTACACAGAGTAAACTCACGCTTTCAGAAGCGGAAAAACGTGAGAGGAGAGCTATGGAACGAAAGCTCTCGGAAATGGAAGAAGAACTAAAAGTAATTTTTTATTAATTATTATTATTACTACTACTACTACTATTATTATTGTATTTGATTATATATGTTATCTATTTGATTTAAAATTCCATGTGTCGTCTGACAATCTCTTTATATTTGGACACTCTTCTAATTGCTCTTCGTCTATTTTCATTAAATATGGATTCCACCAACCAGATAAACAGTTTATTTAAACGAGTATTTAATTACTTACTATTTTTATATCTAATTAACGTACATAAATATGGATGGACTAAGAGTTTAAAACAAATTATGTCAAAAAATAATATATATTTGTTCTCCTGAAAATTAGTTACGATGCACGCTCGAGTTTTTCGACTGTTTTGTCTGCTGCGGTGGAGTGCAGGAGGGTGCAAGTTTTTTTTTCTTTATTTTATTTTTGTTTTGTTATTTAATACTCACCGGTTATGTCGGAAATATTGTACCGGGCTTCGTGGCATTGCTTTTATGTTTTATTTTTTTACTTTCATACTCTGGCTCGTATTTTTTACGAACATATCTACGGTCCGCTAAGTCTATCAGTCTTTTAAATATTTTATCCTTAAGGCCATTCTCAGACAATACCCCTCACTTTTTAAAAATATTTAATAACTCAACTGTCATAACGGTATTACATTTTTATTAATTAATTAATTAAAAAAAAACTAAAGCATTAATAGAAAAAAGAGCAACGTAGTTGCGATTTCGCCGATATAGATTTAAAAAAAATTACTAACAGTTGTTATCAACTAAGAGTCAAACAAAATTTAGTAAGTAAATTTTAGCCAACAAATTTCGAAAATCCGAATTATATTGATATGATTTTATTGAAATTTATTTAACACATTTCGTTTAACTCCTAATTGATGTCAATTGTAAGTAATTTTTTTTTTTTCAAATCTATATCAACGAAATTGCAACTACGTTGTCCTTTTTTCAATTAATGCTTTAATTTTTTTTTAATTCATTAATTAAATTTGATACTGTCATGGCAGTTATATAAAAATAATTTCAAATTTTTAAAAAGTGGAGGTATTGTCTGAGAATTACCTTAAGGGTATTTTCGGACGATGTTCCCTGCTTTTTAAAAATATTCATTAATTCAACTTTCATAACGGTATTAAAATTTTATAATCAATTAAAGAAAAATTCTAGCAATTATTGAAGAAAGGACAACGTAGTTGCAATTTCGAGATATAGATTTTTAAAAAATTACTTACAGTTGTCATCAATTAGTAGTTTAACGAAATTTGTTAAATAAATATCAGTAAAATCTTCATGTCAATATTACAATTCTAAATGTTAAATTTTTTAGGCTAGAATTTATTCAATTCCTAATTAATAACAACTGTGAGTAATTTAAAAAAAAATATATATCTCGAAATTGTAACTGCGTTGTCCTTTTTTCAATTAATGCTGTAATTTTTCATTAATTGATTAATAAAATTTAAATACGGTTATGACAGTGCGAGCTCATTAATGAATGTTTGTAAAATATTAGGGGCACTGTCTGAGAATGTCCTTAAAAAAAAGTACAGTTAATAAATAATAATAATATATGATATATATGATTATTAAAAAAAAATTTTTTTAACAGATGATTGTCTCTACCCATGATATTTTCTAATCACTCTCTCCTCCTATCTAATCCTCTTGTATGGTCTTGGGATTTTAATTATTAAAAAAGGTTAATAAGGTTTAGGCTAACTCTTTAAATATTTATTACAGCAATTGCAAAAGCTCAAAGCCGAAAATGAGCGATTGAAAGCCGAAAATCGGGCACTTACCCGCGTCGTATCCAAACTCACCAATACTACTAAATAGGTAAAGGATATTAAAAAAGAAAGAAAGAAAAATATTAAGAAAAAAATAAAGATAAACAAAAAAGATACAGCATTGCGTTAACAATTGTACATTATTAAATGATATACTTATACATTAATTAATTAATTAATTTTAAATTAGTTTTTCTTTATGTTTATATGCAGTATTAAAATATAAATAATGTGCTACACTTACTTCGGATGTATGAGATGATTTATTTTAAATATTAATTATTAATTTTAAACTTTATTAATAAAGTTGCTTTGATATTAATAAATTAACAATTCCAATTAATTAAAATATTAATTAGTTTTATGTTACTGCTTAACGTACTATTAACTATAATTTAAATGTTGTCATTTAATTTACTTAATTGTATTCATTACAATGACACTAATTATTTGTGTTTTATATGTTTAACGTCTGTTAAATATCAAAGATCTCATACATCCTTAAAAAATAATTTTTTTTTCATAATAAAATAACTTTGGTACTTTTGTTTATCCGTTTTTGTTTAAATTAAAAATTACTCTATTATTTTGTAAAAAAATTAAATTAGTTATTTTGTGATAAAAGAAGTAATAAAAAAAATAGTAATTAGTATAAATACACTTGTGTGCTGTGATAAAAGAAAATACTCCCTCCAGAAGATAATTATTTACGCGAATGATTTTATGATTATTTATTATCGTAGTAATTTTTCGATAGCCAGCACGCCAAGCGCATGTACAACTTTTATTTTGAACGGTTTTCAAATTATTATGAAATAAATTATTATTTTAGCATGAATTTTTATCCATTTCCTCAAGGTTTTTTTTTTTTACCTATAACAGATCCATTAACTAACATATGAAACTTTTGTTTGTTTTTATAAATAAAAATAAAAATAAAGACAAAAACAAACAAAAAATTTATTGCAATTATGTTATTTTACAGATGCTACAAATGCGTATAAACTTTTTTTTTTCAACTGATGTATGTTTAATTTTAAAGTATGAAAATAGAAAAATGCTTTTTTTTATATTTTCATTTTTTTGAAAATTTTCATTAAATTTTTTTTTTCAATTGATGATTTTTAATCTACAGATAAAATAGTAACGACAAAAATTTTGAATAAAACTCAAAATTAAACAGGGCGCATATGAAATAATTCAAGATGAGTAAAATTTGTCATTTTTTTCTGTCAAAAATCAATTAACAATAAAAAAAATTCATGTATTTTTAATTTAATTTTTTTGTTTCTTCAACATCTAGATAAAAAATTCACTAAAAAATTCAAAATAAATAAAATTTGTAATTTTTCATTTTCATACTTTCAGATAAAAAAGTCGATGTATTAAAAAAAAATTTTTTTTATACATCTTACGTCTTCTCAACGATACCTTTTGTTATGATGCGCTTTTATGGAATCTGTAACGCGACATATTTGTCTTTTATAAATAGCATGCACATGTTTTATAAATTTTACTGGCATGCCGTTTTCCAAACCCTTGAGTGTTAATTTAAAATTCCCGAATGTTAATTCCCCTGTCAATTGAATCCAAAAAAGTAAATAAATAAAAATAAAAATAAATAAAAAAATGTAAACGCGTCCTACAGTAAAATAAAACAATTAGCGTGATAGATTCACTTGTTCTAATGTTGCTCTAGCACTAATTAATTTTTTTAAAACAATAAATCTTACAATTTAAGTGGAGACACCGCTAGGGCGTGTTCAAAATTGCTATATTAATATGATTAATTATTTACTATTAAATAAAT
Organism: Microplitis deprimator; assembly: GCA_964016945.1. Taxonomy (NCBI): domain Eukaryota; kingdom Metazoa; phylum Arthropoda; class Insecta; order Hymenoptera; family Braconidae; genus Microplitis; species Microplitis deprimator. Next base: position 4,023,935 of record OZ024710.1, on the reverse strand, counting down.
AAATAAATAAAAGTATAAATAAACAAATATATTAAGAGTATTTTTATCTTTTAGGTGATGGAGCAACTGAAGTGCGAAAACCAGAGGCTAAAGGACGAGAACGGCGCACTAATACGAGTTATTAGCAAACTTTCTAAATAGCGCCGACAGAAACTAAGAGATAAATTAATTAAATGAATAAAAAATTAATTTAATTAATTAATAAAAGATATAATGAATAATTGTTAAATTGTATTATTATTGCTTTATAAAATATTTTAATTATTCAACAATATTTAATAACAATGTTGATTATTTTACATTACAATTATAATTATTATTATTATTATCACAATTGATAATAATATTGATCTTCTTTGTGTTTATAATTAATTATTTATTGTCAATCTAATTGATTATCAGTTACGCGTGTGGCTGTGTCTGATTCAAAAAGCGGTTTATTAAGATGAATAGTTGATTAATTTATCAAATAATTAATTGTTTGCACGTCTACGTCACTACACTAGTAAAGGATTTAAAAAATTACATTTTTTTTTATATACTTGTTCTATTATTTGTAAAAGATTTAAATATTTTACATTTTAAATAATAAAGTTATTGTCGTAATTGATTTATTTTATATTATCAATTGTTAATAATGTGTAAAGATTTGATGTATTTATGTAGATACGTAATTATTTTCTCTTCAAATTTATCGATTTATTTGTAATCAAGTCCAAGGAACAAAAAAATTTTTTGAAAATTGGTATGAGGTAAAGAAAATTATAAATGCTTGGAAAATGATGATTTTTACTGGTGGCCTAAGTAAAAATTATTTAAATCACAGGAAAAAATTAATATCATATATAATATCATGATATTTTCTGAGCTTTTATATTTTATTAAAATAAGTAGCAATTTTTGCAGATTTTTTTTTTTTTTTTTTTTTAATTAATGAATTAATTTATATACACAATAAACGTGTTCACATTTAATACAGCAAATAAAATATATTGGCGTTTAAAAATAAATATATATATTTATTGTGATCTTTTATAATGCATTAAGGCCATGATAAGCCGTTAATAATTAATTAATCAACAAACAGTTTACTATTAAACCTAAATAAATATTTAATGAATTATTTAATAAAAGTCAAAATGAAGTATCATATAAATTATATACAATACTTATTTAATAAATGTGGAACTCCGTTATACTAGAGTGGCCTTTAATAAAAAATAAAGACTGCAATTAATTATTAAAGAAAAAAATAATAATTACTATCATTGCCACCATACCATTAGAGGTAACGAAAATAAAATATATAACGAGACAATATACATTTCCAATGGCCAATCATTTGATAAAATTTAAAAAATTCATCACTATTTGATAAATAAATTATAAATTATACATATATAATGTATATCAGACGGTGCCAAATGAAATCGATAATTTTTTCGGTCCTATATGAAAATTATGTTGTATGTAATATAAAAAAAAATTGGGTACTAAGTTTGACCGTTCAATTCAATTACAAAACGTGCGTTCGCTTAAATTAAATTTCCCATTTAAATAACGGAAAAATTTTTGAAAATTTGAAATTTTATAACTCGTTAACGGATCAGTGAATTGAAACGGCCATAATATTTTTTTTTTGTAGGGAATTAAAAGCTCTACAAAAAGATTTCATATAATTTTCTGATAAATCTAACCGTTCAAAAGTTACTTTTTTACAAAAATTATCAGTTTATTTCCTAAACAATAAATTTGTAAAAACTGAAATTTTTGAACTGTGAGATTAATAAATCAATAAATAACAAATTTTGATTGCAAAAAAAAATAATTTACAATAAAAGTCATATGACGTTTTGCGATTAGATTCATAGTTTTACTGGAGAAGTAAAAAAAACGAGAATTTACCATAAATTTAAATGTAAGCTTGAATAAAATCTGAACGGTTAGATTTATCGAAAAATTATAAGAGACCTTTTTTGTAGAGCATTCAATTGTCTACAAAAAAATGTTACAGTCGTTTAAATTTATTGATCCGTTAACGAGTTATAAAATTGAGCGCGCGTTTTGTAATTAAGTAAGGGCGAAAATTGGTAGCCAATTTTTTTTTTAAGTTACATACAACGTAATTTTAATATAGAATTGAGAAAAAATAACGATTTTATTTGTCACAGTCTAATGTATAGATGCTTTTATACAAATAAATTTTTACGGCATTTGTCTACTTGTCTTGTGTGTAATTTATTATTTTAATAATTTCTGCTGATAAAACGTGATAATAAAATTACGATAACAAGCAGATTTTTCGCGTAATGTTTTTTGTAAATTATTTATTGTTAATTATATCAATGTGTCGAGTCAAAAAAATTATCTTAAGAATTATAATAAATAAATAAATGAATTAAATAATCGATGATCGATATTGTAACACCATTTAGTAGATAAGAAGTTAATTAATGGAATTGCGTAATTGTTCATGTGTTTTATATCATAAATAATAGTATTAAGTGTGTTCAATGGATAACGAGCGCATAAATATATATTGTTGTCGTACAACGGTTTGCTGAAATTAACTTAAATAATTAATAATAATAAAAATAATAATAATAATAATAATAAATGTAGGTGTAATGCACCAGTCAATCTTTTAATTAAATAGCTTGAACGTATTTTAATCATTTGTCAAATAAATAATTTAATTAACTAACTGACAAATGATTTGTATATTTTAAATAAAAAAAAGGTAATGATCTAATGATTTAAATTGTGTATTGTTAATAAAATATTAAATTATACTTTTTATTTAATTAGAGTAATTAGCGATAAGTAAACAAAAAAATAATAAGTAGCTTTAAATTTTATCCACGTGGTGGGTAATGTCAAATTAATATTTAATACCACAATTTGGCTGATTTGATCATACTTTGATAAATTGTAAATTAAATGGTAAATTTATCTTAAATATTGTATCACCAAATATTTATTTCCACTTGATTTTGTACTTGTGATGTCAATTATAAAGGACAATGTGAATATAAAAATTATAATCAGCCTTTTTTATCTTACTGAGAGACCTCATGAATATTTTAATATATATTTTTTGTGTAGAATCCTAGTAAATAAACTTCGTTTTATTTATAACGGTACTGAGTGGTCATATAAAATGCTCTATATTTATTAGACAATTTCTATTCATTAACAGTAAAAACGATTGATTAATAGTAGAAGCATCACACAAAAAATCGGGTCAAAAAAATATAATATATTGTAATAATTAACATACTTTTTACAGTTTAAATACTCTTGGCATTAATTAATTAATCCTAATCATTTTTCAGTAATTCGGGTATCATTTTTGAAATTTTCTGCATGTTGGCTCGGTTGTTTGTTTTCTTAGCTACCGCACCCAGCATTGCTATTAGTACTTTTGCTTTACCGTTTTTGTACTGCGTTACCATTTTCGGATTTTCTTCAAAAACTTGTCGGCATAATTTTATCAGCTCTCCATCGTCATCTATTTGCCCCCAATCAAACTCCTGCACAATCTGAAACATTCAATGCATTAAAATTATATTATATTTTCTCATACATAAATATATCACATTTCTATTTCCAAAAAGACATATTTTTGTACGCCTTTTTGGTTTTAGTCCCTTAGTTTAAAAACAAAAGGGCGTAGAATTTTTTTTTGCCAATAATTTTGTAGACTCATTTCGCAACTAAAAATTTTTCCAATTTCCAGTTTTAAAATGAAGCTACAATGTAATTAGCAATGAAAAAAAAAAAGTTATACGCACTTTTGGCTTTAAATGTAAAGACTAAAGGAAAGGGCTTATAAAAATGTCCTTTTAGAATTAGATAATATTAATTAAATAATTTACTTGTTCAGGCATTTTTTCCGGATTATCAATCAATACGCTAAGAATTTTCGGGACAACCAACAAATTAATTTTTTTTGATTCCAGTAAATCGATAATCTGTCCTAATTGTTTTGACGAAATTGTCCTAAAAATAATTTAACAATCAGCTGATGAAATTTCCTATTAATTATTACTTTTAATATATAATACTTACAGACTGTCAAGCATTAAGTTATTTTTGTTTAAAAACTCCATGAACACATTTAATAAAATATTCGATACATTCTTAGGACTTCTACTATTTTTTTCTGCTATAATATCTTCAAATAATTTCGTCAATTTCATGTTATTCTACAAACAATAAATTATCAATTGCAATTTTAAAGGCTCGTATATTAACTATACCAATTAATTAATTAAATGATTAACTTACAACAATCGCAATAGCATTTAATGGAATTAATTTCAATTCATCAATAAAATGTTGACGAATTTCAACAGGCAGTCTCGGTATTTTACATTTAAGACTGCAAACGTCAACGAGATTATTTTTATTGTTGTCATTATCAAGATTAACACGCAGAGGAGGTAAATTCGGCTCAGGCATAAAACGATAGTCTTGTTTCTCTTCTTTATCTCTCATCATAACCGTCTTGTAGTTTTCCGCATCCCATGACAAAGTTTCATTAACTATTTTTTCTCCTCGCTCCAACAAATTTATCTGCCTTTTTATTTCGTATTGAATTGCAGCAGCAACAGCACGCACGCTCCCAATATTTTTTATTTCAGTTCGAGTACCCAATGGTTCATTTTGTCTATTAACCGACACGTTTGCATCCACTCGAAGTGCACCCTCTGAAATAAATAATTAAAAATTGCTCACATGTAATTAAAATAATAATTAATAAACAAAATTAATTTATAAACAAAATAAATACCTTCCATTTTACATGAACAAGTATCCAATCTTTGAAGAATATTCATTAGTTCTTTAACTAAACCAGCGGCTTCTTCACCATCAGCTAGGTCTGGTTCAAAAACTAGTTCCATCAGAGGCACACCAGCTCTGTTTAGATCAACAAGACTTTTACCAATAAAACTGTCATGTAGACTTTTGCCACTGTCTTGTTCTAATTGCAATTGTTTTATTTTTGATACCTTCTCATATGGCTTTTTATGGATACCTGGCGTATACACATTAAATTTTAAACTCCCATTCACTGCGAGCGGTTGTCTTTGCTGTGTAATTTGATAACCAGCCTGATAATAATAAATTATTATTTCCAATGTATTTCAGAGCTTCTTGCTGTCGGTTTAAAACTGATTACTTACTGGTAAGTCCGCATAAAAATAATGCTTCCTGTCAAATAAAGAAACTTCGTTTATTTGACAGGACAAAGCCAGTGCTGTAAGAACACCTGCTTCGACGCATTTTTTATTCAGAACCTAATGAAACAGATTTTTAAATAAAATTATAAAAATTTATGAATGTTATGAATGATAATTATTACTGGCAGTGTTCCTGGTGTAGCACAATCGAAAAATGAAACGCAGGAATTAACTGGTTTTCCGAAGGCGGTACTGGCACCGGAGAATAATTTTGAATCTGATGATATTTGGGCATGAATTTCTAAACCTACCACAGAATTCCATTTTTTTCTGAAATCAAAAATTTAAAAATTTATTCTACTTGTAAATATCAATGCGATAATTTTAATTAACTTATTAGTGTGAATGTAACTGACAGGTGACAATTTTTTAAATTTTTGAATAAATAAATAAAATGTAAGTAGAATAAGAATTTAAAAATGCGTATTTCGATAAATGTAAAATCAGTACGCGCGTTTTTTTCAATTTAATTAATTAATTAATTTAAAATTTATAATTATTTCATGTCTGCTACATTCACACTCATTAACTTACGGTTTATTTGAAATGTTAGTGCTGCACTTTCTTACATTCTTTAATAAAAAATTTGAATTTTTTAATTTCGAATAACTCATTTTCATTTTAAATTTAAAATTTCTGAATAAATATTTATATTTAAGTAAAAAAGATTCATCAACTGTCGTAGGTTATGGCTACGTAACAACTACGGTCACTTGTATTTTATTTCTTATTTAAATTTGGCGCTTAATCGCGCTTGCGTAAAATATCGATTTCAAATTCAAAAAGAATCGATTGAAATAATCGCACTTTCGATACTGTACTATCGATTGAATATCCTACTGTGAATGTAAATATGGACTTGGATTTTATTAGGTTACAAATTGCTGAGATAAATAAATTTTATTAAATTAATTAGAGAATATAATTACGAAATTAACAATGCAAAATAATATATGTAATTTTAATTGCATTGAATGCGAAAATAATTATGACAATGAGCATGATTATTTAAGTCACATGCAATTACATTGGGGAGAAGTTTGGAAATGTTTACAGTGTGATGATAAATGTACGGTATTCAGATCACAACTGTCATTACAAGAACACGAGGGCTTGTATCATGGTCCAGATAAACCATTCAAATGTTTTAAATGTAAGTTGGTGTTTGACCGAGCATCCCAGCTCGATTATCATATCAGGAGTGTTCATTTGGGTGAAAAGTCTCAAATGTGCCAGCTCTGTGGCAAAGGATTTTTTCGCAAAGCTGATTTGAAAACACATTTGAATGTTCATCTTGGTACCAATCAATGTATTTGCGAGTTTTGTGGACGTAAATTCAATCACATTTCTAATTTAATTCGTCATCTAAGGACTCATGAAGGTATATCAGCTTGATACTTACACAGTATTAGTAAAAAAGGATTCGTCAGTGTAAAAAAGCGAATGTTAAAAATTTAAGTGTTGAATTTTTAACACTTTCGAGTGTTAATTCAACACACTGTTATTATTTTGCTTGACCAGTTTTAATTGATTGATTTTTGTAACATAAAAAAATGTTGTTATATTCGGAAATAGTGCTTCTTAAATGTTACTTTTAAATTAACACCCAATATATGTTGAAAATACTCTTGATCATCACAGAATAACTCTCGGAAAATTTTTACTTTCATCATATACGTGTGTAACTTTTTCTACACTCACGACGTATGTTAAAATAACATATATATAAATATAAACTCTTCGTTTTACACACGATATGTGTAGATTTTGACGAATCCTTTTTCACTGTGTATTTTCCTGCGCCGAAATTTTAAATTCGTGCCTTGTTTAGTGGGAAGAAAGTCGTTCTTTTCTTTTATGAGAAAACGAATAATAACAATTAGCATTTGCGCCATTCTTCCCACAAACAGAGGCAAAAATTTAAACTTTCAAGCTTAGGTCTGGTGAAATATCGCATACACACCACGGAGGAAAGTATGAAGTCTTAATCCGCGTGCTTGCCACCCTCACCTTCCTAGGAAGAATGTTCTACTTTCCTCCCTTGATGTGTAATGTACTATTACGTAGATGACAGTTCTTTGTGATTAAGTTTTATCAGAATTAATGAGAATAATATATAGTATTTGTTTCTTTAAATAATAAATCATTTGTTATAGGAGTAAAACCATATCCATGTTCTATTTGTGGTAAAAGATTCACTCAAGTTAGCTCATTAGCAAGACATAAATTAATTCATGAAAGAACTAATGAAAATGAAACTGATGACCATGACGATGTAAGTTTAATAGATTTATTTGTTTGTTGTTATAAATTTATAAAAAATTTTTAATTTGTAAGAAAAAGTTAACTAAATTTTCAGAAAATTTCTTCAAGATCAAATTATTAACAATTTATTATTACAGGCCGTTAATAAAAATAAATTAATTAAACAAAAACCCATAAAACGCAATCATTATTGTAAAACATGTGGTGATAGTTTTCAATTGATGACTCTTTTGAAAGAACATGAAAAAACTCATAATCAAATAGTAGAACCAGTTAAAATTTATCAGGTAATTATTTAATCACTTAATTAAATTTATTGTAATTAGGTAAATAGTGAAGTAAAATTATTACAAATAATTAAAATTTCTTTTCAGGCTTTACAAGGATCAGAAATTCTAGATCAGCATAACTATAAATTAAATTTACAAAATCACTGTGATATTGATAAGAATAAAAATCCAAATATAAATACCGAAATTTTTTTGGAACGTATTGATACAGTTCGTGATGAAAGTATTGATATTTCCGATATATTAAATCCTTATTGCAGTGAATTAGAATTACCAGCAACAGATTTAATGCAACGTGAAAATGTCGATACTGAAATGACTAAAAAATTTACAAATTTAGATATTTCAACAAGAGGAATACGTAATAATAATATTAATATAAATAATATGAATACATGTGTTCATATTGAGAGAAATCAGTTTTTTATTGAAGTATGCGAGTCAGATTATTTAAATAATTTAGGACTTAATTCAATGGAGTTGTCTGATAATAATAATTTCAATAACATAAATTACTGTGCTGATAAATCGTACACTCAGTCAATAGCAATTGTCGATAAGGATCTAAATGATCAGTGGGATCTGCAATCTCAAGTGCGCAATGACTTTATTGGATTTAATCACCAGAATGATTTGACTGCAGTTGAACTGAAGGGTAATGGAATCGATAATGAAGCCATTGATTCAACAGTTAACTCAGTGTTTGATCACTTGAAAGATGCGAGTATTAATTTATTAGAAAATTTACAATTACAGCCGATAGATCAAAATTCAGAATCTCTTTGTGGGTCTGATGGTCTTGATGTTGGTTTCCAAAATGAAGAAACGCAAACGCAAACGCAAACGCCAATGGTACGTTTGGTACAAAATGAAGAGGGAGAACAATTTTTTGAATTAGTACGCGATACAGTAGATTTTGAAAGTCATGGAAATAATGTACACATTGAAAATGAAAATATGCTTTCGGGAGCAACGAATTGCCCAGTGAGTTCGTTGGTTATTGGGAACGTTCGTAAAAGACGAGAGAAACCACAACCGCGTGATAAAATTAAAAAAAAATTCAAATGCTCTGTTTGTAATAAATCGTTTTCGACGGCTTCAAATTTAAAACAGCATGCGGGGGTGCATTTTTCGGATCAACAAAAATTTCAGTGCAAAGAGTGTGGAATTTCTTTTGCCTGGAAGTCGACGCTGAATAAACATATTGCTGGTAATCATCGACCCGATGGACCGTTAAAGTTCGTCTGTGAGATTTGTCCTAAAGTTTACAGCACTTTGTCGCAAGTTAATGTAAGTTTTCTGTTAATTACGTAAAAGTAATAAAGTATTTAATATAATAAAGTTATGTATTATAGGAGCATGTGAAAAGAGATCATTTGAAGGAGCGTAATTTCACTTGTTCGGAGTGCGGAAAATCATTTTTCAAAAAATTTGATTTAAAGTCTCATATACGAACGCACACCAATGAACGACCGTATGCTTGTAAAACTTGCGGTAAAAGTTTTCATCATCAGAGCCACATTATTCGACATGAACGTGTACACTCGGGCGAAAGGCCGTACACTTGTGATATTTGTCGGAAGAGTTTTACTCAACCTGGGTCCCTGAAAGCTCACAACCAACGACATCATTTAACTAAAGTTGACATCCTTGATTACCAAATTGATGAAGATGATCCACTGGCTTTAAATGTGACTTAGTTTGAATAAAAATATTTTTATTTATTTATTTTTTAACTCATAACGACTAAGAGTGTGAAGTAAAATTGTTATTTAATTTATTTATGGTAATTTTGATTAAAGTAAATTCTTTTAAAATACAAAAATAATTTTAACATTTTTTTACTGTACTTGAGAAGAATATATTTTTAAAAATTGTAATCAAGTAAGAAAATATAGAAATAATAGAGATTTTTTACTTTTAAATATTTAATCAAGACAAGAACTTGTGTTTGCATTAAGCAAACTAATAAGTCATTTCGAATGCCACCTTAATGATGTAAATCAGTCAATCCGTTTAAAAGATAGAATATTTACATATATACGTGCATACGTACATACACCTGGACATAATCTCAAAACATCGAGATCTGTTAAGGATTTAGTTTTCAAAAACTGGACCGAAACCAATCAATTCTCTTTTTTTGAAAATTTTCAATTTTCGTAGCGGGAAGTTAACAAATAATAAGTTCATATGCGTGTTCAGAAATACACTCTGGGGATGAAAATTACTTATTCAGGTGATAAGTACCCTTGTAATTTCGAATCGTTCTTCTGGTTTGACCAGAGAATTATCTGAACGCAGGAGTTGAATATTTCTCTTCCAGAGTGTAGTTCTGAACACGCCCCATGTATTCAATATTTCAATTAATATGAGTGTGAATGTAACTGGCAAGTGTCAATTTTTTGAATTTTTAAATAAATAAATAAAAAATTTAAGTAATGTAAGAGACCTAGTACCCGATCAGGGAACTAGTACCCGATAACTCATGTATTTTTATATCTATATTTACTAGGGGTGTGCGAATATCGTTCGAATCGACTCGAATCAAATATTAATATTCGAATCGAATAATTCGAATTTTCGAATAATTCAAAAAATTCCGAAATTTCTCGAATTATTCGAATTATTTCAATTTATTCGGGAACTTGAGAATAAATTGAAAATTCGAGTTATTCGCACACCCCTATTAAGAATCCGTAAGAAAGCCATGCAGAGGATGTCTAAGTCGTAAAAATGGGTAGAAATCGTGAGTTCGGCCACTCAATTCGACGTAGAAAATCTAATTATTGCTCTATATGGCTAAAAATTGGTTTGGAAGTAGATTTTGATCCCCTGAATCGAAATCAGGCGGAGTATGAACTAAGAATCCATATTATCTTATCCATATGAATATTTGATTCGGAACGAATAATTCGTAAGTTCGAATTATTCGCTTACCCCTAATATTCACTAAATTTTACTAAATATATCTATACAAATACATATGGAGTGATAGGGTACTAGGTCTTTTACTACAGAATAAAAATTAAAAAATTTGTATTTATATCACTGAAAAATCATAACGCGCATTTTTTGAAATTCCATTATTTTAATTAATTAATTCATTGAAAATTAATTATCACCTAGACAATTATACATTTATAGAATTCTTTTTTTCTGGTCAAAAACGATCACATACTGGATATCGGCATAATAAATCTCTGCCTCGATAATAATTCACAAGCAGTATCATAAGTCGGTAAAGAATTTATTTTAGTTGAGTTTTTAGTCGTAAGTAAAAACACGTACGAATACATGAAAAATAAGGTCGCTCAAATCGCCTTTATCAGTTGTGTAGTGCTAGTGTCTAATCAACAGACGTAACAATCGCCAAATAATAACAAATAAAAATAATAATACACTTGTTGGAGTAGAAATAACTTTTGGGGCCAATCAGTCTGGCCCAGCTGTGAGTTACCAGTGTGTAACTATGGCTTGTGCTTTGAAAACCACCAAATTCGGTAATTTATTTATTTATATTTCAAAATACTGTCAGTAAATTTCCTTTGTACATAAACAATAAACTCAAAATTTTAAATTTCATTAACAACATTCAAAATTTTTTATCTCATACTCAATATTGCAACACTTTTTTGTCATTTTACATTCAACTTTGCTTATTTAAATCATCAATTCATTATTATATTAATCATAATATGTTTATATCACACAATATTATGTAACAGTTCAAAGTACACCAAGTGTTCCATATAATTATAAATGTATGAAAATATAAACAGCCAATTGTTTTTTAATTGCAACAAATAATTCCATATTTTTATTAAACAGTCAAACAAATTCAGCAATTGTCCAAAAGATCATTTTCGGAATCATCGTTTCCTAAAATTACAACTCATTACACAGTAGTACCACGGGAAAGCGATCCAAGATGGAAAGGTAATATCTGAATAATCATTTTATTATTAACCAGGACAATAAATTGATAAGAAAATAAATAATTATAATTTACAGACGTAAATATGGAGAGATTTGTCGACGAAACAGACATTCTGATAATCGGCGGAGGTCCAGCTGGACTGTCAGCAGCAATTAGAGCTAAAAAACTAGCCGAGGAGTCGGGACGTGATTTACGCGTGACATTAATCGAGAAAGCTGGCACTGTTGGCAGTCATATACTCAGTGGCGCTTGCATTGATCCAGTTGCTCTGAATGAATTAATTCCAAACTGGCAGGAACTCGGTGCGCCTCTAAAAACACCAGTTACTGAGGATAAATTTGCATTGCTAACAGAAAAGGGCCGCATACCTATTCCCATTATCAAAGGAATGCCCATGTACAATCACGGAAACTACATCGTCAGGTAAATAAAAGACCCAGAGCTGTTGAGAAGCAAAAATAATCGCAGAGAATTTATTGTTCTTTGAGTTGTAAATAATTAATTATGATAATTTATTGTTTATGTAGATTAGGACACGTTGTATCGTGGCTGGGTGAGCAAGCGGAGGCAGCAGGTGTTGAATTATACGCTGGGTATGCAGGCTCTGAAGTTTTATATCACCAAGACGGCTCGGTAAAGGGTGTAGCGACTAATGATGTCGGTATAGCCAAAGATGGCTCGCCCAAAGAGACATTTGAACGTGGGATGGAGCTTCACGCCAAGTGTACGATCTTCGCTGAAGGCTGTCACGGGCATCTGACGAAACAGGTGTCGCGCAGATTAAATTTACGATCAGATTGCGAGCCTCAGAGCTATGGGATCGGTCTCAAAGAGGTAATCCAATCTAAAAAGCCAAACTATCGGCTATTTCGATATCTAATCCTATAAGCCAGTGACGGAGATATTTTATAGCTTTTTTTCTTCTTTGTTTATTTTTTTCTGACTTTATTTTATCACATTTGTCTTAGCTGTCTGGATTGTTTCGGTTGTCTCGGTCGCGTCAGTGTCTACTAAATGCTGGTGATTTATGTGCTTGTAGGTATGGGAAATAAATCCAGAAAAACATCGCCCTGGTGCAGTTGAACACACCGTTGGTTGGCCGTTAGATAAAAACACATATGGTGGATCCTTTTTGTATCATTTGAAGGACGAGACGCCATTAGTTGCTGTTGGATTCGTCGTGGGGTTGGACTACAGTAATCCATACTTGCATCCATTTAAAGAATTCCAGAGATTTAAACAGCATCCGGCTATTCGGCCGACCTTCGAAGGTGGAAAAAGGTATTAAAGTTCAGCTTAACTTATTTACTGTTAATTGAATGGCTTTGTTGCTGATAATTAAATTATAAACCACTAAAGGACACTTAAAAATTAAATAGAATAGCGTACGGAGCACGAGCACTAGTGGAAGGCGGTTTCCAAAGCATACCGAAGCTTCAATTCCCGGGCGGGTGTTTAGTTGGCTGCACCGCGGGATTTCTCAATGTACCCAAGATCAAGGGCGTACATAATGCCATGAAAAGCGGAATGCTGGCTGCCGAGAGTGCCGTGGAAGCGATAATTGAGGCAGAGACCAGCACTTCGACTCCTAGTGGTCTTGAACCCAAGACTTATACGGATAAAATAAAAAACAGTTGGATTTGGAGTGAGCTGAAGGCTGTGAGGAATTTCCGACCCAGCTTCCACTCTAGCTTGGGATTATACGGAGGTCTGATGTACGGAGGATTCTCTATGCTAATGAGGGGCAAAGAGCCATGGACGCTGTCACACGGTGGTGCTGATCATACTAAATTGAAACCAGCGTCTCAGTGTACGCCTATTGAATACCCAAAACCTGATAATCAAGTGTCATTTGATTTGCTATCGTCTGTTGCACTTACTGGAACTAATCATGAACCTGATCAACCTTCTCACTTAACTCTACTCGACGACACTGTGCCAGTTAAAAATAATCTCGCTATCTACGATGGACCTGAGGGACGTTTTTGTCCTGCCGGTAAGTAAAATTATGTCTTCAGTTATCTTTTTTACTTTTATTTTTATTCATCAACTTTACTCATCGTATTCCTTGTCATCGTCGTAGTTTTAGTTGACGTTGACTTGACGATGTCATTTTCTCGACCATTCGACCTCTTACTTTGCTCTGGATCTTCAATTTAAATTCGTGCCCTCGAGCGTGATTTAAATTAGCACTTTAATGAGTTGTTTTTGTAGGGAAAAAAATTAAAAAAAAAAAAACAGCAAAGGTTAAAGTGACCCCACTAACTTGATAGCAGTGGTTATGGTGATTTTTTATACGTCAGATCTTTCTCATTTAGATATTCCGGTAAAAAAATACAAATGGAGTGAATGCGAAAAATTTTGATGACCAAGTTTTTTTACAGTATGATGATAAGTCGGATTTACGGGGACGTCAATTAACGAGCATTCAAGAAATTCATTTTATTTTTTTCCTTCTTATTTTAAAAAATTTTTTACTAGACGTACATGAATTGAGTAAAGTAATTTTCTATTCGAGTGAAACTGTTATACTTGAACAATCATTTATTTTTCTAGGGGGGTTGAAACGAAAAGAAACAAAAATTCTGGATGAAAGAGTTGAAAAAGGGAGAGAAAGAGAGAGAAAGAAAACTGTACTAACCAGTCAGTTTTATCGTTCCCATTAATCACTCTGTCGATAGCCGTTTATTCGCGCGAATAGAATCACCGGTAGTCAGTCGATTGCTCGCGACAGTTCGAGGTATTATTCCAGAGACAGATTGTTCGACGTTTAGAATTGCTTCTCGTAAATCAATTGTTTTTGAAAATAAAATCATCCGAGATAAAAAAAACGTTTACTAAAAATTAGACTCCTAAATTTAACGCGTAACCATTTTTTTAAAATTTCTCTTTCGACAATAAAAAATATACATTAGTAACAATAAATATAAGCATAGCGTTTAGTTTTATTTTTTTTTGTCAATAAAATTAAATCAAAAAATTCACATCTATTTTTTAAATTAATTTTTTTATTTTTTGAATTTTTTCAATTTTTAAATTGAATTTTGCGCAGTCACCCGGGAATAAATTCTCTTTATTTATTTTTCTATTTATTATCACACAATACCCATAGGATTTTACGTACAGTATGACGTTTGATAAAAATTTACAGATAAAGAATATATATATAAATATAAATATAAAAAATAAATAAAGTAATTCCATGTAAAAATAAATAAAATAAAATATTTAAATTAAAATTCGTATGAAGTCATGCATAAATTTCGAATAAGTAAATAAACTTTACGTTGTAATTACGTAATTAGCTGGGATCCCAAGCATTAGTATGGCGGCTTTAAAAAGTATAATAAGAACACAGAAGAAAAGATAAAAAAATAACATAAAAAAAAAGTTTAAATAAGTAAATAAACTGTAAGAGTTGAAGAGACGCGGAAAATCGTAGACAAAGCTGCGTTATAATGCTTTGTGGTTAAAATTCGTATTGTTACACTTACCTTACACACTGTTTTTCTTTTTTATCTGAATCTGCTGGAGAAACGAGTCTTTCTCATACGAAAGAGAAGACACGAAAGAAAAGTCCCTCACCACACGTGTCTCTTTGTGACTCATTATCATATGATGTGAACTAAAAAAATAGAGAAAAATAATAGAAAACGAAATGAAAAAAGGAAAACGTCTCGAGTGTACGTTTGCATACACGTTTGCGGACAATAAAGGCGTGACATTTTGCAATTGCAAAGCTTTTCGACTTGGATAAGACCACCGGGAGACTTGCAAACGAGCAAAATCCTCTTAATGTTTCAAAGTCTACAAGTTTCTCTTTGGGCTTTTGTACCCCATATATATATGTATATATAGATATTATACATACATATACACATTATAATATATATATATCATACGTACAAATATATTTTACCTTAGGCCTTTATTAACCCTCATACTTTATGTCCTGGATAAAAGGTACTAACTTTAAACCCATCACAACTCTGAATAGATTTATTTTCGTAGAGAAAGAAAAAAAAACAGGAAAGAAAAAAGAAATTTATTAAAAACAGAATACGAAATAATTAATTTTTCTAAATCAATTATATTTTTTGACGAATCACCGTCAGTCTGATGGAAAAAAGAAAATAAATAACGAAAAAAAGCGACTAAAGAGATGTGACAATGGCAATAAATCGCACCGACTACTAACTCGATCCGTCGCTACCCAATACGGTTGTACGTATTCGGTATAAAATGTACGCGGAGCGACAATTTATTCCATAAAATCCCATGGGGCTGAGTGAGATAGTATACTGGGAGTAAAGAGAGTTTACAGAGAGAGTACAGAGAAAGCCAACCCTCGGAAGTTTCTCGATTCGCTTCCTCCTTACCGTTTATTTTATATTTTTTTATTTTTTCCTCTTATTCCTCTTTCCTTTACTTTCGCTTTGCTTAGCTTCCTTTTTTCCTCAGTCGTACTCTTTCTCACGACGGCTCTTTGTCTCTTTGGCTTTCTATATCCTCTTTTACATCCTGTCTCTCTTGGATTCGCTATCATCCTCCCTCGCGTTCGGTTTTAGTATTCGTCCGGGCAATCGTCCTTTTCTGTTCGCGCCGGGAGTATCGACCGGTGTGTCCTTGAACCTGTGAGTGGCCCGGACGAACCCCGCACGGCTAGACGACCCCGGACCAAGTAAACGCACCAACCCCTCACATCTTTACTACCATCATAAGACTTATCCACACTCGTGCTGATCATCTTCTTTTACTTCTTCTTCTTCTTCTTCTTCTTCTTCTTCTTTTTCTGATTCTTATTCTTATTCTATTTCTACTCTTCTACTTCTTGGAGTCCTTGGTCTTATGGTAAGTGGATCTCAGTATTGGTTATGATCTTCCCCATCTTAATACTGTTCTTGATCTCCTTCAGCGTTTTTCCTTCTTACCCTTTCTTCCTTTCCAATTTTATACTCTTCGATACGATATCTAGTAAGTTAATTGCTTTAACGTCTGAGAATCCAGTACGACAGTAGAATATTTTAAGGATTTAAACTTTTTCTATGCCTCTTCTGTAATTTCACACGATACTCACTTACAACCGCATTTAATTTCAATCCAACTCGATTTTCCAATCGTACGCGACTTGAAAAACTACGCTGCTGGTAATTACATTTATATTTAACCTTGCGGCGATTAAAACAACGAAAAAAAAAAAATATCTATATATTTTATTTAATTGATGTAATTTAAATAGACTGTGGAAGAGAAAACACGAGATTTGTTTGCGAATATACGAGCACTGAGGAATTATATAAATGAAAAAAATATAGATATAGATATATATATATAATAATAAATTGTTGGATAATTTTCAGTCGAGAAATCAGTGGATTTAAACCTCAACAATTTCGTGGTGCTCTATTCTATTTTGCTCATCGAGCAAAATTCTCGAAACTCTTGTACCCACAAATCACTGGCACGCGAGAGGAAGAAAGGGATGAAAATTACTGTGGATCGCTTGCAACCCGTTATTGTGTTCCATTGTTACCGTGCCAGACGACGCGATCACTCTTCCATTTCTCTTTAACTTTTTTTACTTTTTCAATGAAACTTTTATTTTTATTCACGATAAAAAAATGCGTCAATTGGTTGACCCTTCAGCTCAAGAACTTCACGCTTCGTCAACTTTTTTAATATTCTTCGTTCGATAAAAAGAAACAAAAAAAAAAAAAAAAGAAATTACAGCTCATTTTTTTTATGTTTAATTTTCTAAATATTTTTCCAATATAAATTTTCATCCATTTTTTAAATTTATTCCACTGCAATAAACCCCAAGAATTTCATATTTTTAAATTGAAAACTCTGAGTCTCAAGATATTTAACTTTAATAATTATTAGGGGTGTGTGAATCGAGTTCGAATTTCGAATAAAATTATTCGAAAATTTACCAATAATTCGAATTATCCGATTTGAAGTTTAAATCAAATATACTGTAAAAAATTACGGAGTAAACGCGGGTTAAATCCGGAGTAATTGCGAAGCGGGTGACTGTATATTTTATTTAATCTCCTTGGAGTAAAATTTTCTCCGAAGAGAAGTTTATTTTAATATCAAAACTTTGAATTCGAGTGAATGCGGATTTAAATAAAATCTCGATCACTCCGAAATCACCCGCTGGAAAAACAAACTTCCGATTTACTCCATATGCGGAGATATGTTTTTTTAAACTCCGGAGCTCAGAGTAACAGAGTGAATTCGGATTTAAATAAAATCCATAATTACGCTGAATTCACTCCCGATTTTTTACACTGTAGTTCGATTCGATTCGATAAAAATAATTCGTAAGTTCGAACTATTCTTACACCCCTAATAATCATTTATTAATTATTTTATTGATAACAAATAAGTACTTCCGCATTAGGCATATTGTATTTCCTTTTGGTGTTATTTGATCGTGACATGAATGCGCCGGGTCTTTGTAAATTCGGTCGTTATACTATACTCCACAGTCGAGAGTCGATAACCCAAGTATACACAGTCAGCTCACACCCTCAATTCGAGGAAACGATGTCTCGTCTCGTCTCGTCTCGTCTGGCAGCGCTAAGAGGTAAAGGTGCGGCATAAGGAAACAACCCTCAGGGTATGCTTTTCTCTTACGATGTCTCTCGTTTCTATTGGCGTCTGTATTAAAGGAAAAGGCAGCAGCACAGCCACCGAGTTTTAACGTAAATGTTAAAGGTGTGGTTGTAAAGAAATAGAGAAAAAAAGTATAAGTAAAGACACGGTAACATGAAAAGACGAAGCTCTTAGATAGCTAGAGATAGAGAGGTTCAAGGAAGTCAGTTCGATCCTTAAGACTATCAAAATAAAATATAAAAAAAAGGTCTGTGAGAATAAATTTGTTTTTTATCAGTTACTGGTCTCTCACCAAGACAATGTGTGGGTGTGGGTGTGTGTGCTTGTGTGTGAGAATGGGAGTGAGAGTCTTGAGTGTAAAATGTTCAAGAGTCTTGAGTACAGAATGTGTTCTCATCTAGAATCTAGAGTGTGTGGAAAGGAGAATGTGAAAAAGAATGGAGGATAAAAGTGCAAAAGTGTGAATACCAAAGAGATGACTGTACTTGGTAAATTGTTATTCACTTGGTTGACACTTTAGAAGAGACGTGAGAGTGCCGGTAATTCGAAAAATTCATACTGCTAAAGTGTATAAATAAAAATATAAAAATATACAAACTAACGTATAGACATAAAGTTTGTGTGTATTATGAAAAATAGAAGGGGTAAACAGGTATGAAAATAAATTTACTTGGAAAATTTATTTTAAATTGGTTGCTAGACACTTTACTCTCACGAGGGGATGCATTGAGAGAGAGGGAGAGAGGGAGAGAGAGTATGGTTGAATGGTTGAGTGAAATGGAGGAGGGAGAGATACAGAGATGGTAGTGGAGATAGAGAGAGAGTTTACAGTCTGGACGTTAGTGTCTACTGGGAGTGAAGTAGGTACTCGTGGGAGTCAGACGTGCATACCAGGTACCGCGAACTCCGGTCAGCCATGAATAGTGAATGCAATCGAGAGTTAGTCAGACACTCAATGTACTCGTTCTACTGTAACTACATAGATACACTGGTACTACTAAATTGTACAATAAAACATTGAGCATCATCTGCGGGGAAATACCCTTTGATATATTGATGTCACTTTAACCTTCTTGAGGTTGATATTAATAATAACAATTAATTACTTTTATTTTAGAGTTCAATTATATTTTCGATAATGATAGAAATCATGGATATTAAAAAATAAAAAAAAATAAATAAATCAACAGAATTTTAATTATTTTTTTTTATTTTGAATTGTTGAAATGAAATCTCTGCAGATCAGTCGGGTTTATTTATAAAGTATATGAAAAGTTATAAATAAATAATGAGATAAAAAAATATCAAAGGTGAAATAGTATAAATTATAAAAATAGTGATCCCCATGAAATCTCGTCTTATCTACAGTAACCTTTAGCACACGTTTTAGATAAACCGCAGTTTGAAGGTAAGACATTCAACGACAACGGCATAGCAGTAAAACGTTCATCCGTGCGCGTCTGTCACTGAGCTTAAGAAGCTTAGACGATCCATTGCGGATGTACGACTAAGACCGGACGATACAAATGGAGTGAACACCGCCAAGACCATACAATATCCCTTCAGCTCTTTCCCCTTTTCCTCGGCGTCCTCTTCAACTCTTCATCTCTCTGTACTTTCCCTCCTTCACCTCCCGTCTACTTTTCTTTTTTCCCCTTTGCTCCTTATTTCGTAGAGACAGGAGATTGCATTTTCTCCGTGGGAAATAAAGTAGCACGGCTTATTTCCTCGAGAGCTTTATCTGATCTTTGCTTCGTGTATTTTTACTTTGAAATAATAACAGGAGAGTACCTATTTCGGTGCTTCTGCTCAAAGTAACAAAAGCGCACTACAAAAAGAAAATGTATGAAAAAAATATTAAAATAGAATGAGAATAGAGAAAAAATTTCAGGTTCATTTAATTTTTAACTTGACTACTACTGCAAGAAATAAGAAAAAAAGTTTAAAACATTTTACTAATAAGCCGTTTTTTATTCATAACGACTTATTACTTTAAAAACATATCTTATTCTCTACAAAACATTCATGTTTCTTACTTTGCTCTTTCAATTTGTCTCTGCGTCTTTATGTACACAGACCGAGTTGAACCTCGAGCTGAACTACGTTAGAGGTAAAAGTAGGAATAGGATAAAAAATCCACCTTAAACACGCAAGAGCTTTCAGTTAAATTTTATCTCGTTGAATCTTCAATTCATGAGAGAAAGATAAAAAGTAAAAACAGACTGCGAAATAATAAATAAAGAAATAGGGGAATAAAAAAATAAAGAGTTGGACGTGGATACTGACGATTAATTTCATTTGCTTTCTTATTCTGCTCAAGTATTTTTTTTTTTTTGTTTTTATAACGCGTTTACTACAGTACATGTTGCGAGAGTAAGTTAAGAGAAAATTCAAGAAAATTACGTGGTTAACAAAACGTGATGGTTAAAATGAGAATGTTGAAGAAATAACAGGATTGTTGAGAGTTAAAGAAAATGACGTTGGAAAAATTTTATATCATACTTTTGTACAGTATTAAGTTGGTAAAATAGATTGTATGGCTGTAATAATTTATTGTTAAATATTTTTTTTATTATTACCCAACACTGAGAGAAAAAACAACTTTTAGAAATATTGTATTTTCTGACTAGAAATTATGCTATTGAAAATTTTCCATCTGAAATATTTTTAGGGTAAAAATTTGAAGATTTTATTTAAAATCATTTTCTTAGTCGAACAAATCTAAGTTCAGCTCGAGATACGCTGATCTATTTTTTTAGAATGGTGTAAATAAATTTCAATTTCTTTCTGCCAAGAAATAGTATATTGTGTGACAAGGGATGAAACAAAAAGATTTCAGACCACGGTAAAGTTGTCTGACGTCACCCGCAGTCTGAAATCGTGTTTTATCCTGAGTGACACACTAGATTTTTTATGATTACCTGCATTAAAACTTAAAGTTTCAGTGTCAGCAGCAAGTCAGAAACAAGTTAATTTAAGACCAATGGTGTGATCAACTATTAGCGTAAACGTAAATTGTCATTTGCAATTTATAATTAAACAGAAACTATAAATACTATTTATTATTTACACTAATTTTTATAAAACTTAATCACAGTCAGAACTGTCATTTACGTAAATAAAATTAATGGTCTGAAATTACTATTAAACAAATGACAAATATCAGAGTTTAAATTGCGAAAGCCTTCAGTCAGTGGACAGAAACATTATTTTCACCATACCTGCATCGAAAGTTTAAATTTCTGCCCTTTTTAGAGGGAAGAAAGTCGTCCTTTTCTTCTATGAGAAAACAAATGATAAAATTAGCACACGAACCATTCTTTTCATAAACGGAGGCAGAAATTTAAACTTTCAAGTGCAGATCTGGTGAAAAATTGTATACACGCCACAGAGGAAAGTATGACGTCTCAATTCGCCTTCGGCTCGGGTAGGCAATTATACACGTGGGTTGAAATGTCCGATCTTCCTCCCTTGGTGTTTAAAATACTACTGTTTGTTCCCAAGTGACGAAACAAGTTTGTTTCTCCCGCTGACTGAAGGCGTTCACAACTTATGCGTCTGCTAGTATTCATTCGCGGCATGGGACTAAAATTATCTTCTTTTGACTGACTGTAGAGGCACTAAAACTTTAAATTTCGATGCAGGTATCATGAAAATTATTTTTTATCTTAGATATGAAATTAATAATGTAATAATTTTTATTGTTTTACTACTAAAGAAAATATTGTTTTTACAAAAGTTACTTTTTTTTTTTTCAGTGAAAGATTACATTTATTATTATTGTTGTTATTTATGTTCAATTTTGTTTCACGTTTGTTGTTATTGTGTAGGAGTATATGAGTACGTACCATGGGAAAGTGGCGATGGCCTGAGGCTACAGATCAACGCTACCAATTGTATACACTGCAAGACATGTGATATTAAGGACCCGAGTCAGAACATCAACTGGGTGGTGCCTGAGGGTGGAGGTGGACCTGCTTACAACGGCATGTGAGAACTCGACACCATTTTTCTTGAACTCTCCTTCTATTCTTTATACTATATATCTATTTACTCCATTTTTATTACTATTACTGTCCATTTATTATTTTTTACGTCTTCCATTACATTACTGACAATAATAATTTATATTACAATGATAATTATTAAAATAATCGGGCTGCTTTCAAAAAGCTTTAATTAAAAATATATTGATTAATCAAAGACTTATTTGAGGATTAAAATATTTTATTTAATATAATTAAATTGTTAATTAATTTTAATTCAATATGAAAAATTATTATTTGTTGGATTAATTTTTTAAATTTTAATTTCGTATAATATTGGTAATTAAAATTACGAAAAAAAATATTTAAAAAGTTCATTGAATATTCGGAATTTAATTAATTGATTGATTAATTAATTACGATACAAAAGAACAATTCACGATTTTATTGAATTTTTTTTTTTTTTAATCATTTACGATTTCATTACTAATGATAAGCATTTTATTTTTTTAATGAAAATTGAATTAGTTTTTAATTATATTGTGCAAGCCAATCAATGCAAGACTGTAGTAAAAAAAAATGATATATATTCAATATATGAAATATCTTTTAAATTAAATCATGTGACGGTAATGTGCCTTGAATGTATGAAAACATATTTTTTTAAAACTATTTATGTAAATAAATTTACAAAGTTAATAAAGCAAAATTTTATATTCAAATCAGATATTCACAAAAATTTTATTAATTAGACGTTTAGTTTAATTTTAAGCTTCTGTTTACTTACTATTTTTTTGCCCTTTATTTGGTTACGTAAATTAATCGTAACACGTAATATTTGAAGTTTGTTAATTGAATAAACACACAGAATTTAACGTACAAAGCAGACAAGAGCTAGCGAGTATTCAATTTATTTTCATCAATAATTTCTATCCGCTTTGGTTAATAAATGTATTCCATTTAAAATCTACCTAGCTCTGTATGAGATAGTACCGTCGAGTGGTGGTTGAAATCAAGTACACAAAAGTTTTCCCAGCTTTTAAGCTCCTTTAAATATAATATTTCTCGTATACCTCAAATATTTTGAAAACACATTCATAAATCCACTTATCCTTTTTATATTCAAAGAATAATTATTCAATAATAATCAACGCAATATAAATATTTTTAATAAAATATAATATTTATTTAAAATTATTTAAAATTTATAAATTAAGCTTATAATAATAATAATAATAATAATTATATGAAATGTAGATAGATAGATATTTATTTTTAACACATAAATAATTACATCCTTTTACATTTTTACTTTTGTTTAATTTATTTATTTGTTCTTTCATATATATTTATGTAAAATGTTATTTATCTTTATGTAAATTAGTTATCAGAAAATTTAATTTCATCAAATTTATTTAAAATTCAAAAATTTTTCACACCTTTTTCGGAGGTATCCCATTTTACTCGGAAAAAATGCAATTTTTTTTTTAACAGCAGCTGGAAATTTTTTTAAATACTTTGAATATCATTAAAAAAAAAAATTAAGTTCCTGAAAACTTACTGTTTTTTTAATACCCCGTTTTGCCCCTACCTACCCTTGTAATAATAATATTAAATAAATAAATATATTTTATCCTAATTATCGGGTAGAAGTATATTAGAATTAATAATAATAATGATATCGAGAAAATTATGTCATATAATAATCGAATACATTGTAAATATTCGCGCAACAAAAATCAATTTTTCTTGTGACTCGACTACTATTATTCGACAAAAAAATAATAAACCATTTAATAAAACACTAACATCATTATCTCCACTTGAAACACGTACGTTTTCTCGCGTTGATTTTATCCTTTATCATGGATGACCGGTCGCTAAAGCCCCGGATGTACTAGGTCGGATCCTTCGAGTAATGACGTCAATCAAAGCAACATTGTTACTTTACAGGCAGCTATATACTAGTATAGCTCTCCTACTTCGATACTTGTACATTGGCCAGATATAAATAGAGGGCGGCTTATTGGATAACACGAGTAGTTCAAGTCGAACTACTCAAAGTCATTACACCGGCAATTACATCAACTATCAACAGCTAAAGATTTAACGAGTGGCAGGAGTGTCTTGACAATAATGTGGACAGACCAAAGATGCCTTATAAATTACATAACTTACAACAAATAAAAGACCGCGAAGTAATGATACTTTATATGTATCGTGTATTTAATAAAATGAAATAAAAATTATAGTAACAAAGAAAGACAATCAAATTTTAGGGTGCGTCATTGCTAACGTAATTTCATATATGTTCAGATCGATTGCTATCAATAACGCCCTTCTCAGAAAGTAATCAAATATAATGGTCTGTCTGCAATTTTGATGGGGTCGTAAAGTACATTTTATTTTGTCCATTCTTCATATATATATATATATATACATACATTATTTTATTTTATCATTACCTGAATGAAAATAAATTAAAGGTTCATGTACTTAGTCCTTGGGTAATAATGATATATATACATATATATTTTTTGTTATCCATTTTATGACCAAATCCCAGTGGATTTTTAAGATTTTCATTATCCCTACAAGAGTAATAATCTCATAAAAATTTTTAGTGAGATAATATTTTTCTTTTGGGCGATGATTGATGATAACGTAAAAAAAATAAACAAAATAAAATATACTTGGTTTTTTTTTACGTGTAAACTATTTGATATATTTTGTAATACAATATTATATAGCTACCCTTTGTATAAAAAGACGTAAAAAAAAGTGGTCATCCCGAGGGCTGATTGCAGCTGAAAAGTAAAAATATATGAACGAGGGTGTCTTTGTGTTGATGTCGAAGTTAGTACCGCCCTCGAGGAGTGAAATCGTTGGATGATTGAAGGGGATGTGACTCGTATTGGCGGAAATAAAATGCATGAGGGTTGACAAAGCGGATTAAAGATCTATCAGCTCGAGGCCAAATGTCCGTCGTATCACATACAACAAAGAATAGTCATTGGTATACTGTCATTAAGGAAGATAAGTGTGTTTGGTTTATTGTTAACTACTCCAATTTCTTTGTTGGTTAAATTTGAAGAGGCTTCCTGCGACGCCGAGGGTTTATATTTTAATTCAAATTCTTTTTTTTTATGTGACAGGTGTAGCTTGACATGTAGATTTCTATTAAATAATATATAACAAGGAGAGAAATTTATGGTAAAAATTACAATATGTTATGGGAATGATTTCCATTTCGTATGGTAACAGGTTTTTTCGACATATCGATTATAGAAATGGTAACAATACTAACTATGGTAACCATTTCTATTTGTATGGATTTTATTCCTATGGGATATCAGAATAGTCCCTATGAAATTATGGTAATAATTCCTATGTCATTAAAGTAATTGCTCCCTGTTTCAATACTACTATGGTAACCATCAGTATAATATTATGGGAATATTTCACGTACATTATGAGAGCGGTTACTATGACGTATAAGGTTCATTCCCATTCATGGAAAAAACAGAACGCAAAAATTACTATGTGGAAAGTAACCCGAAACCACTTATGGGTTCCGATAGCTTGTACTTTTGACAAAAGTAAAAAATGACTGTTCCATAAGTAAAATATGTTGTCATAAATTAAAAATTACTAAGCGTTTGTATTTTTTACTGAGTGTTTGTATCTTTCCTTATGGAATAGTAATTTTTCACGTATGCCAAAAGTAAAAGCTATGGGATCCATTAATGGTTTCGGGTAACTTTCCACATAGTAATCATAATTACACGGAAAGAAATGTCAAGTAAATATGCTTATGCAGCATAGTAATAATTACATTACTCTGTAGTTTGTGTCACGTCGCTCTTATGTGACTGCTTATACAAACTATAGAGTAATGTAATTATTACTATGATGCATAGGCATATTTATTTGATATTTCCCTCCATATAAATTTTGAGATTTTTTTTTTTTTGTATACACACCTAAGTTGCAATGTGCATATAGAATTTATTACTGTGTGACTATGGAAACTATTTCCATGAGTATGGTAATCATTAACATAATTCAAGTACTATACGATGTAAGGACTATTACCATAATTATAGAAATCAGTCCCAAGTTATGGTAAATTTTCCCAGAAATTATTGGCGTATATCCCATAATTCCAAGTAATTATTACCATAACGTATGCGTTGATATTTTAAAAACGTACTAGGAACGGTTACCATAAATTTCTCTTCGTGCACAGCATTATATTTTATTGTTTTATTTTTTTTTTTAAATTTCTTCGACTCTGCATTACAAACTCTTGTGCATTGTCAATAACAATGTTGTTTTCTTTTGTCAAACATCACTGTCTCTTATTCAACTCTATAATTGTATGAATATTTTATTGCAAATGTATTCTTTGAAAAATTTTCTTCTCCACAATCAGTTGAAATACAAGATGGAAAGAAGATAAAGGAAAGATAAAATATAATAAAACTGAGAAATTGTGAAAATATAAGTTATTACTTCGGTTTAATAATATTTCTTTTGACCTTTTGATGAAAAAATTTTTTTTTAATTTGCGAAAAAAATAGCTGTTCAATTTAAGGTAAAAAATAAAATGGTGGGAGTATTTTTCGTGACAATATGATGATCCTCTCTGAATATAATATAATAGCAAGTTAAATTCAAAAGAAATCTTGAAAAAAAAAAAAATAATAAAATTCACGTCAGACTGTAAACTTTGAAACTACTTTTAAACTTTTCCTCAAAAGTCCTCTCTAGTCTCTCGAAGCAGACTGTAATAAAGTCTTTCTTTTCACATTCCGGATACTCTAAAGAGATACCGAAATTGGTTGAGACTTCTAGAGATTCAAGACAATGCCGCGTATTCATAGGGAATTCGAAGAAACTTAAGGGTGTACAGTGTATACAGAGTGACTGCATATATATTTGAGAGCAAGTAGTCGAATAAAGGGAGAAAGTGAGAAGATGGAGGTATTTTACTTAAATTCGATTCCTCTTTCTCCTTTAAATATATACAAAAACTACAGTCTACGTAGTCGAATATTTATGGAACATTTTCGGCTCGCTGGAGCAAATTACGACCGAGAGGAACTAAATCAACTTCCTATTATCTTCACTAAAGTATTGTGGCACTTGAACAGTAACTAAGTTATTTACTTTTCCTCAAAAGTAAATAGAGTGATTCCAACTAAAGTTTCTTATGATTTTCACTATTTTACAGCACTGACACTCTCAAATTGTGTCCTTATATATTATAACTCGTAACAATTTACTGCTTAGTAACAAAAAAAATAGCAAATGACATTCTACCAACCACTCTACCGGTAGATTAAGACCATAAATTCAGTGGGAATACTGTCTTGTTCGTGCGCGAGGATAAAATCCGCCAAAGGAAATGAGCAAAAAAAAATATCTAAAAATTTCTCCACTGTATTTTTTTTGGCCTTTTTTACAATCATAAACAGCAATTTATATCAAGTACTTTAGTACATTTGAAAAAAAAAAAAAAAAAAAAAAAAAAAAAAGTAAATCCAATAATTCAAGGATGTTCCGTTGCATCAGCAAAAGTACATCCATAAAACTAAAACAATAGAGCAAGTAGCTTTATCAAGTAGAACAAACGACACATTCAATTTATGTTCCTACCACCCAGTGACAATTGTCTTCTACTCTTTCAGATTTAGCTAAATTCCCTTATTTTTTTCTCTTTTTTTTATTATTATTCTTCTTCTTCTTCAATTCCAATCGCGCTAACTTTTCACCTTCATCTTTTTCGACTCGGCAATCCCCTAGTTTAAGTATTTCTTTGTTCGTTCCTGGATATATGCCGTCATATGGAGTGGAAGAGATCGCGACTTTCTAAAACGACTAGCTAAGTGCGGATCAGATTGTTGGAATTGTTTGTTAAGCTAGAGATATTTTTCTCGTTGAAAGAGTTTATGAGCAATTCGAGATAGCAATGTCTTTTATTCTCTTACAAAACTAAATTACTCGAGTGTCACAAACACGACAATAATCATCCTCAACTTACAAATAATCTCATATATTTTTTAAATTAAATAAAACTTGATATTCAATTCCTCTGACACATAGTTTAGATTTTTTTTTGTTTCCTTGTATTTTTTTATATTAAAGGAAAAAATTTCTAAAGGTATAAGAAAGAAATGAAATGTTAAGCAGTACAAAAATAAGAGGTGTTGCTAAGAGTATCATAAAGATTTCCGTATGTTTCTTTGTTTCGTCGGAACTGTTTATCCTTGTCTTATTTCATTTTGAACCCCATTCTTAAGACACTCTCGCTTTCCTAGTCTGTGCAAAGCAGGTCGTTGCTTCAACATCTCGTGTCCTTGTCTTGGCCGTAGTCTTCTTCTAGAGGTCTCTTTGGTCTCTTCCTCTTTCAGAAAGCACATCCGTACACTGCTGGGGTTGTTGCCGTTGGCATCGTCATAGTCATAGTTGTAGTCGTAGTCGTCGTCGTCGTCGTCGTTGCCGAGAGAGAAAGATAAAGCGAATAAGAGAGAAGGTGCTTCCCGGGCTACGATGGTGTCGTCATGGTAACCGGCAGCCCATTGCCAATCAACGAGAGGGTTGCACTCGTACGTGCGTTTACCCGCGCCCCTCGACTAGGTAACCAGCCTGATTTCCCGCAAAAGCTGGACACTGTTGCTCCGTAATAAAAGTAGCATTTATACAACTACTTTTACTACCTTGTATTTTATTCTATCCCATTATTTACGCCCCCAAAAAAACTTGATTCAATACATATATATGTATACATAAATATATTCTCTTATTCACTATCCATAATACTTTGGTATTCATCAAACTCTTCTAGACGAAATGAATAAATTCATGAATTTTTCCACAAGCATCTACTTGCATTGCAAATTGGTATTCTCTTAATGAATCAGTGCTTAGCACTTTGGAGCGTAAAAAAAGAGTATCTGAATAATTTATTTAGGCAACCCCAAATCGAACGAATATATCAGTCTATTTATCTGGATAGACCCTTTTTAAGATAATTAAATATTAAACTCAATATTGTAATTAGTAATATGTTAAGCTAATTATAGATTTTATAAAGTTCCGATGCACAAAATTCGTATGCACAGAGGAAAATTATATAATAGTTAAGCCTAAAATTAACGATGAAGCTTGTCACTACAGATGATGCACTTCCAATTAACTATCACGGGTATGTAGCAAACCGAATTGCCCTAGTGGAAGCCATATCATCGATGGACCGATATAAATCCGGTTAATGGACTTGTCAAAGTTGTTTCCCTGTAACGTTGCTACACTATATCTACCCATGCTTGCATAAAAATTATAATACCAGGTATCGAAATTGTTCATGTGCGTCTCAAAGCATCACATCTCATTATTCTCATAATTATTTAAACGTACCGTTCATTATATTTGACTATATAGCGATAATAAAATTTCAATTAAATCTCCGGTAACAATGAAATTGAAATCATAGGTCTTTAGTGCGGGTATATATATATATATTCATGCTTATGATCTCAGAGTTTAGATCTCATTGAGACACACAACTGCTGCTGTTGGTAGCTGTAGTAGTTATACATTGAATTGACCACATTTGCATCCGAATGATGTCCTACCAACTGCTCGACACAGAAGCCGCCTATTGAGGATACCAAATGGACTGAAGGTATGGCTGGGTAGCAAGCTGAGCATACCTTCAACATTGACCAGTTAATTCCCTCATCTATATTTAGATATCTAGGTTATTATCACATTCATTAAGCATTAACAAATATATAGATACCAGAATTAATAAAAGCTTTGTAAATATATATGTATAATGTAACATCAGCCATGCATATTTAATAGTATGTAATATAATAGTTAATATATATGAGGTTTATTGTGGAATAAATGTATAAAAGCACGGAAAATGGTACTCTGAATGGGGAAATCAGCTTTCGTCAAATATCCGGTGGTTTTGTAGCAAATCAATGGAATTAATGATTTAAAGCGCTGCCAACTGATAGAATGGATTGGGCTGGACTGGGTTGAGCTGCTTGTACAGAATTACACCATTACAAATACGTATGCAAATGTATTATGTATAATGGCCATTGCACTGCACACTATAGCCACACAGCTATTGCTATTGAACTTGCTGATGGATCGCTGTGTTCACCGGGTCATCGCGGGTCACAACTCATTACTTATTACGTGAGCATTACTTTGACTAATGCTTAAGCAGCATTGGGATACCGAATTTCCGCGGTCAGAAATTTTCTCATTTCACCTTGGAGTAAATCCTATTAGAGCTCAAGGGACCATAAATTGATTATGAAATTATAGCTAATGCTTTTAGGCCACTAATGTATAATTTAATAGTGCTACAAAGAAAAAAATAATTTCTGGCGCAATAAATATTTGGCATTATGAATTAGAAACAGAATTTTTTATGAGTCATTTTCATGATTTCAAAATTAATGGTTCAAATGTTTGAAGTTACGGCGAAAATATTGGTCTTATCAGAAAAGTTTTTTAACAAAAGTTGTAGAAAATTTGATTTCCTGAAAAAAATGTCTCTTCAGATTTTTTTATTTAATTTTCCAAAATTAAGATTCATAATGAATGATTCAAATTTTTGATAATTATCCAAATATTAATTTTGAAAGTACGGCTTTCTTATTAGTCTTAAGAAAAAATTATAAGAGACATTTTTTTTATAAAATTAAATTTCCTACAACTTTTGCTAAAAAATTTTTTTTATACGACCAATATTTTTGCCGTAATATCAAAAATTTAACACCATTAATTATTAATTTTTATTTCTAAATTAAAGCGAAAATCCTGGCCGTACTTATGACTAACTAAATTTTTTTTTTTAATTTATAATGCAAAAAATTTCTTGGGACGAGTAAGCATTTTTTTCGCCAAGAAATTTTATTTTTCTGTGTACTATTTTAAATAAATTCACTTTTTTAAAATAATTTTTTGTTTGAAATAATATTTGAAATGTTAAAGTAAATTTATTTTAATTTTTTATACCAAAGCTTGAATTTTGTCCATTAGAGAATTTCCAATTATTTTACTCATCTCAAACAGACAATACGTCCGCGTGTATACGCCAAAGGAATAGCTCTCGGCAAATTTTCTTTCGATTATACTAGGTAGCAATTAAATACTAGAATACTTAATTAATTGCAAAAATTAAAACACAATGTGAATTATACTTCATTGATTCAGATTGTGTATGTTTCGTGTGTATGTGTATGTTTTACACTAATGTTTTAGTTGGAGAGTTTACAGAATTCATTTTATACTCTTTGTGTTAATTTGTCTTTGTACAAATAGTACTTGCGAACAAATGTTCACGTTACAAGGGTTTCTTTCTCGATAGGACAGTATAAAAGATACATACAAGTCGAGAAGAAGGTTACGACAAAAGACAAAGCGCTATATATTATTCATTTGTATCGAGAAATAGAGGACAAAAGGTCTTTGATAATCGAGCGTAAATATAACTTATATATATATATATATATATATATATATATTTACATTACTTTGTAAACAGTGTTGCGAAGGTTAAAAAGATCGAATGTGGGTTAGGTAGATGCCAAAGTGACATAGTACAGGATCCACTGTAAACATTGCCTTTTTATGTCTTTACCATTTTATATACAGTCAGATGATTTAGTTTTATCCATTTTTTTTTTTTTTTAGTTTATTTTGTTTGTACTCTGGCGCCATGCCATCACTTTCATTCGGGTGATGGTAAAGACCGTGAAAGTCTGAAGGAAAAAAAATAAAGTAGACCTGCATAGAAAGGAAAAGGAACCAGATGTCACTACTGACATCGATTACCGGCTTTTGTAATTTTACGGTGAGCCTTTCAAAATATTTCACTCGGATCTACTTTACTTTTTTGCTAGGGCTTTAATTAACCGTAAGTACGGATTAACTTTTCTTGTCAGTTATTGATGGCAATCATTCCATAAATCGTGAGATCAATCGAATTTAATTATACCCGACCCTTTTTCAAGGCTTCATAAAGAAATCGAAGTTATCGATAAAAAAAATTTACTATGAAAGTGAGAATATGTACTGCTGTTGTGAGTGAAAATAAATAAAATGATAAACTATGAAACAGGAATTTTCGGAAAATCATTTTTCCCTAGTCGTGGTTCTGATCCATGTTTCTGTTTTTGTTTTTATTATTCAGCGCTCCAATTCGAGTACAATATAAAAATAAAAATACAAAAAAACTCAACCCCCTAAAGGCAAAAAAAATTTTTTAAAAGGCCTTAGTACGGTTGAGTTTTACTTTCAGACTTTTACTAAATAATTAAAAGTCTACACAACACAATAAAATCCCTGGGGTACTGAAACAGTAAAAATTGAGCATCAGAATAACGAAGTATAAAATGAAATTCATTTTTTTTCACCGTAATTTCACCAACATCTGCTAATCATTTAATATGTATTATTCACCCACTCGACACTTTCATGCCCAAGATAAATAATCGCA
The DNA here is from genome assembly GCA_964016945.1 of Microplitis deprimator. NCBI lineage: Eukaryota > Metazoa > Arthropoda > Insecta > Hymenoptera > Braconidae > Microplitis > Microplitis deprimator. Next base: position 3,991,056 of record OZ024710.1, on the reverse strand, counting down.
ATCATAATACACTGACACGTGAATAATTGTCGTATGTGGGTGTTGGGGTTGTCGTATGTTCGGTTACAGAGAGGAAACGCTGTAATAATTTATCCGCGGACTGATTGCGGCGAGCAACGCCAGAATTACTAGACTAGTAGGGATTTATTGCTGTTTTTAAATCTACATACATTTTTTGTGGTACTCAAGGGAAGTATGAAGCCTCACACACAGTCATATAATGCGAAAATTAGTATACCCAGTCATCGGTAAAATTTTCGCACTCATAATATGACACACAGTAAATTTATTTTACATCTCTCTGCAAACATTATCCCGTGATATTTATTTTTTATATTTGTCCCCGGATTAATGAAAACAACACATCCATAATATTAATTATCGTATCCAATTACATATATAATCCCTTAAAATATCGATAAATTGAATTTTATAATTTACGTTATTTAGCAAATGTAGACAATGATACATGTATTTTAATTTGATTATTTATTCGCCCAGATTAAAATACATAATATGTAATTGAAAATATCAATTATTATTATTATTAATGTTATAATGAACATTTAGTTGTGGTGTACAAAATATTAATATGAATTGAAGTGGCAAATAACATGTTAGTCACTAAAGTAGTAACGTCCACCGCGGGAAATTGCTCTGAGATAGAGAATGTAAATACTCTGGTTTAATATACAAACACAGTTGATAGCGCGATTTCACATAGTCACATATGGTCTTCTCTATAGTTAAACGAGTATATATTAGTAAAGAGTAGATATTATATACATTCATGTACACATCATGAGTATAAATGCGTGTGTATGTGCGCGTGTTGTATATATTGTATATGTATAAGTATATATAGGTGAGGATCTATAGACCATTGCCAGGCCACAGTGGGTTCACGAGGGTTGCTCGTACATCTGGCAGTAACCGGTATTACCTTGCGGCAGCAAATTTAGTGGTACATTATATGCGCGTTTCCTCCCTGTCGAGCGGTTGCCGTTTGTATCTCTCTATGTATGACGTGCGAGCGTAAAACGCCTGCGACTATAAATTAGCAAATCTGACGAACGCTTATATATATATGTATGTATGAGTATTTATTTATTTTGTTTCAGTTCATATTGCTCATGTTTATTGGTAACATCGTTATTAATTTACCACAAATTAAATGTATACTCACTGTATATAAAAAATCGGGAGTGTATACAAAGAATTCGTAGTGATTACGGATTTCATTTAAATTTAAATTCACTCCGCCACTCGGAGTTCCGGAAATTCAGAAAAAATCACTTCACATACGGAGTTTATTTTTTCAGCGGAGTGATTTTGGAGTAATATGGATTTTATTTAAATCCGCATTCACTCCAATCCAGAGTTTAAATTTAAGATAAACTCCTCCGGAGTGAATTTTACTTTAAGGAAATTAAATACACAGTCGTCCACTTCGCATTTACTCCGCAAATTTTTTACAGTGCAATTGTTCTTTTAAAATAAAAAAAAAATTTATTATTTAATTTCAATAAATGCACTAAAAAATCGGGAGTGAATTCGGATTTCATTTCAATCCACATTCACTCCGATTCGGAGTTTTGATATTAAAATAAACTTTGGAGTAAATTTCACTCCGGGGGGGTCAAATTAAACATCTCCGCACTTACTCCGGATTTAAGCCGCGTTCACTCCGCAAACTTTTTAGTACAGTAACGATACTCGTAGTTTTTTATTGACATAGAGTGCATTATAAATTATAATGTGACATGGATTAATGATGCTTTGTCCGAGATTTATATTTAGAGTTTTTTTCATTATTATTTTTTTTTTATGACAATGTAAATCCGTACCGGTTAAGAGAGTTGGTCGGTTTCCCTTAAGCCGTACTGCCACGCGTCGGCTGCGTGCCATTCTTGACGTTCCACGCTGGCAATTTTCAAGATCCCTCGTTATGCTAATTTTTATGCAGCCCCAAAATTGCCGGAGACATGTGTGCTCAACAGCCAAAGCTTTATCGCATAAGATATATTATACTGAGTTCGCAAACTATTATTTTTAAAGATTACACCCGAATAAACATTTCATTTATTTTTCATGCATTAATTTGAATAATAATTGTTGTTATTTCGTAAAGGACATGTGCAGAAGTACATTTGTTACGTAATATCATTAAATTGAAAAGCCAATTAGTGAACCGGGAAATGAAATTTCACCAAACTAAAATCTATATAAGGCTTCTTAATCTCACGTGTTACCGGAAATTGCATTTCTAAGTTTATGATTAGATATTGAATTTTGACTAATTAATTAAATCGTCCAAAGCTCTTCATATTAACTATCAAATATATAAATACATATAAATTATCTTTGTGAAATTTATACTTCAATTACGAAAGCAAATTTACTTAAACTTTGATCAATCGTTTATTAGATCCCGAACAAACCTCTTTGGTATTTTATCCTCAATTACCATTATTAAACGCTAGGTTACCTAAATAAACCTAAAGTTACATTAAAAAAAAAAAAAAAAAATGGATATCATTAAAAATTATGCAAAAGACCAGAGAAAAAATATAATTGAGTTGTTGGGTACAAGGATGTTGAGTAAAGAAAAAAGTAGCGATAAAATAATAATAAAAAATAACTAAGCGTTAAGATTAAATATACATAATATATATTACATATTATCGAGTTAAAATATGTTATGTTAAAAGTATAAACTTTACGGCAATAAAGTCGCCGGGGCGTGGATTACAAGCACCCGGCACGTAAGCATCGCCGCGGGCCCATATCGGACCCCACGTCCCGTTTTTATTTTATATGTACATACATATATATATATATATATATATATATATATATATATATATATATATATATTTTTTTTTATCATGGCTCGAGACGAGTGTGCGCAGGACACACGGCAGATGGCACAGACTGAGCGCTTGACAGCTGCCGAAAAACCCGCTCCGCGTAATAGAGTCGCAGTCAATTCTCTTTCTCACTCACATCCAATGTTCGTTTACTTGGTACATTATATATGTACACATGTATATATACATGTATATATACGTCGTTTATGTATGGTCGTTTAGCAGGGTTGTAAAATGAGCCCCCATGCGTCGTTATTATAACCAGAGAAGCTCAATAGAAACCTGTTGTTGCTGGGTGGTTTTTTTTTTTGCTTACGGTCTTGGTGCTAAAGGATCATTCTTGGCACGAGAATATTATTAAATATATTTCATTTAAATTGAGACATGCTCTAGATAATATCATTTTATATAATCAACAAATAAATTATAGTTAATTAAACTTTATAATTATTTTAAAACAACAATAAAGTTTTGTGAAGAAAAAAATTTATAAAATATATCGTTTTTTTTTTATGAATTATTATTTTTATTTTTTAAAAGTTAATAAAGTAAAAAAGTTGTAATTGAGTTCAATGTGAGTGGAGTTTATTTTTCAGGATGAAACCATACGAATGCAAAAGTTGGGTATTCATTTTTAAGAAATTAATTGAAAAATTTTTTTGACACTGGCAACTCGTTTAAACTAAAGAGAGAAAGAGAGAGAGGATGAAAGAGTTGGAAATTACAAATATATTCGTGTATTTTGCTAAATTCTCTCTGGGCTCTCTTACTCAGTTACTTTCTGGTCCGTGATATAGCAGATGTGGAAACGACGCAGCTGTCCACCAGTCGTACGACTACTCCGTTATATATATATATATATATATATATATATGGATTTCTCGACTTTTTCTTACGCCTCTACGACTTCTGAGACCGATTTTTCAAATGGGAGCTCATGAATTTTTATGAAAATCATATTACAGTTATCTTTTAGGTCTAAACCATAAAATATACTATAACATACACATATAATCCAATACATTTTATTTAAATTCATTTTTCAAAAGTTATTTCAAAAAAGCTTATTTATAAATTTTTGTTCCAAAGTATTAAATATAAACCCAGTAATAATTTTTATCTCATGACATAAAACCGAATTTCCTTCTTTAAACATTTGTCATTTTTCCAATTTATTCAAAATAAATATTTGATAATCATAAATAATCATTACGTAAAATCATCATTGGTTTACTGATTGTCAAATGATTCCCATAAAATATTTTCATCCACAACAAACACATTCTGATTATCTAAAAGTGTATTATTAAAATCAATCCCCATCTCCTGTGCGCACAATGCACTAGACAATCATCTAGCTGATTATTAACGTCACAGTTGAAGGCATCATTCATTAGTGTCTGATCTATATAATTCCGTCCGTGAATATGTCCAAACTAAGCCACCCTGTCCGTACATTTCATAAATACAACAGCGGATATTTACGATAAAACAAGTACGCATATTTAGACTCTGTAGCTTTCACTTCTGTATGAACGAAGAATTTTATCAGATTGTCAACATCCACACACGCACACACAAATATATATGCATATATGTAAGCTTATCTACTGGCCACCATTCACTGCATATTGGATTCAGTGAGTAAAAAAAGTTTTTGCAAATTGTATAAGCAAAAAATCATATTCTATGACGACGAGCTACACAAGTTATTGTTCACAATACATCCCGGACAATGGCTCGTGCCAAGCAGCTGTTGCTATTTTCTTTCATCGAATTCTCGCCCCTCTCATCACACACATCTCACGCTTACAAAATATACTTTACCCTCAATCATCTATATACAACTATATGTATATACATGTATATATGCGTACACAAAATGCGTGTGCCAAAGAAATTGATCAAAAGAGAATCATTCACGGGTATACTATACATGCTCGGTTTGATTTTACTCTACCAACTTGAACCAAATGTTCATTTCACCCCTCTCACATCACATTACATACATCCATACATATATACATATATATACTCTTACCGATCGAACATATTAAACACCGCGACCCTGAACCATTGGACTAGCAACAATAGAACCTACTGAAGCCACGTGGCAGCTATGAGAATAATGTGGCAACGGTCACGTGCCCACCAACGCTTTCTCGTCAGGGTGTTTCTGTACTTTCAAAAATAAAAGGGGAGCGCGATTATTTTTTATATATTTTATTATAATACTTTATTCTATAGAGAATAGATATAAACGACGTTTTACCCATGTTAAAACGTTTTAACAATTTTGTTTTTTTCTTGTCCACTCAACATTAATTCAAAACCCCAAGTCTGCATCAAAGCAATTAAAAAATGAATTTTTGTTTAAGAAAATCACACTTTATACTGATAGCATAATATTTATAATTTTATGTTTAAATGAAAATTGTTTGTTCATTCAAACGATTTATTTAGCTTAAGCTCACTGCGTCATTGTAATTGTTACCGTAAATAGATTTTTGCATTTGGTTTAGTAATCCATTTTTTTTTTTAAATTTTTTTTTGAATAACTAAGTGTGGGAATAAAATAATCAATGGCAGAGTGTAAATTATCTGGAGCGTTATTTCAAACAAGGCTTAATACAAAGTAACATGGGCGAGAGAGCTTGTGCAATCGTGTTCGAAAATAGAGTCTTAAACCGTGAACAATCGTGTGATTATATCAGAGCACAAAGAGGGAGCTCTGAGCCATATACGTAACAGTAACAGTAGTTGAAAACGCAATAGTATACATATATGTATGTATGTGTATATATTATCGATGTGTATAGTGGTAAAGTTGTGCTTTAATACGAAGCCCTGGAGGCTTGGAGTTTATTCGCACACTCAGCCCCCCCTTTATTCGCACCACGAAACGCTAATAAATTAGATTTTTCTGCATACTAATCGATTTTCTTCATTATGACTAATGAATTCTATTAAAATTGCTTTATTTTATTATCCTTGGAAATAGAGCGATGAATTAAATTAATTTTATTCATTTCATGCAACTATCTTTTTTATTTTATTTTTAATTACCTTTTCGTTAGCATTCAAGGAACATTTTTTCATATAATTCGCTAAAATTAATTTTGAACCAGCACTTCGTAGTCTCTGAAGGGAACTTCTTCGCCATTATAAGGAATGTAAAGACTGCCGTGGCTTGGATGTATCTATTTAATTATCAAATTTTTTTTTATTTATTTAATTAATTATTTACTCTTTAAATATTTACCTTTCCTACGCAAGGAGTTCCATTATGATGAGCGCGACCGATAAATAAAACTTCTCCATTACTAGTTCTGCCGCCCTCAACAGCTCCAGGTGGTACTTGACCATTTCTCGATGGTATCCAATGAAACTCAGCTGGCATTAAAATCTATAAATGTAATTATGATTAATTATAATTAAATATTTGCGACGGAGAAAAGTAGGACAGGCGGGGATGCTAAAATAATAATTTTAATACGTGAACTTAAATAACCTCAGTTACTAGTTACTATATAGTATTTTAACTTTTATTTATATAAAATTTGTAAAAATTCTTTACGACTGAATCTCAATAGCTTTTAATACATGAAAAAAAAAATTTATTTAATTAAATGTGAGCCTTTATAATCAATTCATCATGAGTAGTTTGCGTAACATTTTACGTTGATAAGATTAACTCGAAAAAAAAAAAATTACGGCTGGGTTTTTGATCTATATCTTGTGAAAAAAAAGTCTGACAGAATTCTGCGTTATATAGTTATATGAAATTAGTCATGCTACGAAACGGTTTTGTAAGTAAAATTGAATTATCTGACAATTTCTTTTTTTTTTTTTTTTTTCATTGACTTGTTTAGAAAATTACATTTTAATCTCGACTGATTTAAGAGCTTTTGCTACCGAGACTTTTTTTTTTAGCTAATTCAATTCCCTTTAAAAATGAGTTACGCCCAATTTGGCTAGACTTTTTTTTTTTGAGAGACTTAAATTAATATATCGAGCGCAATTTTTTTATTCGCTTCAGGTTTAGTGAAAATAAAAAAATCAACACTGTCATAAAATTGATATTTAATGCCACTTATTTAATGAAATTTTTTTTTTTGTGTACTATGAGCTCGAGTATATTTACATATTGTCATAAAGATATATCTTTATCACTGAAACAAAATGAGTTTCTGCATCAACAACTACTAAATCAACCTTATCTACAATTAGACGAAAAATTCATGCCTCGATAGCTACTGAAGCATTCAAAAAAAATTATCTCTATTGATTTAAATAAAATAAAATTTCTAATTAATGAATCATAATTTTAACTTAAATTGAATATAAAAAAAAAAAAAAAAAAATAATAAACAAAAACAAGAATGAGTTTGAAAAAAATACAAACTTCAAAGTCATGTTTCATGTGTTCAGCGCCACCATGGGCAATATAAGCAACCCCATGTTCGGGCTTAGCTTTAGCCGGTAACAAATCGCCATGATGATGTGCACGACCAACAACAAGATGAGCGCCATCCAAGTCACGACCAATAGTAATCATCCCAGGAGCCCAATACCTTGCTCCAGAATATCTCACCCACTTGTATCCTGCGGTACAGAAACAGAGTAAGAGTAAGAGTGAGAATGGGAGTGAGTAAGAGAATAGGGAAACCACCATTGATTCACTCTGGTATTGTGGTGTACTTCAGGGATTCACAGACGTGGGCACGATTGTGGAAACAATTGTGGTGTATGATACCGTGCAACAGATTTGCTCGCTGATTACACCCCCTTGGTGGCGGTGATGGTGGGTTTTGCGCTTGATAGAATTCAGTTTACTGCTGTCTATGTCTATCAAGTACATTGCGCTATCCAATATCCACTAAAAGTTCTATTTCACTGGTCATTTACTTGTCATTGTCGGGCTATTCATTACAGTGTTATGTAAATCTCAAACATTTCATTATACATTTAATTAAAATTCATCTCATTGAACGCACACCTTATCATCTGCACGCATTTAATAATTATTATTTTGATGATAAATTTATTTATTATAAATTTATTTCCGTTATTTCTAAAGACCATTAAATAATTAAATGTCAACTGATATCACACAATAAAATAAACTTTGCATAGAATATAATATTCGATAAAATTTTCAATATAACAATTATTCATGTACTGTAAAAGGATATCGCGTAAATTGTGGGTTCAATTTACTTCGCCAAGAATACAATTTCGTTTGATTTTACTTTTTTTTTTATTTACGGTTTACTGTACCATGATAAAAAGTCAATGAATGATATGAATCAATGGGTGTTCGTTAAACGTTAATTGAAAAAGAATTGAATGCACTTTAAACTTCTTTTTTGTTGGGTATCAGAATTAAAGTGATATCAATTGATATAGGGGAAAAATAGACAAAAAAACGAACCACTCCAAAAAATTTTTATTTGCCAAAATTTTTTTGAACCGTCATTTACGACTTATCATCATTTTTGTACAATTTTGAGTGTCTGAAAATTTTTATCAGGAATTTATCAGTACACCCGATGCATTGTTTGCTACAAAACATACATGTGCTGTCGTATTCGCTATATTTGAAATTTATATTAATTATTCATCTTTTATAATATATTTTTTTTGACATATTTATTTACTTACAGTATTGTACATTTTTTTCCCCTTAGATTGAATAGAAAAAATTTTTACGTTTTTTTGGGAGTGGTCAGTTTTGTCCGCTCGGGGAGAAATTTCTTTTTTCTATGGCAACTGGAAATTTGGTTTAATTACTTGAAATGGAAGTCAAAATAAGAAGACTAATCATATTCAAATCCACAAAAATCCATTATATCCTTAATTGCTCGTTTTGCCCGGCCTTCCTCTATTTTGATAATTAGCTAGACATGATTGTAGTAAAAAATTTAAGTTTTTGATAGCTGGCTTTAGCGCTATCCCTGTCAATTTGTGTTTGAAATCACAAGAGAACTAAGTTTTGTTAAAAGAGATTATAATTGGAACGGTTTAATAGTTTAACGAGAGTTTCGCAAGTACAGTTTAAGTTGTTTTCAAAATAAGAATTCAAACTTAGGTCGTGCTGCATATGCTGCTCTGCATCTAGGCGTATTATATATATGTACATAGTCAATATACTATGAATAAAAAATATATATATGGATATAAAAATGAGAGTGCAATGTACTTGAACACAAGGCGCATGTGGCTGTGAGCGCAACAAAATTGCTATGGTATATATATTTCTGGCAGTGGAATATGACGTCGTTTATCGTTTTCCGATATCCGTTACTCGTTTTCATCGATAAGCCTCTTATCTCACTCTTAACGCATTTCTCTTCTGTCTGTAAGTCGGATTGTACTTTTTGGATTATTGCTATATGTTTATTTAAAAAACAAACCTTTATTGTGTTTACTCAATAACTTGTAATACTTTATTTCTCATATTTATTCTGAATTTATTATATTTATATTGTTATTTGAATAAAATATTTTTATTTTTTTATCCTACTGCAAGTTTAATCAATTTATTAAGTGCTGAGATAATGAGAAATGATTATATATATATATATATATATATATATATATATCCCAATGACATTGACAATTGCGATAAGCTACAAGTATATAAGTTAACAAGTAAAAAAAAAAAACAAATTGATAATAATTATAATTGGGATTCGCTACTTCAATAGATTTTTCAAGGAAAAACTCAACGATACTCGTTAGTAGTTCAAATGTTTTTTTTTTTCTGTAGTCTATAATTGATATCAACTTCTTTAGACTCTTGAAACTTAATTCTAATTTATTTAATTATTATTTTCCAAGAGTGTTTATTATATTACAATAAATGCAATTAGTTTCATAAGTTTTTCTTTGTTGTCTAGATTGTCATACCTTATTTAATATGACAATAGACAATGGAATGAAAGTGCAATGTGATCAATTACTAATTAACAGGAGTAGACATTTCGCGGAGATTACTATGATGCTAAAAGACACGTTTGTTTAATCTGGAAGTTATGACCTGAATAATAAATTCATATTCTATACTGCGATTTAACTATAACGAATAGTCGCGGATAGAAAATACTTGATATGCTATTTTTAGAAGATAAATAAGTTAATTAAATTATTAACTAACCTGGCATTTTATGCAGAAAGAGAACTTGAGTTGATGTTAATCGTCTGAAGATTGTCAGTTCGAGCGACTTGATATATGTATGATATAAAAACGCCCACGGTGACGTAATCTCAGTAAAAATGAACGAGGACTCCCCGTTTTAAACTAGCCGCTATCTAGCAAAATTGAAGCAGTTCTAGGCACTGCGCGCCACCTACAATTAAAAAATTGACTTTGCACACGTCTGTGTTCTGTTTACGCAAATGGATATTCAAGTTTACATGATACACTGAGTAACCTCAAATTCGTTATTAAGCATTGCTATTTCGGATAGTCCCGTAAAAAATGAAAAAAACTAAATTAATTAAAGATGATAATTACAAGAAGTAGATATAAGTAAAAAAGGATATCTGTAATTAAAATTTAAAACTATTTGAAAGGTTCTATTACTTTTATTATGAATTGTTAATTTTATAATGAGAAACAATTAGTTGAATTAAATTTTTATAGTTTGATTGTATTCGTTTCTTAAAGAAATTCATATAAATTTAAGTTAATTATTGATTTATTAAATTAATTTATATTAATCTCTAGCATATAATTATGTTAATTTAGTAAATTGAGCATTTTCAACCTATTAGTTTGATTTTCCAAGTACAACTATTATTTTAAATATTCTAACATATAAACTAAGACTTTTAAGCTGTTAATGACATTTAAACAGACGCCATTTTTGATTGATAATCTCTAGCACAACTGGACAGGCGCTTCGTTTTCATTTTTACTAGGAAATAGATAGCGATATCAAAACATAAATAAAAAAACACAGTTGTCAAGTTATGATAGCTGTTTCATTCATATTATCTCTATACTGAGAAATAAGGGTTTTTTTTTGCATAGTTACTGATTGTGGCGCTGCTGTCTATTTCTTATCAGACTAAACACTGGGATTCTGGGAGCTTGGGAATTAATGATTCATATCGTCGGTGATAGAGCAATACCGCTTAACCTCATTCGGCAACACCGCGTGACTTCAGATGTCAAAACAGCGTAACTACCAAAAATGTAATTTTACAGGAAATAAAAAAAACTAAATATTAAAAAATCTATCCAAATAAATATTACGTAATTGTCCACGTAAATGGAGAGTATCATTCTTTATGATATAAAACACTCAAATAATCGAAAAAGATAAAATTATAATTTAAATAATAAAAAAAGGTATCATGTATTTAGATGAAGATGGTTTAGGTTAAGGTCAATGATTTTACAACAACATGTCTAAATTTCAGGAAATGAATTATAAAAGAAAAAATTCATTTTGTCTACAATTTGCACATGACTAAAGAGTAATAGCTGACCTTCATATAAAAAATACGCTATAAATCTGACTACAGTACTTCAGATAGAGAATAAAGTCTTGGATTTACATGTCACTGAATAAAACTATAAAATCTTGAATTATTTTATTCACTGTAATTGAGCAATAAGCTTTTTAGTGAAGATGTAAAACTTACAGAAGAAATAAAGTCACTTAATTGAAAATTTTGGATTTTATCTTGTCTATTTGCATACGAATCCACATGTATTTTCAGTGATAGTAAGCTTTTATGTTTTTAATTTCCTAGCATTATAACTTTAAATACTACTGTAAGTAAGTGTAGCAATGAAAATATTTAAGCTCGGTTACAGCACCTGTGCAATGCTTCGCATTTAAAGTATGCAAGGAAAAATTTTTGTGTAAATTATAGTACAAGAACTAGCGTTAATATTTAAATCATTAAGTCATCACAAGAAATTCCGTTTTTCTGAGTAAAGATTGTAAAATGTACAAATGTAAATATGAATCTTGAAGCTATTATTTGAATTTATCTTGATAGGTAATAAGGAAAAGACATAAGTAAATGATAAATCCAGAGAAAAATGGATGGCTTAATGAGACATATTGTAGACAGTTGGAAAAAATAATTAATAAAATATAAAAACGAGCGGATAAGTTAAGATCTTCGTAACTTGTCACATATTACTGATGGGTTACCGAGAATGCATTAATTGTATTAATGTTGACGTTAGAATGAAAGCGAAATAATACATTATTCTGGAATAAGAGGTAAAAGAGCAAGTCTGAGTTGTAGGGGTATTGTGAGTGAAAGGAGAAAAATGGATGATGAAGGATTGCGCAATGAGTGAAAATCTTTCTGTCAGACTGATAGTGAGAAACCTCTTGGCGTATTGGCAAACTGTGCAAATCAGTGAGTAGGTATATAATATACACACATATATATGTATGTAAGTATATGTATGAGTAATGTATATTATGTATAGAGAGTATAAGAGAAGCTGGAGAGTACAGCAACCGCCAGTTTCGGATTAAATTTGCATGGCTTTACTTGGGGATCCCCCAGCCCATTAGATAGTATAGCTGTATTCAAGCGATATCAGCCGGATGAAATTCTGATACACTAGGATTTTAGCGATAAACTGTAAGATGAATCGAAGCATTTATTATATAACTATTTATGAATTATTCATTAACTTTAAATATTAATATTAGATGAAAATGAGATGCATCCGAACAGTGATGGGAGAAAATAAACCTTTAAAATTAATTAATTATATTTTAATATAAAAGTATCGAGCTGCATGCAGACCTCAAATTACTTTTTGAGTATAGTTATTAAATGGCTTATATTAATTTTTAATTAAATTGTTTATTGAATAAATTATTCGTTGATTGATTTATAAAATCGTCTTAGTTTTACTTTAGTTCAGGATTTTCTATTAAGAAAATAATTATCTTTCATATTTTTCCAGTTTCATTTTAATTGAAACTTAATAGAGAAGAATTTTCTTCGGTTTCTAAATTTCGTGATTTTAATCATTGCGGGTATGGGCTCACTAAAAAAATAATATACTAAATTTTTTTTCATTGATGGTTTGATGAAACTATTCCGGGATTAATTATAATAAAATATCAAAGATAAAAAATGGTTCGTTTTTACATATAAAGAGAAACTGAAAATAATGGATGCATAAAAAAAATAATAAATGACCTGATATTTATATATTTATTTCGGGCTAGAAAACAAGTTCGTCTTCTCGGATTACCAATAAAAAAACAGCTGATACTGTATGAAGTACGAATTTGTGTCAATACATATCTAATGATATAAAATAAAGTATATAAGAGTTTGAAATTTCTGAAAATTTGGATTTTAAATGGTCTTATTATGAAAAAATCAATTAAAATATACAAAGCAATATAATGGAATAAGAAACTTTATAATTTTTATTAGATTAACGGACAAAGAATCTTTCAGTACGGAAACTATTTGCGATTTAAAGTGAAATTCCTGAAAGACAAAGAGAAATTTTCTTTCTACTGAAGAAGAGCGTGCGAACATGAAACTTACATACTAATAAGAGTGGAAACGGGATAAAAGAATCCGTAATCAAAACTGTGCATAAAAGGCATCCAATTTATCGTAAACGAACGCTTCTTTATGTTTCCCTAAAAATTACATCAATTTACAAGATAATAATAATAATAACCGGTGACAGGATTTAAAAACGATTCCGTTTCAAAATAATATCATTTTCTACAATTTCAATTTTTCAATCGAAGACGATACTGAGTCCAATCTTGCAAAGTAGCCAGTGACATTTCGCATGGTAACTAAATGAATGTTAGATTTATATAATTCCCATGGGTAAAGTATGAATGGGTACTATCTTATAGATAGGATTGGCTACAATGGAAGCCAATACCATGTAAGATTCGACTCTGTCCAATTTTACGAAATACGATCTTACATAAGACTGAATACAATCTCGAATGAAACTGAGTTAAATGAACATTGTAGTCACTACAATCTACATAGTAACAGTTTCTAATATATAAAATTTTCACCATAAATGGGGCTCAGTACAATTCTGTACAGAAATAAAGGATTTCTTGGCGCCAAAATTTTTTACTCACCCCAAGAAATTTTTACTTCAAGAAATTTTTTGCATTATAAATTAAGAAATAAAATTTTCTTGGGGTGAAGAAAAAATTCTTGCTCCAAGAAATTTTACTAGACCAATTCTAGTCCGATCTCGTTTTTTTTGTGTAGTAAATGTATAAAATACTAATATTGATTGATGACTTTACTAATAATAATGAATAAATATTTCAAAATAAATAATTAATTGTAAGACTCAATATGATCATTGGGTAGTATCGTAAAACTAAATTATAACAATATAAAAAATCGATCACTATATTATAGAATACCGATCTATATATTTGTTACTACGAACATGCTGTATTAATAACTAGTGAGTGAAATAAAAATGAAATAAGCATTTGAAATTTAATATAATGCTGAAGTATCATCATGTCGATTCAATGAGTTGAAAAGATTATTGGCACGCGATCGAGAACATATCCAAGTGTTCTTACTTTCAATCATTGTATTTCACTTTTATAAAACACATATAATTTAACTTGCGTGTTGAAAATAATCTGATTATTTTATTATTATCCTTATTTTATAACGAGTGCCCTCGTGATTGAAGAATGAAAATGAAATTTAACTCTGATTCAATATGCAAATCTTTAGTTTCTTCTACTGCAATGCGACGTCCGCTGACGTAATAATCTGTATATCTTTTTTGTTTAACTCCAAAATTAGCATAAAAATTTGATCATCAAAACATAAATTAATTATTTCATAAGAATCTTTTTATAACTTATATAACAACTTCTTTTTACAGGAATTTTAAGCAAATTTATGCAATTCAAAATTGTCATGAAAAAAAAAAATGAAATATTTAATTTATAATTAAATATCTTTTCAACTTACTTACTGACTTAACGAGTAATTATACTTTTGATCTCCAGTTATTTATTTTCTTGAAACTATATTTCTACTTGCGCTTACGCTCCGTCGCATAAATTAATAAAATAATCCACCCATAGATGCCTCTTATATTTTCTTAGACTTTTTAAACTACAAAACTTAATCAACTCAACGTACAAGGTATTTCAGACGATTTATTAAGACTATATA
This sequence comes from Microplitis deprimator, assembly GCA_964016945.1. Lineage (NCBI taxonomy): Eukaryota > Metazoa > Arthropoda > Insecta > Hymenoptera > Braconidae > Microplitis > Microplitis deprimator. Next base: position 3,975,994 of record OZ024710.1, on the reverse strand, counting down.
TATAACTAGTTGTAAAAATACTTTTAAGATCATATATTTCAAATATTAATTCCTTAAATCATCTAAAACCTACCAGCTATGACTTTTCATTAGTTATTTTAAAATAAAGCCGTGAAAATGTTACTTTTTGTACTTTTCGAAATTATGCACTACAATCTCAAATATAAAGAAACTCATTAAAAAAAAAAGTTAAAGCTTACACCTGAATATTAACATACATTTTACAAAATCCAGCAATAATTTTCCGTTAAAAAGATATTTGAGAATAGCGTGACAAAAATTAATTTTTTTTGTGTTCTAATATTTTGAATGGCTGCAATTTTTTAAATAATCAGCCAATTTTGCTCATATTTGAATGTAATCAAAGTATTTATCTATACCTAAAAGGCATGTAATGGCAAAATTTTTGAAAGTTGCACTATAAGATAAAAAATTAAGTTTCCGTTTGAACGTTTAAAGCCCGGTAAATTCTCAGTGGAATTATATCGCAACCAGCTTTCAAGCTCATGTAAACTTTTCTGGCCTTATTTCGTTCAACTTTGATCCCATAATTTAACTTCATTTCAACCTTATTAGCCTCATTAATAGTACAGTAAAAATTTTCAAAAAGCAAAATTTTTATAAAATCTATTTAAAAAAAATAATTCACTCCTACTCTAAATTGAAGTCTCATACAATAGAATTACGATTAATATCATTTGAATTTACACAAAAAAAAAGCATCGAGTCAGTAAAAAAGAAGAGTAAAAAACCTAAATTCAATAACGTCAAGATAAAAAATTTAATTTGACATCAAGTACAAAAAGTGGGCATTCTTAGTATCAGAAAGTGGAATTTTATTTTCACGTTATTCTCGTAAAATCGACAATTTCTTCACAACATTGTATCGATATTGTGTTGTATATGTAGTTGTTTTTGTTGTCGTTATTTTATAGTATCGGTAAGATAATCTGGTTATCGAAGAAAATCGGTTGGAAAGAAAAATAAAAATAAAATGAAAAAAGAATCCAAAAAGTTGAAGAGCTATAGGGTTTTTACATTGATCGTATCCAGATAGTAAAGTCATTGGCGTGTTACTGGTTTGTAATATATAAGTATACATATATGGATAAAGTAGTAGATATATATAATAGTAAAGTGGAGATATTGAGGATATAGAGATATAGAAGGTGGTTAAAGCGACCGAGGCAATTTCTATCCGAGACCAGCACATGTAAAGCTATGGCAAAGACAACAAACAGTGCTGCGTTAGTTTCTGCGCGGATGACTTGCTTCTATCTTCTATCATCCATGTAACATGTTATCGTTGATCCTTGTATTCTACCGTAACGTAACGCTCAGTACTCCTATCCACAAGGAATATCGTAAAACCACGTTCTTTCGTGTACATATTACCTCATCTGATGCACATTACTCAAGGGCTCAGAGATGTAGATTGCATGTTACACCACTGGTTTCGGTATACTGAATTTTCATCGAAAATTTAATCTTGTTGGTGTAAACATTCTTTGTATAATAAAGGCATTCCACTAGAAATAATTTATCATTTCAATACTACACTGTAAATAAATTTCCAAGTCCAAACTTTGCAGAGTAGATGACTTTTTTTATTTACTTGATCCTTTCTGAATGGGAGTTTGGAAAAATTTTAATTATAAAAAAAACTTGGTAGAACGAAATCGCTTACTTTAAAAAATTTTCGGAGTGAACGCGGCGGATTAAATACAGAGTAATTGCGAAGTGGGTGACTGTTTATTTATTTAATCCTCTGGGAGTGAAGTCCACTCCGAGGGGAGTTTATTTTAATATTAAAACTCCAAATCGGAGTGAATGTGGATTGAAATAAAATCCGCGTTACGAAATCATTTCGCTATAAAAAAAGTTCCTATTTACTCTTTATGCGGAGTGATTTTTTTTTTGGAACTCCAGAACTTCGCGTAATGGAGTGAATTCGGAATTGAATACAATCCGTATCCACTACGGATTCCTGAGTTTCTACGGTGTACTCATATTTTTTGTTATTTTTATTCTTTTGTTTATTTATTTATTCAAATTTGAAATATTATTAAAAGCATTTTCTGACCTCTAATAATTTATTTAAATATTTATCCATAAACTTTACTTTTTAAAATAATTTTATATTCCCTTAAATATTAAAAATAAATTTTACATTAAAATATGATAATATCCGATGTACATTTTCTCATAATATTTTTTTATAATATTTACCATCAAATATTATAAATGAAATGTATAGAATGTTATTCGGCTTTTTATCCAAATGATAAAAGCAACGAAAATGAGAGCTCCGTAGCTTCATTTAAAAAGTTTGTCTCTCACATACAAACATTGATATAATTCAATGAAAATATTTAGCTGCCTCTGGCTATGAGGCTATTAAATGTGTAGTCGCCGAGTATGAAATGCTTCATTTAGAAAGGTCAAGGCGGCAAAAAATTGTGGTCAAGAAAAAATATCTGAAAAAGATATCTTTTGTAAAAAATAATATAAAAAATTAACAATATTGTCATCATACGGATGTATAATATTTCTCGGGAGCAACATAAAAGTTTTTATAATTAACTCAATGTAAATTTAGATTAACAAGAAAATTAATAATAATGATTATTATTGTTATGTTAATATTGAAATTAATTAAAATTTAATATTAATTGAAGATCATGTCTCTAAATAATTAAACACGTTAAGTGTTCATCGAGATAATTGTGTATTACCGAAAACAGTGACCGTAATTATATTAAATATTGTTCACAAGTGTGAGTGCAGTAAACGATTTTGACAATGAGGTGAAATGGGTGAATGTAGTATGGCAAGTATAGTATTTTTGGACGAGTGTATTGGTTTGCATGCACACACTACGCGTGTATTAAACTCTACATACATATGCAATGGGAATATAATTATCGAATGTCGAAAATGTTGACGCTTGTGTCGATTGCACGGGTAGTGACGTTGTGAGATAGTTGAAGCGTCCAGAAACACTGATGTCGACAGAGAGTAGACAGACGAGGGATGAAAGTGAGGTGGCTGGATTATATTGTTGAGGCAAAGCCACTGGTAGAGGCAGAAATAGAGGCGAGAGCCACGCAGAGAGAGAGAGAGACCGTGTGGGATGATATATGTATACGAGGGAGGAAGTGAATCCGTTGGTAATTATGAATTTAATTGAAATCCTCCAGTGTGTTGGGTATAGATGTTGGGGAGGCATACAGATAGAGGATAGAGGAGACACACGTGGTCTTGGATAATTGGAACAACGATGTTGGGCTGGCTCAGCATTGGCCCAATCAAAGTTTCACAAGCTAAATCCTTTGAAGCGGATACTTATACTCCTACACTATATCTATCTATGTATGTATGAATACATAGATATATATATATATATATATATATACCTTTTAAGCAGAAGCCCTTTGGTCGTAATACTCACTTATTATTTCGTCGTGTTTCATGTGAGCTTGCTCTTTACTTGTGTACTTTAATAGCTATCAGAGATATTTATATGTGTGCGTATATATAAATGTATGTGGGTGAGAACCCGAGGCTAAATGAGATATTGCATGAAATACGGTATAGTAGTTTATTGATCGATTTCGCTCGATTTGTTTTATTGTAACTATTTTGCTTGAAGCCAGAAATTAATCGTTTTTTTTTTTTTTTTTTTTTTTCGATAAATTTTTTAAATATAAACTTTATTATTTGTCAAAGTTTGTGAATTTTTTAAAAAAATAACTATATTATAAACTTTGAAGATAATATTTTTTTCTTCTGCTTGAATAAATTTATTTAAAAATTTAAGTTTGGACGTTATTGCAAAAATCCGTCCATATGTCTCTCTGTGAACATGAATTTCATAAATTTTTATATGATTTAGTAAGAAGCTTCTTTGCAAATGAAATTTTTATTGACAATCGAAGGCTAGAATTTTATATATTTCAAAAAAATAATAAAACTTCATCCAAGTTTGATAAATTGTTTATTTAAAAATGGAATGTTTGTTCATAGATTGTAGGCGTATTTGGCCATTTACTCTGGAGTTCAGAGTGGACTTGAAAAATTCAATTTTTTAAAATTTCAATTAATATTGCACATAAGAAAATTGTATGAGAAGTAAAGTTGAATAGAAATAAAAAAGTAAAATTATCAAACGGAATTTTTTATATGTAACTCTATGAAAAAATTATAATATGTAAACCAATGTCACTTTTTCTGTCATGGCCCTTCAAAGAACTTCATTCATGTCAACTAAATAAAGAAAAATAACTTTATCATTTTTAGTGACGTATTAAATATGTCGTTTGAAGACTTTATTAAAAAGTAATTTACTCAGTAATAAAAAATAATAATTTTTATGCTAGCGTTAAAGTCTAGCAGCATGTCGTAATCTTGCATGTATGTACAAATTTATATACATATGTACCTGTACTGCAAAGAGTAACGGAAGCACAACTTTATAAAGTCCCCAAAACTAAACGATTACTGCTGAGTTTGAACTTTCGGTTGCTCCTAAGCTTTACTAGTTTCACAGAAAATACTCTACCCGATATTTTAAAAGTTTTACATGTTTACAGATTTAGCAATATAAATCTTTTGTGTAGCGTTAAGTTAATTAAATTCTTCATTATTGTTTCATGAAAACATTTTACGAGTAAACTTTTCAGTATGAAAAGTTTGTTGGAAAATTCCTTGAGTTATTTTAAAAATTCTATCACATGTAGTAAATTGTTTGATGGAGGAAAAAGATTATTAATTGAAAAGTAATTGTGTTACTTTATACTTTATTCTCGGTAATCAAATTTCAACTCAATTGTTAGCTTTGCAATTTTATTTCATGTCATTTTCGTAAAGGCGAAGTAATAGAATATATATGTATATATATCTTTATTATTTTATCAATGAACATACACAGAAAAAAAAGGATTTCTTAGCCCAAGAAATTTTTTGCATTATGAATTGAAAATAAAAATTTTTTTAGAGCGAGAAAAAATTTTCTTGGGGCAAGAAATTTTTTCTAGACCTAAGAAAATTTTTGTCTTCAATTCATAGTGCAAAATATTTCTTGCGCCAAGAAATCCTTATTTTCTGTGTATGTATACTAATTTAAATAAAATTTTTTTAATAGTAGGTGCACATGCAACCACATACGTTGGGCCAAATAAAAGGGTTCTGGTGTAAGGAGGTTAAAAAGTTATCTGGCGTATGGTTAGAAGAGCTTACCACGTCCGTTTCCATTAAACTGGTTCTTCGCTTTTGAAATTTATCTGTTCAGTACAATACACTTTTATGTACATATATGTATGTCTCTCTCTCTCTCTCTCTATATATATATATATAGATCTCGATCAATTTCATGAATAAATGTTTCAAAGTACGATACAAAGTCAGGAATTGATCGTGACAATCCGGTGAAAACCAAAAAGGACCGCGCACGACCTTCCAACCGGAAATTCGTGGTCGACTTTACACCGGACACGGAAATCCGATTTGGCTCAATTTCTCTCGACTTTTACCATCCAATACGCTTTTAAATCACCCCTATCATCCAACAATTAGCTCTACACGAAATAGTGCTTTAAAAAAAAATTTCAATTCGAAATTATTTTCCAAATATCTCACCAATAATATACACTTTTATATTATACACCTTTTTACTCTTCAATCTGATACTTTTTCATTAACTTTGTTTGTTATTTCATTGATGGTCAGCAAAAAAAAAAAAGTTTCGACCCTTTCAAACTTGAATTCAAGAAAACGACGGATCAATCGAGCAAACGGATGGACTGGACGAAAATTCCAACCAATTCAATCCACTTGGGAAATCTAAATCGAACACATAAATAAATAAATATTCTCTGCTAATACAAAAGAGTATATAGTAAAATATTAGTTTTTCTGTGGGACAATTAAGTATTAAAAATGTTTTATTTATATAAATGTAAGAAGATTTAAAGGTTAGTGAGTTTATATTATTAGCTCAGGTTTTCATGTGATTTTATTTCTATTATCTGTAAAAATGCTCTAACTCATTGTTACCCAATCATCTACACTTGTATCGAGAGAATACTGCAGTGTCAGAGCAGCTATTCAATTGCCAACGAATCGAATAACGATGACTAGAATGTATTGTATAAGTCGATTAGCTTTCGCTTACATACATACATATACACATACATACATAAATGCACACATACATGCAGACATATACATTTTACACATATCAGCTATAGGTATATCTGTACGTGATGTCTACTCGTTACGCCGTTCATCCTGTAAATCATCCAATTATATTAGGATAGCTGGTTGCAGTTCTGTTGCGTGTGGAAAGTTTGCAACCCCGCCGGGCGTCACTACCATCTACATTATTAAATGTTCAACCCGCATATAGTGTGACTACCCAACGGCACTGAAAATCCCAATATTATAACAAAATGTTTAACGTAAATGTATTAGCTGATGTATTTCATTTAAAAAGTAAATAAAAAGCTAATGGTATAGAGATAAAAAAACCGTGTGCATAAATTGAGGAAAATTTAATGTTCATAGATTGAAAAATTGCCACAAATAATAAATAAATTAAATATAAAAAAAATTCGAAATATTCAGGTGAAATTGCTCACCGTTATTTCACACTATTTGCACGACGAGGTTCACATCATATCATGTCAAATAACGTTATTTTTGCAAAAACAAATTTCAATAGAATTTTTCATTGAAAAAAAGAAAAAAGGAAAAACATGAATAGAGCACTCTGATCCTTGATTGAGTGACATGGCTTTTATTTACGCTTGTCAACAATCGCAGTTTCACTTTGGATAAATTAACAGCGGAATAATGGAAAAAAATGAAAAACAACAATTATATGAGTGAGAAAAATCGTTTAGTTAATTATGATGACACAATTATAAATCGAGGGGCTTTTTGTTAAACATTGAAAATATATCGCGTTATGATATTTTTTCAAATGTATAAATTGACAAGTGTTCAAAAAATAAAACTGTTAGTTGCCAACTTTTTTTGTGATGAATAATTAAAAAGAAAAAAAAATTGGAATTTGGACATTCTTTATTTTTGAATATTCATTCATTAGTGTGATCAGAATTTTAAGGCCGTTATCTTCAAATTTTCTTATTAATTGTAAATTAAAGATGGGCCTAAAAAATAGGAATGTTTAGAAAATTAAACATTTGTTGGGTTGATGTAAAAAATTTGAATCGATTCAGATTTCAAATCAATTATTAATATTCAATTTGGTTATTGGCATACCTCAATTTTTTTGTAATCCACAAAAACTATCATTGGTTATATTTAAGAGAAATAATGGGAGTAACAAAACAATGTTTTTTTTTTAATTATTTGGATATGATTACAAGCTGATAATTTGTGCCGATAATTGGATGCCTGTTAATTGTGTTCTCAAAGAAGTTAAGCGTTTTAGCAGTCATTAGGATGCAAATGAACAGGGTATATCGAGGTTACCGGGTGTATTGAAGTATTGCATGTGTGTATACATGTAGCGTGCATGTGCTATCGGGATATCAATATCATCATCATATCAACGAAATATATTGGCTGATTAAGGAAAATAATTACTGGATCAATTTAATGTATTCAATGATTTCCTATTGATAAAAATAAATTAATTTTCACATCAAATTATACTGCATATATGTGATACACACCTACGCTACACCTACAATCGATACAGTCAATGGGTAGCAAAAATTTTTAAATTGTGTTTATTCTACCTTAAATAATATATTTCAATCAACATGTTAATTTTGATTATGTTCACATTCAATATCGATTTGAATAATGCTTTACCTCGATGAGGCTTTTTTTTTACGATCCAAACATTGCGGAAATGAAATTTTCAAGTGGAGCGATAATCGTAAATAATGCGAATGAAGCGTATATATATATACATATATTTATATAGGTATATATTTAACGTCTCGAGGGAGTTTAAGAGGTCTAGAAGGAGGTCAAAAGAGGATCAAAAGAAAACTACGAGGGGATCCTAAAACACAAATAAATTATTCCAAGCTAAAGAAAAAAAAAACAAAAATATATCTAAATAACGTAATGTTATATTAAAATACAGTGGCCATTTTTTTAGACATGTGTATATAAAGAGATCTGTGATAGGGGTTTGTAAGAGGTGAAGGGTTTGCAAAAAAACTTGAGAGGTGAAAAGTTTACAGAAGGATTTCTGTAGGTGAAAAGTTTACGAATGGGTTGTTAGAAGAAGGATTTGTGGAAAAAAGAAATTTGACGACATAAGATATAAAATCTGTGTGTGTATGTGTATGTGTGTGTCTGTCTGTCTATCCAGCTTTATAAGTGTAGGTGTGAAGATAAAAAGGAGTAATAAAAAAAAAAGGAAAAAAAATGAACGACTATACGGTGACCCTTTGGGTTTTAATAATGTTCCAGAAACGTGAAAGTGAGGATGATGGTACTGCTATTATCACTGAGAGCATATTCTCTAAAGTTAAGTGCCGTGAGATGAGGCCACAGTCATGTGGACCAAAAGTCTTTTTCTTTTCGTAATCGTTTCGAGATCGTAAAGTACGTATGTTCGTTTTATTGTTTTTGTTCATTTTCTTTCTTTTCTCATTTCGTTTACTTTTCGTTTTTTATCACTTTTTTTTCAAATCGTACTTTATAGGTTCAAATTTTTTTTATCATCAAAGACCTCAATATATATAAATTATGAAAAATTCTAACCTCGAGAAGAGGTCACTGAGTTTGTTAAATGAACAGAAAAGAGTTTTAATTTGACTGTATCTATATGTATATATGTAAAAGCTTTAGATATAAATTTTACACATGTATTTTAACGACTAATTAATCGGAAAGTACTTTAGTAAGTTTATACAGTATAATTTCGATCCGTGTCAAAATTAGTTCTCGTTTGACCTCTGAAAACTTTATCAAGTCAGAGGATATTAAAAAAATTTTTAACATGTGTTAATAGCATATAGTTTTTTTACTACATCGTCTAAATAGTCTTTGAACTACTCGCCTGCTTTATAAAAACGTCGAGGACAAAGCTTTTCATTAGTTTTTGTTATTTTTACTTTTCATTATTTTTATTTTTCGTTACTCTGTGAACTACCAAAAGAACTCTAGTCTCGATCATCGTGTTTTCGAATTTCCACGACTTTTTCCTCGACTTTTGTCTAGATTTTTTTTTTCCTCCGGACAAATTTTTTTTTCTTGATATTTTTTGTTACTGCTTTTTATCAAGCTCCTACACGTGTTCGGCTATTGTCATTGGCCAAAAGAACAAACATTGGCTCGACGAATGGGATCGTACAGTCACGTGATGAAAGAATAAAAAATATAAAGAAAAAAAAAACAGTTGTAGTAATACAAAAATAAGTTTTTCGTTTACAGCGAAGATGGTGAGTTTTCTCATGTTGTCTACTAGTAGTTTGAGGGTGTGCTGATCCTCTTTCCGGTTATCTCAGGTAGAGACAGATAACATGAGTTGGTATCTAAACCAACTAAATACATATATAGATATATACCTATATATGATATAAAATATATATATATATAGAAACAAAACAAACTTTTCAACAAGACGGGTGGTAGTCTTCAAGTATTTTCTCATGTCGACTGTTGTAAAACTAATTTTCTCGAAATTCAATTCTTGACATTTCATTATTTCTTAAATCCAATCATACATTTTATATTTTTACTAAAAATAAATACACAGCACGAAATAGTGAACTAATTCAAAAAACTACATCATTAAATAATTAAAAGAAAAAAAACAAAAATTACAACTTGCATGTCAATAAAGTAGCTCAGATAAAATTGCATTAAGATCCGCTGGATGTTTGTAAACATAATTTGTCAATACGAACTTGGAAATTACACTTTGAAACTTTATAATAAATTACTCTGTCCGGTGCATCCGTCTGTGCAAAAGTACCGAGAATTAATCTGCCTTACCTATAGCAGTGAACAATTCTACAATATATATATTCAGTACAAGTTTAAGCACAATGGGAAATACTAAAGTTCTATTAGCTTGTCAGGCAAACCATAAGAAGCATATCAAACAAGCCCCACAAACAGCCCGAGGTATTTCGTTTGATCATACTTGACCATTTAGCAAAACTTTCATTTCGATTTGTCTCTTGGACACAATACTAATTTTTTTATTCTATTACTAAAAAATTTTTACTTAAAATATTTTTGAGTTATATATAAACAAGTCCAAGCTCCCTCTGTACCTTTATCTTGTCCAGACAATATTTATCTTATGCTTTTTTTCCACAACTCTTTGAATATTGATGAAATATTTCAAGAACCTGGAACAAATTTTCAAAATAGCTATCGGAATATTTCTGTAACGCTATGAATGCACTGAAGAATCTTTCATAAATATTAAACCCTTATTATTCATCCATATCTATATATACATGGCTTTGTACATAGGCATATATATAAAATAACTGTTAAAGGCATATCACAACAATTGGCTATCAACTGGCATATAGTTCGTCCATGTTCTCGTCAGAATGGAGGCTGAGAGATTCTGTTGTAAATTTAGTCATAGAGTTTAAAGCGTTTATTCTGTCTTTCTCTCTCTTGTTGGTAGACCACGAGTAAATATATACATAGGAGTTGTGATGGTAGCATACCAATGTAGGTATATATATATATATATATATATATATGAATAAGTGAAGCATGTAGTGGACAGTGCAATTTATCAGAAAGGTGCACGAAACTTCGAGTAACACGAATAGTAAAGCTCTATATGTATATTAATTCACCGGAGAC